>OY720675.1:61085324-61818324 GCA_963170755.1 Amphimallon solstitiale
TTCATTGCTGCCATATGTTAAAATTATAGAGATTAAACCGAATAAACAATAATAATAAATTCTTTTTCTGCATTAAGGTTTGAGTTTAAGTTTTTAGTGGAAGGGCTGGTTTTTCCAACCCCGAATAAAATACTGTGTGAATTCCAATATTATAATACATTTATTACTGCACAATACCTTTAATTTGGTTAGGTTGGTCTTGGAATGAATCAATGGCGCATGCGTACAGAATACGCTCACCAAGTGAGCATAGAATTTTTCCGCTCACAAAAATGGCGACCGCTCCTGAACATGTTCAGAGTGAGCGCTCGTCTGGACATGATCACTGAACAGTTGCGCAACTGTTGTGTCTGCTGAATGAAAGCAATATAATTAGAAAACGTAAGTGTTTGAAATAAATAGAAAAATTCAGGGTAGGTACCTATGTAACACTGTTGCCAACCCATTACAGACGATTCCCCCTGAATGATCTGAATAATGCTTGAAAAAACCCTAAATTACATGACTAAACCCCTAAAAACCAGTAATTCAATTGTTATAAAAAAAAATAACTCCTTTATATTATTGTGACTGAATGATCTGAATAATGCTTGAAAAAACCCTAAATTACATGACTAAACCCCTAAAAACCAGTAATTCAATTGTTATATAAAAAAGTAACTCCTTTATATTATTGTGACAGTTATTTGTATAGACAAATGCATGTTTCCAGGAAATTCATATTCATATATCTTCATTTGTAAATACGAAAATTTACAGTTGCTGGTGCTTGCTGCTGACTATTATTATAACATAATAAAAATAAACTTAAATATTTCTTTCTCAATATGCAATACTCAAGTATAACAGTTTTCAATGTCCCCTACAAATACCCCTAAAAATCCCCCTAAGAAATAAAACGCCCAAATTTCCCCCTTGGCTTAAAAAAAACCCTAAATCTAGGGGGAAAACCCCCAAGTTGGCAAAGTTGCTACGTAACAAGAAAATATCCTAATCTAGGGATTTTTAAGATATCACCACACTTCGATCGAAATCAGAGAAATAGAGTAGGGGAGAACGCGCTTCGACGAGTGCGCATCCAGTTTTAAGCAAACGCTATTGTGGTCGCCATTTTGCAGGAAGGCATTTCTTTTCACACGTAAGTTTGTTTACATTTTTCTAAGTCAATGAACTTTACATGCGAATTGTTGAGCTAGGTATATGTGAGCAACCTTCAAAATGGGGGAATTCAATTTAACTTAGTTGGCGCATCTTTAAGCGCGTTCTCCCCTACTCTATTTCTCTGCTCGAAATTCATCTTATTGGTCACATTCAGCGGACAGATCGGGAACCGTTCGCGCTTCAATTGTTTACTTGACAACAGTTGAGTTTTGGCTGGACAGGACCGTTCTCGTTGAGGTGATCACCTTCCATTTGGTTTTTTCCACTGCTGCTATATGTTAGAACTATGATTAAGCCGAATGAACAATAATAATAACTTGGTTTTTGCATCAAGCTTCGGCGTGTTTTTAGTGTAACGGCCGGTTTTACCAACCCCGATTAAAATACTCGGTTAACTCTAATATTATAATACCGTGCCTTTAAATACTTTCCTCATTAGAGTAGGTTACTTTTTAAGTTTTTTAAGTAAGTGTTTGTTTACATGCTAAACTCTTGAAAACTTCAAATTCTGACATTTGTCATACTTAAATTTAAATTATAGACGCCTATAGTTGAGCCGTCCTCGGTACCGACATGCACCACTAAATTAAAATGGTGTCAAATTTGAGATGATGCGAAATTTTACCTGTCAATTAATATAACCTACAAAAGCGATTTCCGGGCTCTCATAATAGTATATTAAAATACAAGTTTCATAAGACACGATTTTTGCGCACGCGTTTAAGTTTAGAAAACGAGCCGCTAGGCGAGTTTTCTAAAGAACAAGTGCGCAAAATGTCTTATGAAACGTGTATTTTATACTATTTGTTCTATTTCGGTTATTAAAAGTTCAAAAAAGCTTAAAATAAGAGACATGTTTTGTTCGAATATTTTAGAAATTTTGCTTTTTTGAAGTTGGTTACTCTGATTTTTAAGTAGAACGTTTTAAATATTTGAATATCGGTGGTGCTATATGTAATTGCGTTTAAAATTCAGACTGATTTATACAATAAATTATTTCAAATTATCAACAAAAAGGACGAAATAAATAACTGTACGCCCCCAGAGATTCGCAAAATAGCAGAAGACAATTTACAAAATCTTTCGTCCACAAACTCTCTACATATTTATCAAAACAAACTTTAGTTGTACTATTCAACATGGTAAGTAAATGTCAATAGTAGCATCCGACAACTTATCATCCAACTCTGCTTAACAATTTATATTGCGAATTAGTAAGTGAAATGTTAGCATGTGTGCTTTTTATTCTTTGTACAATTTTATTGCACATTTTTGTTACTTTAAAGGCTTATATTTTGACATTTAAATACGATTTGGTTCCATTTTTTTTTGTTACCAACTTCAAAAAAATAAAATTAGCGTGCGATAAAGTAATACTTTATGCAACCAAAACGGGTGTCGTAAAGTGAACTTTATAGCACCGGAATAGAAAAATAATAATTTTCACACACCTTTTGACACTTGTCATAATTATTTTTTGACGTTTATTATAATTGTCATCTAAACATTTTAAATTTGTCAACAATGCTTGCCACCTAAACAGTATAGCCAAATGTTATATTAAATATAGGTGCAAAAAAATAATATTTAAGAGCTTTATTTATAATATTTAATGTGTAACTGGCTTTCATGTAATAGCATTTTACTATGGGAAGGTATATATCCTGAAACATTAATTAATTAGTTTAATTTTATTGTTTTCAAATTGTTCTGGCCGATCGAAATTTGTAGTGGTATTGAATCGTCGTCTTTAGTTCGTACTATGGCCGTGTCGGTTGCCAAAACGACTCGACTATATCAAAATTATGCAACCACTAAAAAAAAGCATGGCCGTCTCTAATGAAAGTATTTGAAGGCACGGTACATTTATTTCTGCACACTAGCTTTATATTGAAAAGTTGCGCAACTGTTGTGTTTGCTGCTGAATGCGACCATTGTAGCATACAATTACTTGAGATACTACCACGCGATCATTTAAATTCTAAATTATAGCAGGCGGGATTTTTTTTATTAGGTTGTCCAGAATGTCAATTATTGATTAGTTAACATTTTGAAACATCACTTTGACAATTCAAATTGTAAATTAGTACTTATATATCAACTTAATTTAAATTTCACAGCCTGCTCTAATTTAGAATTAAAATGATCGCGCGGTAGATGTTAAGACTGGCGCTGGTATCGTCTTAATGATTTAGAAGTGGCAAATGCAAATCTTAAGATGCAATAAATAAAATTCTCGTTCCCAGAAAACATTCAGTAATTTTAATTTTAAATAACTGAACGAATGTACATAGATTATCGCTCTATTTAAATCCATTCAATCTTCTACTATTTAATTTACAATATATACATAAAAAATGTAGTATTTCGCAGTGATATCGCACTAAAATAACATGGTGAAGTTGTCTATCTCTACAATTGGTTAACGGGTAGGGAGGAGAAACAGAAAGAGACAGAGAGTGACGCTAGAGTTCTTTTTGGGTTTAACAACGGCATTTTTAATACATTGTAATGCTACAAATAAATCATTATAACAACAACAAAAAGTAGTTATTTTTACAGTCAAGCCATAACGGCACCTCATACAAATAATACCACAAATAACATAACAATAAAATATAATAGAGATACATATTTAAAGTTGATTGATAGTTTATGTCGATAATTTTAAAAATTATTGCTAGCAAACTCTTTAAACTGCGTTTATGGGATTTTTATGCCAAACTTGACATTTAATTTGAATTCCCTCAGGGGTGGAAACTAGGGATGTTACGGAGGTTCGATTCCAATTCCGATAAGTCGGAACTTCCGATTAAATTACACTTCCGATTTCGACTTCGGTTCCGACACTTTTAAATCGGAGGTTAAAATCGGAGGTTGAAGCTACATTTTATATGATGGAACGAATGATTAAAAGACAGGATTCACTCTGCCTGTACGTTTAAAATTCAAGAAAATTTGAAGATTTGGTGTATTAGGTGTATTATTTTATTGTTAACTGAAATTAAAGAAACTGAATAATGTTTGTGTTTGTATTATTTTATTAGATTGGTCTTAAAACACATCACTGTTCTGCCTCCGGCTCCGCCTCCGACTCCGATTCCGGTTCTGATTCCGGTTCCGATTCCGATAAATCAAATTTAAAAACTCCGATTCCGACTTCGGTTCCGATAAACCCACTTCCGTAACATCCCTAGTGGAAACTGTCAGAGTCAATGCTATGCACTAAGGAAGTATGCCTCTATGTAACGAAAGGGTAACGAAAAAGATAATGAACTGGCTAGGAGAGGATCATAAACAAAACTCATAGGCATAGAATCAGCTCTGGGGATTCAAAAAAGTATGATCCGAAGCCACATCAAAGACTGGGTATATGAAAAACATAATCATCACTGGGCAACAATTTTCGGACAAAATGATAAAAAGGGATTTATTGTAAACCATGCAACAAAAGGGCTGAAGGGCTACTACATATAAGTTGGGATCGGATGCAAATCATTCTTTAAGCGGTCGTGCACACCTCAAAGTGCACCTTAGTAAGATGGGAACGGAATAAAGAAAATCTGAAATTTATAATAAATAATGGTCCCATTCAGCAGACGCAACTGTTGTGGAACCGTTGAGGAAATGTCTGCTGGATGCATACGCTACATCGAATTACGTCACGATTACATCGACTACTTTACGGGCGGACGGCCGCCTTTTGTAGCACATTCTTTTATCGCTACGTATCGGTAACACGTTGAGTAAGATGGCGCCAAGTAGATGAATTTAAAAATCAATTGTATGATTACAGATGTGGATGAGATTCACAATAGATTAGCGTCGAGTAGTTGTTTTATCTAAGATAATTGTATGTAAAATTTGATTACTACTAATTTTTGCAAATGAAGAATATTTTGCGGATTTCATAACACGTAAATGTTCTGTTGAATGTAATGTATCGCCAATGGTGACAAGCCAAGGTAATTTTGCAAATTTGCTTGTTTATATGTGGTTATTTCTAATTTATAAATTTTTTAAGAGGTTAAATGAAAAAGATATTTAATTTTATTTAGAAGGTATAATTTATTTCACAACCTTACAGCAGGATTTATGTCATGCATATTAATTTCATTTTCTAAAAGTTCATTTCATGCAATATTATAAATCTGATCTTTAGCCGTTTTAGACACCAATAATGATAACTGTGAACAGCCAAAACTAATCAAAACTAATAAACAAGAATTGATGAGCAGACTTCTGTCAAGTTTGCTAGCAAGTAGCACATCCAACAACATAAGATTAAATTTTGAATTTCACTCAACTGTTGTCGATGTAACGTACGCTACCGATGGAGCGGAGCATGTCCTTCTGCTGAATGCAACCTCTGTTAATGTAAAATTATTGCGAAAAAAATATTTTAGTGACCAAACGTTGTTCTACCTATAAATCCATTTACAATTGACATTCTCGAGAGGGTTCGACATATGAAAGAAATAAAACGCAAAGAATTTCAACGTCTTCAGGAGTAGCGGAAAGTAAGTCCTGCAGCTTTAACTGTAAAAGAAATTAAGACCATTGCCTTGAATACGATGAAGACACCTTGGAAGGATCTTAAAGAAGATGCGTGATGGGGAAATGAAGAATCATCCTGTCTACTACATTATTTTCACGAAGAAACCAACAACGACAGTTACATATAACACGATCTCCTCAAAACCGGAAGTAGAAACTCGACAAAAAGGAAATGGTTAATACACAACCAAGAAAATCAAAAATTTGTGGCGCGTCAAATTGTTCAGAAAATTAATATAGGTACGAACCAGAAGATTGTTTTTGACTCCAAATAAAAATTGGGTAAATTTTATATGGTACAAAAATACACATGAGTTGGAATAACTCTTGCTAATTTGTTAAAAGTTGGTGCAAATTTACAAAAGATAATTAAAATAAATGGCTATACAACTACGAGTTCTCTAGAACTAACTATACGTATGCATGAAATTAAACGAAGGGTATCATATCGAAAAATTTCTTCATAAAAGAATAGTATAGTGACAATATTAATGCCCTCAACATCCAACTCATTGAGTACCTACTTTATTGGCAAATATAGCTATTCAACTGTAAAACATAGTAGAGTTTTTTTAAAATAATTGTACATTTAATTTCCAAATAAATAATTCTTTGGTTTTGTTGTATAATCTAATGAATACAACTCTTGGAAATCGTGATTAATGATAATCTCGTGATTTACATAGGTACTCAATAAGTTATCAAGTAATATGAGAACATGTTTCGTGTCAACGTATGCGGTTATCAATGATCACGATTTTACTATTATATGTACGTATATAAACATTCATAAATGGCAATGTGTAAATAAATTATACCAGCGACGTATACATCGTACATACATACGTATACGTATACGTTGATTTCCTATGCCTAATGATATTTGACACATGCGGTATACACCCTTTATTATATTTTGTTTTATTCTTGTTACACCACAATCCCTATCTCGCATTTTACCAACTTGTAGATTTATAAACAACGCTTCAACGGCATTCTATTTATTACGGTGTGCTGGTAGTATTCATTACTTTTCACGTTTTCAGGTCTCGTATATACCGCGTCATGTAAGTAATGGCAGCAGTATTGGATACTTTTCCCGATTTCTATCTTCTACATTCTCTCTTTACCAAATCGAAGGAAAAGCAATTGCGAGCCAATTGTTAAAGAGCATGTTTATTACTGTGTCTGTTTAGACTTTTAAAACTAGTTGTTGAAATTTAGAGCATTCAACGTAATAAAAGCTTTCTTTACCCATTGCACAAAAAATAAAATATGATTTCATAGTGGTAATAAATATGAAGATATGATGTAATTATTTATTCTAAGGTACATGTGAATTAAAATTTCACTTATTTATCGCGGGTTTGTTACTTCCACTTTTTAATTTGAAGTTAGTATTTTAGGGAAATCACTAGATTTTGTCATTTATAATTTAAATTTATCGCGTTTGGTACTATATTTATTTGTCATATTTATTATTTTCCAAATCTTACCATCGTGATGAGTATGGTTATAAGTGATTTTGTACTTATCAAACAGTAGAGATATATTTACGTTCAAATAATCGAGCTTAATATCGTTGAGAAATGAAAATGAAAAGTGTGAACACATGGATGTTAAAACTAACATCAAGCAGTAAATAATTACTGTGACTTACATATATACCTTTATACGTAAAACGTATATGTATATATGCATGTGTTTGAGATACACACATACATTAAGTGCCATTGCCGATAATTGAACGCAAAGGTATACCGTATGTGTCAATTTTCATTAGGTATATGGATTCAATGTTTACATGCGATTTATACGTATACAAATAATATGTGGCAACGTGTGTCACCCCTACTATCCGTCACCAATCCCGACAACAATCGACATCACAACGACTTTCTGCGATCTTCCCACTTCTACATTAAATGTTTAGCTGCGAACACGTTCCGATGGCCGCCGCGATCTAGTAGTTTATTATTATTTTCAGAATCCTTTTTTATTTGCCTTATTTTTAATTTTATTAGAATTACGCTTTTGTTTGTGACATGCAGCGTGAACGCAGCTTAATAATTCTCTGCATTTACTGAAAGGAAAAAGAAAAATCCTTCAATGCGTAAATATTATTTTTGAGCGCAGAAACACCCTAGTCAATAGTCCAACAGCTACTGCTAACTTGAGCTTGTATCGGTCTCGCGCTCGCATTGAAGAGGAAAGGTGGGGTGCCATGTTGTCACGTATTGCATGAATTAATCGCCTATGGCTAATGAAAATTGACACGTGCTGTATATGTAAGTCACAGTAATTATTTACTGCTTGATGTTAGTTTTAACATCCATGTGTTCACACTTTTCATTTTCGTTTTGATTGGTGACGCCACCTAAGGCTCTATTACACGAGATACACTATTAACATACAGGCCTCTGTATAGCAGAACATGCTGTCAGAAGCCATCGCTTTTTTCCGTGTCATCTTTTGAGTGTTAGATGTCGCTGTGATACTTTCACTGCATTTAACATGCAAAAATGACATAGGCAGCGATTTAAGTCTTGAAGCCATTGTCGAGAATCTCCACGTACACTGATGAGACCTCATAGGTCGAAACACCGGTGTCTGTGCGTTCGATTATCAGCAATGGCACTTAATGTACGTGTGTATCTCAAACACATGCATATATACATATACGTTTTACGTATAAAGGTATATATGTAAGTCGTTGAGAAATGTTTAAATAAGTTTAACAATATCGTTTTCCTTCGCAATTGCCTACAAAATGAACAAGGAAAGTGGAAATACTCCATAGAATATGTGTCAAGAATACCTAAATTTTTAATAAAATAACGACCTAATTTGGATTTTACGGTATCACGAATCGTTTTTGAGAAGCAGGCAGAGGTGTTATTCAGGCGCATCTTAGTTTTAATCAATATGCTGTGAAAAACTAAACAACCAGGATTACCTTGTCATTAATTGTTATTTTTATTATAGTACTGTCATACGAAAAAATAAACAAGGAAATGAAAAACAAGATCAAGATGATATTAGGTACTTTGAAATATGGGAAAACAAATTAAAACATCCCTTCAATAAAAAGTTGGCATATGACTGATATGAGTGTATATTACATTTAACAGATTTATATGTTTCCAAGAAATTTTTTGTGATTTGAAAATATGAAGTGGAGAGTAGATACTTGTCTCACTAACTTAACAGATACTATTGCGCAATATATAAAAAAGTTATATGAATTAATTACATTCTAAACAAATACAAAAGAAAAGGTAGAACCTGAACAGCTTTAGTGTTGTAAAAGTGAAACTGATTAACATAATAACCTGTGAAATAAAAGCACATGTTTTTCTGCCAACATTGTTAAAAAGAAGTAATAAGTAAACCAAGCACGGTTTATTGGAATGCTGAAATATAATAAAAAACGTATAAGCTGAGGTTTAGTGTTGTGTAATGAACTAAAACATGGATCACTTATTGTTCTAATTATAATTTTCTGCTTTTAGCCCTGATAGTTACATAATTAGGTTTTTTTTTTGTTAATTTTAAAATTACCCACGAATGAGTATCAATTATTGTTCTTTTCATAATTTGATTTGTTTGTATGACAAATATGATTCAGAATGTAACTTCGAAAATTTACTTGGTAAGTACATATTTTATGACTAGCTATTGGAGAAAATGCCCCGAAGGGGGCAGAAAAAAGGTTAATGTACTTAAGCAAAAAGGCCCCGAGTATGAAAAAGAAGTGTACAAGCACGAAAAATGTGTACAAGTGTTATTTTTATCAGCACATTAAGAAGTGGATTTAACTGCTGAATTGTGCTATAGTCTCATAACTTGGAAAAAATTTTCACCAAACATGTTCATTAACATTGTATAATCTGCATCCCATCTAATTCTAGATATCCGTTTCATTAATTTAAGAGGGGCGTTTACCTATCGAAAATTAAGGCATCGCCGTTTCGCGCTTTTTAAACTCATTTTGTAATTTTAGAATCTCAAATTTGGGTTAGTGATGCAAAAGGCATAAATTTATAATGTCAAGGTCAGTTTTCGTACCAATTTATTTTCCTAAGAAAGTTATGTGTTTTAGAAATAACCACATAAATGCATGAATTTGATTAATGTCTACTAACCAAGGCTGGTACACAAAAGAAAAAATGACGACCTATTCGCGCCAGCTGCACATTTGATGTACGATATAAAGAAAAAATCAAATTTATGTAATTATTTTTAAAGATAAAAAACATTAAACAGTAAACATTGTCACACACATTTTACACGAGGTTTTTCCAAGCTAATCACGTCGTCTATCCCCATTTTACGGTATCTCTACCGGTCCTAGCGAAGACGAAAATCTATCGGAATCGGTCGGCTATTGCAGACTTAAATGCGAGTGACAGTTTAATTACAAACTGTCACTCGCATTTAAATGTCATATATACCTATAATATTCGAGTGTATAATAATATATATAACAGTTATGGGCAAGCAAAAATTGGCGTATTATAAAACATCCACAACATCAACAGTTCCGTAAGTACTCATTCTTTATACATTATGTTTCCCATCTATAGTATTCCTTTATCTATGACAGAATCTGTGAAGAAAACCGAAGCGCTGTAACAGAACCGAATATCGTCTACCTACGCCTACTCACATCCCCCTTGCGTCTACCCGTCCCGCGAGTAATATAAGTTGAATAAGTTTCTATTTGTTGGTAAACGCCCGTCTTAAGTGTTTTCTCACATTTTGATGTGAGTTTGTTTATGTGCTTTATCCATGCTAGTTTATAGCCCAAGATATTTTACACACTCTTGGACTGGAAAGTTGGTGTTGTTGATCTGGACTTGTGTACAGGGATATTATGACTTCGCGATAAGAACATTAGGTTTGTTTTATTTTGGGACAAATCTAATGAGTTTTCTAATAAACACTCTTTAAGTTGATAAAGGCAGTTTTCACATTTTTGTTCCTCAAGAAAACACATGTATCATCTACGTGTTGCATGATATTGATGTGGGCATCCATCTCATAATGTTGGAAGCGATTATAAATATTACTTAAAAATGAACTCAAACACGAGCCCCGCAGCAAACCATGGTTTGATATTCTGGGGCCTCTAAGTTAATTTTCAGTCGTTCGTACGAAGAGTTTTGTGTTTCTAAATTAGTTGGTGATATTTCTTGCAACGCGTACTGGTATTCCAATGCTTCTAAGTTTTCTCTCTATTCTGTTTATATTAACGCAACAAAATGAGTTTTAAATGTCTAAACAGATGCAGCACATCGTTTCCTTTTTCGTCATACTAATTTGTGATTCTAATATTAATTTTGTCAAGGTGTCGGTGGTACTTTTAGCTTTTCTGAATCCATACTGATATATTGGTAGAATATTCGTGCTTTCTAACTACCATTCCAGTCTGTTCTTCATCAAGGTTTCACATATCTTCGTAATGCATCAAATCAATACAATATGCGGTATGATTCTGTAGTTTTTAGGTTTTTACCAGGTTCTAAAATAGAGACCAGTTTGTGATATATTCAGATGCATGGTCTGGTATTAAATTATATAAGAAATTTTCAAGTGGGTGTTTCTGAATGTTACAGTAATTTCATTGAGGTTTGTTAAATAAATAATTTGATTTTCTTCCAAAACTCCTTGATTAGCAACTGATTGTGATTGTCACATAAATTTCTCCGTTTTTCTTTTTTCTTTTTTGAATGACGTTAGTGTATTCACTCTCCCACCAAGGAGGTACATGTTTTCTTATGGGAGAGAATGTTGTTTTCTTTTGAATGCGGCATCAGCGGCATCCCTAATGCTTTCGATTAAAAGTTCCACTTTTCCTTTTATACTAATAAGATTAGGTATGTAAGAGATGTTGGTAATACGAGGTATGTCTCAGAAGTAATGAGAATGAATTGTTTACACTAAATATGACAACGACTGCAGCCGACTGAAGTCGACTACATGTGAGTGGAATATCTAAGAACGCAACCATAACAGGCGCAGGCCACTAAGTATAGTGTTAGTGGCATGAGCCCCACGTATTTACCGTTAAGTTCCAATACCACGTTACATGAAAAAGGCAGGCAAATATCGAGCAGCGATATGGAATTAAATTTTGCGTTAAAAAAGAGAACTGCTTCAGAGACACTACAAATGGTAAGAACAACATATGGAGATGTTACGTTGTCGTCAGCAGAAGTTTTCAGATGGTACAAGGCTTTCAAAGATTGCTGCGACACCATCGAAGATTACTATTCCTCCGGACTGCCGTCCACGTCAAAAACCGATCAAAGCGTGCAAATGTGCGGTCTGCGTTAGCAGACGGTTGACACTCAGGTTGATGGTACATGAGGTCGGCATGAGTAAGGACACTGTTTATCGAATGTGACAACGGAACTAGGCATGCGGAAAATTTGTGCAAAGCTGGTGCCCAAGAACTTGTCTGATGAACAAAAGGAAAATCGCTTCTCCATTAGTCAACAATTGCGGGATCGCTTAACAACCCAACCCAACTTCATGCACAGAGGGATAACAGGTGATAAGTCATGAGTTTTGAATATGATCCAGAAACAAAGCGACAAAGCGCTGAGTGGCACACACCTGCATCACCGCGGCCGAAGAAAGCTCGCATGAGCAAATCCTGAATCAAGTCGATGCTTATCATCAATTTTGATTCGCGTGGAATTGTCTACAAAGAATTCGTACTGCCGGGCCAGACAGTTAATCAAACTCTTTATCGCAACGTCCTTGAACGTTTTCGGCAAAGAGTTCTGCGTGTGCGGCCTGACATTGCCAGCTCATGGATCCTGCATCACGATAATGCCCCCAGTCACAGCTCATTGTCGGTTGGAGAATTTTTGGCAGAGAAAAATATTCTAGTACTCCAACACCCGCCCTACATTCCAAACATGGCTCCATGTGATTTCCAACGCTTAAGCGGTAATTGAAATGTTCCCACTGAGGAACAATAAACAATATCCAAACAGTTACGACACAGGTTCTAAACAGCCTAGCGAAACAAGACTTCCAGAACTGTTACCAAGCATGGCAAACTCACTAAAGACGCTGTGTGCATTCGCAAGGGACATACTTTGAAGGGAACAATATTAATTTGTAGATACATTCGATAAAACTCTTGAAAACTAATCATTCTCATTAATTCTGAGACACACCTCGTATATGCGGTAATATATGCGGTATATAGATGTACTTTATCTGCTGAAACTTTCCATCTAAACTTTGGATATACCTCATCAGGTTTTTCGTGTTTATATTTAATGCTAATAATTATTGGAAAATGATCTGATGTGTGTGTTCTCTAAGACCGACCACTGGCCTAGATATTTTCGTTGGTGTACCATCATTTAAAAACATACATCCATGGCTTTCATTAATATATTTCCAGCATTGTCGTTCTTCAAGGAGCGTTAATGAATGAGCATTGAAACCTCCACAAATGATGTATGGAGTGGGCATTTGGGAAAAGAGGTGGGTGTATTCATTGGATGTCATATTACACTGTGGCGCACGATATAAGGAGAAAATAGTTAATCCATATTGTGGTAATTTTACCCAGCAAATCATAAGATATTGTTCACGCGCTGTATGTCAAGAATTTCGTAATATATACATTTATGTGTTAGCATAGCTACGGAAGTAACCCATACTTTTACTTTGTAATGTAGAATGTTTTGTAGTAAAGTAGCGCTTCAATTATGACTGTTTGTGAATCCCCAATTAATATATTTCGGATCACATTTTCTTATTATTTTCCGTATTTTGGAAGGAATAATTTGATATTCACCCACAACACATTGTGGTTCTGAAGTAGAACTTGATGAAGCAATAGTTCCAATATGTACTGTTCCAATACTGTACTACTCTACATTTATATATTATGCTTTGTAAGTGAAAATATTTTTTTAAGTTATGAGACTATAGCACAATTCAGCAGTTAAATCCACTTCTTAATGTGCTGATGAAAATAACACTTGTACACATTTTTCGTGCTTGTACACTCCGTTTTCATGCTTGTACACTTCTTTTGCATACTCAGGGCCCTTTTGCTTAAGTATATTCATCCTTTTTCTGTTTCCTTCGTGGCATTTTCTCCATTAGCTAATACATACCGTTTCAGTACAAAATAAATGCATAGAGGTAACGCGTTATATTCAATTGTACGTCATACTAGATCTATGACTTGTCGTCTTGTTTATGTTGCTGGATCTATTTTTATTTCTGTCAGTGACATTTGATATAACCAAGGAAAAAATGTATTCACAATACATTAACTAAAACGTTATATACTAAGTAATTAAAATGCTCGAAGACTTCAGCCTTTCTCAACTTATTTATTATATTGAATTAGATAGGCGAAAAACCATAAATGTGTCATAACGTATTCATATTCATCATATTCTCATTAATCAGATGATTATAGAAAAGTTTGTAAAAAGCTTCGACTGTTTACAGAAACATTTCGGCATTATATTCAAAGGACCCAAATACAGTTTTAAGAAGAACTGTTTTTATACAGGTGTCCAGAAACTCTCCTGACAAACGAAGACAGAAGATTCCTCAGATAATTTTAAGACAATTTAACCCAATTCACCCTAGTCCGAAAATGCTTCCTAAGGTCATAGGCGCCCGTTTTGGGTAGGTAAACGGTTATTTTAACGCATAACTTTTGTTGTCCATCGTATATGAAGTACGTGTTGTCTATGCAGTGTTTGATGAGCCGTGTGATGTGTTCGGGTGGTTTTTGTTTTTCTTGTATAATTGAGATTGCTTCGTCCGTGGGTACTTGTGTGAAAAGTGAAACCACATCGAAACTTACTAGCAGGTCGCCTGGTTCTATCTTCTTTGTCTTGATGATATTAACAAAATGAGTTGAGTTTTACACGTAGGACTCTATATCTTCGGCGTGTGGTTGTAATGTCTTAGCTAGATATCTCGCTAATTGTTGTACCGGTGAACCCACGGAGCTTACTATCGGACGTAGCGGGACGCCTTCTTTGTGTACTTTTGGTAATCCATATAGTTTCGGGCATCTTGACGACTTTTCCCTGGGTATGCCCGAAACTATATGGATTACCAAAAGTACAAAAAAGAAGGCGTCCCGCTACGTCCGATAGTAAGCTCCGTGGGTTCACCGGTACAACAATTAGCGAGATATCTAGCTAAGACATTACAACCACACGCCGAAGATATACAGTCCTACGTGAAAAACTCAACTCATTTTGTTAATATCATCAAGACAAAGAAGATAGAACTGGGCGACCTGCTAGTAAGTTTCGATGTGGTTTCACTTTTCACACAAGTACCCACGGACGAAGCAATCTCAATTATACAAGAAAAACAAAAACCACCCGAACACATCACACGGCTCATCAAACTCTGCATAGACAACACGTACTTCATATACGATGGACAACGCTATCGACAAATACAGGCTGCGCCGATGGGTTCCCCGCTATCCCCTGTTCTGGCTAACCTATTCATGGAGGACCTGGAAACAAGAGCACTAAACACCGCTCCATTGAAACCCAGTCTCTGGCTGAGATACGTGGACGACACGTTCGTAGTATGGCCACACGGTGATTTAGAACTCAACAACTTTCTGGACCACTTGAACGGTATCCACGAGAAAATAAAGTTCACCATGGAAATAGAGAGTAACGGTCAGTTACCTTTCTTGGACGTCCTAGTGAATAAGAAGAACGACGGGCATCTAGGTCACGCAGTTTACCGAAAGAAAACACACACTAATAGATACCTCAACGCACAATCACACCACCATCCGGCACAACTAAACGCTATAATACGAACGCTAGCGACAAGGTCACTGGAACTTACAGACGCTGAACATTTACATACAGAAATGAAAACACTCCGTACAGCTCTAACACAAAATGGTTTCAAAAACAGTCACATTACACGCACACTAAATCAAATTAGGACGAAAGCAAAGAAACAAGAAACGGACAAGAAATACAACAACACAGCATTTCTCCCTTACATCAATGGAACAACGGACCGAATTGGACGAATTCTAGACAAACACAACATAAAAGTCGTTTATACCACAGACAGAAAAATACAACAACTCATCAAAAACCCCAAGGACAAAATACAGCTGGAAGACCAGGGCATATATGAAATACCGTGCCGTTCGTGCGACAGTACATACATCGGACAAACGAACAGAAGAATCAGCGCTCGCACAGAAGAACATAAAAACGCAGTTCGACACAAGGATACAACGTCATCATTAGCACAACATATAATATCAACAGGCCATAACATAGATTTCGATAGAACAAGAATTATCGCTAAATCGGAACATTTTCAGACCCGTATAATACGAGAAGCCATAGAGATAGAGAAACGCCCTAATAGCCTAAACAAAAGAGATGACGGACGTAGACTTCCAAACACCTAGAAAACGGCCATCAAACACACACAATCAAGAAACTCAGACATACACACGGACCGAAGGTTCAACACAACACATAATACCTCCTCTTAATCCTGGGGATTTGTAAAACAAACAAACAAACAAAGGGGCAGCGGAAAAGACTCCTCCAGGAAGTATTAATTGAATTTGGGGTTAAAGTTGGGTTATGTTATTAATTAAAACCATAATGTTCCACAACGTTATAATATTTTAATAATTCAAAGCTTAATAAGTACGTAAGAATACCCGAGGTTAATAACGACCTGTGTTAATAAACGACACTATAACCAAAAACAAGTCGTATCGCGAATAAATGTTAACAGTCGAGGTTTAAATACAAACGGGCATACTGAGTAATAGTTGTTGTACACTTTGAAACAACATAAATATTATGAAATAGCAACAATACACACACTGCTTAACAATGATGGAGGAGTTGGCATTAACCAATAATAAAATAAAAGTTATCAACTAAAAGTCAAACACACACTGAATATGGGTACTAATAACGATACACTTGAATACTAATAATGTTATAAACAAATAATGTACATAGGGATAAGTATAGAGGTTATGGTTTCACGAGCGCGTGAATTTAATATTAATTCTCCGAATACAACAATATAGTTAATGAACCACCGTGAATTTATTAATATTATAAATTAACAACGGCGCGCACTGAGTTTAAATATTGTGGTGGAGGTGCTGGCATTCAACCAACAATGTCAAATAAAATGGTTGTTACTGGAATAAAAGTTAAACACACGCTGCATATGGGTACCAGTAATAACGAACTTGGATAATAATATTGTTATAAACAAATATAATGTATAAGGGTAGATATCGGTTGGATATTTGAAGGTTATGTTTCACTAACGCGTGGAATTTAATATTAACACTTTAGAAATAACAATGTCGTTAATGAATCCACGTGAAGTTAATATGATAATTCATTAACAAAGGCGCACACTGAGTTTAAGTGTTTTGGTGGAGGTGCTGGTATTCAACCAACAATGTCAAATAAAAACGCGGGCTTAATAGGTTTTTCACTGCACTTACGGTTAATTGCTACAGCGTAAGCAGCTGTAGCTTGTCCTGGTGCACTGAAGTTAATACTATTGGCGAACACTAAAGAGGGACCTTAAGTTCGGTATCTTTACGCGAAATAAGCGCACTGTAAATAACTAAAACGGCCGCTACTACGTAAGCAGTAATAGGATCCTCCTACAACTTCTTCGGTCGATACTAGGCGAAGCGTCCGGATGTGTTCCACCACGTAGATATATTCTCGGACGTCGGCGAGCTTGGATTCCGATGAAGAAGCCGTCCGCAATAAAGAATTCCTCCAGAATTCTTAGTGGATTCTTGGTCCGCGTGTTCTCCTGAACACGTTTCGCCGTGTACTTCCAATGACCTGGAAAGTGCCTTTTGGGTCCCTTGTATTACGTAAGCAGTAATACAATTCGGCTGGATGGCTTTCTGGAAATTCCGCTCGGTATCGGTGGCCTGTTTTCTGCTGGTCCAGGAGGTTGCTGTTGGCAGGCTGGTGACCGAGCTAGGACTCGATATCGTATAGGCATTTGTCCCATCTTATATAGTTTTCCAAATGTGTTTACGTTTTTCATTGGGAATCCCAGTGACGCAGGTGACGAACAAAGAAGTATTCATGTCACGGTAATTTCCCTTGGGGCCCAAATAGGGTTACGTCTTCTGCGTGTATTAGAATTTCGAGCGTTTTAATTGGTCGTAGGCGGAGCCTATGATTCGTATCCAAAAGAAATTTGTAGAACAAATTTTGTATTTGAGCGTTTAATTGGTCGTAGGCGGAGCCTATGATTCGTATCAAAACTGTATTAAAAAAAGTTATTACGCGAAATTTTTCTAACTTTACGAATGTTTCATATTGGGATTTTAATTTATTCTGGAGGAACGGGATAAGATAGGGATAAAACATGTACACCTATATTGGGCCTGGACTTGTTCTGTGGGAAAACGTCTTATTTGTTTCCATCGGAAGAGGCTGTTGGTAACACACAACCTGATTCGCCAGCCGATACCCCTACCGCCGGCCCCACCACAAGAGCTATGACTCGCAGACTCCAGCAACACATACAAATATGCCCACCGCACACGGCTTGTCTCACTTCGACACGATCTACAGCAACAAGCAGAACTTCTTGATAATGGCAACAGCGAGAGTGCCGAAAGCTCGACAGAACAGAAGTCCACTTACGGACTCTACGACAACGCGGATCAATTCCCGGAGCAGAAACGACACACATAACTGCCGCGAAAACCTACGTATTAACATATATATATATATATATATATATAATATATTACAATTCTTTGCCAAATATACAAATGTATTGAAAAATTCAAAAGATTCTTGGTAGTAGTGGCATACAATGAAGTAAAAGTAATAACAATATGACAACTGGTTGTCAATTAGAAAACAATGACAAATATAAAATGCAAATCACAATGTATAATTGAAAATGTAATCAAATAAGCAATAGGACAGTCGGGATTACTTATATAGCCACATCAAAAGGCTTGGGATTTACCACAAACTGTTCAGTCAATGCAATTATACAAATAACAACGACGCAACTATGTAATGAAAAATTAAGAGTAGAACTGTTGATATTATAACAATATAGAATGTAAAATCAGTCATGTATAAATGTAAATGAAAGCAAATAAGCATAGGACAATCGCCATTACCCATGTAATCCTATCAAATTGGATTAGGTTCACCTAAACATGTACAATCTGATTGAAATACATAGACAATCAACGATGCAACTATGTATGTGTTAAGATGTATTTGTAGCTACAGACATATATGTTTCCAGCTAGTTTGGTTTCGTCAGTGCAGCATAACAAAGAAGGTGTATGTTAAAGCATTAATATGTGTTGAATAAAAATTATATAGTATTACCTTAAAATGTCAATCCAAAATGTCCAAGTGTAAAACAACTGTGCACTTACTTAATACTGTGTAATGCCTTATTTCAATCAGGCAGTTAATAAAATATATTACAATTCTTTGCCAAATATACAAATGTATTGAAAAATTCAAAAGATTCTTGGTAGTAGTGGCATACAATGAAGTAAAAGTAATAACAATATGACAACTGGTTGTCAATTAGAAAACAATGACAAATATAAAATGCAAATCACAATGTATAATTGAAAATGTAATCAAATAAGCAATAGGACAGTCGGGATTACTTATATAGCCACATCAAAAGGCTTGGGATTTACCACAAACTGTTCAGTCAATGCAATTATACAAATAACAACGACGCAACTATGTAATGAAAAATTAAGAGTAGAACTGTTGATATTATAACAATATAGAATGTAAAATCAGTCATGTATAAATGTAAATGAAAGCAAATAAGCATAGGACAATCGCCATTACCCATGTAATCCTATCAAATTGGATTAGGTTCACCTAAACATGTACAATCTGATTGAAATATATAGACAATCAACGATGCAACTATGTATGTGTTAAGATGTATTTGTAGCTACAGACATATATGTTTCTACCTACATTTTGGATTGACATTTTAAGGTAATACTATATAATTTTTATTCAACACATATTAATGCTTTAACATACACCTTCTTTGTTATGCTGCACTGACGAAACCAAACTAGGTAGAAACATATATGTCTGTAGCTACAAATACATCTTAACACATACATAGTTGCATCGTTGATTGTCTATGTATTTCAATCAGATTGTGCATGTTTAGGTGAACCTAATCCAATTTGATAGGATTACATGGGTAATGGCGATTGTCCTATGCCTATTTGCTTTCATTTACATTTATACATGACTGATTTTACATTCTATATTGTTATAATATCAACAGTTCTACTCTTAATTTTTCATTACATAGTTGCGTCGTTGTTATTTGTATAATTGCATTGACTGAACAGTTTGTGGTAAATCCCAAGCCTTTTGATGTGGCTATATAAGTAATCCCGACTGTCCTATTGCTTATTTGATTACATTTTCAATTATACATTGTGATTTGCATTTTATATTTGTCATTGTTTTCTAATTGACAACCAGTTGTCATATTGTTATTACTTTTACTTCATTGTATGCCACTACTACCAAGAATCTTTTGAATTTTTCAATACATATATATATATTGTTTAGCATTTTTCTTGGCCGTATTATATTTTATACGATGAGAATTGTCGTGGGTGTAGCGGCCTTCTTTTTGGAACTTTACAGTTTTTAAATAGGTAAAAAATGTAATTAAAAACACATATTTTTTTTTCTTTATTTTTTTATGTTACGTTTCGGCTGAACATCGATGTTGCCTTTATCAAACAATATTTATCAGTGGTTTTTTTAATAATTCCAACCGTGAACACAATAATACGACATATATAAAAGTAATATAATTTTTCTTTTGAAAGTCATCATTTCCTTCTTTAGTTTTTTTAACACTTTCATCAAATCTCATTCACATTTAGAGTCTTGTTCTTACTTTTATAGTCATAATTGTCAAGTTTATGTGTCGACTTTTAAAATATATCTGTTACAGATATATTTTAAAAAATCTCATTCACATTTAGAGTCTTGTTCTTACTTTTATAGTCATAATTGTCAAGTTTATGTGTCGACTTTTAAAATATATCTGTTACAGATATATTTTAAAAGTCGACACATAAACTTGACAATTATGACTATAAAAGTAAGAACAAGACTCTAAATGTGAATGAGAATTGATGAAAGTGTTAAAAAAACTAAAGAAGGAAATGATGACTTTCAAAAGAAAAATTATATTACTTTTATATATGTCGTATTATTGTGTTCACGGTTGGAATTATTAAAAAAACCACTGATAAATATTGTTTGATAAAGGCAACATCGATGTTCAGCCGAAACGTAACATAAAAAAATAAAGAAAAAAAAATATGTGTTTTTAATTACATTTTTTACCTATTTAAAAACTGTAAAGTTCCAAAAAGAAGGCCGCTACACCCACGACAATTCTCATCGTATATATATATATATATATATATATTGAACTGGTCTTGTATCTTAGCCACGACCAGTCAAATCTGTAAAATATGAATATTTAGATTTTCGTTCATGTTTTAAAAGATTCACTTTTGGGCGAACCCTTGTACATTGTAGTTAAAATAATTATTGTTGAATTGGGCATATAATTAAGGTCAAATGCGCATACAATGTGCGCAGACTCGCATCACACATAACAAAGATATTAAACATTTGCATCCTGCTCATTGGTTTACTTATAAAAATGTTTGCTTTGGGTCGACAAATATGGCCATTGCAAAAGTATGATTTATAATAAAAATCGACTAAAATTGTTAAATTTGCAAATTAATAGGGATACTTCAGTATCAATACTTGATGTATCATAGGTTTTTGTAAGCAAATGGAAATGTAAAGACCGTGAAAAGATCAATAGCATCTTTTGATTTTTACATACGTCAAACGTAAATGTCATTTATTATGTCAAAGATAACTTTAATTCAGTAAAGAAACAAACTTTTGGGTACACACATATTGAACCAAAAGCCCTTTACATATTCAAGTACTGTACAAACAGGGCATGAGCATTATTAAGATTTCACCACATGTTTGAATATAGGTTGTCAAAAGTCACCCTTAAATAATTTTATTTTTTTTTTTATATAAATGAATTGTTGTCTGGTAAAAAGAAACGGAAAAGAAACAAAGAAACGATGTAATTAAATGTTAAGAGAACCATTGTAAACGCCGTTGCATTAGAGATACACATATTGAGTATGTTAGGCAAATCAAAAATTATAAAAAATAATATTTTTATGAGCAGAACTGTACTAGGAAAATCAAACGCGCTACTATTAAAGTTTTTAACACGCGTTTAATTGTCAAAAATCAGAATTCTAAATTTGAATATAGGAGAAATAAATTTCATAACACTTTAAGAAGGCAATAAAATCGCGAAACAATAGGGTTTGCCTTTTGAAATGCACAAATGGTTGGTGGCTTGATTGAATTTTGTTGGTTGTCTTGACAACCACCATACAAACATAGGAAAGTATAAAAGGACAGTACCTTGATTTAAAAGGGGATTCTTCTGCATTAACCAGCCAGTAAGGTTGTGTTTAAATGGATTCTTCTACAACAACCAAGCAGTAAGGTTGTGAAAAGAACAGTGCCTACAAGATTTACACACAACCAGTAAGGTTGTTCTAAATATTCGCGAGCATCCCACTTCTGTGAAACAAAGTGCGAGCTAGTGCAACTACACACATTGAAGTCAATCCTGTGTTTTCGATATTGGAAAAACCAAGGATGCAAGTAACGTACTGGAAAGAAAGAAATAATCAACAAGGATATTAACTTCAACTACCAGGGAGTTAACCAAACAACAATTCAAATATATTTGAAAAAAATACGAACCTGTGTCCAGTCATCTACAACGAGTCAACACATCTGAACAAGGTGCCGCCAAGAAGATACACCAGGGGTGCCTATCAAGAGAATCAACCCGGAGGATCAAGACGTTCCTTCATCTACAAGCATCTGTGGAGCCCCCTTCAAGAACGACAGCAGCACCTGCATTCTTTCCAGCCAGCGAACTTAAAGTTAAACAAACAAAACTGTATGTAAAGTGATATTGATATAAGGTCACGTTCATTAGAAGGAAACAAGATAAACTTGTAAATGACTAACAGTCAAGTCAGACTTAAGTGTAATCCGAGTTTTTTTACCAAGACTAAACGTTCATTTCTCACGTAGCCGGTTTTAAATAGTACATAATAGCCGGATATATTTAAATATTTAACCTATGATTCAAATACCATTCATGCATTTTAAATTAGACAACGATCTAAGTTTAAAACTTACGTGTTACATTAGTTTATTTTAAGAAACGAAGAGTTATTAACTTCCATATAGAAATCCACGTTGAATCCAATTGTTTACCATTAGTAAAGTAGACAGATTAAATATTGTTATGTGTATGCCTGATATGACTTGCGTAGAGTAATTTGTTCATGTTATTCCAAGTAAAGATTATGCCTACAGACATTCTAGATAAAGATGTTTTGAACTGTAAATATAAAGTTACACTCAATTCAATAATAATAAAAAACCATAATCTAATAAACACCTGTGTTTTCATTTGACCCAGTTATACTATCCATCAACCTTGACCGAACAGCTGTTTTAAAAAGCATGCTCGGTCGTACATTTGTTTGTTAGGTTATCTACAAGACCATCAGGAATCGGCCCCTTTCTACGTGTTTGTAAGCTGTAATACAGAAGTAAGTCGTGTACTCTTCCTCAGGTTCAACAACCGAATCCCTTTTACGACCCATTAATGAGATTTAATTATATTAGAGCTCAAATTCAGAACGTCAAAACCAACAACAAACTGATTTTTTTTCCAGGTTCACATAACCTAGCTATCATAGAGCGCGTACATTTTTTTGAATTTCTCTGCATCCACGTGGGTGTGACCCAGGTGCACCAACTGAGGGACTGAATTTGAACTGTTACAAATTCAGTCGCTTAATAAGTAATTCAAAGATTAGTTCTAATATACAGGGAGCAGTCAAATAAAATAAAACACCATGTTTAATTTTATTAACAATAAACTAGCACATGGATAAATAACAGGGTCCATGCTATTTTAAATAAAACACGTTACCCATCTTATGGTTAGGCAACCAACATAGCTAGCCCGAGGCAATTAAATATTTGAAATAAATATTCAATTTATAAAATAATTACCAGGAAATTTTAAACGGTACTTACCGTGTCGTATGCAAGTGCTTTTCAAGGGCAATACGCTGTTATACACCATATCAATATATATATATATATATATATATATACAAGAAAAGGAAAATTATCGGGTAAATTCCGCTGTAGAGCAACCGTAGACACGTGTTTCTGACTCATTGGTCGTCGTCAGTACGGTGTAGCGAAGGAATAAGGTGGGATAACCTTGGAGATGTAAGCTACACGGAAGACCATCAGGTGACAGACCGCCATTTGTAGCTTCGGTTAGAAGAGCCTCGGTTTTGAGGATTCACATCCAACCTCGCCACGAGGAAGACAATGCCAACCTTCCTTCGATTAATTCCTTTTTTTGTGATTTTTCTTTCCTGAGTCTCGGATGGCACGCAGGTTGGGATTGTCTTCCTCGTGGCGAGGTTGGATGTGGATCCTCAAAACCGAGGCTCTTCTAACCGAAGCTACAAATGGCGGTCTGTCACCTGATGGTCTTCCGTGTAGCTTACATCTCCAAGGTTATCCCACCTTATTCCTTGGCTACACCGTACTGACGACGACCAATGAGTCAGAAACACGTGTCTACGGTTGCTCTACAGCGGAATTTACCCGATAATTTTCCTTTTCTTGTATTTTATGTATCCGCGATTAATTCTTTTTTTTGTGATTTTTCTTTCCTGGGTCTCGGATGGCACGCAGGTTGGCATTGTCTTCCTCGTGGCGAGGTTGGATGTGAATCCTCAAAACCGAGGCTCTTCTAACCGAAGCTACAAATGGCGGTCTGTCACCTGATGGTCTTCCGTGTAGTTTACATCTCCAAGGTTATCCCACCTTATTCCTTGGCTACACCGTACTGACGACGACCAATGAGTCAGAAACACGTGTCTACGGTTGCTCTACAGCGGAATTTACCCGATAATTTTCCTTTTCTTGTATTTTATGAATCCGCGATTAATTCCTTTTTTTGTGATATATATATATATATACCGGTAAGTTTTCGGGTGAAGCAACGACAGAGGAGTGTCCAAGTCCCCACTATCACTCGCTACAGTTATCGTATTCCCCGACGCGAACGGCTGTAGTATACTACTACCACCGCTCTGGTTAACGGAGGGGAGTACATATACGTAGTCGTTCAGTTGTGGGGACTGATACATGCGCTATACAATCGTTGCGTTACCAGAAAACCTACCGGTATATATTGTTATAGTATACAGGCATACGTTAACCATATAATATGAAAAGTTATGAAAGTTACCAAATTTAATTAAATAAACGTAGAAAAAATTATTATGATGTGTTTAAAATAAAATTTATTAGGTTTATCATAATAGAGGTTTATCGTATTTAATAAGTATTCGAATTTTATTATAAACCACCTGTATATGGAAAGGTTGACCATGTTCATTTTTCTTAGAAGTTCAAAATATTCTGGAAAGAAGAGAGTTGAATATTAGTTGTTATTTTGTAAAATGTATTATAAATTTGTAAAAACTTGGGTAATTGACGTTTATGAGGTGATAAAAATATTTAGAATCTTATTTTGAAAGGTGTATAGATTGTATTGTAGAACAGTTCCCGGGAATAATTTGAAATACAGGAACTGTCATTATTTGACATTTTGTTCAGAAATATAGATGTAGAGAGGTATTGGGATATGAATATGTAAAGAAGGGTTGATAAAATTATGAAAAGAATTTAGATAATCAGATAATACAATTTTAAGAAGTATTCTAGGTATATTAGAGAATTTAAAAGCTATGTTGTTAATTGTTATTGCTGTTGTAAAACTTTGATTGGAGAATACAAAATGAGAAAGGATTACTAGGGAAATGAATAAATAAACGAGAGAATTTTTCAAATTCAAAAAGACGAGAGACGTGTTTTTTCAGAAAGAAGTTAATTTCTGATATAAAACACGAATACCGTTAATTATAGAAGAGTAAAGTGTGTTTCGAGTGTAATACGTTAATTACGAATAAATTAACATAAAAGAAAAGGGTGATAATACTTACAATTATCCAAGATCCAGATCCATCCGAAATAGGGTTGCTGATTCTGGAATTATAGGAGTGTGCAGGAGCCTGTTGAATTACCAGAATTTTTGAAATTCCATAAAGAGTGTTACAATTTTCAAGATCCGCTGATTCCAGAAGTACTGGTGGTACTAAGAGGCAGTTTGTCACAAGAGATCCATAAAGGTTGGAGAATTATTCAAGTTCTGGATGTATAAAAGAATTTGCTAGGCACTAAGAGAATTGGCATCATAACAAAAGGACAATTTATTCCAAAGTCGGACAAGATCCCATACAAGACAAGTGGAGTTCTTTCGTTAAGGGTTTGAACAAGATTTAAATTGAACAACATCAAGGAAGTAGTATCCGTCCTAAAACGTCATCAGGAAGTGGATAGTTACTCATCTGAAAGAAGAAAGCAATTAAGTATTACCATTTTAGTATATTATTTGTGTCAGTATTAAAGAAAGATAACATTTTGTGAATGTTGGAAAATATTTAATTATTTGTAATATAATTCAGTATTGAAATAGACTGAACTAGTAGTTATTACAACAAGTACATATGTTATAAACAACACAAGTTATTTTTAATTCTCTACTATCCAGTAATATGTTAAGATATGAATAATTGTCATTTATATAAAAATTTATGGAGTTATCAAGCAAGTAAATAATTTTGAACACATTATAATAATATTATAAATTAATTTGAGTAAGAAAGTAATAGAAAGAATTACTTAATTTTGAATATCAATAATAAATAATATCAGAGCACGTACCTGAACTATTTAGTTGGATTTGGGAACTATACACCTTGGATTAAAGATTTTCTAAGCGTCAAATATCAGGTTTCCGTATTAAAAATATTGTTAGCAAATGTCCAGTATTTAAAAAAACACGAAGTTTGAATATAAACATATTATTTATTAGTAGAGTATCGTTTTATTTTATCATAATCAAATTATCAACTAAAGGAAATATTGTGGTAAATTTATAACCTGAAAGAAATAAATGTCATTTGACATATTGTATTGGAATCTGTTTATCATTGTTTTCTTACCGAAGGAATTAAGTAAATGTTATAGGAAGTATAATCGGAGGTATTAAAAATCCATTTAATAAAGAAAAATAGCATTTCACATACAACAATTTAACATTTAGAAATTTGCAATAAATAAACTGGTATTAATTGTTTTATACATCTACAATGGAATGAGTAGTGGTGACATCTAGGTGTTTTATTGAACACTTGTTAGTAGACTGGAATATTTAAAATATAGAAAGTATTAAGATAATACAGAAATCAGTAAAATATAAAATGTTAGTTTAGGAAATAAATAAGTAATTTAAAAAGGATTATTGAGATTTATTAAAGTATATGATTGTAGGCAGAGTTAAATACTGTAAATTAAATAAAGAGTTAGGATAGAGTAAAATAATTTATGTAGAGATAAAATATAAAGCTAGTTGGGCATAAAAATAAAACACCTTCGCATAATAAATGGAATATTAGGAAATAAATAAAGAGATTATAAAATTAGCAAATACGAGGGTTGTTCATTAAATAATGGTAATTTTATAAAACATGTCTAGAGTGTTATCTCATTTCATATACGGTTCAATTTATGATATTTAAACTGTAATAGGAGTTAATAATTATGTCGAGAGTTGAACGGATATGTATGAGTTATTACCTAGTACATTATATATATTATATGGTTAAATTTTCTTATTGACCTAAGGTTTTTGATAATAATACAATTTATTCTTGGACGGTTTGTAGGTCTGGTATAAAACTCAACATAATAATTTGAGTATCTTTAATTGTAGCATTCTTTTAAATGCATAAAGCATACATGTTTCGGACAGTCTGTGTGTCCTTTTTCAATGTTAATATAACAGCTAAAAAAAAAAAAAAACAATAAGAATTAGCAAAATTAAGATTAAAGTTCCGTAACAATGTCTTACGATATTGAAAATCATACACCCGCGATGACAACATCCCGTTTATCGCTTATTAAAACATCTAAAGCAAGTCAAATGGGATATCTTTAGCGTTCAATATTAAATACATATATGCATAAATCTTTATTCCACAGATGTTTCTTTTACTTTTTTTCTTCTTTTTTGGCGACTTTATTAAAAGCCTATGGATTGATATTGCAAGCATATACATACGTGAATACAGGGTATTGTCATCGGATATTGTGCGAATTTAATTTATGATTCAGAATAAAATTTAACAATATATTATGTATACATTTGTCAGTGTGGATAAAAACGATTAATAAATATAAAAAATACAATAAGAAAGTGTACTATACATTAATATAATTTAAAATGTTGTATGATGCAGATCACTGTGTCTATGTAATTAAATTGTAGTATATTGAATTTAAATTCTTTATATCACTTCTGTTATTGATGCTTTTTTTATTTTGCTGAATCAGAATCATCTCTTTAATTTCCCAACTATATAGCCTTTTAAATATTTTTGTTGACAGTTTTTAAAATTATTAATCACAATTATAAAATATTAACTTATTTCTTAAAATTGTATGTAAGTAAGTATTTATTCTGCATAATTCAAGAAATTTATTTATTTATTAGCACTTTTTTCTAGACTTCCTAGTAATTATGCCCACAAGAAAATGTTATGTGTCAAATTGTGACCAAAATGTAAAAGTTTTCCATGCATTTCCACATCCAAAATCAATTCGTTTTCATGAGTGGTTGGAAGCTACAAGAGATCTTAATTTATTCAATGTTATAAGAGAAGATCGACGATTTCCATTTAAGGAATAAATACCTAAGTTCAAATGTAAGAATAAGTCAGAATGCTTTCTCCTTAATATTTTGAAATAGCAATAAGTTTTCCTATAAAAATAAAGCATTAATAAAAAGATCTGTTTCTAATTTCTTACTAAGTTATTATATATAACGCACAACATTTTTTAAATATGTCATCTTTACTTACATTAATAGTTTTTATTCTTCATTTTAAATGACTTAAAATATAGCAATATGTGTAGCATATTTTACTTTAAAACACATCTGCTATTTTATCTCCGAACATTTAAAGTGAAGAACAAAAACTATTAAGGTAAATACAAAATGGAATAGAAATATATAATATTTAAATTTGCCGGTTCATCGGTTTGATCCATTTTAGTACCGCCTGTAGTTGGCAGGCGGCGCTAAAGATTGTCTACACTTTTTATTATTAAGTTATACTATCTTCTAGTTAAAGTGATATGTGGTGTAGATGTTATTGGGCGACTGTGATGAATACGTCGCTCCAAATGTCCGGCAGCCTTTTCGCATCATCTCTTCTGTTGAAATTATCGGGTCGTTTTTCTATCTTTACTGCTTCACGTATTATCTGTTTATTCATATGTTCGACTCTTGCTAACATCTTTGTACCGTCAAAATTGATGTCATCTCCTGTTTCTGCATGATGTTGGTACAGCGAGGATGTATGCGCTTTCCTAGCAACCGAGTTTATGTGCTCCTCCCGTCGTACACTTATTCGCCGGATCGTTTGGTCGATGTAACTGCCATTACACATTTTGCACGGTACTTCATAAACGCCCTGTTCTTCTAGGTTTATTTTACTTTTAGGTGTTTTCAGCACATCTGCGATCTTGCGGTCCATTGTGAAGACTGTTTTCATGAAACAAGCGATATAGCTTGAAATCAATATAGAAGATATTGATTTCAAGCTATATCGCTTGTCCTCCTTCCGCCAAACACGACTTCAGTCCTACAGCCGATGGATCAGGGGAATATACAAGCGCGCAAAAACAATTTCAGGATAAATCCTGCTACAGTTTTGGATGCGTAAGTACAATGCCTGGAACAAAACTTCTCTAAGCACCACAATTTAGACTTATTTCAATTTTGCAGGGATTGTAGAAAACGGTAACGCTTTATCTTCATAGAATGTCACAGAACACAAAAGGGACGAGCCGAGCAATCGTCAACAATGAATACATTTTTTGTCGTTTTCTTAGTGTACTCGTGATTTGTTGTGTCTAGGTTTCAAACGATTAATTTAGCTTGCATTGAGGTTAAAATTGATGATGTTTTGTAAAAAAAAGTCTTAAACCATTTTATCAATGCTTTCTTGACATTTCTATTTGTTGATTTACGTAATCTCTTTGGTTTTAAAATATTAGAATTGAAAGATTCTTTGATTTTGTATTTGTTTTTTAAAATCATGGATATCGTTAAATGACCAACACCAAATTCTTTTACAAGAGAGAATTTCATTCTCCATTTTCCAGTCTGTATAAGATCGCCCCTTTTGTTACAATTTTAAGTCTCTTGTAACGTTGAGGAGGCATTTTTCGCGACAAATTACTAAACTAATCACATAAGACTGAAAATATTTCACTGTCAGTCAAAACAAAGTCGGCTCTTCTCCATTAAGATATATTTAACGGCCATTGTATCAATCAGAAGTGAGTATGTTTCTTGGAATACAAGCGAACACACTTACAATATTGCTTTAACTGATGGCTGCTTGAATGTGTTCAACATACAAACGTCATTGTAACTCGATCAATATCTATTAAAAGCACGTAAAAATATTTTATAAGCAAATTTTCGTATGAAATTCAAAATTTCTACTACAGTTAACATAATTGAACGATTGGCCATTATAGGCAGAGTCATAATAAAAGTATTCTACCGTAAATTTAAATCTAATGGCAAGTTTTGAAGTAAAATTCTTTTCTTATACAAAAGTTATTGTTATAAAATTCACTACAAATTTACTCTTAACAAAGCTTTCATCATGAAAATATTTGATTGAATGAACCCATAAACGTTTTTGACATTTTTTCAGACTTCAAAGACATCTTCAAGTAAGGACGATAATAAATTCAATACCGGCATTCAACTTTGTAATGAAGCGTTTGTCCATTCAACTTTAGAGCGACAATAGGCGTCTTTTTGAGATTAGCAATGCAAAATTCACTTTGTGGACGTCAGTCTTACATCGTTCCGTAAACCAATAACGTTGGAGTCTTTAATGTTATAATAGTATAATACTTCGCATTGTTCCCTAAAACAAGGATGCCTCAAACAGTTCTTATAAAATATATTGTTTTTGTAAAAGACTTATTTTATCGCATTGTTGGCTGCGTTTTATATTATAGGGTTTCATTGCTTTTGAATAACTTTCTTAATAATCATATTTTATTAATTAAATGTATACACAGGTGTCCTATTTAATGCAATGCAAAACACTACGGGGAGATAATTTTCTTCTTCTTCTAATTTTATGTAAATTTAATCAAATCTACACTTATCCGAGATTGAATTTAAAACCTAATACAAGCTGGTATTGCATTTATATCACGAATTTCATTCAAATACTTACAATTGATTTATCAAATTACTTGTTGCCGCCCGCTCATGTAAGTTTACTCTAGTTAAGATTACTAAAACGCATAGTGTAACGTCTAACAAGTAGACTTCCACAGTTGTCATTAATTACATCTTGGTTTTTAGGGTGCAGCCTTGTCATCGTGTCAACGTTTCATCCACTATCCTTAGAAACATCTAAGGGTAATTGCAATATACTTGAAGATGTCCCTTAGAATAGTGGACGAAACGTCGGCAGCAAAAGAACGACATGGTTTCAAACCACAAATCAAGAAGTAATATAAGTGTAAAGTTTTTAACGGATTTTCTACTTCATATCTAGGCAATTAGAGACTGCGAAATGTAGAATCGCATCCTCAAGGTCTTAGTAGAGCGGGAAAGGCATCGATTTTCAAGCGAACATGTGTGTTCAGCTACCATCCATATTGTAATACATATAATTGTTATTACATAAATGAAAAACATGGTTGGTCCTATTCTATGTGTATATAGAATAGAACTATCATGTAGATAGTCTTATCACATATCACTATCTCATATTCCAAAAATGAGGTGTGGCCACCACACGACTTTCTTATACGTATGAGCGTTTCAAACTATACAAGAATCTTTTCATACAAAACTTATTCAAAATCTTATTCTAAATACCTTCATTCTCTTATTAAATCGCTATAGAATGCATACTTTGCAAGATATCAAAAAAGTGCTACCCGCTAAGAGTAAAAGTGCTACTTCCGGTCTTGAAATTTCATATATACAAAAAATATTGCAAATCCAGTTCTAAATATTTTTACACTCTTGATAAATATATGTATATAGAATGCATAACTTACGACATATTTGGCAAAAATCGCTATTCGATAAGAGTAAAAGTGGTACTTCCGGTCTGAATTTTGAAATTTTTTTTAAACAAAAGATATTGAAAATTATGTTTTAAATACTTTTATACTCGTAACGTACTTATCTAAAAAGCATGACTTGCGAGATATTCGCAAAAAACTGATTTTCGATAAGAGTAAAAGACCTACTTCCGGTTGGAATTTCGAAAAATTTTTTTAAGGCAATTTGTTTCAAACTTAATTTTAAGTACATATGAATTTTTTTATAAATTTGTTTAAACTTAGTAGTTGACGAAATATTGGCAAAATTCGATTTTTTCACCGAAGTAAACTGCTACTTCCGGTCTACCGATTTTACTGAAAAACTAATTAGATCTCAAGAGGGAGATTATACACGTAAATACAACATTTGTAATTGATAGCTATAGCGGTTTGATCGCTATCGTGGTCACAGACACACAGACATTTTTTTAAAAACCAGTTTTTCGATATCAGGGGGCTTCAAAACGTGGACATCTGCAAAAATCTCGAGGTCGAAAATTTTCATCATCACAATACTTCCTTATACTACGTATAAGAAAGTAAAAAGGATTTCTTACTTTATAATACAACCAGAAAATGTATGTACTGTAGAATTGTATGGAAGGTAATTGAGATTATTGTAGCTTTGTTTCGATGCCGGAATTTTGGTACTAATTTCGCTTTCTTGCCAATACATTTGTTTTTTACTAGAAATATTTGTAATGAAAGCTACTTGCACCTGAGGTTCAAGTTAATAATTACGTTCTATCTACATCTTCTATATGTATAGTAAATTCGTTTGGTTTAGCAACGCAATTGAAAATATACTAATTAACATCCGTAAACTTATTCAACGAAAATTCAAAAGAATATTGTATAGATTCACCGTCTGAATATTCTATAGCACAAAGGATTCCGCCAGAGGAAAGCAAATGGTAGTTGACCAAAAGTTAATACCAACCCAACAAAGTATGAGGAGAGCTAAGTTCTCAGCTAATCCAATTAGAATGCAATTAAAATCATTATCACTTTAATAACATAACTGGATACTGTCCCTCGAAAAAGCAGCTGTACAACATATGCATAGTTTGTGAACCCAGTTGTTGGGGATGCTAATTACAGGATAAAACCTGTTTGCATGTAATCTACTTTCGAGAAGTGAAATGGATTTAGAGAGAAGCATTTCAACAAGAATCTGATGACGGCGAATAGAATACTCAACAATCCCTTGGGTAAGACTATGAAGGACATAGGATTGCTGTAACGGGGTAAGAGTTTACTGGAATTGGACTAACTGCATGATGCTAAAGTTCTCTGGAGCCCATCACAACTTTTGTGCACTTATAATACACCATTAAGAAGAGCTAAACCCCAAGTCAATTTGCAGGCAATTTTGCTGGTTCGTTTATTGGCAGGCAAGTATCAATATCAGTAAATAATCAAAGATAATATAACGAGATCTTGACAAATAGTCGACTATTTCATTGTGATCAATTTTTCGAGTGTGCGCTACGGTCAATTTGACGAGACCAAAATTGGCATTAATAATTTGACTAGAGCACGAGAGCTTTAGCTCGAGGGCTTTAGTCTTTAATTATTAATGCCAATTTTGGTTAAGTCAAATTAGGAGGCACACGAGAAAAATTGAAACAATGTAATAGTCGACTACTTATCAAGCTCGAGCTATATTTGTTAAGATTATTTCCTAAACCAAGTTTCATAGTTGTCAAATCGATGTGATTATCAATAATTTCATCCGAAACATCGCTAAATCTCTTTTTGTCGGACATTTTCATCTATTTGACACGTTTGCCACTTAATGAAAAAATACATACTTGATTTGTTACCTACATTTGAATAGTCGATTTGTAATAGTCGCTGATATCAAGAACCGGTACCGTTCATTGGTTAATTTCAACTTCAGTTTTGATTGTGATTTGACAAAATTTAAATTTGACAGGTGAAGGAAATAATTGGGTATATAGTAAAAGTAAGATAATTTTAATTAACTTTTTAAGCATTTAGAAGTTAATCCAACGATGTATTGTTATTACTTGATGATTGTGTTGATTGTTTGCTGATTTTGATGTATTCTCGATTATAAAATATAATTTAAAAACAGTTTTATACAAGAAGTAAGATAACATTATAAAAATAGTAGTTTCAATATAATAACGACGAAGAATAATAATTAAGTTAAATAATTTATGTTACCATCACAGTTTTCTCTTTTTTATATTACTAGTTTCTTTTCTGAAAGATTTTCATTTGCATTAAAATGCAAAAATGATAATTAAAATGATAAATTATGCGTTTTAATTAAAACTAGAACCGAAAAAGTGACCACGTATTAAAATTTTTTAGCTATTCTGCATTGTTCTCAATATTGTCGAGAAATGATGGATGATATTTTCAGGATGTGCCTGAAAATGTTCCGCATGTCAGACGTAAAGATATATTACTTGAAAAAGTGTGTGGTTATTGAGTAATCAAACATTAAATAAATTACAAAAGTGTTATATCAATCGTTGTAAAGTACATCACAGAATATTTTCTTTAGAATACAAAAACTGAAAAGTAAATAGCTTTAGATAAAAATTGCTTCGAGTATAATTAATTAGAAGAGCTATGTATCGTATACACACATACGAATTCTGACACTTTCAACATAAAGAAAAATTCACACGATTTTGTATTTTTGTTGTTGGTTTTATACATATACTAGTAGCATATTATTTGTTTTCTCTAAAAATTACAAGAAATAACATTTTAACATCTTTAATTTATTGAATTCTAAACAATATGGTTTCTGCTAAAATAAATATAGAGTAAGGCCTTATTCAACTTTATGAAAGAACTTTATATTAACCTAGATCAAAATCGCTGCTATATAGGTATTTATCTATACTGATTTAATTAAGGCTTTTGGTCTTGTAAATCACAAAATATTATTACATAAATAAGAGCATATAGGACTAACGGTGTATTTATTAAATACTTTAGAGCTTATTTGTCTGGTAGAAAACAATGCGTTCAGATTTATTACTATAAATCCCCTTATAGGCTGGTTGGAATGGTGTGCTACAAGATTCGGTTTTGGAACCTACTTCATTTTTAATCTATGATAATAATTTACCCACATTTTTCAAAGACACACTTTTCACATAATCATATATGCCGACGATATTAATGTTATTTTAAGTTCATCTATAATTTCATCAGAAGTTAATAGGAAAGCTGACTTAGTTCTTAGTCGAGTTTAGTAATAAGCCTTTCTAATGCTTTCCAACGTTGGCGATACTTATAATTCAGTGTCTTAAAAATCTATAGCTTATTATAGTACTTTCATATATAAAATAACAGTATGTCCTAAGGATCAACTGTCAGTTCCTGTAGTCGGTGAATGAAATGTTTAATTAGATAGATATTTGTATAGTTTGTAGAGTCCAACCATCCAATGTGACCGCTTGAGCAGCACAGTCGTTTTGAAAGGTGCACTCCGAGTAAAAATTCCAGGGTTATTGAAGTTTGACGTTTGTCATGTAACCAATGTCAATGTATTACGTTTATGTAGACATTAAAGCGAAGGATTTAAAAATGATAATTTATGTACCATACTTCATTATTTACATTATATCTATTGATTAAGAATTACATGGCAATATATATCGTATCATTTATACTCTTATAACTATTGAACAATTCATAAACAAAATTCATTGCACTGATAAAAGAGCTTTCGTAATGTGTTTTTTGAGCCTTTGAATCGGGTTTCCTTTACTATTAGAGTTGGTACAGTTTTATCAACTGTGTATAGCGTATGAATTTTATTGCGAAGTACACATCTCCCAGCAAACAGACAGACCAAAAATGACGTTAATTTTACGTCATTTTAAGGTAACTATTCGTCAGGTTGGTCATATGTCCAAAAAATGACGTACAAACGACGTTGATTTTATGACTAACTTTTGACGTAATATAATGACGTGAATTTTTGATGATATTTTGGTAGTATTTTAGTTCCATCTTTTTATTTATAAAATATGTTTATTTATAGTCGAAAGCAAAAAAAAAGTTGTCGAGAAATAAAATGTTCTCGATGGCTTTTCTTCCCAAAATGATAATAATAAATAATAATAATAATAATTATTTTATTCTTTTCTACTTTTTTTGCTTTCAACTGTAGCTAAACTAGACAAATAATAGTTCAAAATACTTATATTCATAAACTGCATTAAACCTTCAACATTAAAATTTTAGCGCCATTTTGCATAATGAATTTCTAACCAATGCGGTTCCCGCTATTCGTCCACGATCGCGTTACCTCGCAGTCGCTGGTCGGTGGAGTGTGCACGTGGGTTGTGAACAGTATATGTGTCGTGCAAGTGTTACCACCCCTTCCACCCTTCCCATATGTTACCTTTCATGATGTTAATATGGAACGACGCTGTTCGACATGATCTCCAGGTCATGTGTTTGACGGGAGTAAAAACGTCAGAGGGAAATTATTGAGTCAGTTGTCAAATGACAATTTTTATGTCAGTTTGTTACATAATCAATACATAATTATTTATTGTGATATTTACTCTTTTAAATGTTATTAAATAAAACGTTTGGTAACATTTTGGCGCTCAACTAAGTGGCATTGAACATAGTGTAGTGTTCGCGAACCTTCTCCCAGAACTATCGCAGTGAGGATCTAAGCTGCCACACCCTCCCTGGAAGGGCTGTTAGCAAAGGTCTACTGCTATCGCCAACCATAATGGCGTTCCTCGGACGAGGAGTCGCCCCCAGGAAAGTTGTTAACCACTGCTATAGTCATGGCTACTATGAACCACCGCATCCCTTCAGTGGGCACCCAGCCGAGGACCCACGCGCATTCATAGACCAATTAGAGGACTACCTTCAACAGTATGACCTGGACTCGCCAAAGGACATAGATGACGCAGTACGCCCATATCTTAGTGGAAGGGCAGCTGCATGGCACCGCCAAAATAAGGGCACCTTTTGGCATGTGGAGGGATTCGGTGGCAGATTCCGGATGGAATTCTTTAACGACGAAGAATATGCGGAATTCCTGAAGAATTCACCTCAAGGTGATTGCGATCGGACCCCATTGGCTGATACTGGTACTCCAGACGATGCGCCATCCGAGTATGTGTGTGCAGTGGAAGTTAATCAGGAAACAACACAATATATAAAAGATTCCTCCAGTGTAAGAACTATCCAACCGCCGCCGCCCTACGGTGGATACTTTGACGAAGACCCACTAGTCTTCATAGAATTACTGGAGGATTATCTGCTACAATTCCCTCAGGATGTATTGAGAAATGTTGACCTGGCAGTCAGCCCTCACCTGACAGGTGTAGAAAAGAAGTGGCATCAATACTTTTGGGGAACCTTCCAGACATTAGAAGAATTTGGTAGGCGGTTTCGGACCGAGTTTTTCAATGATCAAGACTACTCGACATATCTGAGAGAAACTCAGATTCAGTCTGCCAGTATCGAGACTACCAAACACATGGGTTACGTGTACACAACAGACCACAAGCCACCGTCACAGCCCATAGCAAATGGATCTACTATGGACACGGATGTGCCAATTCAGGACGGTGTCGTGGTTCCAACAGCATACACCGAGGGTCCTTCTGCCAAACCTATGAATTGTGTGAAGATCACGCGGAATGAAGAGACGGCGTCGCAGTCCTCAACAAAAGGACCTCCAACAGCAACGCGCTTGCCCATCCAAGACAATGTCTCAAGCTCAGTGATCAACACCAATCACCCAACCGGTGGGAATAACGAGGGTATGGACCACAAGACACCATCACGGTCCTCAGTAGATGGACTTATTATGGACACGGACGTGCCAGTCCGGAGCGGGGTCATGGTCCCAACAGCCTGCACCAATCTTCCAACTGCCAAACCTATCGATTGTGTGGAGACCACAATGACTCAGACGATATCGTTACATTCTTCGGCAAATAAACTTAGCACACCAACGGACGTGCTAACCCAACACAATATACCTACCTTAGGAACTACCACCGACACGAAAGTTGACGGATTATGGTGCCGAAATTCACGCAAACCATTTCACAGCAAGCAGCCCACACTCAAATTGACAAGTCGTCAAAACCGAAGCATAGTTACTCGACCCAAGGAGTTGCTTAGAAGAACCTTAAAGTCTACCCGGAAAAGAACCATGCAAAATGGCCAACAACGCCAAAACTACAATAAGATGGGTCAAACATATTGGATCCTAGCGAATCATAAACCATTTGATCCGGGCATCCGCCGGACCAGAATCTCATCATCCAGGTCCACCGGTCGAACGCAAGAAGCTCAAGAACCAGGTTCGCTACCGCCACCACCTACAGAAGAGCCACGACCGGGGACCAGTCGCCGGATTCCTAAACATGGTTTGGACACAATAAGTTTTAAACGGACCTGGAGCATCAATCGAACTAGCGTCTTTCAGAGGGGGGAGCGTATGTTACCACCCCTTCCACCCTTCCCATATGTTACCTTTCATGATGTTAATATGGAACGACGCTGTTCGACATGATCTCCAGGTCATGTGTTTGACGGGAGTAAAAACGTCAGAGGGAAATTATTGAGTCAGTTGTCAAATGACAATTTTTATGTCAGTTTGTTACATAATCAATACATAATTATTTATTGTGATATTTACTCTTTTAAATGTTATTAAATAAAACGTTTGGTAACACAAGGTGATAGTTTTTATATTTGCATATTGCATGTGTTTAATGCCATTTTAAAAGATCTCATCTCGCTATCATTGCTGTTTGATCATCCAAACCGTCAGAACGCATTTCGTAAGTAGTCATACAAAAACTAATATGCCATCACGTCTGATTCCCATATTTTGTTTACGTACGCTAAAAACTGCGTATTTGGTGGAAACATGGTCGACACACTGCATTACTTCTGAACTCCTGAGATATATAATGACTGTGTGCAATTCTTAGTATGTTTACTTAAATTCATGATGATCAAGAGTACTGAAATACAGCATGATAATTATTAGCAACAATGATAAGCTATTAATAACCTACAGTGGAATCGGTCAAAACATTTATCTTACCTTTGGTAGTTCTTTTGTTACGATTATTATTAAAATTACAGGTTGACGAAATTAATAATGAAATGGCGTTCGTAGGGGCGGAGATTGAAGAAGAAAGAGGGCCAACTGTGGCGGTCGTTAACAAATTGTGGTTGACGCCAAAAAAAAAAGAAGTTTTATGAAAAAAGGCGAATCTCCTTTGGGCAGTTGGGAACCGTATAAAATTACGAATTTTTTTTTAGAAATGTGGGTTTTCTTACATAATTTGTATATGAATTACAGATGGATATTTCGAAGGCCAGAAAAAGAATTAAATTGACAGAAGTTACATCTGATGTACAGAGTGATATAGAAGATGTTTAAAAGCGGTGCCCCTAAAAGAACAAAGCGCTACATAAGTGACTATGATAGTGAGTGTGATGATTGGAAAAAAAATCAAATCCCGAGACCATACTTGTTTGTCTTAAAAATAAAAATATTGACCTATAAGAGTCTGTTATTTTAGAACCTTACCACCCAGTGGCGTTAAATGCAATATAAAATATGTCGTCTATTAAAAGTTGAAAGGACACCACAAAGTGACGTCAAATAGGACGTTATAAAGTGACGTCAAATGTAGTTTATAATATGTCGTGAATGGTACGTTTGGATGCACGTAAATATGACTTCACAAACTGACGTCATTGGGCTGTGACACAATGTCGTCATTTATGACGTATTGTGTACGTCATAGTCGTACGTCTTTCAAGTCAAAAGGACACCTAAAATTAACGTGATTATCACGTCATCCTGTTTGCTGGGCTACAACAATGAAAAATTAGTTCGTAAATACCCTTTCATTTTTTAATACCTGTTGGCATCATCTAAAATAATACGAGAAAACCTTTTAACAGGGTTCGTTCTCACAATATCCATCGATGATGAGGATGGTGGTTGTGGCTGTTCTTCTGGTGTAGCTGCTTCTTTTTTATTACCAAAGATCTGTTTAATTCGGCGAATTGTTTTTTCGGATTTGCCTGTCATTGCTGACACACGACTTATTACATAGTCAACAGAAAAAGCATATACTTTTGCCGCCATTTCGGTTTCACAAATATTATGCAGTATCGTGAACACTTCGCTCTTGTCGGCTTTTCGCTTACGCATATTCATAATATGTCTAAAAATATATTAAAAACATAGAAGAAATAGCAGTATAATTAAAACAAGTTTTACTAACCTTAAATTCGGACATCTTTTCTCCGAAACACTAAATGTCACAAACTCAAACAAACTTGTCAATTTTATCTGACTGTAGTAACATAGCATATGGGGCAGGGAGGTCAGGAGCAAGGTGTTTTTGGTAGTAGTTCCCATTTTTTCTGCCGGACAAATTGGTTTGGTCAGGCTCTAGGTAGGGCTATCGAGGCATATTAATTAAGAAAAATTATAATAATTATATTTATATTAAAATTGATAACTGCCTAACCCTGGAGTACAATACCTTACATAACAACTATTTCGTCATAAAATATGATTCTGAGTACAAGTTTATTTTAAATATATATATATAAATAATTCTAAATTTTCTTGACCTTAATTCACATATTCATGCGCATATATATATAATTAAATTTCTTGGACGATTTAGAGGTCATACTACTTTCAAATTAATTTAAAATTAGTTTAATTGTTAATTAGGTAATTTCTAATATTTTTAAAAATTACCCAGCGGTCCAGGAATCGAACCCGGAATCTCCCGATTACCAGTCAGGGGCGTTAACCACTACGCTACCGTATATTAGAAATTACCTAATTAACAATTAAACTAATTTTAAATTAATTTGAAATTAGTATGACCTCTAAATCGTCCAAGAAATTTAATTATATATATATATGCACATGAATATGTGAATTAAGGTCAAGAAAATTTAGAATTATTTATCATATACAGCACATGGACGTCTCAGTGCTTATATACGCTAGTATACCAGCAATACTTTCCATCTGTTACTTGATATATGTATATGTGTATATATATCAGTACAATTTAAACGAATCGAGACCGGACCCACGGCAGCGTAGTGGTTAACGCACCTAACTGGTAATCGGGAGATTCCGGGTTCGATTCCTGGACCGCTGGGTAATTTTTAAAAATATTAGAAATTACCTAATTAACAATTAAACTAATTTTAAATTAATTTGAAATTAGTATGACCTCTAAATCATCCAAGAAATTTAATTATATATATATATCCACATGAATATGTGAATTAAGGTCAAGAAAATTTAGAATTATTTATCATATACAGCACATGGACGTCTCGGTGCTTATATACGCTGGTATACCAGCAATACTTTCCATCTGTTACTTGTTATATGTATATGTGTATGTATATCAGTACAATTTAAAGGAATCGAGACCGGACCCACGGTAGCGTAGTGGTTAACGCACCTGACTGGTAATCGGGAGATTTCGGGTTCGATTCCTGGACCGCTGGGTAATTTTTAAAAATATTAGAAATTACCTAATTAACAATTAAACTAATTTTAAATTAGTATGACCTCTAAATCGTCCAAGAAATTTAATTATATATATATATATATATATATATATATATATATATAGAATATAAAGATGAAGGATTACTATCGACGTAAATCGAGTACTCCTGATGGTGGGGCTTTTCATGATGATTTTAGAAGACTTAGGACTTTAATTAAACATCAAATATCAGAGGCGTACAAAAACTATGTAACCCACTCTGAAGCCGTTCTTAAGAAGCATCCAAACAAGATCTGGTCCTTTGTCCATAACAAGCAGCGTTCAACACGAATTCCTGGACGAATGTGCCACAATGAAACTTGGTTGGACAATCCTAAGGATATTGTCGATGCCTTTGCTTCTACTTTTGCCACTTCATATACTACTCCCATCTCTGCGGTTCCTCCTCAAATTTTTTCTCAGTTTCCTACTTTTGCGGTCCCTTATATTTCCGGGGAGTCCCTAACTGAGATTATGGCCAAATTTGATTCGAGCTTTACTGCTGGTGATGATCTTGTCCTAAGTTTCTTGGTTAAAAACTTGCGACATTACCTGGTGAAACCGTTGTGCTCTATAATTAATCTTGCCTTGAAAACATCAGTTTTCCCGGATCGGTGGAAACGTACCAGGATTGTTCCCGTGTATAAGAAGAACGACAAATGTCATACCTCTAATTATCGACCGATAGCCATCTTGTCCAACTTTTCAAAAATTCTTGAGCAGGTCCTGTACAGATCCATATCCTTCAATACTTCCTCCCTCATATCTTCCCTTCAACATGGCTTCATGCCTGGTAGATCGGTGGTAACCAACCTTGCCACTTTCACTCAATATGTAAGTGAGGCGATGGATGACAGAAAACAGGTTGACGTTATTTATCTAGATTTTTCTCGTGCGTTCGACACGGTTGATCACAGTCTTCTTCTAGAGAAATTGTATTATTATGGATTTGCTCCACGCCTTATTAACCTGTTAAAATCATATATTACAAATCGTTCAAACTACGTATTCTATAATGGTTACAGATCTTTTACTTTCCGTGCAACCAGTGGCGTTCCCCAGGGTTCCAAACTTGGACCAGTGCTGTTTAACATTTTCGTTAACGATATATTTCCTCTTCTGACTTGTCAGGCATTAGCTTATGCTGATGACTTAAATTTTTTTACAACAGTCCATTGTGAAGATGATTCCATCAAATTGCAGCATAACCTTGATGTCGTCACTGCGTGGTCGCACTCGAATGGCCTGGTCTTAAATATCGAAAAATGTAATTCGATGATATTTACTCGTAAATCCGTTTCTCTGGACTACAATTACACCATTTGTGGGCAATTGATCAGTGGGGTTCAGTCGATAAGGGACCTGGGCGTTGTATTTGACACGTCCTTGACGTTCACGCCACATATAACATCTATGTGTGCCGCAGTGTCAAGGATGTTGGGATTTCTGATGAGAATATCGAGGTACTTCACGGATCCCTGCCTCCTCAAGTCCCTCTACTTTGCGTTGGTAGTCAGTAGGTTGGAGTTTGTCTCGGCTATATGGTACCCCCTCTACACTTCACAAGAACTTCCTATTGATTGTATTCAGCGGAGATTTCTAAGATTTTTGTCTTTTAAACTCACTGGAGCCTACCCGGATTGGAACATTTCTTACATACATCTGTTGGAGGTGCATCAGCTCCAATCCTTGGCCGTGCGACGCTCCATGCACAGTGCCAGATTTTTATACAAGCTAATTAACAGTAGGATTGACTGTCCGCAGCTGCTTGGTGCTGTGCCTTTCTACGTTCCGCGATGCTCGGCTCGGCATGCAGCATTCTTCAATCTGCCAACGGCCAGGACCAATGTGCTCAGGAAGTCGCCCTTGCACCACATGGCACGGAATGCTGAACTTTTCTTTTCAGACATTTACGCTGGATACTGGAATCGATAGTGACGTCTGTTACATTTTTCTTTTTGTGTCCTTTTGTTTTACATGTTCATTTCTTTTTTTTGTCTGCATTAATGTATGTGTTCTTTTCGTAGCCGTTTGATAAAACTTTTTCCTTTTTATTAATAGTTATTGGTGTTTTAATGTTTGAATTAGTTAGTTTGTGTTAAATAATTGACAAAGATAATATTTATATTATCGAAACGTTTTAATTCTTATTGTGTTTTTTGAGTTCATTTTACAGCCGCTAAACCACGAAAGGAAACTGTTTTATCAAACGGCTACGAAAAGAACGCATTTTTAACGAATAATCCAGGTTGAAATATGGATGAGTCTTTATTAACATTTAAGGAAGTTAAGGAAATATGTGGATGAGAGACATTTCGAATTTTTAAGAAACTTATACGACAACATCAAAACCTAGCAAGTATGAAGAATCGTCAAATCTTCCTACTCAAATGTAAGAGTTTAAATCTAATACCTAAATTTCTAAATTTTAAGTTCTCGCATATAGTTTTCAATAATTCTAAATATCAAAATAAATTTCAGAACAAAGTTAATGATTTTAAACATGTTTGTATAAATTACCTTATATCTGATATTGTAATAGAATTACAGAAAACTAAACAACATGTTATTAACTTAGAAACAATATTAAAACAGAAACTAAATGATATACATTTCAAAAAAGTTCTGCATAAAATTGCAACGACCTATGAAAATTATTTTAGTAAAATTAAACAAACACAACGCAAAAAACTTGAGAATTTAAAAAATAAATCAATTATTTCCAATAATACCAATAACAATATACTCATACTAAAAATTGGATTTGTAATTTAACAGATACAAAAATTCGTGATAATGTAGCTAAGATTTTAAGCTTAGGTCCTAATTTTGCTATTAATTATCAATCAAACAACAAAATTCCTGTTGAAAATATAATTTCTAATATAGAAACAAAAATAAATAGTTTACCTGAAACTGAAAAAATGACAATTAGAAGTAAAATAAACAATACCATTACAAAATTTTAAAAACAATTCTAAGCATAGAGATACAGCCGAACAAATAAATCTAACTAAAAACATTAAAGAAAGTAAAGCATTTCTCCAAAACAACAAACATCTCATTGTCATTAAACCAGATAAAAGTAATAAAACAGTAATGATGAATAAAAAAGAATATAATGATAAAATGAACGATATGCTTAATGACAAAGATATTTACACATTATTAACAAGCAATCCAACAAAAAAGTTACAGAAAGAAAATAATGATCTCGTTAAATCTTGGGAATGTAATTCATACATTTCACCAAATATGGCAAAATCACTGAAAATTAATAATTCTTTACCACCAAATATATATATATAATATGGATTACCTAAATTACATAAAATGAATAATCCTTTACGGCCTATTGTATCATGTATTCAAAGTCCATTATATAATTTAGCTAAATTTCTATCAAATTCAATTACAAATATAATATTGTAACGTTTTCGGGTTCCAATAAACAACTCGTGCAATTATTTATTTAAAACAGTCTGTATATTTATATACTTAAGATTATTTAACAATATAAAAATATAAAACTAAAGTATCACACTTAAAATACTACAATCTAATTAACACTTGTATTTATTTACTACTACTATTATTTATATCTCTGTCCGTATTTATTTATATCACACTATTTATATAAAACGGCACTACTACGTAAGGACCTTCTTTATCCCGAACTACTCGGCAATTTCTTCCGTAATGCATTAATCCCGGTAACTCCGTCGCCTTATATACATATGTGAAGATTACTAGAGCATTCCTCTAAATTCCATACTTCTCTCGTAAACTCTGTCTCCCTCTAGAATATTTGTAGAATATTCCCAGACATTTGTCTCCGCTTCCGATACAGTACTATGCGTAAGTGTATGACTCACCGCTTTACGATATTTACCAGCCGAGAGAGATTTATGGTCTTTTTTGTGCGTGTGACAATTTCGTTTTTATCGCGCCGAGAGATCTGATTCTTTTATATAGTAAGCAGTAAGCAGCAATAGTGTGTTTCGTCCCGAAACACACTATTCCATGTTCTTGACGCTGGCGGATGGCGAAATCCACACCGGGACCCACGGGTGCACCCAGCCGTCTTGTGGCAATGGCAATCCACCGTCCCAGGCTGCACAACGGGCTGATCGGGCCGACAGCCGCACACGACCATTTCCGTACCAGCACGCCGAAACACTGCCTCCAGCATGTTTCCTGCGATTTTCCATACCAAACGGTCTAATCCGCAGCCCATCCTCGGAATTGCCAGCCTCCCCACATCCTGCTCGTGTGCACGTCCTCGTAGATCGACAAGGGATTCCCATAAGCTGGCTCTCTAGGTTTTCCAGCAAATTGTCGCACATCCGCCACTTCACCGCCGTCACGTCCATGGTATGGGGCAACTGGTTGAAACACACCATCCCTGGCTCACTATGAGGTGTTAGTCTCATGCGATAAACGACGTTATCTATTTGCTCCAGTATTTCGTATGGTCCCTCCCAGTATTCTTGGAGCTTTGGGGACAGGCCTTGGCGACGTTGAGGATTATACAACCAAACAAGGTCCTCTTCTTGGTAACCATCTCTCTCGGCCTGCACGTCGTAACGATCCTTCATCCTGTCGCTGGCATCTTGAATATGCAGGCGTACTCGTTCGTGGGCATCCTCCAACCTCCGCCAGGATCCACTGACGTAGTCTTCTCCATCTGGGTTCTCCACAACACACTTGAGTAGATCATCCTCTACCTTCAGAGAGTCCCATTGAGCCCAGTAGGATTCCAGTCCCTGTGAACGAGGAGCCACTTCTTGCCAAGCCGGTCTGCGACCAATTCCCTTCCAAACCATCAATGAACCAAGGTCTTCATCAGCTTCTTGACCAATCCGCAAATTGTCAGGATGCCACTGATCGTCAACCACGGTTGTTCCGAATGTGTTGGCCGATTTTTCTTCAAGGCGGTTACCATGCCTGCAGTCTTCTGGACGTTGTCTGCTTGCAACAGCATCAGCGTTTTGGTGTTGCACAGTTGCACTTCGCGCTATTTATTTTGAGGCTCCACGATACTGAGTCGACAATTGCCTCTTCTCATCGACCCGTTTCATTTTTCGCTGTTCTGCTATGGTTTTCTTGGGCTTCTTCGCGCATTTATTATGCGCATGGCCCATTTCCATTTCCATTTCCATTTCCATTTCCAATTCCAGCATCGGAGCGTTCTTCTCTTAGGTTGCACCTGATTCACCAATCGTCGGACTACCTGTTCCAGGTGTGCATGCCCATACTTCATCTCAAGACGCTTGATTAGTTGAGGATAGTCTTGACACTCTTCTGGAAGTAAGGTCTGCAGAACATCACTGGCCTGTCCTCTTAATGACACAATCAGACCAGTATCTTTCTTCGGGGACATCCACCCATTTGCTCTTGCAGCGCCTTCGAATTGTTTCCGGTACGTCATCCATGACGTCTTTCCATCGAATGTGGGAGGTTTTACCTTTGCCTTTGCTGTTCGGGCAATCTCCAGGCTTCCGCCCGAGATGTCATGGGGACCGCAGTCGTTCATCGCTGGCAACTGAAGCTGAACCCCAAACTCGTCCCCCATTCCGAACACGCGCTCCTCAACTTTCTGTTCCATGGCTTCGATGGCCTCAGAAAATTCCTGCCTCCCATTCGATGAATTCTCTTGAATGTCTTCCTTAAAAGTAGTCTCGAGTTGTTTTGAATTACTTGCAATTTCATTTCTTAAAGCTTTTGAATTATTTCTAATTTCATCTTTCAAAGCTTTTGAATTATTTGCAATTTCATCATTTAGAGTCTTGAAATGTTTTACAACATCTTTTATAGTCTTCATATCACTCTCAAAATGTTTTGCCATTTCATCTTTTAAGGTTAACATCTCATCTTTTAGAGTTTTTGAATAATTTTCAATTTTATCTTGTAGAGTCTCGCGCCATTGTTTTGAAGAATTTTTAATTTCTTCCACTATTACGCTTACATCAGGCTGTACTTGAAACAAATATTGCTCGGGATCCTGACCTTCATTTATTAAAAGGTCACGAAGCCGGTCCTGGAGAATTGTTTTTTTTCCAGACGCATCTGCGTCCCTTTCTTCCAATTCTGCCCTTAACTCGGAGACCTTTAATTCTTCCAAACGTTTAGTAGCCATTTATTTATTTATTTATTTATTTATTTGCACTTCTATATTGTTTACCCCACACCTGACACCAATTGTAACATTTTCGGGTTCCAATAAACAACTCGTGCAATTATTTATTTAAAACAGTCTGTATATTTATATACTTAAGATTATTTAACAATATAAAAATATAAAACTAAAGTATCACACTTAAAATACTACAATCTAATTAACACTTGTATTTATTTACTACTACTATTATTTATATCTCTGTCCGTATTTATTTATATCACACTATTTATATAAAACGGCACTACTACGTAAGGACCTTCTTTATCCCGAACTACTCGGCAATTTCTTCCGTAATGCATTAATCCCGGTGACTCCGTCGCCTTATATACATATGTGAAGATTACTAGAGCATTCCTCTAAATTCCATACTTCTCTCGTAAACTCTGTCTCCCTCTAGAATATTTGTAGAATATTCCCAGACATTTGTCTCCGCTTCCGATACAGTACTATGCGTAAGTGTATGACTCACCGCTTTACGATATTTACCAGCTGAGAGAGATTTATGGTCTTTTTTGTGCGTGTGACAATTTCGTTTTTATCGCGCCGAGAGATCTGATTCTTTTATTTAATGTAACTCATTTCGTCTGCTGGTTTCGTTACAATATGTAAAAATGAATATTACGTAAAAAATTCTTTTGATTTCAAAAACCTTTTAAACAAAATCACAATAAATGAAAAAGACATATTAGTATCTCTTGATGTTGTGTCATTGTATACTAATATACCAATTGAACTTGCAATAAGTACTATCAAGAAACATTGGAATGAACTTCAAGAATTTACTAGTTTGCCGCAAGGAGAATTTATTAAAGCCTTAGAACTTACTTTAAACACTGCTTATTTTCAATATAATAATGTCTTCTATAAACAAATTTTTGGTTGTGCTATGGGATCTCCAATTTTAAGTTCCATTGCACAGTTGGTATTAGAAGATTTAGAAAAAAATATTCTTTCCAAAATTGATTTCATACCAGTTTTTTTATAAGCGTTATGTAGATGACTGTATTTTATGTTTACCAGCAAACAAAGCTGAATATATTTTAGAACTATTTAACACATATCATCCAAAACTTCAATTTACATTAGAAAAAGAAACAAACAATGAAATACACTTTTTAGATTTAACATTAATTCGTGAAAATAATCAAACTTTAACAAAATTATATCAAAAACCAACTTCTTCAAGTAGATATTTAAATTATGAGTCTTACCAATCCATGTCAATCAAAAAAAAACGTTGTTATTTCACAAATAGACAGAACACTCAAGCTAACAAGTTCTAAATATAGACCGAAAATCTTACAACAAATGAAAGACATATTAATGAATAACAATTATCCTTTGAACTTTATAAATTCATTACATTACAAAACATAAGTTTAAATTTGATGAAAAAACAATTTTATGTAAAGAACATAACAACAAAATTAGAAACTTTCTAGAACTCATACAAATAAAGAAACATGATAATGCAGTAAATAACCGAACAGAAATTAATAATTTGGCAATAGCATATCATTCAATAATTTAATATATTGTATTGTGTCTGCTTCATTTACGTATTCTGAGTCGTCTCGAATACACCATTTTGTTTATTCTGTACCATATATTTGCCGCCAATATATTTGTCAAAAAAATATTTGTCAAATATATGTTACAGTTTTATTAATAGTTATTGGTGTTTTAATGTTTGAATTAGTTAGTTTGTGTTAAATAATTGACAAAGATAATATTTATATTATCGAAACGTTTTAATTCTTATTGTGTTTTTTTGAGTTCATTTTACAGCCGTTAAACCACGAAAGGAAACTGGTGTATATATATATATAGGTAAGATTTAAATTAATTGTTCTAAAACCTCATAAATGTTTTAATGATAGAATTACGTATAATACATACAATTCCAGAATTATCAAATATCATACTAAACCACAAATAGTTTGAAGCACTGTCCATATTTTCAACATTAGATAAATATTTGATCATCCACAAAGTTTATTTTAGCGGATGGATTAAAATGTTCAAATATAACGATATCATTTTGACCTTGCCTCAAGAATGGAGCTGGCAGATATGCACCTAATTGTGGACCCAACTTAAGATGCCTAGATATAACAAATCCATTAACAGCTACGAAGCCTTTGTGCCAGTTCCTCATGTCAACAAAGGTATCTTTGGGTTCATCGACGTTTAAAATACCCCTGTACAATGCCGGACCATAAGAAAAAGAGGGTTCTTGCCAATCTGAAAGATTATTGATCCAAGTCTTTTTGAATTCCAAAGGAAAAACTTGCCAATCTAGAAGAATTTCATCGTTCATTGTTACATTACCCTGCCATAAGCCTTTGAATTGAATAAATTTGTCTAGTGTGCCATAATTAACACGTCCCCAATTTTCTACAATTATTTCCAATGTCGCGTCTACTAATTCTTCATTTTGCAAGTTCAATACTGCATCTGGCGTTTTGTAATAGCCAAACTGAGAGGTGTCAGACAGTGATTCTAAGCTTGCTGATTTGAGTTCTCCGTTTATAAGTAACATGGCTGTATCACACACGTAGCCTTCTATTTTGATGATAGAATTTGCTGGAATATGAAGATATTTTTTTCTATAGACGATATAACCATAACTTTGGCCAGCGTCATTGTTAATTGGAAGGTATTCCATTGGTATTACACTGAGAGAGTCATAAAATGCATTCTCCTTCTCAATAACTTCTGAAATTCTGAGCTCACCAATAATATCTATGGATTCATATGCTATTCGTTCGATTAATGCAGGCATATCAGGTATTTGAGTTTCTACTGTGTTGTATGCAGAAATGATGTTTTTTAGAGAGTAATACTTATCTGTATAGTCACCAGCTTCAGTGAGTGGAGCATCGTAGTCGTAACTGCTGGTTAAAGCTATGTAACCGGCATTGGTTGTCTGATCATTATTAGCCCCGTTCATAAAACCGAAATTTGAACCTCCGTGGAACATATAAAAATTGACTGAAGCGGGATATCTAAGAATTTGACCCAAAATGGTGGAGAAGCTGCTATTAGATCTAGTCGAATGAGTGTACATCCATTTGTCGTACCAACCAGACCAGTATTCCATGACCATCAATGGCTTTCCGGGTTGATAGCTGGCTAGGCGATTTAGATATATTGATGGTAATGATTGAAAATTGCCCGTGTATAAAACTCCTGGTATTTGGGAACTATTGCCTGAAACAATGCGGATTATTATACTTTGAGTCATTGATCCAGTAACCGGATCTCGATATTGCTGCGCGATATTAAGGCCATAACATAGCTTCGAATTACATTGTTAAAATTGATTTTTCTAACCTCAAAATAAGGGGCCTTATGTAACGCCATCTAGTAGTAGAATAATAAACTTAAAAATAATGATTTCTTAGTTTCTATCGAAATAAACTTTAATATAGCATTTTAAGTATTAACTTATTATTATTAATTTTAAAATAATGAATTAAAACGAAATAAAATTAAAAAGGTGTTGCTGAAAATGAAGTTATTGGGTAGTTTCAGGAATAATAATTTTAGGTACTTCTATTTTTTTCTAATAGTTCAAAAAGTATAGTTAGTTGGGGATTAATTATGTTGTAAAGAACTTGTTTGCATTTTGTAGATGACTTCTTGGATCTTGAAAGTGAAATGGTACTAATGTAATCGACGCTTTCAATAGTATTGAAAGATTTTGGAGCTTTTACTATTTCACAGAGCAACATTTGCCTCATACCATATGATAGCATATTCAGCTGTGTTGACATGGGTAGCATTATTTGCAGCATCTTTAATCCTAACATGTGTAAAGATTTCTTCTACAGCATCGGAACTAAATGATCTTGTTAAGCCATAATAAAACCCTAACTTTGTTGAGAAGTATACTCAAGTTTGACAATAAACTGATATATGTGCATACATATACATTTATTACAAGAAATATAGAATATTTCCAAATATCACCTGTTAAAAATATAATATTTAACCTCATTCTTTCTTCGTATTTTTGTGTAGATTTTGTGTATACTTTTTTTTCACTTTCGCACTATTACAATTTGATAATTTTGTTACTTACAGTGACACTTTTTGGTACTGTTTATACCAAATCTATTAGAATTTCTATGCACATGTTTCAAGACAGAACAAAATGTGCTTTAACATCAATCACTTTTTTGTTGGCACTTTTCAACATTACGATGATAAAAAGGTGCATTAATTACAGAATTTTAATAATAATTATAGCATCTTTATTTATCCAACATATATCAGTCTAATTACAGAACAAAAATTGACAATGTTGAATAATCATCATAAACCCATTTCTTTTTTGAGATTCTTTTTAAAATTGCACTAACTCAGCTCTCAAATATCTTAGAGCTAACATATTCAGAGTATTGTTAATATCGTTGACCAAATACAATAACGTCTATCAATTCTATTTCACTTCAACCAGCAACTATGTACCAAGAATTTTTCTTATACTACAATTTGGATAATCAATTCTCATTTTTTGAAGATTCTTGAGAATTATTTGCGTCTAAGGTTTTTTGGTGAAAAACCTACATACAGAGTTTGTTGGTACATCCCGTAACTTCACTAATATATTATATATAATACATATGTCATACATATTAAATGAAACAGCTCAATGTTTGTAGTATCAAAACAATTTATGTAGAAAAATGTGTCGTAAAATTTACGAAATAAATGTGAAATGTCAATAACTGCCCTCAGAATGCCCAGTATCATATTACATGTTCTTAGTACGTGATCTTAAGGGTGCACCAGGATACCAAATAGTTTATAACGCTTTGGAAAGATAGCACCGAGTAGGAGCCGGACTTTTAGGTTAGTAGAATCAGCAAAATCTCATGTTACGCCTTTGATATCGGGCAGTGATTGCGATATCCAGTTGGCCAGGCCAGTACATAAATATACATATATAGTGCTATCTCTAGTAGATTTTAAATAATTTTATAGATGATAATATTATTAAAATGTAAACTACTGAAGGTGCTTGGAACGTTTTAGGAATTAGAAAACTAAGTAGCGAAAAACAAGGAAGAACGATGTTTTTAAACATAAGAAATATGTTGATACATCCTATTAATGGATTTGTTTTATAATATGTCTAATTGTAATGGTTTCTGTTAAAATATGTTTTTTAAAGTGAAGAAAATGTAGGGGAATTGTGCTTAATATGACATATTTTTTTTTGGATGCCATTATCGGGAAAAATAAAATTGATTTCGAAAGACTGTTTGTGGCAAGTTCTTATTTGATGCATTGTATTTCCTTTTTGACATCTAAAAAAAAATAAACATTCATGGTTGACTTACAATTTTTTGATTAGTACGTTGATGCAAAAACCATTTTACCCGTATATGCTGGGTAAAATGACATACACTGCGTCATTTTACCCTAATTGAAAAGTAACATCTAATAATGAACAGTTTATTGTTAAAAGAGTATACATAAACAAAAGAACATATTAAAGATAAAATATAATACTTTCTAGAATAATAAAATTTATGCAAAAATTAATAAGTAACAAATTATTGCAAAACAATAACAATTAAAGACAAAGCTCACAAACGAATTTTTTTTGTCTCAATGGAATGCCTGCACAGTCATTATGGCACCAACTTTTGCACTTTTGGCATCTAATCCAAGACTCCCCTGCTTTAGATCGCTTGTAGGTATCGTTACAGTATAGACAAGACGCGTCTTCATCTGATTCCTCGTCTTGATATGGTTCTTCTATAGCGTCTTCATCACTCATAATTATTGATGATGTTGATTGAAATACATTTCTTTTGACAGCTCTTGCTGATTTTCTTTGTAGTTTTATAGATTTATTAGTTTCTTTTTGCTTTATTTCTTCCACATAAGGACTTTTGGTCCATACAGCAGTTCCTTCTGATTTCCTTTTTCTCCGTTTTTCGAACGTAGTTTCATCAGCAGACGGTATAGGTGAAATTAAGTTTAAACAATTTTTAATAGACAAGCCATTTTCTATAACATTTTCTTCGGATGTTGAAGCCGATTGAAGGTGTACATTTATATCCTGAACATTTTCTTCCTCAGGCTGAGAATCCATATTTTGTATTTCACTTTGTTCGGTTGTCTGGTTTTCGAACCATTTTTCATTGTCAGTTACTTCACAGGGTGCATACAAATGATCTGGGAATATATCTGGATTTAATGGAACAATTCCGGTATTTTTAAATCCACTTATGGCATTTCCCATGGTAGCTGCTTTGGTATAAGCTGAACAAAATAATGTGCTGATTTGATATAAGCTTATGGTTCTGCCGGGGTTATTTTTCATCCACAAGGCGGACTCGGAATTGTAAAAAATTTCTAGTGGGCCAAAAAAGGCTACATCTAACGGCTGAAGTCGATGAGTAGAGTGGGGTGGTAAGCAAATAAGAATAATACCATTTTGTTTTGCTTTCAATAAAGCATCCAAAGATTTATGACTTCCATGGCCATCTAGAATGAGAATCACTTTTTCTTCTCTAGTCGGTTTTACATGTTTGATAAAATGATCCAACCATTTAACAAAAAGTTCTGATACCATATAGCCAGTTTCGTAACACAGGCCAAGCGTATCAGGTGGTGATCCATCAAAGTATTCTGCCTTATAGTTTTTTCTGGGGAAAATTAGCGCAGGAGGAATATATCTACCCGCAGAGTTCATGCAAGCTACAAGCGTAACGTGTTGCCCTCTTTCTCCGCTCGTTATTGACCCTACTTGTTTTTTCCCCTTTTTCGCAAAAACTTTAGGAGGTTTATGCACGGTGGTAAGGGCCGATTCATCCATATTGTATATTCTACTATTTGGTATATTTTCAGTCTCCATTGTTTCACTAATCAGTCTAAAAAATTTTTGCACTTGTGGTCTATTGAAGCCTCTTGCTCTCGCTGCTGAAGTCGGTTCTGGTGTTCTGAGTGATATTTCTGGATGTCTTGAACGAAAGCCTTTTAACCAGTCCCATCCAGCGCATTTTGTTGTACTATTAAATTTATGAGGATATTTTTTTCTCACTGCTAAGTCATAAGCTAATTTTCGAAGTTCTGTTGCTGTTACACCGAAGAGTCTAGATTCTAATTGAAGAATATGTTCGACGACTTCGTTTTCGGCTTCAATGGGCAATGAAGTCTTGGTTCCCATTATTTTATTGGTACCAGTTGCATATTTATTTTTATTAGTAGTTCTACGTCTCAAAGTTGCCTGAGGTACATTGAAGTACTTTGATGCTTTAAGCCAACCCATGCGTTTCTCCGTATCGCCTTTATAGCGTTACTCATATCAGCTTCTGACCATGTTTGCCGATTAGATTTTCTTTGGTAGTTAGACACCATGACGAAAGAACAACTGAAAAATAAAACAAATTGTGTGTTTGGTCAATGCACTACAGCTCCATTTGGGTAATATGACATATTATGTCATTTAACCCGCACGCGATTATGTCATATTGCCCTGAAACTATGTTTATACGAAACTCCCTCCAAAAGATTTTGAGGTTAATGTTTGAGGCTGTACTTTTCACGCAATAACTAGAAACTGTGCTTTAAATTTTAATTGGTATTAACAAGAGTAACAAAAGCTAATATTTTAAGAATTACATGCAGTGTTAGTAAGGCTTAAACTAATTTTCACTTACCTTCAAACACCTATCCTGACGTACCGAACTCAGTTTATGCACACGACTTCTCAGTCTTACTACATTCGTTTATTATCGTCAAAGCAACATTTGGGAAGGCGGTAAATTTGAATTGGTTAGTTGGTATAGAAATTAACGTAGGTATGTCATTTTATACAGTGTGTCATATTAAGCACAATTCCCCTAAGTGATAAATGTATTTTTGAAAACGACTTCTAGTAAAACAGTCGAAATGTCAAATGTAGTTTAAAATTTTTGAATTCATATATTCATATATAGCTTGTCTTTATGTCTTGTATGTGTAAAAAGTAGTAACTACATATTTATTTCCTTAAAAATGTAGACTTAAAAGCGAAGAAAATTTAATTTTTAAAATTCAGATACTTTATGTATTTAATATATTTGTTACCTGATAAAGGATCATCGCTTGTGACTAATAATTCTTTGACACCATTTTCCAAGAAAATATCCTTCAATCTTAGTAAATAATCCATGTCGATATCAGCATTATTGGAAACAGTAGCAGCATATTCATTTTCAATTTGAAACGCTATAATAGGACCATCATTGGTGAATTGTAAAGTGGTCAAAATTGAAAATAGAGCAACGAAAAACCTCTGTACATAAGACATGAAGACTTCATCGGATGTTCGAACACGAATACCTTTCTCGCGCAACAACCAACTGGGCAATCCACCATATTCCCATTCGGAACATATGTACGGTCCTGGACGAACGATAGCGAATAAATCTTCCTCTTGAGCAATTTTCAGGAATTTTTCCACATCCAATAGATCTTGAAAATCCGTTCCACCATGACCGAAGTCGAATACTCCGGGTTCGGGTTCATGCAAATTCCACGGAACATACGTTTCCACTGTATTTAAACCAGCGGCGCGCAATTTTCTTAATCTGTCTCGCCAGTATTCTTGAGGAATTCGGAAGTAGTGCAGAGCACCACTATATATAGTTATATTTTTATTGTTAAGGGTGAAATAGGGCTGGTCTGTAGATAAACCACTAGATATTCCACCTGACGTATAATATTCGTAAAGCGTTGGTAAGGTTGCCATTTTGTCCACGATAAAAGAACATTAAGGCGATCTTAGATTAATTTTACACTTAAATATTGAAAACACTTGTGGAAAATTATCAGTACTTATAGACAGCGACATATACATAAGTATAAATACGCCCTCCATTAAAGATTGTACGATAAAATATATTGACTAGAAAAAGTACTTATTAATCTTAATTGGCATCGAAAATTCAATGTAAATTGTAATTTAATGTTTTATCTGGCCGCGAACTTCGTTTTAAAATATAGTTATATATGCAGATTTAAAAAATAATACATACTTGTATATATTGTAACGAAACAAGCCACAAAAATGCAGACGTCTAGGCGACGACAAAAACCTGCTCATAAAGTCATAAATCTTCTACCCGCATGGTACTGTGTCGGCGACGGAAAGTCTGCAGATTCTTCTAGTATACTCCGAGCGTATCGAGAGTTCGCTAGCACCTTTCCAGAAGTTTTATCTGCGTATATAAAGTAGCTGAGCCCAGTGATGATTCATTCCGGAATAAGAGATTCATTCAATAGTCTCGTTCGGAACAGGAAGATAAATAAATAAACATAAATAAATAGTTCCTTGAGTGGTAGTCGAAGAGTAAGCATAAATAAGTGAGTGTAGTTGTTACATAAATATTACGGAATATAAATAGAAGTGATATAAATACGGTACAGCGTTACATAAATAACAGTAGTGAAATAAATACATGTGTTAATTCATTTATAGTAGCTTTAAGTGCGTTACATTTATTTTACATTTTTATATTTTGATTAGTTTTATATTTTTATAATGTAATTAATTTTACGTGTGTGAATATACAGACTGTTTTAAATAAATAAATTGCACGAGTTGTTTATTGCGAACCCGAAAACGCTACAATATTGTTAAGAACGTGCTGATCACTAATAATAAGAATAGATGTGAATATAACAATTATTTAAATGATCAATCAATAATAGATTATGAATTGAAATGGGTTTAATTTTGAATATGTAGTTTTTAAAATTCCCACATCTAGCTCTTCCGTATGCGTGACTCTATATTAATACTAACTAAACATAAACGTTTGATGGTACCTACTTACATGTATCGGGTTTTAAGAAAAATTCGAAATCAAGTAGGCGTCGTACAAAAAATTGCGTGTCCTAACTTAAGTCTATGATTTGTATTAAACATTAAATGTCAATTGTTGTCTGTCTATAATTGTCAGAATCTACTCTATTTTAGACATGACTTTGAATTTTTCTGAACACCCGATATAATAATGCTTATTATGGACTTATTCGGTTTCTCTTTCTCGTACTTAGGGTGTGTAGATGGTCCGATAGTGCGTAAAATTCTTATTTATGTGGTAATAATTAACATGTTAAAGTGCTAGTGAATAAAATAGCCACGTTGAATTGCAATATCGGAAGAATAAAACATACAGGTGGAAACAGACAAATTGAGAATACATGTAAATGCTTGAATAAATAAATACTAAATCTAGAGAGTGTTATTAATTTTTTTTTCTGTCGGTCACGAGTTACTATGGATATATTCTTTATTTTATAAACGAAAATGAAATTTGTCAAATGAAATATTTTAAGGAAAGCGAACTTATTGCGGGAAAAATTGTTACCCGCGAAGTCTAAATCTGCTTATGAGAAGGTCTATTCAAGTTTCTGCCATTGGCGACAAAATAACAAAGTCTCCGCTGTAACAGAAGAGTAGTAGTAATTCTAGCCTATTTTGACTTATATAGTTTATAATTAATTAATTTGATTTGTTGCAAAAACATTGTCACCTTCATCACTTTGGCCACATTATTCTATGTTGAAGTCCTCTTTAAGGGGTTATTAAAGCTGTCGAGAAAGCAAGGTATCGAATTTATCAGTTTTTTTTACTATTGTTCAAGATAGAAATGTGAAATTTTTTGTACAACTTCAATATAGATATGAGTACACGGAAAGGTTGTCAGATTATGTAATTTTTTGTCACAACCATCTATTTTTTTTATTGGAAATTAGAGTAAAATATACGTGTGTTTCTCGGTCAAAATCTGAAATAATTAAATGAAATTGATTAAAACGGATGTAATTCCCGCGTAGGCCAATGTTTTCTTGTGAGATATAGCTTTTTGAATTGCGGAAAAAAGTTTAATTTGAGTAATTAAATTAAGAAATTCCGGAATGGTGCGGTACTGAATTATTTGTATTTTAACAGCGCCTTCAGCTCCTACGTACTTCTTGGCCCCGCCTATGGGACTCTCCGAACTGTTTGCGATACTCTGCAGCATTTTATTTCACTTATTCTCTTCTCACTCCAATTTTAGCAAATTCGACTTTAATATCCCCTTAAAAGTGAAAGAAATTGAGAAGAGACATTCGAAAAAAATTATTCACAATACAATAATTATAACGTAATGTATTTAGTAACTGAAATGCTCTAACACTTCAGTCTTCCGCAACTTATTTATTATATTGATTTTGATTGTCGAAAAACCTTAAATATGTCATAACGAATCCATAATAAAATTTAAAATAAACAATACTTACTCTTTTCTCGTTATTCAGATGATTAGAGAAAAGTTTGTAAAAAGCTGCAACTGTTTACAGAAAGCTTTCCGTATTATATCCAAAGGACGCAAATAGATAATAAACAGGATGTACAGTTCTAAGAAGAACTGTTTTTATACAATTTATATCAAAGCAAAAATAAACACGCAAATTTGACAGGTAAAATATACACAATACACCCTTTTACTTTCTTATACGTAGTATAAGGAAGTATTGTGATGATGAAAATTTTCGACCTTGAGATTTTTGCAGATGTCCACGTTTTGAAGTCGCCTGATACCGAAAAAGTGGTTTTTAAAAAAGTCTGTCTGTCTGTCTGTCTGTCTGTCTGTCTGTCTGTCTGTCTGTCTGTGTGTGACCACGATAGCGGTCAAACCGCTGTAGATATCAATTCCAAATTTTGTATTTGAGATCTGATTAGTTTTTCAGTAAAATCGGTAGACCGGAAGTAGCAGTTTACTTCAGTGAAAAAATCGAATTTTGCCAATATTTCGTCAATTACTAAGTTTAAACAAATTTATAAAGAATTAAAATATACTCAAAATTAAATTTGAGACAAATTATCTTAAAAAAGTTTTTCGAAATTCCAACCGGAAGTAGGTCTTTTAGTCTTATCGAAAATCAGTTTTTTGCGAATATTTCGCAAGTCATGCTTTCTAGGCAGGTACATTACGAGTATAAAAGTATTTACATTATAATTCTAAATATCTTTTGTATAAAGAAAATTTCAAAATTCGGACCGGAAGTACCACTTTTACTCTTACCGAATATCGATTTTTTGCAGATATGTCGTAAATTATGCATTCTATATATATTTATTAAGAGTACAAAAGTATTTAGAGTTGAATTTGCAATATTTTCTGTGTACATGAAATTTCAAAATTCGGACCGGAAGTGGCACTTTTACTCTTAGCGAGTAGCACTTTTTTTCGAATATCTTGCAAAGTATGCATTCTATAGCGATTTATTAAGAGAATGAAAGTACTTAGAATAGGATTTTGAATAAGTTTTGTATGAAAAAATTCTTTAAATTGTATAGTTTGAAACGCTCATACGTATAAGAAAGTCGTGTGGTGGCCACACCTCATTTTTTTGATAGATATGATTTATCTGACAACACCGAATTGAACTATTAGTCTATTAAAAATATGTAAGAGGGAAATTTAATATTGAAACGGAAATTATGTGTTTATTTGCCATGAACGCATATATTACGATCAATGTATACATCTTCTATCTAAACTAATGAAACAAAAGCCCTCAAATATAATTTCATAAAATAACTTTTTTAGTTTCACTAATACAGTTATGACAACATGTAAATGTCATCTATGACGTGCAATTGAATATAACGCGTCTCCTCTATATATATATATATATATGTGTTGGTTGTTAAAACAAAGAATCAAAATCACAATTAATTTTCTCTTATTTTATACTCTGTTTTGATTTTCGGCATTGAATGTTTATTATTGACTTATATTTTGAATAGTTATTTTTATTTGTAGCTAATAAACCATTTTTGTTGCTACTTGTTTCGTATTTTATTTTTTTTTAAACATGTTGTTCTGTGGAACGTGTTTCAAATAGCTGTTTATAGTCTAGGATTTCGATATTAAAAGAATTACTTAAAATATAACCAATTGATTGAAGACGGAGACGTGTTGAAACTCCATAATTTACAAGTAAAAATTCAAATAAATTCAAATTAAACCTTATTTTAAATTTTAAATGACCAACTAGAAGTGAATAATTCACCGTTGTTAAATTTAATTATTTAAAATCAACTTAATAATTCTTATAGTTATATATATATTTATAAATTGTTTAATTTTATAATAACAGTAAACAATCAGCTTTCAAAAATTTTTTTTAATATTCTTAATCATATCGTTATGTATATATATAACAATAATAAATTATCAGGGTTATTGGTCCGTGTATTCTAGTTAAATAAAACTCAATTCGTTCATTCTTCTCTATATTTCGATAATGTTTATTATCTTCATCGGGAGAGTGCTATCAAAAATCGTAATAAATTTGTTAAAAAGGAAGCATAAGAAGTTAAAATGTTACTTACATCAATGAGTTAGCACTGGCAAAAACATCAATATATTTAAAATATTAGTGGAAACACTTTAAAGAAACATTAAAATGGGAATGATGTTTTAAAAATTTAGAATTTTCTGTCAGAAATGACATTTAAAAAATATATTGATATCATCACAAAATTAGAATAAAGTGCCTTGTACTAATATAATATACAAAATTATTTAAATCTCTTTAGATGATCTAAAATATGTAAATATAATTTACTTACACTTAAAAATATATTCTCTAAAACTAAGGACAAAACACCAGTTTAAACCAAGATAGTGTAGTATACAAAATTCCTTGTAAAGATTGCAATAAAGTTTATATAGGTCAAACTTCACAATTATTAAAACACATGTCCTTTTAAAGTGTAAATTTCGTAACAAGATTTAGTAATTGCCTGATATATGAAGTTAAATACTTAAACTACACAGATCACAGCACAGTTAGGATAAGGATTTGTCATGAATTGCACCTTGACAAATGAGTAATTATCGAAAGCATCATTTCTGACTTAGACCAAGTAGCCATCATGAATAAACGTCAAACATCAATATTTAAAATTTAGTAAAACACCTTAAATATAAACATGTTGGGCCAATTACAGATACGAAGGACATGCATAATTAAGTGCCCTATCAAACTAAAGCCATTAGCAAGAAATTACTACTAAAATCAATAGTTAATTTGAAATGTAAAAAACTGAATAAGTGTTGTTACAATTATACCAAAAATGGGTATATAAAAATAATCCTTTGAACTGTTAAATGTGAATGATTTGATAAAATTTTGATAACCAATTGAGCAAGATAAATCATTATTAAAATATAAAAGAGAACTGACTGAATTGAAGATTTCAAAACCGCATTAAGCCTTTTACTTTTAATGCACAGATTTTAATCAAATAAAAAACAGAAATAAAGTTGAATGTATTTAGTAATTAAGTTAATAGTATTTATGTTAATATATTTTATATTAAAGTTTTAATTTAAAACCAGGTCCACATAAAGTCCAAATCTCCTTATTTTTGGATAAAATCCAAAAATTATAAAATTTCATTATTTTTTTGCACATGACTGTACCAATTTATCGAAAAACGACGCTAAAATCTCCATACGCATTAAAATTCCTAAAATTAGTATTCAGAGATTTTCACGTACTGAAAATATTTTATTTAGTTATTATAAATATAAAAACTACAGAATAACATCATTTAGCATTGTAAAGTAATCAAACATTATTATGATCAATCGAAATATAATCTCGAACCACTTTGGGTTCGAGACTATAAACAATAGACAACCTTGACCTATAAATAAGGCATACATACTTCGAAAAGAGATCAGACAGTAAATGTAGGTCACTGGGCCAGCGTCAGGGTGACGTCACAGTAGTATATAAATCCAGCGCGGGAACTTTCAAATGCTCTCGACAATTCGGCCTGTCAAACACGCCGATGAATACGAAACCAAGGACGACCGCAAGAGCATCTCCGAGTCTAAAATCCTGCCAAATGCAGAACATCCAACATTTCCTGAACTTCGTTCCTGAGTATCCATCCAGCCGATTCTTCCGAAGATAACCAGCTAGAAAGCCCGTCCAGTTTACCATAAGGAGCTTTCATAGAGCTAATGAACATTTTGATATGTTTTAATTGAAGGTATTGTGAACAGTTTACAAGTATTTACGGCCTCCAAAGAGGTGTCACGCTAAACAACAGTATTTATATCAACTCATATGTAATCTGTAGTTTATTATTAAAATTAAAGTCAATTTCGGTTCATTCAAAGTAAGATTAGTATTTAGAGTTAATAGGATTGATTTAACTAACAAACAAATCGTTTGGCTTTTTAATTCACTAGACAGTAAAGGCATTATTTAATCAAACAGTCAGTCACGTTCAAAGAATTCAAACATAACCTATCATGATAAACAATCAACTAAATAGGATTAGAATACAGGCAAAGTAATATAATTATATTACTTACAGTAATTTTGTGTTCCTCCAGTTACAATTAGTTGTAATTGAAGCTTAAAAAGTTCATTGTACATTATTTTGGGACATTATTTCGGTCCATTTTCAATTGACACTTTGACACTCGACAGCTATTTGTAACTTTGGTGGTTAATGGTACAATTTATGGTGGATCTGTGTATAATCATTCGCTCATGTATAGAATATTCCTTATAAATGTTGTATTTGTCCCGAATTAAAGACACTCCATCTACAAAATAAATATATAAATGTTAACCTGTTTAAATGAAAATATAGATAATTGTTGTATATACCTGTGTTTGTATTAATTATTGATGTAGTAAACATGCACCATCAATCTGGAAATTGCTCGTCCATGTTTATTTACAACGAGGAAGCGCATTTTATTATTCCCACAGGTGCCTGCTAGACGAGACGTCGACGTACCACATCCAGGAAATAAGTAAAGTACAGGCAACACGAGTGGTTCTAGTAGTGTATTTTTGTATTATATGAACCCTCTCGAACGACCCTGAGAAAGAATATTAACAAACCGTTCACTAGACTAATTGTAAAGGAGAATAATTCACTACAGTAGCCGGAAGCAGTACGCGCCCCAATAGGACGAGTTCATTGGCTCAAATTAGCAATATAGGAAACCAATTATAGCGCGAAAATTTAAAGATTTGAAATAGAATATTATCGAATCAAGCACGTTTTAATTCAGTTAAATTCAATGGACCTACCATCTACAGGGAGCAGTCAGATAATTGTTACCCATTAACTTATTTGTATATAGTCTTTTGAATATTCCATTTTATAAATATTTCCATTAAAATTAAATTATAATTCAATTAATTTTATTATTATTATATAGTCTCATTCTCTAATTGATAGTATACCCCCCCTATCGCAATATATATATATATATATATGAGAAATTGATATTTTGGGTTATTTACCGCATTAATTCAAATCAAGTGTACACATACGAAATAATTCGTATATGGATAAGTGATATGAAACGTAAACGTTGACATTGCAAATATCAACGTGTAGACAGCTGTTTCGATCTAACCTCGATCTCGTCAGTACACGAAGGTGATATTTGCAATGTCAGACAAACTTGGATTTCCTGCCTATATACGGCATCTGTGATCCAAGATCAAGAACGCAAGGAAATGTTAACCCTTAGTAGAACGGTATCGGGCAACTGTAGATATGCATTATATAGGTGACTTTACCTACTTAATAAACTACCTCCCCAGAAAGGTTATGTCAAAAATGACGTTTTCGCGGTTATGTGAAGAGAAATTGATATTTTGGGTTATTTACCGCGTTAATTAAAATCAAGTGTACACATACGAAATAATTCGTAGATGCATAAGAGTTATGAAACGTAATGCATATCTACACCACTAATTGCTGACATTGCAAATATCAACGTGTAGACAGCTGTTTCGATCTAACCTCGATCTCGTCAGTACACGAAGGTGATATTTAAAGTAAAGTCACCTATATAATGCATATCTACAGTTGCCCGATAAAGTAGATGTTCTACTAAGGGTTAGCATTTCCTTGCGTTCTTGATCTTGGATCACAGATGCCGCTGGGAGTTCTCTCATAGGCATTTGGTACCCAGTTCAGTATATAGGCAGGAAATCCAAGTTTGTCTGACATTGCAAATATCACCCTCGTGTACTGACGAGATCGAGGTTAGATCGAAACAGCTGTCTACACGTTGATATTTGCAATGTCAGCAATTAGTGGTGTAGATATGCATTACGTTTCATATCACTTATGCATATACGAATTGTTTCGTATGTGTACACTTGATTTGAATTAACGCGGTAAATAACCCAAAATATCAATTTCTCTTCACATAACCGCGAAGACGTCATTTTTGATATATATTAAGCTGTTATTAATGTTGTTATTAACAACTTATTTGAACTTATAAAAGGTTTCTGTTCGTATGAAATTCATGACATTCATAATTAAAGTTGACATATGTATTTGATTTAAATGAGAAAAATTTATAAATAAGTGTCTTATTTATTTGATATGTAATTGTGAAAGTAGAGAATAGTCATATTTAAAATATGTGTTTTAGAAAGAGAAAGATATATCAAGGTATATTTGACTTGTTAAATAACTATATATTATAATGATAAACTAACTTGATGTAAAAACTTAGTTACCAATTTGGAGAAAAACCTAGGAGATTTTTGTTGAAAAACAAATAAGAGAGAATTTTTGAATTTTATTGAAAATAGGGAAAGCAATTCATTTTTCTCTAATAAAACATTATTTTAGTGTTTAAATACAATATAAAGGTATACAGAATTGTAAAATAGTTATAATAGAAAAGTGAAACTAAGTGACTTACTAAAATTTGAAGAATATTTTTACCGAGAATTCAGCCAAGGAATAGAGGACTTCGGATGAAGATTATAGCTGTATAATACCTGGAAAAGAAGAAAATACAATTAATAACAAACATTGTACTAATTTAAATGGAGAATTGACTTACCGAATAATTAATTTGGAGCAGAAAGATATTCAATTGTGTACGGAACCAGAATAAGATGATCCAGTTTTATGTGTAGCAGAAAAAAGCTCTACATCAATTTTGGAGGATTTATTTATAATAATTACCGAAGATTGAAGATACGAATCAGTTTTCCGGAACGGACTAAGAATTACGAAGCAAATGAGCTCTGAAGAAAGAAATAAGGTTATATTTTGTATAATTTATTTGAATTAACAATAAGACTTGCAAGCAATGGATCAGATAATCATTGATCTATTATTAGAAATTTAATTATTATTCTAATTGAAAATAGCTATAAATAGCTTTTATAAAGACATTTGATTATAAATTCATCATGGAACAAACACAGATTTAAAAGTTACTTCCATTAGTATTTCTTATATGTCAAAATACTATTATGTTAAAATTCAATTTCAACTTATATTTATTATTACAGTTTTTTTTAATAATACTGAGACTATTTACTATTAAATGTCTTACATAAATTAAGCAATCTTTTCAATGTTAAAGGATTTAATTGAATGTTAAACTGAATTTCATTTATCTGTTTAGATTTCTTTCAATACATATGTTCAAATACCTATGTACATATAATAAATGTTTCGGATTTATATCAAAGCAGAAGTTAGTTTACAGGGTTAATTTTTTTAACATATGTATTTATATTTGGTAATAAATTTGGAATTACTTACCTTTGATTTATTAAAATGTTATCCTTGTGAGATTCACAAATATATTAGTATGTTTTCATATACACTGTTTGAGTTATCACTGAACTATCTAGGTTATTGTAATAAACAAACCAAACTTATCTAATTCATTTTCCATTAGAACGAAAACAGCATATTAAGATATTGTAGTTATTCGAATATAAACCCACGTGAGAATAGAGTTTAGAATCATGCTTATTAATAGGAAATACCATTTATTTCAACTATAGAAATAGACAGTTATGATATAACAAATGTTAGAATGGTTGTACCAATAGAAACACTTTTGTAAATCACGTGTTAGTATACGCGTGACATTAGTTTGATATTGGATTTCTCTATGAATACTATAGATTCATGTGAAGTAGACAAAACAGATCAAAGCATTGAGATATAATTATTGAACCCATTAATAAATTTTAAGAAGATTTCTTTAAAATTTCAAATATTATTTATTTTAGAACAAATATAGAATCTAAATTAAATATACAACGTGTTTGACGAGCATTAAAATATATATATTAAATATTACATTAAATATATAAGTTACTCCCGCTCTTAACCTAATGTCACAAACTCCCCCCTCTTCATTTAGGAAAAGACATAAATATGAACGTTTACAAATATTTTGTATTATAATATTCATCACCTGATGAAGCCATAGTAGGGTGAAACAATTGTAATGAATTGAATAAAACTGTTTTGAACTCAATTTCAATTTATTTCAATTTTTACTTGTAAAATATAACCAACAGAAAAAATAAATTAATGCTGTCAATTTGTTTTGAATATTTATAAATAACAATAGATTATGTTTTTAAATTACAATTCATATAAAATCATTTGTTCAATAACTGATAAAATGAACATGCAATCTTTTAAAAGATTATGTTTTAAATAAAATTGTTTTTCAGATTTCAGATTGGTGACTTTACATTGTTCATATGAATATCTTCAATTGAAATGCCGCATTAAATAAAGATCGAGGCTGCCTTTAGATGCGAGGACGCCGTGATCTGCTATCTCCGATGTTCCAAGAAAATAGCTCTGTCGGCTAGGATCGGATAATAACGCTGGCACTCGTACTTGATGGAAGAGGTTTCCCGCAATAGGCGCTGCTATTCAAATTCTACTAAATTAATATTTTCTAATTCTGGAAAAATCTTTGGGATTTCTTGATTTCTTTAGCTGCGTTTAAGTTAGAGGTAATTTTTTTGTCGATTCTTTTATATTTCACTAATGCTTTGTTTACAATCTTGATTGCAGATTTTCTTTAATCGCCTAATCACTGGTTTTACCTAACTCGAAATTATGTCAAACGGCGTGGGGAAAAATAGCGCACTTTTTTATACCTTATACTTTTGTTATTGGCTTGTGGTAAATTTCCACTTCTAAATTAACTTTATTGAGGACGCTACTAATAATGTTACCCCGTATTAATGATGATGAAGTGTCTCTTGATTAGAAAAATATACCGGTAAGTTTTCGGGTGAAGCAACGACAGAGGAGTGTCCAAGTCCCCACTATCACTCGCTACAGTTATCGTATTCCCCGACGCGAACGGCTGTTACCCAAGCGTCTCACTGTATTGAAATGAAATGAGTCGATACGCTTCGAGGGGAGTACATATACGTAGTCGTTCAGTTGTGGGGACTGATACATGCGCTATACAATCGTTGCGTTACCAGAAAACCTACCGGTATTAAATTTGCAAGGGTGACTTATCATTGTGTGTGTTTTTTAAATTTTACAATGTTTGAATTATTCTAATGCAATATGCATGTTTGTATTTAGGATTATATACCGGTTAATAATTATTGAAATTTAATATTAATTACGATTTATAATAAACCATAGAAAATCCAGTGGTGATTGAATTCAAGTTTAGTATTAAAGCTGTAGACTATGATAAGTACTATTTTAATGTCATCATAGAATATTTACGAATCTGTAAAATCCTAATCGTTGACAAATTTCACACAGTGTAACATTTGTATCTGCGAGTCTTCATTTTGCGGAGGACAAGATCAAACGCTCAATTACTGTTAATCAACACTATTAGAGACATATCAGTATTATACATTTTTTGGGAAATTCTTTTTTGGGCGACATCTGCAGGTGCACAGTGAGTGGTTCCAACAGGATAGATTACGGCTAGCCAAACTTCAAATTAATACACTTATTTTTTGAGGAAAAACAAACTCTCACTTATTTAACATCATGTCACTTAATGCTTACATTTGGTGCATCCTGACCGACTAAATAATTCCATCTACTATACAGATTCGAGAACATTGGCGAAACAAATCTACACTTTTTCATGAACTGCACCAAAAAGATTTTACAAATATGATCTGTAGAATCGTTATACAGTTTGTTTGGAAAATGACGCACATTCTTATACATATTTACTTTTGATTAATAATAATAATAATCTTTATTCCAGACGACTCAAAAAGAGTATGGGAAACGTCATAATAATGTAAATATAAAAATACAAAGCACATTAATACATATACAAATAAAAGTCAAATACACATGAAATAAAACACATTATCTATTGCAAAAGTGTTTCTCCTAAGTATTCATTTACTGAGTAGTAACCCTTTTCAATTAGTAATTCTCCAGTTCCCTTTTTCAATTGATCGTCAGACATAGATTTAAATTTTCTTGGCAATCTATTAAGGGAAATGATTTTACTAAATAACTATGATATTCTTGCCCTATCTGAAACATGGTTAACGAAGGATTTACCTTCAGAATTGTTCGCTGTTCCTGGATACGATCTTTACAAAAACGATAGAGCTAGTAGGGGAGGTGGAGTTGCGTTTTACTGTAAAAATCAGCTGCCGGTAACTGTTTCTAAGCATAATGCGAATGACTCTATTGAGTATCTCTGGATGCGGCTAGTGGGTTTCGGTAAAGAAATTCATCTGGGGGTCTTTTACAAACCACCCAAAAGTAACTTTTTGAGGTTTCTGAATGAATTTGAGGACACTCTTTCGGAATATAATACGACGTCGGATTTTGTCGTGTGTCTAGGAGACTTCAATGTTAACTGGCTGAACCCACAGGACTCCTGCGCCCGTAGATTGCTTGATTTGTTCGAGACGCTTGACATGATGCAGCTTATTGATGGCCCCACACGTACTTCCCGTGAGTCATCGACTATGCTTGATCTACTCATTGTCAGCAAGGACTTGCCCCTGCGAGGGTCTGGCTTACTACACGTGGACTTCTCAGATCATGAAGTCATCTATTGCAATATTTACTTTAGACCAAATAACCCACCTAAAAGGGAATTCTACGCTAGATGTTTCAAAAATTTTAATTACGACCATTTTGTGAATGATATATACAAAATCTCCTGGCATCTGATATATGATTTACCCGATGTTAACGTAAAAATAGGATTCCTTAACGCTAATTTAATACACGTCTTCAATGAGCATGCTCCTGTTAGACGTATATCATCTTCGAAACCGCCGGCTCCCTGGCTAACGTATAACATAAAATTGATGATTAAAACTAGGGATTCTGCGCTACGGCGTTACAATAGAACTAGAGAACCCGCCCATCACGCGTACTATAAACAGCTGAGGAATGAAGTTAACCGTGCAATGAAACATGAGAAACAGGCTTACTTTACCCATCAGTGTAGACTCAATTGTAATAACCATCGTAGTCTATGGAAGGAGTTTAGGAAAATTAATGTAGTAAAAGATAAACAAATACCTGAGCATCTGAAGGATGCTGACGCACTTAATTCATTTTTTGCTAAATCTATAATGTCCGCCATCACAGTAACGGACAATGCACGGACCCAAACTGTCAATGCGTCGACTTTCAAATTTAAACATCTATCAGTGGGTGACGTACTTAGTTCCCTGAGTAAAATAAAATCCAATTCCCAAGGAAGCGACAATATTGATACTCGCATGCTGAGGATCTGTATGCCGATGATTGTAGATTATGTGTTGCATATTTTCAACTATTGTGTAGATACGTCTACTCTTCCGAAGGTATGGAAGTCGTCTATTATTAAGCCTATTCCCAAGACAGGTAATGTTGAGAATATTATAGATCTACGACCAATCAGCTTATTGCTAGTTCTATCAAAGGTATTTGAAAGATGTCTCACCAATCAGCTTCGTTGTTATATTGTAGATGATAATAGAATACCAGAATGTCAGTCTGGTTTCAGATCAGGCCATAGTTGTTCTACCGCTCTTGCTCACATCTTGGACGATGTGTTGAAGGGTACACACGACGGAAATGTTACTGTGTTGGTTTTGCTGGACTTCAGCAAAGCCTTCGATACTGTGCACCACGAACTACTTTTACAAATGCTTAAAGAAGAAGGTTTGGCTTCCTCAGCTGTTGAATTATTAAGATCTTACCTGGTGGGAAGAACACAACAGGTTAGAATAGATAATGTCATATCAAATAAAATTACTATGGAGAATGGGGTTCCACAAGGTGCCATTTTGAGTCCTCTGCTATTCAGTATATATACCTCGACATTGCCATCCGTTATCAAATATTGCAAATACCATCTGTATGCAGATGATACGCAGTTATATGTATCATTCAAACCATCTGAATACCTTTGGGGTCAGGAGAGGATTAACAGAGATTTGGAAAACATTTCCCGGTTTTGTGGTGGTCATCAGCTCCAAATAAATCCAAATAAAACCCAAGCTATCGTTTTTGGTTCTAGGCGCGTGCGTATGTTAGTCCAGGCGTCATTGAATATCTATATTCAATCGACAAAAATCGTAATCTCGGACTGTATTAAGAACCTAGGATTGCATATTGACTCTGGACTGAGATTTGAGCAAAACACATCGTATCTTATAAGAAAAGCGATAATGCCCTTGAAAATGATATATATTAACAGACAACTTTTTGACGAGTCAGCGAGGTCGCTTTTGTGCAGGAGCCTTGTGCTGTCACACTTTAATTATTGTGATGTCGTTTACGATTCCTGCATAACCAGGGAGACCTCCATGAGGATTCAGAGAGTGCAGAATAGTTGTATCCGGCTGATACATGGCATTCGGGGCAGGAGAGGGGTCACTCGTAGGCTTAAAGAGAGCGGTACCTTGAATATGTCAAATACACGGCTACTTCACAAGAGCATATTCTTCTTAAATATTTTAAAATCTAGAATGCCACCATATTTATATAATAAAATGAAATTCAGGCATCAACAACATAACGTGAATGTGAGACACAAGTATCACTTGACAATCCCTAAACACAAGCAGGAAATACTTTAACGCAGTTTTTCATATAGTGCAGCCAAAGCACTAAATAATATTCTCCCAACAATAGATCTAAATGTTTCAGGATATTTACTCCGGAAACAACTAACAAAAGCACTAGCTAAACAGGATTAAATTATTATGAAACTTCTTCTGAATATTGATTAAAGCAGTACGTCATATAATTATATCTAGGTGTGTACGCATATATGTGGATATGAATTTTGAGTATGTGTGTGTATGTGGTTGTATGGATGTATATACATATGTATATATGTGTTTTTTTTCCTCTAAATCATCTTCTTCGTTTTTTTCTTTCTTTTTCTTTTTCTTTTACCAAACGTAATTTCTTTTTCGTGGGTTAGTCTTCAATAAGCATTATAGTCATTTCTCTGGTTATGTTTGTGATTAATATTCCTTATTTCACTACCACCTTATTTACTAGGCTAAGGGTAGAACGCTAAGTGATCATATCTTTAAGATATGATCACAATACAGCGACTTAGTCTATTTGGCTATATAGGGACAAGAGGCAACTATCCATATACATATACATTTATTTTATATGCTAGTTACATTAGTTTATATGTTACATATTTTTCAATGTATATTATCTTGTTCAAATGCCAATAAATTCTCTTATTATTATTATTATTATATACTTTAATGGCCAGATATCTGGGACTTTTTTCGGTAACACTTAGTCTATGTCTAGGAATCTCGAGCATGCAACCATTTTGAGTGCAGAAAACATTCTTATTTAATTTCGGTCACTTGTTTAAATTTTCTGCAGCATACAACAACAGTCGCCAAATATAGACGCACGGCAGCGTCATAATCTTGTGCCCCTTGAACAAATCCCAACAACTAGTCCCTGCAGATACACTAGTCATAATTCTCAATGCTCTCTTTTGCATTCTAAAAACGCGAATGATATCTGGTGATGATCCCCATGCTATTATGCCGTATACCATCACTGAGTGAAATGAAGCCAAATAGAATATCATCAATACTGTATAACTCACCACATCCCTCAGTCCACCCAGCGCAAAACATACCGTACTAATTTTACTGCAAAAAATTTTTATATGCTCTTTGCAATTGCATGAAGAGTCAACAGTTAAGCCCAAAAACCTTGTGTTGTCGACCTGAGCTATGGTTGCAGTAGGCCCCCTAACGAGATGAGATTGATCTCGATCGCGCGACGCTGCCTTAAATTCAATAAATACAGCTTTATTATTATTTAGCACAAGCTTGTTGTCAAGGAAATAGTTATTTAAGACACCCAAACTATTAGACGCATGTCGTCCCAAGTTTTTTGTCTTCTCAGTGGGCACTAAAAGTGAAATGTCATCCGCGTATATGATGACGTTATTTGATGGAATATCAGTAACGTATATGGGCCCTAGCACGCTCGCCTGTGGTACCCCACACCTGAGTGTGCACTTCCCCGAATTAGCGTTTCCAATTTGACTGCGATTCTCTAAATAACTCTGAAAACATTTCAAAGGCGTACTCCTAATACCATACCTAAATAATTTCTGCAGCAACAGTCTGTGATCAACTAGATCAAATGCCTTACTTGAATCTACAAAAATTCCAGCACATGCGTATCCCTCATCTATGTTCTTATATAATGCATCTAAAAACTCTGTAATTGCTGAAACTGTGCTGCGACCTTTTCTGAAGCCAAATTGGTGGTCATTAAACAAATTATACTTTTGCATAAATTGCACTATTCTTATCTATTGGCTACCAGATTTTCAAAAATGTTAGCAAATACACTTAACAAAGATATCGGACGGTAATTCTCAACAAGTTCCTTTGATCTTTTTTAAACAATGGTTTAATTTTTGCTATTTTTAACCGCACCTGGAAAGAACCTTCCAAAAACGATTCATTGATTAATGACATTAAGGGAAATATAACCTCATCAATGCAGTGCATAAGTAGCCAGGCATTTATATTATCGCAACCAACGGAAAATTTACTTTTTATGCTTAGAATTACTTTACGCAGTTCGTGTTCATCAACTGGGTTGGGTGTAAGAAAAATGTAAATGGATTGAATTCTATATTGCTTTCATGTGGCATATTCTGTACTATACTATTCGTCACTTGTTAAAATGTTCCACCACACCATTTTGATTAGATATTATTTGGTCTTCAATTATAAGCGTTATATCGCCGTTGTTTTTAGTTTTATGTTTTAAGTTAATAATATTCCAAGTTGATTTGGATTTATTTTTTGAATGTATCATAATATTGTTGTTATACAATAATTTAGCATTTCTAATTACTTTTCTATATATTTTTTATACTTTTTATAATAGGTAATCATTTCTTCATTGCTGCTAGATAATAATGAGTACAAATGTTTCAGTTTTTTTGATGACATACGAATCCCTTGTATAATCCGAGCCTTGCCAGTTTTTTGATCAATGCTTATTGTTTTGTTAATCGTAGGAAATGCCAATAAGTAATTATGTTAATGAAAGCAACACATTGATCCGAACATTTCAAATCATCCAACCAGGTTTCCCTACCTAGCAGCCCCTTAAATTGCATTATACTCTGTCTGTCAGTAACCCTTTTATAATGTAGTTTCTTCATGTTTGATATATGTTTGGCGAAACAAAACTGTACCCTCTGCGCGGAATGGTCCGAGATAGCATTGTGATTTACTTCAATTTTTTAATTATTAATATTTTTCTGAATACATGTATTATCTAAACATTTTTTAAGTGTAGGTTCTTTTAGAGTTATTTGAAGATTATAGCAATCTAACAAATCAATGAAGTTATACACCCTATCACAAGCATTTAAGAAATTTACGTTAAAGTCACTACAAATAATTATATTATGATTTTTAAATTTATTTAATATGTCAAGAGCCATTTCAAATTTGTTCATAAAAATTGCATAGTCACCCTCCGTGCTTCTATAAATGACGACCACTATAAAGGATTGACCAGCTATATTCAATTTTGACGCTGTACACTTGAAATGCAACTCTACAGACAACTCACCCAATGCATCAATATTACTAGGGTTACTACTTAGCAAATCACTAATAAAAATTGCCGAGCCCTCATGGATACATGACCTCCTACTAAAGTAATTGATTATCTTATACGAGGTGTGGCAGAAAAGTAATGAGACTGATTTTTTATTTGCCAAAGTTTTTATTTATTTTCAAACATCAATGTTATCCCCTTCAAAGTAGTTCCCTTGGGTAGCTACACACCGATGGAGACGTTGTTCCCACTGTTGGTAGCAGCGCTGGAAGTCTTCAATCGGTATGGTCTTCAGCATGTCCGTTACACTCTTTTAGATGTTTTCTAAAGTTCCGAAATCAAGTCCTTTGAGGACATTTTCCAGTTTAGGAAAAAGTCACATGGACTGAGGTTAGGTGAATAAGGGGGCTGGGGAACCACAGGAATGCCTTTTGAGGTCAAAAATTCTGTTATGGAGAGGGCAGTGTGACATGGGGCGTTGTCATGATGGAGCATCCATTTGTTTGCAATGTCTGGTCTCACGCGAATGACCCTTTTTAATTGTTCACTCAACATTGTTATTGTTAAACGACGGTCTGATATCACAAGAGTGTTCACACGTTCGATGTTTTCATTGGGTTTCGAAGTTGAAGGCCTCCCTGAACGGTGTTCATCTTCAACGTGTTTTCTGCCTTCCAAAAATGATTTGTGCCAGCGAAAAACTTGAGCTCGCGATAAAGAATGTTCCCCGTAGGCCTGTTTTAGCTTTTCAAACGTCACACTTGCCGATTCTCCATGCTTAACACAAAATTTAATGGCACAACGTTGCTCCAAATTTCGCTGTTCCATTTTCCGTGACGAACAACCACAACACAACTTCGCTAATAGCAGTCACAAAAATCACTTGCTTCACGGACAGAGTTGAAACTCGCACTGAGCTATGGGAGGGTACTGATATACGTGCTCTATCAAGAACAACAGCGCAGCGTTGCCAGAGAGCTTGCAGTGTTGCCAGTCTCATTACTTTTCTGTCACACCTCGTATCCATCAAGTTTTAAATATTCTATATTTCCTCCTGTGCACCAGTGTTCTGTTAGGCAAAGTATATCGCAACCTTCCCGATCCAAATTCACTTCCAGTTCGCCAATCTTGTTGCCAAGACTTTGAATAATATTTCATCCCCTGTAGTTTCCTCCAAATTTAAAATAAACAAAAATATCTTGCACCAAAAATCTGCTATTTTTCAACTATACACAGATCCACTATCGAGGACCCTTAAGCCTAAATACTGGCCAGGTACATACGTAGACGTCATCTTCGTGATCTGGCAATGTGGTCAAGATTTCCTCGAGAACTACTTCACTTTAACTAACTCATAAACTTTACCTCAATTCAAATTACAGAGGAAGTACGTACAGATTAAAATTACGGAATTCAAGTCTATATATAAATATTAGAATAATATTTTATTTACCTAAGTAGACTTGACTACGTTATCTAAAATTATAAATATAAAGATAAAATGGGGTTTATTGTGTAGTATTGTGAGACAAATGAAGAATTCTAAGTCATATAATTGTTGGTCCATTTCTCAGTACGATCAGTACCTATACTTCCTGGATATTTCTGACCATTATAAAGAATAATTTCGACACCCAACCTTATAGAGTAGCGGCAATGTAATAGTTACCGGGAGGGAATTACAGATGGTTTAGTGAGAGAGTAGGCCATCTATACCCTCTCTTTCATCAATGGTTTGCGCTAGAACATCACAAATCCGACAACTCGATACGTCAAAACTTTTATCGGAATTTTTATCACAAATAAATAATATAATCATGGTTGTAAATAAAATACATAGTATACAAACCTCGGTGAAAAGTTTATTACTGTCTCGAGATAAAGTTAACTACTTAATCTGTCGACAGTAATGAAACACTTTCCACCTCGATATGTAATTATACTATTTCATCACACACTGGTGATTTGCCTCGGTCTTCGCGTCGGCGACTAATAACCACATTCGTGATGCAAACTGTAATTCTACTGATTTGTTACACAAATACCTATTTATTAATTAATGAACTCCACGAAAAGAATGCATATACATAGTTTCGCCAACTACATGCTCATTAGTACAGTGTCTGATGCTTCTTTTCCTAATTATCGGAATGTACGTTTAAGTATACAAATTTCAAATCAAGCAATTTTTCTCCAGGATTAATGTATAGTATTCTGTAACTATATTTCAGTTAATAGTTAGTAAAGATAAACCAAAATATTAATGAAATCCCTTTATCTGATAAGTGCCGCTTGTTGTAAAACAAAGCAGTACTGTTAACAGCTGGAATCAAATTTCCAACTACTGACACAAGAACTAGTGAAATATATGATTTAGTAAAAAGTAATATTTTTCGAAGTGTCACGATAATAGGTAGTTGGTAAGTAATTACAGTGTCCACTGTGTGAATCACATATTTGTAGGAATTACTAATGTGAAAGAACGAGTTGTCTCTGCATCTTTACATCTATCGAGCGAATCGATTACAGTGTGTGAAAAATATATAAATATGCTTAGGACGTATCAAGAAGTTATATAAGTTGAAAAACCTTGAATGAAGTGAGCAATTTCTAAATTTAATAAGACTACAAAAAATAACATCTTTCAACCGATTTTATTTTATTTTTTTTTAATTAAGAATGTCGAGATAAAATTTAAAAATGATATTAATAATAGGATGTTGAAACGGGCTGTATTATGTATAGTAAAGATGGATAAAAATCAAAAAGAATTGAAGTAATATTTACTTGTATATCATTGTAAATGACGGCAAGACTACGGATATGAATATTAGAGTGACTGTCCAATGAATAAATATTGTGATTAAAGTTCTGATGTATTTTGTTATTTAATAATATTCGTAGATCAATGTAATGATAATCAAAAGTTCAAAAGAAATCACATTAAAGGAAAGAGCTTTGCCAAGGACTTGAATAGGAGACCGTATTTGCTTCCGCTGTTTGCGTTACGTATTTGCGTCTACTAGCAAACACAGAAAGACACATTTCCAAGATGTGCGGTCTGTGAAGTATATCTTCAAAGCCTAAGAATACTATAAGTAGTAGAGGTAAAGCATCTACTCTCTTTTACATGAATTTCAGAATAAAAGTGATGTTTTTCGATTAGATGCAAAATAATATGTGTAACTGAGACTGTGGCTAATTATAAGGAAATAAAAATTAGAATTTAAAAACCCAATACATATTTCCACAACCAGGTTGTTTTTTAGCAGTTTTTAATTTGGTCTTCATGAATTATTTTCTCTATTTAATTAATATATGTACTATAATTTATTAAGTATAAAGTGTAATTTTGAGAATTGAACAAAATTAGTATATTTGTATATCTGGACCTGAGTCTTAAAAAGGCCAATCTCCATTTACGGTGTTCTGAGATATTAATTGTGCAACATTTAAAAGCAATATGACTATAATTTTAAGTGTGTGAATAATTATTTTCAAGTAATTAATATCGACAAAACACCTCAAAATAATGTATATTTTTTTAAAATGATGTTAATTAAAAAAAAAAGGAATTTTATGATTTAGATGGAGATTGGCCCTTTTATTCATTATTGTTATAGGAAATAGTACCCACTTTTTTAGCTTTTTTATGAAGAGTGGTAAAATAATAACTAAAAAAATTACAAAACTGTCTCTATTTAATAGGTAAACTTTTAAATTTATTTGAACTAATTATAAAATTTAGTAGAAAAAATAAACGAAACTTAATTCTATATTATTATAAACCTTAAAAAAAAGTTTCGGAACATTCCAGACATTTTTACAATTAACAAAACTTTAAAATTCATTGTCTGAAGCAGTGGAATCTTCAGGATTCATAGTAGACGAACGTTGAAGGCTTTGATAAAATGGCTTATTGTAATCACTAACATAAGGCAAAAGGTTTCGTAAATTATTATACTTTTTAAATCAGCTATCGGTAATGGTTGATCGTGCAGAGGTTTCAATTCAAAATCAATGTGGTTTTGTCGAGTTCTTAACGATCCTCTTCTTGAATCAACTTTTTTAAATTCCCCGTCGATGAAGTCTGTTTTATAAGAAAACTGACGTTCTTGATCTTACTGAAATTTCATCCACTTAATTTTAAACCATGGGATTGCGTTTCTTTCATCATCTTTTTCTTTTATGGACTAGAGAAGATTTAAGGAAAGTCCCATAATTTATAAACTCATTTTGAGACATCTCAATCACGCTCATAAGATTTTTTCTATACACAGATATTTTAATAAAATTAATCCAATCATGTGGCACTTCTATATACATTGTTGTCTTCTTCTTGGCTGGTTTAATAGCGGCATGAATGGTGTCAACCTCCATGTGAGTGTGGCCTGTTTCTATAAACTTATGGTTTATCTCAGCAATTGTACTGGTTGGTGGAAGTTCCTTTAAAATGTAACAAAACATTATGGCCATGTAAATATTTCTAGTTTGGCTGTAAAAATTCAAAGCTTGAATTTTTTTTGAATACAAGGACAATATAAATTTTCTTATGCAGGAAGCAATTTCTTGTCCGCCACGACCCCCTATCGTTTCGTTCCACAAAATGCAGGTTGCCTCATTGCCATCTGTATCTGTTTTGTATGCTGTTAGATTATAGGTCCATAGCTGTTTTTTGTAAAAAGATACGCCGTTTCTTAAATATGGTGTTGGGAGACATTCTTACAAATCGAAAGAGATTGTTACAAAACTAGGATCTACTTTGGTTTTCTGTTTGTCGTCAGCCTAACATTTATATGCTTTTTCGGCCAAATCTAAGTGTTCTTTTTTTAATTATATCGTCTCCTTTCCTTTATTTTATTCCTCTGCTGGATTAGTACAGCTGTTAATCGATTTAATTGTCAGATTACAGAGTACAAGATAATGAAATATTCATAACACTAGGTAATACCAAAATATTATAGCTACTACTTCTTTTTATTATTGCAACTTACCTTGAGTTTTCTTCTCACCACAATTAAGTAATGATAGAAGTCTTTTGGTTCTTTCAGAATACATTTTAATAAAAAGTCAAAAACGGCACTGAACGTCGTGTGGTACACAAATTTAAAGCTAGGTTTAATCAAGGGGTCAATCTCCATTCATTATTTTGTTGCGGTTGTTACTAATTATTGTGTGAGAAGGGCCAATCTACATGTCAGTTGGACATTGGCCATTTTAGTTCTTAACGGTTTTGGATATAAGCCCTACACTTAAAATGGTATATCATGTACCCTCAGCAACAGGAGACTGGCCTTTTTAATATCGACAGAAATAAACTCGGGAATTTTAGTGTTGTAGATATCTCAAAATCAATGAAAGTGGAGATTGGCCTTTTTAAGACTCAGGTCCAGATATATGCTCTTGGAGAACATGAACGGCTTCACTTGTTACTTTTACTATTGTAATTTTCACAGTTTTAATTCGTGAAATATAATATCTAGATAGAGTAGGATGTCATTTCTTATTATGGAAAAAATTGCAGTGATTTGACGTTTTTAAGGCTATAAGTTTGCAAATAAGTGTATGTGTTGATTTATTAAAAATCTGTTAAACAAAAATTAGTCAGTTTAACTTTGTCGATCATTAGTTTGAATTTAATTATTATCTGTTTAAAATAATAAAATACACTGTCTAGTATAGCTAGAGTTGTTAGGCGTCAAACAGTCAACAATAAGTCGGACGGTTAATCATTTTAATGCAATTGGGACTTTCTCTAAAGCAAGAGGACAAGGTTGTAAAAGATCTATAAATGAAGTCGATAATCGATTTCTTAGACAACTTGCCTTAAGAACGAGACGATCGACAGGTTCCACGTTACGCAGAGCTCTAGAAAAAGTCCAAAAACGCAGAGATTTCTGGAAAAGCAGTCAGCAGAAGGCTTAATGAAGCAGGATTAAAGAGTAGAAGACCAGCAATTGCACCACTGCTCACCACATAGAGTTGTTAGATTGCGTTTTGCTAGAGCTCATGCAAACTGAACAATTGACGACTGGAAACAAGATTTGTTTTCGGATGAAACACTAGTCAGTCTGATGTCACCAGATGGACGTGAGCGTGTTTGGAGAAGACTACATGAGAGTTTTGCTGACTGCAATATCTCTCCAAAAGTTCTATTTGGTAGTGGGTCAGTAATGTTCTGGGGAGCAATTTGTTTTCACGCTTGCACGCAGTTCGTACCTATGCACAGGAGATCAATGTATGCAAATTTTTATATCGAGAATATTGTAGAAGAGAATGTTGTGCCATTTGCCCCATTTATTGGCGTCAACTTTGAGAGGTGAATATTCAGGTTATGGAGTGGCCACTTACAAGCCCGGATACAAAAACCCATGGAGTATTTGTAGGATGCACTTAAACTGGTAGTACAGCTCTTAGTGAACATGAAGAAGGTGTGGTTGCTGAATGGAAGAATATTTCTTAAGCCCACTATTTGCAACTTATTTAGTAGTATACCTACACGAATGGAAGCAGTTATAAGAGCAAGAGGGGGCAATATCCGATATTAATTTTATAATTTTTTGTAATTTCTATAGGTTCACTGTGCTTTCAAGTTTAGATATTACTGTAACATTTTTGTTAAATATACATTGTATCACGTTGAAAATATTGTTAAAAGTTAGTTACAGTGTGTTTTCTTACAATTCATGCGTTATAATTTCAATAATAAAAGTTTTTGGCGAATTTTGTCACTTAATATAAGTGATGCGTTAATTTTGTCCAGGAGTTTACTTTTATTGGTACTCATCCAAATCATGCACTATTTTATTTCTGATTGTATAGCTTCACTTCTGGGCCTTATTTTCTAGAGCAATTAATTGACAACGTTGTGAATGCGTAACTGTTCTGCTAATCAGTTTTGAAGGTGAGTTGGAGTTTTTTTGTTAATAAGTTCAGCATTGTCGATAATCACATACAAATTCAGATAAAGAAATTCCAAAATACCATTCTCTGCCAAACATTTACTTCCATGTGATGAAATCTTGCAAGAAACCTAGCTTACCTAATACTAAACAAAATGCATCTTTACTTTCAATACTAGTCACTTACTATAAAGCAAATCAATGTCTTTATTATTTCTGGTAGTTACAGTGTCTGTACTTGCGTTTCTAATATTTCCATGGGAGAGAGGTGCAGCTTCTTCAGTGTCATCAATTGTCTTAGGCGTTAGCAGGTCTGAACAGACGTATAGGTTTTATAAACGCTTTTGTTCTTGAAACTAAAGGTGACATAATAAAGGAAATAATAAACAATGAAGTAAGCAAATATATTCTAACTGCAATTAATACTGAATTTAGTGTTTTGAGCTTAGTAGGTATCTATAAAACAATAAGAGTGATTCGTAACGTAACAACAGCAATACAAGAAGATTTTTAACGAGAACGTTATACCAGTGTCTCAGCGAAGTGGTAAAGTCCATTATTGGTGTCTAATAATGCAGATAGTGAAAAGATTTTAATACAAAAGTTGTAGGTAATTACGAGCTCTGCAATTTAAAATTTTTGATTTATGTCGAGTATTTGACAACGACGAATTAGCAAAAACTTACGTCTTTTTAAATTGAATGCTATACCTTTTATGATACTTATATTTTTTATATTTGTTGATTTTCTATTTCTGAGATATGGTGACTTCGCGTCAAAAATTGTACAACTTTTGAAAAATTGCTGTGACATGACGATAAAGATAATAATTAATTACTAGAGATATTATTTCAGTACGTGAATTTAATGTTTATTTCGACATTTTCTTTAGAATTACATATTATTCTGCATTATTTTCGCAAAACGAAATCAGTAACCACAGCCATTTTCGAAGTAATATATTACATTACAAACGCACTAGATGGCCAACAAATGGTGCAAATGAACATGATAGACCTAAGCAAAGCGTTCGATACTGTCGATCATGGGATTCTTATTCAAAGTCTGGAATGTTATGGGGTTTGGGAAGAGCAGCTTGCACTTACCTATTTGACGGTAAGCAATTTGTAGAATGGCAAAGAACAAGATCCGCAATTGTAAAGACATGGTGTTCCGCAGGGATAAGTTTTGCGTCCTTTTTTGGTATCAATATATCACATTAATCTGCACATTGTGTATATTAATGGAACCACAGATGTAAAAATAAGTTATTACTGAAGGAGTCAAAAACCAATACAGTAATAGGGTAAATGTGGGATATATGCCCCAGGTGGATAAACGCCTCACCTCTATATTTTACGAACTAATCACTAGATGTCAATAGTTATACACGCAAAAGGTTGTCTGTAGGTTCGTTATGGCAGTGTGAAACTTGCAGAGTAAGGGCGTGAGCTGTTTCGACAATATCGGGAAAAAACAAAATCAGGTGAGTCCTTACTTAATTTTGCGTTAACTGACATACCTTGCCTTTCGTATTTTCTAATCATACAACTCTTAAATTGTGAAGTTTCCACTGGAATGCGTTCTTTATATCGCAATCTTTTAAAAAATGTTAGGTTAATGCTAAAAAATACGTGGGAAACTTAAATTTTTGTGTGGGGCATATATCCCACTAAATTTGAAGTCTAGGGATATATGCCCTGTCGTTGTGGATGATATAGGCCTCAGTTATTGCCAACAGATGGTATGTAGTTAACAATGGTTTAATAATTACAGAATGCCAAGAAAATACGTTCGAAAGCAAAATATAAAGCCACGAGCTGCTTGGAGGGGGAAGATTTACGAGAAGCCATAAATAAAATAAAATCTAAGGAATTAAGTATCAACTCAGCTAGCAAGAGGTACAATATTCCTTCACGTACACTTCGAAGACGACTTGAATCGAACAACCTTAAAAAGATAATGTTAGGAAAACCACCGGCTTTGGGAGAAGATAATGAAATTCGTCTTGTGAAACATATAAAAAAACTTCAGATATCAGGATTTGCACCGACTCCATCGGTAGTAAGAGGAATAGCATACGATTTTGCAACAAAACTGAACCTAGAATACAAATTTTATACGAACGGTAAGACAAACAAGACAGCAGGAATGCATTGGTTCTTTTCTTTTATGGATAGACACCCCGAATTGTCAATCAGAAAAAGTGAAGGATTGTCATTAGCAAGAGCAAAATGAATGAACAGGGAAGAGGTAAGGGAGTTTTATATTTTGCTTAAGAATACCTTAGAAAAATTTGATTTAGTTGATAAACCACGTTCTATCTATAATATGGATGAAAGTGGTATACAAATTAATAACAAACAAGGAAAAGTTATTGCTCAAAAGGGGAGCAAATGTGTACATGTTTTAACCGCGAAGGAAAGAGGAAAATACCAAGAATAAAACTGAAATTACATACATACAAATTGCCATAGAGATTACTGAATGTGTAGCCACAGATGTAAACGAAAATAATATGACAAAACTAAAGCCTGAGGAAATAGTACAATTAGATAAAGAAAAGCCTGGGACCGCCAAAAACATTGAAGATACACCATCAAAGTTTTTAGAACAAGTGGCCCCTGTGCCAGAAATATCAGCTCAGAAATCAAAAAGTAAACAGTCAGCACTAATACTGACTTCGAAACGTTTGAAATCGAAGAAATAAAATGAAAGCTCCAATTTGAATACTAGAAAAGGAAATATTGCAAGTTTTAATCAAAAAACTAAATCTGGAAAAAACAGAAACAGTGAAGATGATGTAAAATGCATAGAATGCCTGGAAAATTACTATGAAACTACGGAACGAGTCGACTGGATTCGATGTGTAGAATGCCAAAGATGGTTGCATGTATGATGCACAATGTATGGTAACAGATGCAACATTTGTGGCAGAACACAGAAAAGACAGGAAAAAGCTAAAAAAAGTGACCAAAGCGATTATTGACCTGTAAAATGACAAATATTCGAGACAAAGTATTTTTTTATTCATAAATTTGATATTTTTATTAGAATTTAGGTATTTATTTTTGAGAAGTTTACTGTTAATTTGTTTTCGAATTTATTATTGTCTCTAAATATATATTTTTATATAGTTTGCTATCATTAATTGTTTAATTACTTGAGCAGTGGTATTTATCCCCCTATGAGGCATAAATCCTATGTATGTAGGGCATTAATCCCATCACAAGGGCGCATATCCCACTTTTGACAATTTTACAAATATTCATTTTTATCAATTAAAATACAACAATTCGTTATTAACCACTAAAATTTCAATGTTACATGAGTTATTGTGTACTGCTTTGTATTTACCGGATGTTTGTTCTTTAATGATAAGTTTTTGCAGTGAATTAAGCTTAAGGGGGGCATATATCCCACATTGACCCTATTCCATAATAAGCGAGTCAGAACCTATGCAAGCAAAATTCCTGGGTTTGTATACGGCGGGTAACCTTACCTGGGCGCGTCATGTTGAGCAATTGTGTGGTAGGCTGATGGCGGCAATATACGCGATCAGGCGTATCAAGCGTGTGTCAATACAGGAAGCGGCTTTTTTGGGGGCAGCCATGCGGGTTTTCCCGAGTGTTTGGACTGCAGAAGAAGGCATTGAGGGCAATATGCGATCTGAGAAGTGTGGACAGCTGCAGACAACATTTTAAGAAACTAAAAATTCTTACATTGTCGGGTGTTTGTATATTCTGTGCACTTATCTATGTACACCACAATAAGACGAGTTTTGCGATTCATCGTGAGAATCACGACTACCCCACTAGATCGGTGCTGCACCTTCAGATCCCTTATCATCGGATAGCCAAACCACAAAAATATATTGATTTTTGTGGTCCAAGAATTTTTAGCATGCTACCTCCAGAGATTGGAGCGCTATCGACCCACAAATTTAAAGCAGTTATCAGGAAACACTTAGTAGATCATAGTTTCTATACATATGATGGATTTCTAAAGAGTTTTTGATATCGTATTTTTCTGTTTTTTTTACAATAGATGTCTTCTTTTGTTTTTGACATGTATTTATATTGTGTAAAGTTAATTTACACGAATTATTATTATTCGTTAAAGTTAAAAATTCTTACAATTCTAGCTTTACAAACAAACAAAAAGCGAATACATATTTTTACCGGAAGCGACGGTAACTAAATAATAAAATTGTAATAAATGAAAGGTTACGTGAAAGATTAAAAAATAGTTGAAAAGTACATTATGAGTTGCAGCAACGAGGAACGCTGATACAGTTGTGAAAAAACGATCGTTAAATCCACAGCTATATTTTACTCTGATAATGGTAGTTTACACCCTCCTGTTTAAACTAATATGTCAGGAAATTATACTTGCCTAATCAAGTCACTGATTTCCGTGGTTGACGATTAAATTTTTTACTTAGGCAATTGACGATAACACAGTCCAATTCGCGGCCCGGACTACTTGCACCTTTCGATCAACACTTTTTCCTTCTCAGCTGCAGCTAACTAACTATATACACACCCGCGGTTACATAGGTAACGGTAGGGAGATTTGTTTTCTGCTTTTGTTTCACTGTATTCAAGATCTTCCAAACTATTATTGAATGATCGACGTCACGGAATGAGCTATGTAAATAAACAGCTGAAGTAGACACCTTTTTGTGTCGGTTAATACCATACAAGCAATAAAAATTTAAGAAGATTGGACTATATTCAAAATAAAGCTCTCCGTCTATGTGTTTGGGCTATGAAGTCAACTCCTATACCTGCTCTCCAGATAGAGGCTTAAGAACCGCCTTTGCAACTACGTAGACAATACTTAGCAAGGAAATATATCATTTCGCTAAAGCAAAAGGCTGAGAAGTCCATCTTAAATGTAATGTATCACCTTTCGATACTAGACTTAACCCATAGATATTGGAAGAAAAAGAAGTCTCCTATCCTTTCTGAAAATCTACGATCCACTTCGGAACTTGACTTTCGATTATATCTTCCCCTCCACAACATAATTGACAATTTCCTATCGTACATTCATTCAGACTCCATCACAATCCCTTCATATATTGGACATCCTGTACATGATAAGAAAATATTTCAATCTATAATGGAAAACATCAAGGACACTGTGACAATATTTACTGATGCATCCAAAACGAATGACGGATGTGGATGCGCTCTTTTTGACATGCAGAAAAACATCTCGAGAATGTACAAACTTGACGGGGAGGCATCAATATTCACAGCTGAAGCGATTGCAACCCTTGCAGCACTGCGATATGGCGCTAATCTAAAAGCCAGGAAATTAGTAATTATGTCTGATGCCAAGAGTGTGATACAATCTCTCAGCAGTAAGAAATTTTATTTACAAATGAACCCCATTATTCTGGACATCATATTAATTTTGAACCTGTTGAGGTCACAAAATATCATAATAAAAATATTCTGGGTAAAGGTCACAGCGGGATCATACCTAATGAAACGGTAGATAAACTTTCAAAGTCAATGTGGAACCATTTATAGACGCAGCTTCACCAAAGAAGATGCAGTTAGAATTTACCATCAGCAATTGTTCTGTAAGGAATGGAATGAGCAATGGCAGAACAATTATTTAAGAAAAATGACCCAATATGCAATCATACACCCGGAAACGAATGTTAAAAATTGCTATGACAACATTCAAGTATCTCGCTTTTATAGATCGACCATAGCATCCAGATCATCTATATAAATTAAATTTATTAAACAGTCCGGTTTGTACTTGTGGACATGAATATGGTGGTTTAAATCACAACTTTGCAACTGTGAAAATAAAAAAAACTGTGCTGGATGAATTCATAAAAGCATTAGTACATCTGAACATACCTTTGCCTATAAATATCTGTCTGTCTGCTGCTTTGTATCAACAGTATAGCAATATACGATCAAGGCCGTAATAGACATGAAAATAAAAATATGAAGCCCTAAGAATTACCTTTCCCAAAACATCCTAAGTGAGACTGTTCGTTGACCAGTGGAAAAGCCACCTCCTAGTATTTCCCATAAGAAATAACGTATGTATCACCGCTGTGGCGTATGGGCTTTGATCCCGCAGACGCCAAAAAAAATATCATTTACGGAAATACAAACATGAATTTAATGTTGTACAGTAAGGTGAATATTAAAATTTGGTAAAATAGGAAAAGGGTCTGTGTTACTGAAATAATAGTATTCATGATAGCAAAAATATAATTTCTAGATTCCTTTGATGTGTTATTCAAGTACTTATTATTAAGTACAGCTTTTTTAAATAAACAACTGTATTATAAAATATAAATATATTATATTCACGCTGTAGGATGAAATAAAGTATATCAGTGTGTTATACAATACTTTCTATACATATGCTACTTGAAACTTTTTAATGAGTGCTCATTTTCAAAGGCTAGTAATTTTGTATGTTAACGGTTTGGCGCATTAAAAATAAGTTTTGAATTTCCACTGTTAAAATTAACATGCCTAAAAAGTTTAATCCATTATAAAGTAGTAGACGTAGAGCGCAGATATGAACGCATTGTTACCCGTTTGGTGTTCAAGTGTACTTTTACCCAATTGTTATATAAATAATAGCGGACATTGCTGGTCCCTAATCAGATTCAAATTTAGTGTTCCACATTACAAACACATACAAAGGATTGAATAATGGCCGTCGGGAAAATATATTTATCGCCAGTAAAATTGTATGTTTGCAGCGTGATATTTTTATTATGTGGTGACAATAATTTTATTGGAATTTGTCACATTTATAAAGACGGTTTCTATGGCAGTATAAAATTAATAGTGCTCTTACATACTTTTATTTGGATAGTTGAATTTAGTATGGTATTAAACATATTGTAATTTAATAGTAGTAATATTTTTAAAATTATGTATTTGAAGTAGATCTCTTATTGGATGTGAGATTACTTGGAGGGGGAACAATTTTACAGAGTTTTTGAAAGTCAGAATGTATTGAATTACGTAAATCTAGGTGTGCCTCTAACACTTTTTTGTTCAATTATTCCTGTTAAGCATAAGCCAGATCAGCCATCTCACTGGACTTGTCAGAAAATACTATTCCTGGAGGAAAATGATTATGGAAGTGTTTGAACCATATCTTTACCAACTTATAACCTTAAACCCAAACACTGGTTCATGTACGTAGATCCACCATACCTTCATAATCTGGCGGCATGGTCAAGATTATTTCGAGAACTACCTCGCCTTAACTATCTCATAACCTTTGCCACATAACCAAAACCTTAAAACAAAAGATATATAAACAGAATCATTAATCTACATTCAAATTCCTCTCCTGAAAAAACTCCGAGCCAAACTGACCGGATTTACATTCTTTTATTATTAGTTATATCGACGGCGTATCCAATCACATCAGCAAAATGCTTTACAAACAGGACATCAAACATAATTATTTTGTGTGGAAAAGACAAGCAAGCTCTTGAATAACATATCTTACTTTAATTTATAAAAGTAAGATATGTGAGGTGAGATTACTTGGAGGGGAAAATAATTACAATGTTTTTGAATGTCAGTATGTACTGAATTACGTAAAAAAATTAAAATATATCCTTAAACAGTAAAATTTTGCATTTAGTATTAATTATGACATTGGTACATAATTTATTGTTAGTTTATAACAAAAGATAAATACACACATAGTGAGAGCATTCAGTAAACTTATTTTTGATTTTACAAAGGGTTTCAAGAAAATGTGCGGTTACATGACAGTTTTTTAAATAGAATGTGCAGGATATTTGTGCTCATTGGAAGTACATATATCAATAGTAGTACATTAAAAAAGTAGTTAAATAAAAGAATCGCTGTGATCGTAAATATTAAATTGTAAACTAATAGTCGCTCGCTTTTTATCGAAAGTTGAAAAATACCTCAGACAAAATTTAATTTATAACAATTAAAGTCTGTGTAGTTGTAACTATGAAATTAATGGGATATGAAATAATAAGATGTTATTAGGACTTTAAAATTAAATTTTTTAAACCTTAGTAAAAAAATTAAAACTTAATAATAATTTATAAATCATAAATTCAAAATTAAAAAGCTCTTGTATTGTGATTTGATCTAGAAAATGGTTATTTGGTTTTAGTCTTATATTCGAAATGTTCTGACTTAAGAGGGGCGTTTACTAACAAATAGAACCTTATGCAACTTATATTACTCGCGGGACGGGCAAGGGGGTTTGAGTAGGTGGAGGTAGACGATATTCGGTTCTGTCACAGCGCATCGGTTTTATTCACAGATTCTGTCATAGATAAAGGAATACTATAGATGGGAAACATAATGTATAAAGAATGAGTACTTATGGAACTGTTGATGTTGTTGATGTTTTATAATAAGCCAGTTTTCGCTTGCCCATAACTTATATTATTAAACACTCGAATATTATAGGTATATATGACGTTTCTTTTTAATTACAAACTGTCACTCTGACTTAAGTCTGGAATAGCCGACCGATTCCGATAGATTTTCGTCTTCGCTAGGACCGGTAGAGATACCGTAAAGTGGGGATACGCGAAGCAATAGCTTGGAAAAACCTCGTGTGAAATGTGTGTGACAATGTTTACTATTTAATGTTTTTTTATCTTAAAAAATAATTACAGAAAGTTTTTTTTTTTTCGTTCATCAAATGTGCAGCTGGCGCGTGGAGGTCAAGTTTTTGTACTAATTTATTCTCTTAAGAAAGTTATGCGTTTTAGAAATAACCACAAAAATGCATGAATTTGATTAATGTCTACTAACTAAGGCTGGCACACAAAAGAAAAAAAAACAACCTCTACGCGCTAGCTGCACATTTGATGTACGATATAAAGAAAAAATCAAATTTATGTAATTATTTTTAAAGATAAAAAACATTAAATAGTAAACATTGTCACACACATTTTACACGAGCTTTTTCCAAGCTAATCGCGTCGTCTATCGCCACTTTACGATATCTCTACCGGTCCTAGCGAAGACAAAAGTCTATCGGAATCGGTCGGCTATTGCAGACTTAAATGCGAGTGACAGTTTAATTACAAACTGACACTCGCATTTAAATGTCATATATTCCTATAATATTCGAGTGTATAATAATATAGCACTTATGGGCAAGCGAAAATGGGCTTATTATAAAACATCAACATCAACAGTTCCGTAAGTACTCATTCTTTATACATTATGTTTAACATCTACAGCAACGATTCTCAAACTTTTTTAACCACGGAGCACTTTTTGAATCATAAGTTTCCTGTGGAGCCCTAAGTTTATATATATATTAGGGGAGTAGGCAAATATATATGATATGAAAACTCAGTTTTATAATTTATACATTTTATTCTATATTTTTTTTTTATAATAAAAATCATACAAACGTATATAGGTACGTTATATGAATATGTATCTACAAATAAAAAATAACGCAAAGATAGAGTGTATATTAGTTGTTACCATTTAATGGGAGGTATGTAGTTTTTTTCTTTTTCGACCAACTGTTTAATGTCAGGCTTGATAGAAGAGAGTTGCATACGCATGTCAGGTTCAGCAGCCAGTCTATTACGGTATTTCGATTTTGTAGCTGCATATGTCGAGAATCCTGTTTCACACAAGTATGTTGTTGGGAAAGAAAGAAGAACAGTCGGAGCTTGTGTGGCAAGTTGTGGATATTCATCACGAACCCTGCACCAAAAATTATCAAGTGACATTGTTTTGAACAGCGATTCCATGCTTGAATCTGATGTCATTTCTAAAAAGGATTCGTAGATTTCGTTTGACATATTTTCTGGCTTCTGCAAATTCGGTACAAAAAGATTCTGAACCCATGAATTCATTTTCTGTTCTGTATTCTGCTCTTCCGGAAAAGACCTCTCAAAAGATGCGTGCATATCATTAGGACATTGGATTACTTCTTCAAATATTTCATTTGGTAATTGTGCTGTCTCACCAACGAACTCATTCAGTGTTGAAAAGCTTTCTAGTTCTCTGTTGCCAACACAAAAAATCCAAAACTCTAAATTTTTTTGAAGGCAGTTATTTTGTTATTAGAACTGAACACTGTAGTCTGTTTTCCTTGTAAAGATATCTGCTAAAAAAGCTAGTCTGGACAACCAAGTCACGTCACTCAAACACTCTTTTAATTTACGAAATATCAGTCATAAAAGCTTGTAATTCAGTTCTTAGTTCAAATAGTCTTCTTAAGGTCTTACCCCGAGATAACCATCTAACTTCAGTGTGGAGTAGTAGTGTTTTATGTCTGCTTCCATAATCTTAACACAATATTGAAAACAATGGGGAATGAAGAGGGCGTGATTTGACGTAATTGATTATTTTTACTGCTTCATCAAGAACCATATTTAGATTTGGTGGCATCTTCTTTACGGCAAGTGCTTGTCTATGTAGGATACAATGGCTAAAACTAAATTTTGGCACTCCAGCTGTTTTACCAGTCATTGCCTTGGCCCCATCTGTACAAATATCAATACAATTGTTCCAATCGAGATGTGTGTTTCAAAAAAAGTGTCAATCGTCTTAAAAATTTCTTCTCCGGTAGTGCTAGTTGGCAACGATGCGCACATCAGCAAGTCTTCATCGATTGAATGTATATATAGATATCGTACAATTATCAGCAAGATGGCCAGTCCAGCAACATCAGTCGACTCATCCATTTTCAGAACGAATTTGTTATGTTTAAGGCGACCAATTAGCTCTTGTTTGATGTAGCTTGCGTGGTCGTTAATTCGACGCGAAACAGTGCCGTTCGAAAGTGGCACTGTGGAAAGACGCTTTGCAGATTTTTCATCCATCATCTGTGTTATGTCATGGTTTTATTAATTTATTAGTAATAGTGTGTGCTTCGTCCGCTTGTGCAATACGACAGCTGACCAAATAGGATGCCTCCGTGGCTTTTTCATTCACAGTCTGGGTCGCATATGTCATAGTTTCTTGACTTCTTAATAATTGTTCTTTCTTACGTATAAAAAATTCTTTATTTTTGTCTTTGCATTCAGAGTGTATAGTTTCTAAATGTCCGTGCATCTTAGCAGGTACCATGGAACTATTTGGAAGTAGCTTGCTACATAATATGCAGAGAGGCGAGGTGTTAGAATCAACAAATCCGAGATTGATGTAAGATTCGTCATATCTTCTTTTTCTCGCCTTTAGTGAGTCCTTAGATTTAGATATCTTTCTGCAAATCGCCATATTACCTTGAATCTCATCTTCTTGATCGTAACTCTTTGAGGTTGGTGCAGCATTTTCCGAGCAAACCATCTTCGAACTTTCTAAACTAGATCTTGTTGAAACACCAGCCACCGCTCCATTATATCTTTTAATATCAACAGTTTAATTTCACAATATAAAAAACAGAATAATATCATCACAAGATATTTTACAACCGTTAATAAGAAACACAAATTAAATATACTGTGGCCCGAGAGCGGTGCGTGGATTGGAGATCCTTTGAGGCGGTTCTAGGTTTTTCTGGACGAGAGTGATGGAGGGGGGACACGTTGTGGAATGTTTGCAGCGTGTCTAGATGAGTCAGCTCACAGAGAGAGGGAGAGTGAGAGGGTGAGAGCGTCAACATGCCACTTGTGATAAAGTAGTGACGAGTATCGAATCACCACATACCTAATCGTACAAACTAAACTCCTTTGTTTAAAGTTTTTGATCGTAGCATTATTGTATATTTATGATGCTGCTTGCCGCCTCATTTTCTGCTATTACGTACTGACAAAATAATAAATTCTATAAAATCAACGTTGGTATAATTTTTTTTCTCAGTGTGTGACAAGACTTGATGTGCTTTATTCTTTATGTTAATATTATTTTGGCGGAGCCCCTCGTCGAGCTTCGCGGAGCCCCAGGGTTCCGCGGAGCACACTTTGAGTAACGCTGATCTACAGTATTCCTTTATCTATGATAGAATGTGTGAATAAAACCGAAGCGCTGTGACAGAACCGAATATCGTCTACCTCTACCTACTCACACCCCTTGCGTCTACCCGTCCCGCGAGTAATATAAGTTGCATAAGTTTCTATTTGTTCGTAAAGGGCGCTCTTAATTAAAATAGATTTAAATTTCAATGATATATGCAATTGTAAAACATCAAACCGGGCGCAATTGCGTAAGGCTGGTCTTTTCAAATTGATTCTTGTTTACCTTGAATAAAAGTACCACAAACCACAAACTTACACGAAAATTATAAGCTGAAACTTTTCCTAGTCTCTTGAATTCGGAGTGGGAGCGTTAAATAAGTTATATACCACTGAAAAAAAATGTTATAACAATAAATTGTGTTAGAAATGAGCGGAATTACATAATTTTAAATAGTATATTTTGGCAAATAAACTCAACATGTCAAGGAAAAGTTTTGATTTGGTAACATATAATAGTATTATTTAAACCTACGTAATTTTCTATAATAATGTAGAGTACATATAAAAAAATGGATTGGAACTTCATTTTTTTGGTAGAGAATTACAGCGGATTATTATTACAAAGATCCGTGTCGCAAGAGAAACACGCGTCTAGATCCATGACCATTCCCATATACCAGCATATATCAACACCTTCGAAAATGTAACCGCATCCTCTTTGAAAATACGTTGCTGGTGGTGACTCTAAAATTAAATAAATTAAAGGTATTTGATTAATTTCAAGCCATCTTAAGCGACTTACCATTGGAGATGAAACTAACGCAGGTTGTTACTATTCCGTTCTCGGCTCTGTTTTCAAACAGTTCGTTGGTTTGATTGAAGGGTTTTATGTCGGCAAAGTTTGTAGTATAATCGCAATCCTGGATAACCATTGATGCTGTAATGCCATCAGCACAATCGCTTGTAGTGGAACCAATACAGAAGAAACATTCTAGGGCTAAAACTGAAATGTACGATCTTGTAAAAATTTAGTACAGTTTACTAACTTTAACAAATTGCAAGAGATGAGTGTCATATAAAAGAGGTACAGATAACACAATTAGTGTAAAAATACAAAACAAATGGAAGGGTTTAGGTAACGGAGGGAACAAATACAAAATTTACAGGGTTATGATAAAGTAACGCACAAAATTCATAAAACGTACAATGTTCATTTTTGAAAAAAATGCAAAAACACGTCAAACAGTTTATATTATTCCGCGTCTTTTAACATAAGTCAAAAAAATAAAACGTCAAATTTGTCAAAGTTATGACGTCATCAATATCATTTTTAAATATGAAGCTTGGTTTTTTTTAACTTTATTTGATAAAGCTTGTTTTTCTGCATTATAAAGAAATAATTGAAGTAGGGGTCACATAAGAAAAAACTGAGAGAATTAATAAAAAACAAAATAAACTTTATTATAGTAATAACATTTAAATTAACTAAACAGTCTATTAAACCAAAACGATTTCTTACAGGAATTGTTCAAACTGTGTCCCGTTCACTATCTGACATAGGCCAAGACGATGGTAGACCTGATTTACAGAGTCTTCGATCATCTGCGGAGTTATACGAGTCATTTCATGTCTAATTTGTTTTTTTTTTTTTAGTTTTTTATTATGTGATCCCTACTTCAATTATTTCTTTATAATGCAGAAAAACAAGCTTTATCAAATAAAGTAAAAAAAAACCAAGCTTCATATTTAAAAAAATATTGATGACGTCATAACTTTGACAAATTTGACGTTTTATTTTTTTGACTTATGTTAAAAGACGCGGAATAAAATAAACTGTTTGACGTGTTTTTGCATTTTTTTCAAAAATGAACATTGTACGTTTTATGAATTTTGTGCGTTACTTTATCATAACTCTGTATTATTGTATATAGTTCTGTAATGGACTCCCATTCATGCAACCAGAAGGGGAAACACAACGATTATATGTAGTAATGTTATGCAAATGCTATGCCGAAATTGGGCTGAAAGGTTAAAACATCGTGGAAATGATCAATAGAACCAGCTGAATCTAGCTCTATTGTTGAGTGATAAAAATTCTTATAGACAAATTTCTACGTTTTTTTTTTTACATATGTTTCTCTAGTAAAAAACTCCTGGACAAAATTAACTCATCACTTATATCAAGTGACAAAATTGCCAAAAACCTTTACTATTGAAATTATAACTCATCAATTGTAATAAAAAACACTGTTACTAATTTTTATCAATATTTTCAACGTGATACAATGTTAATTTAACAAAAATGTTACAGTAATATCTAAACTTGAAGGCACAGTGAACATTTAGAAATTATAAAAAGTTCTTCAAAAATTAAATTTAACTTAAAAGTTATAAAATTGATATCGGGTATTGCCTCCCCTTGCTCTTATAACTGCTTTCATTCGTCTAGGTATACCACTAAGTAGCACATGGTGGCTTGAGGAATATTCTCCCATTTAGCGACCACAGCTCCTTCAAGTTCTCTATGAGTTGTAGAAGCAGGTATGTGTCGTCTAACTACCCGTTTAAGTGTATCTCACACATGCTCTATGAAATTTATGTCCGGGCTTTCAGATGGCCACTCCATAATCTGAATATTCACCTCTCGAAGGTTGTCCATTTCGTCTACAGCAACGTGTGGACGAGTGTTACCTTGCATAAAGAAGAAGTTGGCGACGATAAATGGAGCAAATGGCCACAACATGCCCTTCTACAATATTCTTAATATAAAAATTTGCATTCATTGATCTTCTGTGAATAGGTACCAACTCCGTGCGAGCGTCAAAACAAATTGCTCCCGAGAACATTACTGACCTACCACAAAATGGAACTCTTAGAGAAATATTGCAGTCAGCAAACCTCTCATGTGGTTTTCTCCAAACACGCTAACGTCCATCTGGTGAATTCAGGCTGACTCGTGTTTCTTCCGAAAACAAAACCTGTTTCCAGTCGTCAATTGTCCACTTTGCATGAGATCTGGTAAAACGCAATCTAGCAACTCTATGTTGCCTGGTGAGCAGTGGCGCAATTGCTGGTATTCTTCTCTTTAATCCTGTTTCACTAAGCGTTTTCCTGACTATTCTTCCAGAAATCTGTACGTTTTGGACTTCTGATAGAGCTCTGTGTAACTCGGAACCGGTCGATCGTCTCTTCCTTAAGGCAAGTAGTCTAAGAAATCGATCGTCTACTTCATTTGTTGATCTTTTACGACTGTGTCTGCTTGCTCTAGAAAAAGTCTCAAGTTCACTAATACGTTTAATCGTCCGACTTATTGTTGACAGTTTAACGCCCCACAAATTAGTCACATAAAGTTGGCTACGACCATCATTAACCAGAGCTATTGCTTGCACTGCTTCATGTTCACTTAAGCTGCCTTGACGATTCATATGTTCAACTCTAGCTATACTAGACAATGTCTTTTATTATTTTAAACCAATAAAATGAAACTAATGATCAACGAAATCAAACTAACCAATTTTTGTTTAACAGTTTTTTAGGAAATCAACAACACATACATGTCAGCTGTATCTGCCTCGTCGATTTGACAAAAGCCTTTGACAAAGTACTCCTGGAAGATATAGTTAGATTACTAATTATCAAGAGAACGCCATCCAATACCGTAAAAATAATCCGACTACTAAACACGGGCAACACAACAAAAATTAAAGCAGGCGAGCACACAACTGCTAGTATCCTAACGCTGCCTGGGCGGAATCAGACAGAGGGACAGCCTGAGCACATTCTTGTTTAACCTATTAATGGACGAAATTATACGCGAGGTCGCGTCGTTGAATTTGAGCTATTGAATGAGCAGGAATAGAGTCAGTGTGGTATGCGACGCGGACGATGCAGCAATCCTAGCGGAAACAGAAGACGATCTACAGAAACAGCTCTTTAAATTTTATCAAACAAGCCAACAGTTGAACTTGAATATATCCACCGACAAAACAGAAGCCATGACAATCGCTAAAGAACCAATTAGATGTAAACTTGTGGTGGAAGATAAACCCATCGAGTAAGTCAACCAGTTCAGGTACCTCGAACTTAACATCTCCAGTGGTCATGACCCAGCCAAAGACCTAAGGAACCAGATTAATAAAGCGACATCGCTATCAGGATGTTTAAGAGAGATAGTTTGGTCGAATCAATACATGCGAACAGACAGCAAGATAAGAATCTACAAAACCTGTATAAGGCCCGTCATGATTTATGGTATAGAAACGCGCGAAGAAACAAGCAAAACCAAGAACATACTAAGAGTTGCTGAAATGAAAATACTACGAACTATCCTTGGTAAAACCAGAAAAGACCGTATAAGAAACACCGACATCAGAGAACAGTGCGGGATAGTGGACGTGGTGAGATGGGGAGACAGAGAAGGAGAGGATCACGTTAGGAGATTGGACGAGAGCAGATTGCCACGCGTAGCACTAGATGGAAAGCCGGCAGGGGATCGAGCACCGGAAAGGCCACATAAGCGATGGAAAGACAGCTGGAAATCAACATCACAGGACAAACCATAGCTACAAATTCAGAAATTAACAGACCAGTAGGTATAAAACAACAACAACAACAACAAGAAGAACACATACACTTATTTGCAAACTGATAACCATAAAAACGTCAAATCACTGCTATTTTTTTGAATAATAAGAGGTGACATCGTAAGCTACCTAGATACTAGATTTCACGAACTAAAACTGTGAAAATTACAAGTAATAGTAAAAGTAACTAGTGAAGCGTTAATTTTGTCCAGGTGTTTATCATATGAATAAGAATACAAAACACAACGTAAATGATACATATCCTTTTGTTATTATTTTATATGGTTGGTATGAACATGATTTTAAAAAGATCAATGGCAATGCGATGACCAATAAATTAAAATGAACTAATATTACCGCTTCTAACTTTCTTTAATATTTATTTCTATTACAGTTACCATACAATTTATATAGCATGTCATCTTAGAACTGGCTCAGGTGAAACACTTTGCTGGGTTGTTCTTCAACTTTTCGCGGCCTTATGTATTGGGCATTCGTGCAGCGTAAATGGAGTGATCATCTCATTTATGGAAAGCATATACATATACGTAATTGTAAACGAAGAGAATTATGTGAGAAATATTCTGAGCCTTAGAGTGCAGGAGGTTATTGTTGGGTCCTCTAATATTTTTGTTATATACAGGGTGAGTCATCTATGCGGGTAAGGTCGATTATGCCTTTATGAGTAAAGATATTTCGAAGCGGTTTTTCCCTTGTGATAGCTGTTCATTAGGAGCACCTTTTGAAAATATTTTGTATTATACAGAGTGTTCCATAACTTGGTGGCTAACCATAGTTATAGTTTTTTAAACGGGACACCCTATATATTATTGCATTTTTGAATTCCCCGTATAATTTTTAGTCAAAAAGTTATAAAGATAGTATAGGCCTAAAGTATAAAGTTTTTGACTTATTCACATTTTTCTGAAAAATTTAATGTTTGTATAAAATTATATTTCTTGAAAACGACGTATTAGATGAACAAAATTTTTTGCAGTATTGTTTACAATAAGAGGTCCTAATAGAAGCATGTTTTATTTTTTTGCAGTTGCTAACTGCATGTGCAGGAAACTAGATTAAAATTACATGACACGTTTTTGTATAAAAGTCAATTTTGTTCATTTTTAAATTGTTTATTAAATATGATGTCAGAAACATGTAAGTTGATACTTTAAAAGTGACTATTACAGAGTTATTGTCGTTTTTTGATATGCTTTTGTTAGTTTTTGCAAAAAAGTCAATTTTTTCAAATGGAACACCCTGTATATTATTTCATTTTTGAATTTCTTATTAAATTTCACATCAAAAACGTTAATACTTTAAACGTGACTATTACTGAGCTATTGTCTCTTTTTGATATAATTTTGTCAGTATTATACTATATTAATTAAAACCACAAAACTGACAAAATTATATCAAAAAGAGACAATAGCTCAGTAATAGTCACTTTTAAAGTATTAACATTTTTGATGTGAAATTTAATAAGAAATTCAAAAATGAAATAATATACCAATTGAAAAAGTTGACTTTTTTGCAAAAACTAACAAAAGCATATCAAAAAACGACAGTAGCTCAGTAATAGTCACATTTAAAGTATTAACGTCTTACATGTTTCTGACATAAAATTTAATAAACAATTCAAAAATGAACTGATATACAGGGTGCTCCATTTAAAAGAAATGACTTTTATTCTAAAACCTGTCATGTAATTTTAACCCAGTTTCCTGCACATGCAATTAGTAACTGTAAAGAAATAAAACATGCTTCTATTAGGATCTCTTATTGTAAACAATACTGCAAACAATTTTGTCCATCTAATGCGTCGTTTTCGTGAAATTTTATACAAACATTGAATTTTTCAGAAAAATGGGAATAAGTCAAAAACTTTACACTTTAGGCCTATACTATTTTATAACTTTTTGACTAAAAATTACACGGGGAATTCAAAAATGCAATAATATAATGGGTGTTCCATTTAAAAAACTATAATTATGGTTAGCCACCAAGTTATGGAACATTCTGTATAATAGAAAATATTTTTAAAATTTGCTCCTAATGAACTGCTATCACAAGGAAAAAACCGCTTCGAAATATCTTTACTCATAAAGGCATAATCGGCCTTACCCGCTTAGATTACTCACCCCGTATAAAGGTCTCCATCACTTTATAAAGACTGGTTTTATTCCACTTCGATCTTGGTGTTTTCTGAGACGGAGGATAATATGCAGTTGATGATAATTACAGCTATAAGTGAAATGAAGAAATGGTTTGACCTCAATAACCTGATGCTGAATATGAACAAAAAAACAGTTATACATTTGCATTGTCGGAAAATAATCCATGATGTCGGGATTATTACTAAATTTCTAGGGGTATTTCTGGAACCTGGCCTGTCATGTGAAAGATATGTGGAACACGTGACCGGTAAACTCAATAGTATGAATTACGTCAAACTTAAAAATGGTAGATATTGATTTTCAGGGTTGTTAGAAATATTTTATGCTATCGCATATTCGCATCTGAGTTACAATGTAATATTGTGGGGTAATTCGTCGTGAGCTAATGTGTGCAGCAAATGCTCAGTGTATTTGTTGCTCAGAGAAGACTTGTGCGGCTAATATTGGGTTTAAAACCCACACATTCCTGTCCTGCAGTATTTATACCACACAAAATATTGACATTTCCATCTGTATTGGTAGTACAAATTCCATCATTGTAAGGTATTCGTTCAAGTGAAATAACTAGCAGAAATTCTTGTTTCTTTTATTATTTCCTTGCACTAACGTGAATACGAAGAATTAAAGAAGGGAGTATTTTCTTATAATTAAAATTATTTACTCCTACATTTTACCCTCAAAGTTGGCTAAATTTACATCATAACACAGTTTCGGAAACTTTACTTTAAAAGCTAATTCCAGTCAAACATGAATTGAACCTTTGTTTATTTGTGTTCTGAATTTCATTTTGACATTTCATAACTGAAAGCAGTACTGTGGCTTGAACGAAACTTTTTAAAATCGTTAGTTACGTTGTGGCGTGGGGTCATAAAGACAAATTTAAAAGAAATAGTGACTTTCATGATTATCGAACAAGACCAGAGGACAAGTACCGGTACATAAATCGTAAATTTGTAATGGTGTTTCTTTTGTCTATTATTTATTGTTTTTTTAAAGTATATGCCAAATTGTATGTGATCTATTTTTATATACTGTGACTTAACTGATATCACTATGTGATGGAATAGTTTAAATGCATTAATTATTATTATTATTAATTATTTTCTCAGTGCCATTTCTGTCTATGACAGAGAAATATCCACGAAATATTTTATTTCTGAGACTTTACAATTGATTTAATTTGGGGAAAATAGTTTGGAAATCATTCAATCACGAAATTTTAATAATATTAATAATTATTTACTATCCAGTAGCTAGAAAGAAAATCAACTTCTTACAATTTAAAGAAAGTAAAATGCATTCTATGTACATACATAATAATACTAAATAATATTATTAATTAGTCTGATCCTTTTGTGCAGAAGTTGTTTTAAACAATTGTATCCTTTTAATAATTTATTGCGGAATGTATTATTTCCAAAGTATTTGCAAAAAACTTGATTTTGGTAAGGGTGAAATTGTTACCTCTGGTCAGAATTTGGAATATTTTCATCAAAAATCAAAACGAAATTCACTTTTGAGTATTCTAGTCTGCTTTAGAAATTTGTGTAAATTTACTGGCTCATAAGCTATTAACTAAAGTTTGTAAACTATTACTTCCGACCTATCGATTTGAAAGGAAGATTATATTCCTATGTTTTGAAATTTTAACCGTTTGCCCGCTAATGTGGTTCACACGCATACACACAGAGAGCGAGAAACGAAGGGAAAGATAAAGACACACACAGAGAGAGGGGGAGAGAGGGGGGGAGAGGAGAAAGAAAGAGGGAAGAAAGTGAGAGAAGCTTGTAAAAACCACATTTAATTATAAGTTTTACTGTATTCTTACAATATGAATTATATTCTGAGCGATAATATAGTAAACACTGAATAAATGAAAATCGTACTTCTTTCAGTTCATAAAGCTATATTTATCGTGTTATATTTTTTTAAGAAGTAGTGCAATATTTTGCGTGCGCCCAGTATACAAACTAATTCATCTCATATGAAAGTTATAATTTATTTAATTGACTGATATGTATTATTCAGTATTATATGAAGATAGATTTTATAAACACAAGTTCATATTAATAAAATAGAAATAAAACGTAATAATAAAATGACAGCAAATCAATGCAAGAAAATAAGTGATTGTATTTAGTATAGAAACCAAAATATTGTGCTCATGGAAAACTCTAAAATTAGCCATTATATTTTCAGTCTTTCAAAAATTAATTAAAATATGACTATACAACATGTATCTAGTAGTTCAAATGTGTATGGTAACAGTTAGTTTATTAATAAAATAGATGATTTTCTTTTATAGAATTGACATAATCAGAATTTAAGGTGTTCATATAAATTACTGGTACATTTTCTAAAATAAGAGTAATGGCTATTTGACTACTCACTTAAAATTAGTTATACGACTTAAATTAATATATAAGTAGTTGACTATACTTACCATGGTTTAACAAAATTAGAATTGTAAATGTCCCAAAGAAAATTCGCATCATTTTCCTTTCTTTTCAGATAACTGTACTTTTCGAGAAAATATTAAACAGGTATTTGTGTATACATGTATGTACATGTATGTATGTATGTATATAATTTATCAAATAAACAAAATATGGGAGTATGATAAGATACTTCCTTCATTACTGTCTTTTATAATCATAATGTCAATCTTGAATTTTAAATGAATCCTCTTAATACTAAAGTAAATTTAATTATCAATTAAATATATTTTTTATTATATATTCCTAGATATTATTACAAGTAAACAAGTCAATTCAATTTGAAGCTCGCAAATGGTTTAGCTATTTTTAGATTCTTTATCTGCTCTTGCCATTTCTTCAATTTAAGATTCATGAAATACGATTAATTTTGGAATACTAATATAGGCTAAACCCGATAGTTAAGTTAGTGGACACTTAAGAAAATAACTATCTTTTATATTATTTTATTCAACGTAATACGTCATTTTAGAAGATGAAATTATCAAGACGTATTCCTCAAAGTATTGACCAAAAAATGGAATGATTATTTTTGTAGAATTTCTTTATGTTCAAAATTATAATTTTTTTAAACAATGATTGCACTAAAGGACAGTGATTGGACACTTTTTATGGTTATTGGACAATAATTTGACAGTTATTGGACACCAGTTTTATTTAATTTAATAATTATTTATTTAATAATTAAGTGAATTACTTTCATTTAAATACGTATTATATAATTCTTCCACATCAGAATAATTATTCTCACTATTATTATCACTAATTGTGATACACATATTTGTCTTCTTCTTCAGATGGTATACGTATGTGATGTGACTGTGTAACACATTTTTTATGAAAATTGTTATTACATGAGTCGCATTGCAATAAAATCTTATTTGTACCATGAATCACACATTTGCAAACATAACATAGCAATTTAGAAGAACCCGTTTTTGTTTTTTTCGTGTTAGCTTTGTTAAGTTTAGACTCTTCCCTTTTACGCTTCTTTTCTTCTTTTTCACGATTTAATCTATCAATTTTTTCTTGTTTTTCTCTACACATCTCCTGGAAAGTGTGTGATGTTATTGCAAACGGCAGTGTTTCAGTTTGCCTCTTTGCTTTCCTTTCACGAACATTTGGATATAGAAGATATTCTGTGAAAGAAATCTTTTTTTTCTGGTTGTAAATTATTGATCTCTTCACCGTAATGGGAAGTCGTGGGCTTAACCATTTCTTCACCAATAGGTCTTGCATCGCTTTCGTCTCCCACACTCCCTCTTTCAAAAATTTCAGTAATAGTTTCGTTATTTTCTACCACCCCTATAAAATGCTCAATTGTTTTGACTTGATCGGGTGATTCATTTGAGATTTCAGCCGTCGGATCAGATGAGTCATTTGAGGTCGAAGCCATCGCAATAACCCTATTCTCAATGATATGATTTTTTTTTCTACAATACTTTTAAATTGTTGCCATATTTTATAAAGATTCCAGAAACATTCATCCTCTTTAGAGATCACTTCAATGTCTTCAAATTTTTTAATTTTCTCTGGTCCTACAATTGTGACAAAATCGCATACGTCATAATTATTGATTTTTCATTTTGATTCTATGTATCAGAATGCTCTTCTGATTTGCCCAAACATTTGCTGTAGTCGACAGCATTAGGATTAAAAGGGTACAATCCACAACGTTTGAATCGTTACTTATAGTTTCTGGTTTCATAGATTTATTGACCACCCGTTCTAAAAGTGGAGCAGAAGACATTTTGTTCAAAATCTCTCCAGAATGTTCAACTTGCCATTCTCTAAGACTTTGCTTCCAAGTTGACTTAAGTCGACCGAATACTGATACGTCGGCAGGTTGCAAAATCCGTGTCGAATTAGGATACAATGCAATTAATTCTATCTGTAGTTTTTTGCATATTAAACTTAATTCGTAGGTTAAATGTGTTTTATGCCCATCTACAAAAAGAATCACCGGAAAATCAATTTTATTTTCTATCAAATGTGGATAAAAGACATTTGATATATATTCGGAGAAGGTTATAGCCGTTATCCAACCATTGTCGCTTCTACCTATCCTCGATTTAGGATTGATAGTTGTCGCAATTTTCTCTGGGATTCTCTTGTAAGGGTAAATAACCATATAGGGCACCAATTTGTTCCACTTGCCGAAAAAGTAAACATAACTGTGATTCTTTCCTTTGAAGCACCTTTCTCAACAGTATTAACGTTTTTTGCCTCTTTGGCGGCATAAACTTTGCCAGTTTTAGGACATATTTGAAACCCAGTCTCATCGCCGTTGTAAACCCTCGATGGGTCCGTTATAACATCGCGCAAATTTGTTTCATTGATGTAAGTTTCTACTTCTAGAAACCATTGTCGAAAATCCTTTTCTGTGACGCAAGCACTTGCATACGACACTGCTTCACTGGTTCTTTCTGCTATTTTGGGATGTCGTTTTAAAAATGCCTGAAATGGTTTAGTAAATACGACTAATACCTACAGACGTAACAGGCACCACACTTACCTTTAACCAACCATCTCCAGGACGATTATCTTTAAAAGGGTTCTGCCTTGGATAAGAAATTTTTGAACTCTGGTTAATATATCATATTTTTTCCTAGGAAAACCTTTTTTTGCAGAATCTATTATCCATCTACATTAATAAAGAACGTGACCTATTTATTTATCAGTAAATTTATTGACTTACGTTGCTAAAGAGTTTTCTTCTTCAGTAGTCAAAGCTGGAGGAGGGGCACAAGTTTCTCGGTGTCCAGGATTTTTTAATTTAAACTCAATCGTGGATTTTGGTATTCCGTATTTAATAGACTCGCTTCGATAGGAACTGCTCCTTTTAACTTCTTGAACTGCGATGTCTATTAAATTTGGTTCGTAATCAGTTTTTTAGGCATTTTACACTGTATTTAAGATCTATTTTTAAAATGTATCTGTCCCAAAAGCAATAACACCCTGTCCAATTACTGTCTTAATATAAAATTTTATGCATTGTGTTATTGGGAAACACCCGTCCAATAACTTATATAAATATATCTTGGATAAAGCTATTTCAAAATTAAAAAGACATACTTACACGGCTTCAAATGTGGTAAACTAAGATGAATAGAGTACAAATTAATTTGAAATATAGTAATTGGACAGTTGTCCAATCACTGTCTTCATCTAAGATTTTTCTAGACAGTCATTGGACACGGTGCTATTTTAACAAAATCCAGCAAGCTATTATTAATAGTGAATATTAATTTACAAACTTACCTATTGAATACAGAATAAAACTTTTTCAAAAAAACACTTAAGATAAAGCCCATATTCATAAATCAAGGCACAGACGTTTCTTAACCAAACTGCTTAGAAAAACTGGAGAAATGGCGGGAATGAGGATAAAAATTCCTAAGGTTAGACAAACCTTATTTCTTAAATAAAAAGGTAGCTTGTCCAATAACTAACGCTGTCCAACCACTGTACGGTTTACCCTATATTTCTTGATGCTATTAAAGAGATCGGAAATTTATACCAATTGTAGAATAGAATTGTTTTCACTTGTTAATTAAAAAAAATTTTAAATGTCAATTCCTGGAAATTCTTACGTATTGAAATTGCTACTAATAAAAATGAATGTTAAAAATGAGGTGCGGTCACCACACGACTTTCTTATTCGTATATGAGTGTTTCAAATTATACAATGTTAAGAATTTTTTTATACAAAAATTATTCAAAATCCTATTCTCTTAATAAATCTCTATAGAATGCATACTTTGCAAGATATTCGAAAAAAAGTGCTGCCCTCTAGGAGTAAAAGTGTAACTTCCGGTCCGAATTTTGAAATTTCATGTTCACAAAAAATATTGCAAGTCCAGCTCTAAATACTTTTGTACTCATGATAAGTATATATAGAATGCATAATTTACGACATATTTGCAAAAAATCGCGATTCGGTAAGAGTAAAAGTGGTACTTCCGGTCCGAATTTTGAAACATTTTTTATAGAGAAGGTGTTGAAAATTAAGTTCTAAATACTTTTATACTCGTAACGTATCTGTCTAAAAAGCATGACTTGCGAAATACTCGCAACAAACTGATTTTTGGTAAGAGTAAAAGACTTACTTCCGATAGGAATTTCGAAAAACTTTTCAAATAAAATATTTCGATTTTTTCACTGAAGTAACTACTATTTTCGGTCTACCGATTTTACTGAAAAACTAATCAGATCTCAAAAGAGAGATTACACACGTAAATACAAAATTTGGAACTGATATTTACAGCGGTTTGACAGCTACCGTGGTCTCACACACACATACACACTCACACACACACAGAGAGAGAGAGATGTTTAAAAAAACACTTTGTTGGTATCAGGGGACTTCAAAACGTGGTCATCTTCGTCATCACAATACTTCCTTATACTACGTATAAGAAAATAAAAAACACTTAATCATATATTATATTATTAATATTAGTTGCATTTCTGGCCAATCAAATCATCCACTACAGTAAGTGCAAATTAAACTAACAAAGGAAGGCAGTGGCGCGGCTCGGGGTGGTTCACATAGGGAGTGCATAATTTCAAAATTAAAAAGTGTAATACAAGAACGCTCACCCAATCTTTATAAGTTTCACCGACATACTGTCCCAGACAGGTACTGTTCATTGTACAGTTTGTTTTGAGGGAATAATAAATATAACACTACACTTTGATTACATCTGACGATAAACGAAGTCCATTTTGCGTGTCTTGACTTGCAGAACAGTTCTATCACTTTTTCATTAAAATTTGGGAAATCATTTATAAATTCAATTAAAAACCGGTGCTGCATTGATGTGATCTCTGAGCGATTTATCTAATTCTGCCGTAAAATTTATAAATTCCCGAAAAATGCCCTTGGTATTCGACGTTTGCCGTTCATCATGACCCCGAAGTGCCAGTTCAAACACGCCACAAAATCTAATGCAATTTATTATTAAATTTAACACATGCCTATTTTTTGTTACCTGTTTATTGTGTTGTTGAACTGCTTTTCTATATGATGATCTAAAACATTCTGAATGTTATTTTTTCCTAACATTCTTAAGGCCGTTTGACACTTACGTAAATTTTAAATAAAATTCACAACTTAATTCACACGCAAATTTTATAATAAATACATATCGTGGCATACATAAATTTTAGCTTGTAGATTTGGTTGTTAATTCACATGTAAATTATTTAGAACATGTTCTATTTTCTGGGTGGGTGTTTCTAGTAAATCTGCGCGCGCATCGACATGAGCAGGTAAATTGAATATCACTGCAATACACTGCGATATCACGTTTGTTAGAAGTTAGTTATTGCTGATTATTGTACTTAGTCGGTATCTTGATTCTTGATGATCAACAGTATATAAAAAAGACATATTGGTCAAACGATCAAGTACGAGCATTAATTAATAAATATCAAAAGCATCCTGGTTTATATGCGGTGAAAACCAAAGACGATAAAAATTGACATGCACGATCCCACGCACTTTATTTATTCCCCTCATAAAGGTTTTTTGTTTTGTAATATTTTTTCAATTAAATTAAGTAAATCGTTAAATTGTACACTTGCAAGTCTAAGAAAATTTTAGTATGCATTCGAATCTTCTATTTTCAACTGGTAATTTATCAGACTTAAGATGCCTTTTCTTTTTCGATCTAACCACGATCGAGCTCATGACTTTTTTACGTTTTTTACCACGGGCCGTTACAACTACGGTTGTTGCGATTATTATTATAGTAGTAGTTAGAAGTAATAAACTGTCGTCTACTGCGTCCATAACAAATCCAATAGTGTCCAATATTGATTTAAAAAGCAAACAAACCAACATAACCATAACCTCAAATCATAATATTTAGTATCTAGTGCGCATGTTATAAATTTGTTAGCAAATTTTATGCAAAAAGTTGATGTGTGGCAAACAGGCATTTCTAGTGAATTCATATGTAAATTTGTAATTAAATTTGTTATCAAAAGTTTCTGTATGATACTGTGTTAAATTTACATGTAAATTATGATGTAAATTTAATTCCTAATTTTGTATGAAATTTACGTAAGTGTCAAACGGGCTTTAGACTAAATATATTTTTCAAATGCCCTTCGGAATTTTCATGTTTCGTAATTTTAGCACTAAGATGAATTAAGTCTTTTATTCCGTTCTTTGACCAAGACGGTTCACCACCAAACAAAAGACACGGAAAACAAAACAAAGTATTTTTAATTTCACACCCACAAATCCAGTCATTTTTCTGATAAATATTCATTTTGAATTTTCTTATAACGTCTTTACCTTTAACAGATTGTTTATTTTCTAAACATAATTGAGGCATCGGCCGTTTAAAATTTTTTATTGCGATTTTTTCATCATACGTTAACCGCGAAAACGTGTTATTCAGTATCGCAGACACGAAATACATCTTACAACAGCGTTGAGCAGACGGGAATCTTGCTCACATGCTATGTATTATACGATATGGCACTAGAACAAAATACAGTTCTCCCCACCTTCAATGTAATGTTTAATGGCTTAACGCAGCAACAGTAGCGCTTTGCTCATGGGTATGTTTCTGTCGGTGGAAGGGGTCTTTACATCCGTGCGCTGTTAGTCGTCATTATATCTGTGACGACGATCGGTGCATGTAGGTTGTTTCGCCTGCCGTACACGCCACGTTCCTGTTCAATAACTATGAATACGTAATAAATCAATACTTTCACAGTTAGTCGCCGCTTGGTTTGTTTTGTTTCAAAATTCCAGGGGGTGCAATTGCTCACTTGCTCTCATTAAAGAGCCGCCACTGAAGGAAGGCTTCCAATCCGAAAATTCGTTGTAGATTTGTGTGATAAGAAAAATAATTTCTGAAAAATGTTTATAAGCGGGTGAAAAAATCCGCCAAATATTCAGTATTTTCAGTTTTGTATGTGTAAATTTCTACTAGAGGTAGGTATAAAATATATTCATATCAAATGGCGAATTATTTGTTTTTAATGGTCCAATAATATAATAATGCCTATTATGAAATCCTATCATTTCATACTGTCATTAATATAATGACAAATATTAATGATATTATGACACTTCATAATATAACTGAAGACAGACGTTTTTCATTCCATTGCAAACCTTTATCAATATAAGCGCCAGGTTATTATCAAATATATACACGCATTTAAATATAATTACTTAACAACAATTGCAAAAAGCCAAAATAATATATAAATTTTGGCTTTTTGTAATTGCAAAACCTTCACTTGATAGCAGGGCATGGGTCTAACCAACTTCAGATGGTCCCACTAATGTAAATTTCGAAAATTAAATATATTAGCAACAGTGGTAATCTTTTCGTATCTTTCACAATGAGAAAATAATAATTTTCATTTAAATGAGAATATTTAAATCTACTTTTGAGGATATTGACATATTATATGCTTATATACCGGGTGAACCATACCACCATACCATACTAATAATGTCGTTTGGCTAGGAAACGACATTATCGGTATCCAATAATGCAAATAGCGAAAAATGTTTCTATATAAAAGTTGTGGATAATTATAATATCGTTAATATTTTCGTTTATACAGAGTGTTCGAAAATTATATACTATTATTTTAAATGAAACGTCATGCATTATATTGCATTTTATGATAGACCTTTAAGATTTCATTAACATAAATTTGTATAAACCGATTTTTAACTGTTTACGAGATATGATGATTTTTTTTTGAAAATTGTACTACTTCTAATAAATTCATATGACATTAACGATTAGCAATAAAAGAAATATTATTGGCTCATAGTAAAAGTATCATTCTACTAATATATAACTACCCTTGTCTCGACAAACACATACAATTCACTGAACTTCAAAATTGTAGAAAAAATTAAATGGAACACCTTGTATAGATATATGCCAGTAGAAATTATTAAAAAATTATTATTTAACAGTAGCTTCTTTTTTGCGTCTGTGGCTAATATTGTAGAAGTTAAAGAATATCATATCTGGATGAACCCAAGTACAACTTACTGATTTCAAAAAATGATTGACTTGACTTACAGTACTGATCGCATAATTATAGTTAGACAAAAAAGGTATATATAGTATTTTTTGATTGCAAATAATTTATCTTTATTAACATTCTAAAACTCGTAAAGTAACAACCAGGGAAATTCATGAATTAGAAATAGTTGTAAAATATTATTACATTTATAACTTCATTTGAGAAAACAAACAGGCATTTAAATTTACTTTACTGAAAAATAGCAATCTTGCGAAACATGAACTTTTCAAATATTATAGATGCAAAACAGTAAGTATTTTTAAAAACAAATTTGTAGTGTTTTTTAGTGGCACGTAAATATACTATATTGTTTTTCCAGATTTTTAAAGTTTAGTAATGGTATGTTGAAACGAATATTAAATTCATGTGGTGCAATGATATCTTTAATAATTAAGGCCTTAACAGTTCTTTCATCATTAATCGTTATTTCATAGAGAGTTTTCAAAGGTTACTCAATGTTCGAGGACAAATCACCATATCCCAGAAATAAATGCTTATGGAATCAAACGTCTGTTATAAAATGAACAGTAAACTTTAAATCACTTAGGACGTAAATAAATAGTGGTGCTGGTTGGTATCTAACATAAAAATGTAAAATTTACTAAAACTTATAACTAGAAAATTGACGATATTTTAGAACATGTTCTAATTCATGAATTAGTTCACTAATTAATTCATGAACTGGAATTGACGTCGATTTTTGTATTACACTCATCAATTTTTGTTCATGACTAATTCATGAATTAGTTGACAAATGTAAACCAGGCTTTAGATACCAATAATTAACTTTGTCACTTCGCTGATACACCCGGTATAAAATAAATTGCTATAGCTACAAAACGATTTTCTATACGTATGTGTGTCTTAATTTAAAAAGAAGAAAAATACACCTAAGCTGCTCCAAATTAAATTTCAAATATTTCAAATACCTTTATAAGTCCCTGCATAATATCCGTAATTGGTAGAGATGGAAGCAAATATTGATCACATGATTAACTTTGTATCTACAATGAAGAGAATTCTTTTCAATAGAGGCAAATATTTTTTTTACCAAAAAAGATTTAAGATACTTAAAGAATATTCAATAAGAAAAAAATATGTTACACACGACACAACGTTGCTATTAATTTGCTGTAACGAAGCAATTATGATATTATTTTCAATACTACATTTTATCGGATAGTCGTAATCAATTAAGTTCTAATAAAGTTAGAAAAAATACATATTAAGGGGGCTTACGCAGAGCTGTCGACTTACTGCGGTGAGGTAGGACGTGCGGGGGGATAGTTTGCAAATAAAATAAAATAATGAGAGTAGGGATGTCTTTTCGCAGGCCAGGTTCGTATTGAGTACGCTTCGTTCCAACCAGTGTCTTGTAATAAGTTCCGGCGCAGAGAATTGTGCATTATTACTCCCTAGCTTGAAATTAGCGGCGCATTAAAAATTTCATTTCTTGGAAACTATAAAGATTTAGCAAGCTGATTGTTGCGTTTCATATATATTTCTTGGTTTAGCGGCCTGTTTTAATTAACACATGAATTAACAATTAGTTAAGATATGATAATAATAATAAAAATGATTGTGTAAAACGTTTCGACAATATATTCTAATAATTGTCTTCCACAGTTTGTGTAAATATATAAATACATATAAAAAAGACTATACTGTCAATGCAACTAAAAAAAATAACATATTTTCAAAATAATACGAAGAAATATAGTAAAACGCTCCTGAAAGCCGTACCTAAAAACATTACTATCACTTTGACACTGTCAATATACGACAAACGTCAGTTTTATGTTATTATTTTTGTTTTGTTTTGTTATTGAGATGTACTCCGGCACAAATAGGATGGTGAGAGACACAGGGTATGTCATTGCGGATTATTTAAAATTGGAAAGTAGATTTTTGACAAGCTATTTCGTTTCTCTCGTTTACAGCATTGTTTCTCTTTGCATTAACAGAACATTAAGAGAATATGAAGGAATTACTGAACGATGAACACATATACTCCAAATTTAGCAACGACCCAACACTTAAATTTCAAAGAGCTAATAATGACTTGAATGAAAAATGGTCAACCAAACATTTAATTTCGCCCAAGACAGCAGCTTCACTAAAAATAAATAACGCACAACCGCCAAAAAATACAGCTTACCCAAATTGCATAAAGAAAATACACCTCTTAGGCCTATTGTATCATATTCCAAGTCCGTTTTACAACGTATCAACATTTTTGGTAAACATAATTTCTAATGTAACGAAAAAAAAAACAATTCTACATAAAATAGTATATTATCCAATGAGCATTTAATGATAGCTATTAAGACACGAGTAAGAAAATACATTGTAATGAATACGAGTGTCTTAATAGCCATTAAATGCGAGTTGCATACACTATTTTTTCTACGACCCCATAATAAAACATTATTTTTTTGAACATTCCATTTCATAAATTGAGCGTAAAATTTTCCTTACATCTTTGCGAATTTAGCTGGTAATAAATTGTTCGTGGCTACTAAGGCTTGTTCCATAATTTCTGGTGGAGTCAAATTTCACATTTCACTGTCATTATCCCTCATTTTCTCCGTTTATATTTTCAAAAAAGCACAAATTCTAGAGTGTGAGATTTGGCATAGTTAAAGTTCTTATGAAGAAGGAGTGCGAAAATTTTGTTTCATACAAAAGTTGTAGAGAATTTGATTATCCATAACTTTGTATTTTGACTGTAAAATGTAGCGGAAACAAGATATTTTGAAAAAACACAATTTTGGCATCCGTTTTCCAAGATGGCGGCGCCGGCGACGACTTTTCGTGTTTACAAATTTCAGGATTTCATTAGGGCCTCAAAATGAACAAAATTGTCAAGCATAAACTTTACCCGACCTTCTGCAAGGTAAAGCCTTTTTTGTGTCTCTATTGACTGGACTATATGTTCTTTTAAAATATAAAAAATTACGCATTTAAATTTATCCAAATTTATTATTTTATTTGGTAAAATTTTTAACAAAATTTTCGTCTTAGACAATCATCTCTTATCTCTTCCTTTCATCTGTTTTATCAATTATACACCTTACAGTGACCTTCTTGTCTGTGTCTATTTTTCAGTCAATACGGTGGCCGCGTATTGTGAAGAACTTCTTCTTCCTAATTGATACATAACTACTGTATTACAACTTCCCCATTATCAATTATTAAAATTATGAGTTCATCTTGCTCTACATATAGAGACCTTACCACGGGTAGGGAGATAGTATGCGATTTATGTCGGCTGCGTTTTCATGCTACCTGCGTTGGCGTTTCCAGATGTGAAGCTCAATGTTTACGAAATAAAGATCGCAAAATAACATTCTATTGCCCCAATTGCTCGGACTTCAAACTGCAACTGAAGAACCTCCATGAGTTAACCGCAACAGTAGATACGCTACAAAGGGAAATACGACAGATTAGAATGGATAACTAAGCAAAGGAAGGTTCTGAAGTGTTCGAGACTGAGAAAGTAATACTTGAGGTTGCGGAGAGAGAGAGAGAGAAGGAAAAATAATCTTATAATTTTTAATGTTCCGGAAGATAATTCTGGTACTAAAGCCGATCAGCTTGCAGCAGCTGTTGCGATTGTTGGTGAGATTTTTCAAACCTTAAATATTTCCCTAACTTATGAAGGCCAGGTGAACTCAAGAACTCTAAGAACCTAAGAATCGTCGACGCACTTAAATCAAGCAAGCCTTCAAAAGATAAAACCCTTCTTTAAATGAACCTATAATTTTTACCACAAGAAATGGAAATCGTCGGGATCATTAATCTACCAGGGTGAATTTGTTAGAGTAGGTAGACGTATCAAAGCATACAAAAAGGGCACACACATCACATTACATACGTCTGATTTTGACCAAAAATAGGCGCGTGCAATCTTAACTTATCAAGGCCATTACTACCGCGCGAGCAGACTTAAAAAACACACGTGGCGTCTTATTTTGCAAAGTTTCAAGGCCATTTTGAGATAACATGTTCATTAACTTAATTTTAAATTGGCGTGCCGACCTCAGCGCCATCTCTAAAACCTCAGTTTCCACGTTCGGAACTACAAAAGTGGAGGGGGTGATTTCTCGCGATTTTGGAGCCGTGACCTCGGGTGGATCTAGAGGCGGCTAATATTCACTACTCATTAGTACATGTAACTTTACAGAAAAGTTCTTTTCCTTGGTGTTAGGTATAAATATTGTACACTATGTAGCAGGGCTCAAACCAAAAATGTTATTGCAGAAGAACACACTTGCTACAGGAACTGGTCAGGGTCGTCAAGCAGTATGGAGGCTGATAATATTGTTGAAGGTTTTTTGAGAAGCATCGAAATGTATGGCTTAATTTTTTGGCCAACCTTCATAAGACTCGTAAGTTTTAGAATTATATGAACAATTACGTTTAGCTATAGAGCATCTTGTAAGACACGCAAATAGTTTTACAATAGATATATAATGTTAATAACAACGCGGTGGAATGTTGGAATGTTTTAACTCTGTAGCTGCTAAGTTTATTGGAGGGAAAAGAATTAATTATACGCAAAGACGTTCCTATCAGTCCAGATGTTCGGCAGTGGTAGTTTCCTACAACACCAAGAGACCCATATACTAAGTTAAAAAGTATATAAAGGGTGGAAGCCCAGGAACTTTTACCAAACGCTTAGAAATGCGAAATAAGTTTAGGCAAGAAAAAAATCAGCTAAGAAAAAAGTCAAAAGCGAAAGCAGTAAGAAATTATTCGGCGAAGACAAAAACTATGGCGCTCAGTGTCAAAGACCCCCATATGACAGAAACAGACTTTGACACTGCGAAGGAATCCTTTCTTGCAGCATTACATTTGCCAGAAGAAGAAAAGATTATTTTAGAGGCAGAAACAAGGGACCAAACGACTCCGAATTATGGTATGTTGAACGAAGAAAACGCTTAACTGCCTCTAAATTCGGGGAAGTATGCAAACGGCGTCCTTATACAAATTGTAAGAGATTGGTAGAGAGTTTGCTATATCCAAAAAATATAATTGCCCAAAGTTTGGATTACGGGAAGAAAAACGAAAATATAGCCAGAGCGGAAGCTGCCGGTAAGATTGGAAAAGAAATTGATGTATGTGGAATGTTTATCGATTCTAAATATTATTTCTTATCGGCAACACCGGACGGCTTAATTGGGCAAGAAGGAATTTTAGAAATCAAATGTCAGCTCGAAATATGTCACCAGAAGATGCTAACCAATCAAAGATGATCACGCTTTGGAAAACAAATGGGGATGTTAACATAACTCACAACTGGCACTACCAAATTCAAGGACAGCTGCACATAACCAATCGAAAATAATGTGTTTTGGCCATATGGACTCCAAAGGACATTAAGATTCAAACCCTATTTAAAGATGACATTTTTTGGTCAAAAGCCATGGTTCAATTTTATAATGACTGTATATTACCAGAGTTAATAGACAGTCATAAACAAAGATATGGATGTAAGAGAACCTGAGTTCATATTAGCTGCCCAAAAGGAGAAGAGAATAAGAGTGTAAAATAAGTGATGATGATATATAAGCTCGTTGCATAATATACTATTATCTATGATCGTGCAAAAAGCTGTTCCTTTTTTTGACTGATGTCACTGAAAAAATTAACTTTCATCGAAACATAACTCATTACGTGGGATATAACCAAATATATAAATTTTACGCCTAATATATCTAACTTCCATCTGTCATATTTAACCCCAATATTTTCAATTTATTCATGTTTTTCATTACAAATTGTTAGCAAATACGTAACATGTTCGGTGCACGCGAGTTGTAACATTCTCGGTCTCTTTGCCTCAGTCCGCGCCGTGTATTGCAAACTGCGGCCTTAAACCCCAAAAATGATTTGACAGCTCACTTATATGAAAAACAATTATTTTGAAGAACTGGTTTTCGTGTAAAATGTTAACCTTTATGGCACTAGTGCAATAGATTCATCAAAATAAATAAATTTTAAGAAACTTGAAGTAAAAAAGCGTACGATCGTAGATACAATTTTGAAAGATACACCTGTACAAAGTCTCGTTCCTTGCTTATGTTTTAAACTGGCCCGTGAAATAAAGAATGACTTTGCTTTCTTATGCGAAGTATGAGAAAGTATTCTGATGACGAAAATTCGCAATGCACTTAGGTATAAGATAGTCGTGTGGTGCCCACACCTTATTTTTATTCTTAGTTAGTACTTAAATAAATATTATTATTAAGAAAGTATTCCGATGGCGGAAATTCGCAATGCACTTAGGTATGATAGTCGTGTGGTGCCTACACCTTATTTTTATTCTTAGTTACTACTTAAATAAATATTATTTTGTAATAAAAAAATCAATAATTATATAAACATGCACGCTAAAAAGTATTATTTTGAGTCGAGTAAATCTGTTTGAAATCAAGACTTCTCTGTTTTGTATATAGGGAAGTAAATTTAGTTTTACTTTGAGAAAAAGTGCATTCACGTCAGCCAAGACTATACTTAACATAAGGATAATATAATCGTTTGAAGCAATTTATATATCGTACGAATATAATTTTTTGAGATTTTTTTCCCCTTAATTTAAAAATATACTTTTTAGCGTGTGGGAATAACAAACCGATAACATAAAATGTAGTAAAATACATGGGCTTAAAATATCCTGAATACAGAAAACGACTACTTACGCTTGCGGCCGCACAAATCGTTAGAGGCGCCACGTCCCTAGCGCAAATTCGGCCGCTGTAAGGCATTCGTTAAAATAAAGTATCTAGCAGAAATTTTTGTTTTTCTTATAATTTTTTTGCATTAAATTGAATACAAAGAATTAATGAAGGCTTCGTTGGGAGTATTTTTTTATAATTAAAATTATTTAGACCTATATTTTACCCCTGAAGTTGGCCAAATTTACAACATCATAACACACTTTCAGAAACTTTATTTTAAAAACTAATTCCAGTCAAGCCGGCATTAAACCTTTATTTATTTGTGTTTTGAATTTCATTTTGATATTTCATAACTGAAAGCTGTACGATTATTTTAACGAAACTTTTTTAAGTCGTTAGTTTTGTCGTTGCGTACTAATTTACACTTTTCTAGATAGTAATCATGCAGTTTAATAATATTAATAATTAAGAAGTGCCTAAACTAATGTAGGTACACTTTACTGTAGTACCAGAATATATTGATTGTTTTCAGGACTTAACTATTTTCTATTTCGTAATATATATTTATTATCCATACACATTTTGTACATACATTTACGTATATCATCATCTATATCCGCAATTATTATCAGCCGGTACTACTTACACAGTCCAACCAAAACATGCACTTAATGCAACTACAAAGATAATAACCATGCAACTATGTAATTAAAAATTACGAGTAGAGCTGTTGTTTATTATTCATGTGAGTCAATTAGAAAGCGAAGATGAATTTTTGGCGAAGGACCAATCCCGTCACACAATAATACTAACTAATGTGTCTAGAATATAATATAGAATTAAAACATGGAAAGTGTTAATACGTGTTTGTAGATAGAAATATTTTTAAGATAATATTACATATATTTTTTTTAATCTATTAATTTTTTATTTTAGCATACAACTTTTTGGTTATGCTATACTGACGAAACCAAACAAGGTAGAAACCTAAATGTCTACAGCTACTAACACATATTAACACATTCACGTTCTGATTTACTTCCACAATCCTATATTATATTTTAGACACATTAGTTAGTATTATTGTCTGACGGGATTCGCCAAATTACATTCGAGGAATGTTCTTAGAAACCCTCACAATTAGAGCCTCAGCCCAAAATTTAAATTCAAAGACAGATTCAAAAATGTTCAGTAACATATACGACATGTATTTATCACACTTAGGGCGTTTAATAATACATAAGTTGGCCTATTTATAAATGGTCTTGGTATACCATACATATACATAAATAATAAAATATTTATACGAGAGATATATGCATTATAAAAATAAACGATAAAAATAGTGAGCTATTTTTTTATAATTGTGTGAACCATAAGAATGTGTTTTGTGTTCTCTTTTTTTACTGCATTTTTGCGAACAATTTTAATGATTTGTACTGGAAGACACTTACAAGAATACAAAGTGTTCAATTAGGAAATATACGTAATGAATGGCGAATGTAAGTACTCAAAAAATGGTTTTCTTTGTTTTTTAACATGTATAAACACATTCTGTTAGTTTTACTATTTTTTAATTAATGGTTTTTGTATTTTAAATCATGTCGTAGCATACGTTTTTTTTTGGAAATAAAAGTGTTTTTGAAAAGTAAGAAAATCAATATAATTATCTAATTTCCACACAGACAGGCATACACATATTCGAAAACCCACTTTTTCTATAACCATGGGACCATGAAACGTGGAAATCTGCAGACATTTGGAGATTGAAAATATTATGATCACATTACTTTATTATAGTATGTGTCTGTACCCCTGAAATATTTTGAATACCAGAAAATTGTCGAAGTTTATATGTTACCTGATCTTAGAGTTTAATTTAATTACATGTGAACTTGCTTACTAAAAAATTATAGATTTATCTTATACATGCTTATTTATTTTCTGCATTAACAAAATTGTTATAAAATGTCACTGTCAAGTGGATAATTATTACATAGATCGCCTGTATTGCAGGACGAACAAAGGTGTATATTATAATATAATCCCATAAACCAACAAATATCGATGTCTTCAAAAATAAAACCACAACCTCTTTCGAAATACGTAGTTCCCAACTCTGAAATAATATTGGTTAATGAAGATCCCGATCTTTTATTTTTATTTTATGCTTACCAGTAGCAATAAAGCTTACACAAGTAGTTACTATTTGAACTTCATCACTATCTCTTTGTTTCAGTACCTCGCTATTTGGTAGGAGATATTTTGTTGAAGTAGCATTTGCTAGTGAGTAATCACAGTCTTGAATAAGCATCGAAGGCGCGACGCCATTAGCACAGTCGCTGGTTAGTGAACCAATGCAGAAGAAACAATTCAGTGCTGATGCTAGAATTCACAATTTTGCAATTAAATTTCAATAAAGCGATCTTGTATTAACTATACATAAATCATAAGATCCATTGCTTGGACTGGAAGAAAGAAAAAGGTAAATATCCTGCGAATGAATAAATGAATCCAAAATAAGTCATAACACCTGCCGATATAGGAATTGAATTCTAAGAAATGACTTAGGAATGTAGTGGTTCTATTATGCTTTGGATTGGCTTTGTTTGCGTTGATAAATTACGTGTGATATGGAAATGTCAATAGAATAACGATCCCAAACATAAAGCTCATAAATTGTGAAGTAACGTTAAAGGTACTGTTAGATAAAAATGAATCAGTAGTTTCGATAATCTTTACGAAGAAGTGACAAATGCATGGCGCGGGATTCCTTTAGAAATATGAGCCCACTTGGTAGAGTTTTTGAGTCGGAGATGATATTAAAATTGATTTCATAAAAATTGTGTATTTGCTTTATCGTTATGTTAATTGCAATAAAATTTCAAATATCACCGCTCAAACGTGGTTAGTGTAAAGTTTTTGAAGTGTAAACTTCTTTGGGCGCGTTGCGTTGATTGTGGACACTAAACAAGACTGAGCCGTCACGCTCGTTCGGGTAAAATCGGCTCGAGTCGACTAAGGGAACGAGAGAAATATATCATATAGAGGTATTTAATTTTAATTACATTGAAATTTAAATGAATAAATAAATTCATGTCCCCGAGCAGATTCACTGCCATAGCAACGGCCGCGAAATTGTATTTCGCGGACTGTGTTGCGTTCGCTAATTGGTAACTTCGCGGACGGTTAACCAAAAAATTTGTTGTGTGTGTATGAGACATTATCTCTATAATAATATAATATAATATTTCGCGCTCAAGTTTTAGCATTTTTATTAAAATGATATGGATGACTTGGAAACTGATCAGTATATTCCGAGTGTTAAATAACGTCCACACTCATTTACTATAATTTGTATACCAATGCAAAACAGAAACGTTGAGAATAGAGCATTGCTTTAATTGCTCATTATATACGAATTTATAAGCATTTAATTCTTTTCTGTTACACAGGATGGATGACGAAAATCAAATCGATGACAAATTAAAACGAAAATGGAATTGTCTAATGCGCGCGTGAAGAAATATCGTCAAAAGAAGCACACTAAATCTCAGCATCTGAATTCGTCGATGCAGGATGACCCTAATGTAATATAGAACGAAAAAAAAAGTTAGATTTCGTATTATTAACCTCGCCTTGATGAAGTTTTCACTTCTGCCGTGTGGTTTTAAGCACACCCATTTTTCTTGTTTTTACAACTAAATATACATACACAATTTACGCATAATTATACAGTCCAAAACTCTTAAATTTATTTTTACCAAACATATCTTAAATTATTTTAATCATATATGTTACTGCAAATTTTTGTTTGCACTTCAAATTCCGAATTTATTGTTTTAGTGTAACTCTTGATTGTGTAACAAGAAAATTGGAATATTTAAATTAAAGTATTGTTAAAAACGCTTATAGATTAACTAGAATTTAACCGTAACATCTACGTATTTGTTTGTAAGTATGAAACCAATCAGTCAGTCACGCAGTCACGCTTAAGAAAGTACTTTACTAACATATTTATTTATACTTACCATTGTTTAATAAAAGAAGGAATGTTAGTGCGCTAATTATAATTCGATACATTATTTTAATCTTTTCAGATAAGTTTTACTTTAAAACTAAATAGTATAAACATATTTTTCATTTTATATTATAAATCAGATAAAGAAGTGCTTCAAAATGCGATAAGATATTTCATCTTGGCACATCATTTAATAATCTTCCTCAATTTTAGATTTACCATAAAATTCTAGAAACGCACTAGTAAATTTAAATATAAAAACTTGATTATGGGTGGAATATATCTTTCCCAAAAACACACAGTAAAATTACTACTAAGAAATCATCAAGTTGACGCTCTTTAGGATATTAACTTATCGAATATTTTTACTTTCATCTGTTTGTCTAGAATTTATTTGTCACCAAAGAACAGAAGAAGTTAATATTGAAATGTTAACGTTAATGCAACAGTATATACAAAATCTCGAGTAAAGTAAATGATAGGCGTATACATAAAAGGACTAATTGATTACTGATTGCGAGAGCGAAGTGGTCGTTCACAGACAAATATAACTACGAACTTCCACTTACGATTTTCATGCATAATCCATATCCATATGCGCATAAAAGACGCTATCGCAATCAGTGGACAGATCCCTTCTCTTTTATCTTCATTTACATAGTATGTACCGGTAAAGTGGGTAAAGTAGTGTGAGGATTAAAGAGTTGCGGTTGGTGTGGTATACTTATTTACTAGATATTATCCGTACATTGTTGTCGACGACAAAAGAAATGTTAACAAGTATCATATTTCCAATGAACTGAATATGTAATATACAGGTTGTGTAATGGAACACTTGATATAGCAAGTCCAAAATGCACCTGAATTGCAACGTCACGTACTGTACGCTACGTTTAGCAGTGAAGCATTGACCGGCACTATCCCAGTTACCTCTACCCTCTCCTGACTTTCAATACACAAGCTGTATATGTATACAGGGTGAGTCATCTCCGCGGGTAAGGCCGATTGTGCCTTTACGAGTAAAGATATTTCGAAGGTTTTTTTTTCTTGTGGTAGCTACTCATTAGGAGCACATTTTAAAAGACTTTTGTATTATACAGAGTGTTTCATAACTTGGTGGCTGACCATAGTTATAGTTTTTAAAATTGAACACCCTATATATTATTACATTTTGTATTTCCCGTATAATTTTTAGTAAAAATTAATAAGATAATAGAGGCCTAAAGTCTATAGTTCTCGACTTATTCCTATTTTTTTGAAATATTCAATGTTTTTATAAAATTATATTTCTCGAAAACGATGTTTTAGATGAACAAACTTTTTTGTAGCATTGTTTGTAATAAGACGTCTTAATAGAAGCATATTTTATTTTCTTTCAATTACTAATTGAATGTGCAGAAAACTGGATTAAGTTACATGACACGTTTTTGTATAAAAGCCATTTTTTTTCAAATGGAACACTTTGTATATAAGTTCAATTTTGAATTGCTTATTTAATTTCATATCAAAAACATATAAGACGTTAATACTTTAAAAGTGACTATTACAGAGCTATTGTCGTTTTTTGATATAATTTTGCCAACGTCATGTTTCTTATTTGAATACGGTATAGTGAGCCTTGATATTTGTTGCAACATTGATAATTATCAATGGCATCAATGACAAGTATGATTTTATAATGAATTTTTCTAAAAATTAGCTAAGAGATATGATTTTTATACATACTGGGGAAATTACATAAAAATGCTTACTCGCTTAAGATTTTGAGTTGTTTATAAAACTGCATTTCAAAAATATATAATATAACATTACTCTTCTTTTTTCTTTTACTTTTATAATCCTGGTAAGTGTCTCATTTATATATCTACCTATTTATACAAAAATTAGATATACTGTACTTACAAGACATTGTGCCAGCAATAAATTTCATAAAATATATAGAATATGGTACAATAAACAAATTTTAAAACAAAACAAATTAATACCGTGCAGAAACAGGAATTAGGAGGTTATATCAACGGTAATTAATGAAAAAAAAAACTACAAAATAACAATAAATATGTATACTAAAACAAGCAAAAATTATTTCAACAAGTATTGATATGAGTTTCCATTCACTTCTAAACATTTTTTATACTGAATATACGTTCGCACGATATATTTCAATACTCGTATAGCCACATTGATAAGTCTTTGCCTCTAACTTTCTTTGAATCATTGAAAAACTTTTCAAATTCGGTCATTTGCATCTCCATTATTTTTACAAAATTACACAAATCAATTAAACAAAGAAAATAAAAATAAATGAAACTTGAATGAAAATAAAATTAACACGCTAATACAAAAGAAATCAATATGAATCGTGGTGTATCTAACCCTACGATTTATATAACCAGCTAAACTGTGTATAACTGAATTGAAAATCAATGAATGCACAATTAATGAATTAATGTCAATGAATTTATGTCAATGAATCAATGTCAATGAATGAATCTTGTCGATTCTTGTCTTCAATTTATATTCCCGGGAAAGACACGTGACCGTTCTCAACGCCATCTTCAGAAACTACCATTTAAGTTGTCACCCTGCATCTTCAGTGCTCCTGGCTTTCAAGTTGTCGTAGTGATTTGGACACCCACACACACGCACTTGTTGTCTTTTTGACAGTTCCTCACCGCAAAAGGTCAACACCCCAAGAATTGTCTGTTTACAACTTAAAAACTTCCTATTAATTGTTCAGCGTTTCTCCAACGTAGGTATACTTGTATTAATATAACTCTTCTTTATATTTGTCTATGAATTTATTCTTTCCATTAGCTAACAAAAATCTTATTTTTGTTTCATGTCCAGCTCTCGGCAATCTTGGAAGAACATTGCAAACAAAAGGTATTCTTTAATAAGATTACTCGTACTACCATGGTCCATTTGGTTTGCCTTTTCGTCGCCTCCTTCTATCCAAGACTCCTCCAACGGTGATATATCTATTTGTAAGAAACTACAAACCAAGTTTACATTATCTTTTCTTTTTATTTTGTAGGTTATCGAAAACCGTACAAGAACCTCTCTACTGTTTATGAAACATGATATTACATATACAAATTCCTGAATGTATTCTATTATTACCAGCTGTCGTTTATAAAAAAACATTACTGCTGATGTCTCAGAATATTTTTATTTATATCCTTTTTTATTTACTTATCTAGTCATAAGTTAAGGTAAGTATTTATTCTTTTTGTATGATTTATTTAATAAATTTTATTACCTTATGCACGTTCTCAAGTTTACATAATTATTCAATTATTTTTCTCTCGTGCATATCGAATTTTTCATTATACACAAACCATACATCTTGTTTCTCTTTTCTATAAAAGAAATATATATACATCTTAAAGTCTATCTCGTCTTTTATTTTAGTACTTATTTAAATTGTAAATATAAATTCAATTTTTATGTCTACATAAAAGTGTATGCAACCCAATATACTCATGTTAAAATTTTTTAAATACCATAAACTTGTTATTATTGTTTCTTTTATATTTTATACACTTGAATTAAGTCTTAATACTATTACTATTATCTTATTAATATGCAAGATACCACGGCAATATGTACATATTGCTATGGATGCAACAATGCTACAAAATGGTAAATTTTTATTTGAGATGAAAATATAACATTGCCACACTCTGGGTACAGTCATATAACTACATACTGTGGTACCTACTTGTCTAATTGATAAAAATATTGTAACACATTCTTTATTAATTCATTCGTACCAGCATAAAATTTTTAAATTTTTTCATGAGTTCTAGCAGTGATTTACTTCTTATGCTCTTGTTCTCCTCTTATTTAGTTTTGTTTGGAATAAGGTCAAAAAATTAAACAAGATGTCTAAATTTCATATTAAAAATGTATTTATATTTTAATATAATGGATTGTTAATAATATCATCATTTCATGAACTTTTGTTTCACAACCGAAAATATTTATACTCTCTTTAGAGTCATAATAAGTGTGAAAATACTAAAACATACATCCTCACATAGTGCTTTAGTAATCTAGATTCTTGCTACTTGAATGCTCTGAAATTGGTTCATGCTAACTGCTAGCTGTAAACATTCTCACATTGTATCTCTAGCCATTTAGCCCTTCAAAAACATCCCCGCATATGCGTATTAATTTATTTGAATCTTTAAATTAACTGACTGTTTAATTCTTAATGATGCCCAACAATCCACTAAAGGCAAATATTCTCACATAGTACCTTAGTACCATTAAATATTTTTTTTATTATTATTTGGAAGGACTAAATATCATTACTAAACACGAGAATATTTATTTGATATCCAATAAACTGACTTATTTTATATCATGACTTACTTCATTTGATCATACATTCTATCAAATTCTATTTTATTGATATCCTCCATCTTAAAATTAATGATGAGAAAAGAAAATTAATTGAATATATTTGTTTAAAAAAAACTAAATTAACAAATTGAACTCTAAATCTTTAATATAAACTATCACATCGTGAGTTAATAAGTAGTGCTTATAGGCCCTGCTCTCACTTTATTATATTTTAACGGACTTTCGCTATATCAAATTTATTAATAGTCTATAAATTGTACGTCTTTATTACTCGAATTGCAAACTTAAAATCTACAGGTTTCATCCTGTTTTTGACCTTATATGCTAACACAAATGACAATCGACCATTTGGCGCCTCTCTTATTCACTTAAATTTTAGGTTGGCATCCTTTTCAAAAACGTTCGTGGTGAAAATCTTTTGTTCGTTTCTTTAGGTTGTCACACTTACACCGATACGCATAGATAATCTTGACAGTTGCATACTAATGGCAACGCTTTAAATTGTTTGTTATTAAAGTTTTTCACAACGACGAGTTTCTAAAAGAAGAATCAGAATAAAATTATTAATTTTATTCTGATTCTTCTTTTAGAAACTCGTCGGTCTGGTAGCAAAGGAAAAACGTTACATACAACAGGAATTTTCATTGCCGAGTCCGTACTGTGAAGGATTTGTAGCCTCCATCACATCCTCCCTGACTTCTAACCATGTTCTTTCTTCAAGTAAAATGTCTATCTGTAGAATGCTATAAACAAACATTAACATTGTATTTTTATTTTGCAGGTACCTAAACCACACATGACCATTTCCAGTGTCCTTGAAGCCCTTGAGCTACACATACAAGAACTAACAATTGTCTTTTGAACTCATATTATTATTTACACAAGATGTTCTTATTTACGATCTATGTATTTATATATATATATTATATATTTATATAATATCCTTTTTTTATATACATTTACCTAACTAATGTATACCAACAATTTATATATTTTAATAAAGGAGTTTGCCCTAAAATGTTGGCAACCTATTCTACTTACATGTACTGTTTTAAACTTATACCCTAACTTTAAATAAACTTTTTTGAAATAAAATTAGTACTCTTTTTAATAACTAACTTAATTCTTCTAACTCGCAAATTGTGTATTCTATACAAATTTACTAAGACTATAAAAGTATTTAGAGTTGGATTTAGAGTAATTTTTGTTTAAAGAATGTCAAAATTCGGACATGAAGTAACACTCTTACTAACAGGTTTATTAAGAATATAAGGGGAGTACATACGTATAAGAAAGACGTTTGGTGTCCATACCTATTTCTTTTTAATGGAACGCTATGCATTTTGATCTTTTGTGATTGACTTATACTATAGTCTATTTTTTAATTCGGAGGAGTAAAATAAAAAGGCGTGTTTACACAGTGGAATTTTGGAAAATTACTTTTTGGCGGCAGTTTAAAAACTAGAGACGATTTTTTTATAAATTGTAATCAAGTAATTAATTAAAAATTCATTAAAAAATTAGATAATTTTAATTTGAAATAAAAAGGAATCATCATCGTAAGTGTAATGCTTAAATCAAAAGTTTTAAAGGTGATTTGTATATTTTTAAATTTAAAAAGAAAACACAGATGGTTCTTATTCTTATATGATTATTTACAAGCAAATAAAAATTTAGATAAATATTAATTATAGCATGCATATACATATAAAACAACTATATAATTATTCACTATTTTTTATTATTATATACAAGTGAACAACAATTTAGACAAATGTTAATTATAGCATATACATATGAAAGAGTAACAATTTATAACTATTCACTATCACTTTCCATTTCACTTGAACTATCTTCACCCACTGATATAATAAATGGCTCGATTATATCATCGACCAACCCATCTAATTCACACATTCTTCTTTCTTCATTAATCACATGGCCTACACATTTCTTCCAATTGTCCGTAGTAATATTCTGGATTGCTTTTAGTAAAAGTATCTTCGACTTCTTATATTGCCATCTACCCAAACTCATTGTTTGGTATGACCTTCGTTTAGCCATGTTTCATCTAAATAATAAATTGGCCGATTTTGACGATGATAATCTTTAATTGTCATCAAATATCTTCTTCTCCACCTAATTATATCATCACGTTCTATCAAAATACTCTTTCGATTTCTCTTCATCATTTTCATCAATTTGTATAATGGTGAACAGCTCATCTGTGGCAAATCATCACGCTGTTTGATTTCATTCAGCACTTTATCAAGTGTAGGAAGCACATTTTTTTAAAAAAAAATTGTGAATTATTTGCCTTATAGAATTCTTGACGGTTTCACCATAATCAGCAATTAAAGAGTGTCTTCCAGAACTTTGCTTGGGTGGGATAACTTGTCCTTTCTGCTTATATTCTTTTATGGTACGATAGACAGTAGACCGTGCCACTCCTAAAAACAAGATAACATAATAATATATACCTAATGATGGTAATGTATTATAATACTAACCTATCATACTCGATATTCTTGCGACAATAGCAGTAATCCTCATTCTGGGGTTATCAGCACATAATTTATTGAATATATTTACTATATTCAGCTTCTCAACAACAGATAGATGTCCTAAGATCACAAATTTTCGCCTTCTTAACGGGGATATTTGCGATCAAGAAGTGCTTGCTACTTCCTCCATACCCAAAAAAAACGCTATGAAAATGTTTTACACGGAGAATATATCAGTCAATTCAGTTCTTAAAAGAACTATTTTACTATTATAACGCAAATTGAACAGAAACGCACTGACAAAATTAACGATGTATACAACAGCTGTTGTAACAGTATGGCGGCCGTAAACATGTAAAATTTCCATACTGTAATTCTTCCCGAAAACTGACAAATAGCAAGCCTCCTTTTTGGCGCTTCAATTTAAAAACACTCCTAATTAAAACATAGACTATAGTATATTATGTATCAACTTTAGAAACCTCATATTAATCATTAGTTTTGTTAGTCACGAGCGAAGCGTAGCCGGTAAAGTGTTTAGTAAAACGAATGATTATAAAACGAGCTTTATAATATATTGATGATTCCACAGTAACAAATAATCAAAGTAATACAAAATTACCTGTCTGTTGTAGCGCACGTAAAGTTCTTTCGACAGATTGAGGAAACTTGATTTGTTTTAATTGATTTTTTCAATTAAAAACCTAGCGGTAAATACAACCATTGACTAAAGAAGCCGTACTTTCACCCCGTGACTTAAGCGTACAAAGTCAGATTATTTAACATCATGGAAACATATACGATAAATTTTATTATAAGGAGGAGGGGTAGGCGGGGGCAGGGGGGAAAAAGTTGATTAAAATAACATCAATTTATATTGTCCGATTTCCAACTCTTTCTAAGATATGCTGACTTCGTCGAAATTGAACAACATTTGAAAAATTTCCGTAAATAACAATTAACGTTAGAAACACTTTTGTGGGCTCATTAAGTAAAGATATCATCCCTCTACATTGATTTAATGTTGTTTCGACATTTCGGTGCATAGTTTTTGGAGTCACTTACCACTCTTTTAACATTTAAAGTAATTAAATAGAACAGTCTGTGTATTTACATGGCAGTGAAAAGTACTAAAAATGTACTATTTAAAAAAGGTAATCTAGTGCACTTGTGGGCAATGTTGTAAAAGTTCGAAATAATTTAAAAATTTCCCTGTTTCTGTACGTTAGTGATTTGTTAAAATGTCAAACATATACTTACAACTTGAACCAGAAAATTTTAATTACAAGTACATGAATTGATCATCCAAAAATCAAGTATTTAAAATTGGAATTAATAAATATGGTTTATGTTTCGTGAGAACGTGATTGAAATTGTTTACTGGCACCAATAATGTACAGACATAAACATTTTCTACTCTTAACACGTTGACTGCCGCATCTAATCTCGGTCACTTTGTCCTGTGCCGGGTAATTTTTTTTAATGTAAGTAAGTTTATGTTTGCTTGAAATGATGCAGTTATTTGTTTTTAAAGTAATTTAGGTAAAATAGCAAAAAAAAAATTAACAACACACATGGTGTGTGATTGGCTTCCTACAAGAAATTTTTACTGGGAAGCCAATCACACACCATATGTGTTACCACATTTACAAAATTTATTACAAAATATTTATTTTATTAAAACACTTTTATAATAATAATATGTAAAAATTAAAGTAATTGTATAAAAAAAGATCAAATGCAGGCAAAAAGTGCTAAACTATATAATATCAAAAATTAATAATTATGATAAATTCTAAAACAGGGGTCCAAACAAAGACCAGGGGTATCCGGGCACAAGGGACAGCAAAATGATGATGCATTTCTAATTTTCTTGGCTCTGCAAACCCGACAATCTTTTCGTTTTATCTTTCCTCCATATGCCCTTGGTAAATGAGAAGGCAACCCACTGTGCAAGAAACGTCACAGTTCGTTTAAACAACTTCCATTTTAGGTTAAAAACTAACGTTCTAATATGTAATACTGTTAACTTCCAATCAACTTTTGATTTGCACTTCTAATATTGGAAGTTTATACAACGTTATTCCTGAAAGTGTCAGGAACGAGACCTAATTGTCAGTTTGTACGACTTCCTTTTTATACTAAGAAAGAACGTTTCTGTACGTAAGAATTTTAACTTCAATATTACTTTGAATGTGCACTTTTATGATTGGAAGTGAATTTAACGTTGTTGCTATAAGCTATAGTGACGAAGCGTCACAGTCAGTGTATAAGACTTCCTTTTTAATCTGAAACATAACGTTTACATAAATATGATTCGTACTTCCAAATAACTTCTAATAAAAATATTAACAAAGACGTAATCAAATAGGTAATTTATATTGCTTTGACCAATACGATTAAGCGTAACTACGAGAAATGCATCTGTTTATTTGTGAAGAACATAAATAATTAATGTAGTTTTTAATTTGCTTTTTATAAACTCGCCTTACCGTTATATATTGTAGACTTTTGATATTTATACTTTATTATTTAAATTATCATCTTGTTTAGTGGCAAATTTTTAGACTGTGTGTCTAAATAATAATAAACATCGCATTTCGACAACAATGGGCCGCAAGATCTCCCTTTCTAAAGTCATTCATTATTATCTAAAAATTTGGTTAGAATGAGTGAGAAAATACGATAAAACCATCTATCAGACAAAGACAAAAAATTAATAAACGTCTCTAAATATTAATTAAAGAAAAATCATAGGACCCAATGAAAATTAAAAATGTTTGTACGAAGGGGCGCTATGTCTGTGTAGTGTAGGGGGTATTGAAGTGACACATGAGTGGAAGAGAACAATCAAGAGAGTGATGACAACAGGTAAGTACCTACATGTATCGAGATGTATCATATTTTATAATGTTTATAGTGATCGAATAATGCAATTAAAATTAAAACAAGTACACCGTCTATAAATCAATATCATAGCCATGATTGCAGTAGTTCTTGAAGCAGGGTTCGAACGCGAACATAGTGAGTCTCGTTTGATTTCAATACCTACCTAAATTCCTAATCTTCGTTCTCACTCGCCCCATATATACATACAAACACATACCAGACGCTCAAATCGCTAACACATGTGACTTTTTATAGGCATAAAAACATTATGTTTCCCTGGACGAAGCAGATATTAAATTATTAATTTAAAAGACAGCAAATAAAGGCAAATTTAACAGGATTCAATTCCTTTTTAACATCAGTGAATATTAAGTCGTGCCAAATCACACATCACAATCACAGCTTATTGATCTATTATAAAAATGAATTCTTCCAGTAAAAATGTAAGTAAAGTAACTTTGTACACCTAATTAATTTATTGCATCATGTCATACAAATTATCAAAATAAAAATTTGAGATTTATTAAAAATTTCAAAAATCATACATATCTACTCGTAGTTATATTACCTATTTTAATTGTTGAAAACTGATAGTTATTTTAAACTACAATTTATTGTGAATTTTACCTCATTGTAATTGTAAATTGTAAATAATTTAAATAATAATCATAAACTGTTAGGTATTTATTTGATTAGCAATTAATTCAAAATCGTGTTTTGCGAAAAAGGTACAGATTTGAATAAACTGTTTCATCCGTTATTTTGTAATAAATATCATTAGGTAAATCGATTTATGTAAATAGTAGGTATAGGTATTTGATTTTTTTTAAATTAGTTATATAAAAAAGCCCACTTTACGATATCCGGGTTTGCATTTTCGAGTGTTTCTGGAATGAAATATACTCACCTTCACGATTATCCGAGATAATTACATATAATTAGGTACGTATGCATCAACTTTTAAAAAGACAAATCATCGTTTGAGCTTTGATTTGAGTTAATCAAACATGAAACTCGAATGCCAACATCGAATAGTCGAATTGGATTTTATAAAATTTCAAACAATTCAATATTTTTAGTGCTCTACGAGACATGTATTTGTGAAATAACTGATAATATACAATTTAATTTAATTCACTTTTGCATTTGAAAAATAATTAACTGCGATAATGTTTCACTTTTAGAGACATTCCACTAGGCGAAAATTAATTTCCACATTATCAAAAAGGCAGCGTAGAAGAATATTACTTCAGGAAATGTTAGCAAACAAAATGCGACCCACAAACAATACTAGTGACCCACAAACTGAACATAGTCAAAATTTTAGAATGGAGGAAACTACTTTAGCTTCAACAACATCATCTATTATTACTGATAATCCAAAACCTATGATAAGTAAAATATGTACACAGCAGATAGTAGCTGTTAGCTCTCCTATAGTTATGCCAAATAATAAACTTATACAATTGAGTTCTAACAGTAACGATTTTAGTAGTAAACTAACTCAGTGGGGCTATCAAGTACAAAACTTCACACAATCAGTTTAATGATTTATTGATAATTTTACGTGACCACTGTGAAAATTGCAATCATGATATTTTACCACGCGACTGCCGCAGCTTGTTAAAAACAAATGATTTGAATATGAGGCCAGTTGACATAGTGTCCCCGGGAAAATATTTTCATTTCGGATTGGAATCTGGCATACGCTACATATTTAAATTAAAAAATTTAATAACTTACGATAAACCGTTTATTAATATTGCTATAAATGTAGATGGCTTGCCGTTAACAAAGAGTTCAGGTAGTCAATTCTGGCCCATTCTTGGTTCCATAGACGACAAAAATTTGTCAAATCCCTTTTTAATCGGTATATATCACGGTTTTACAAAACCTAGTGAAAGTAACGTATTTTTAAAAAAGCTTGTTGACGAATTTCAATATATAAAGGAAAACTCAGGAATTGCTATTAATTTCAATAAATATATTATTCAAATAAATAAAATTATTTGTGATGCTCCTGCAAAAGCATTTATTTTGAACATAAAAAATCATAATGCTTACAATAGTTGTACAAAGTGTAAGGTAGAAGGGGATTTTATAAATAATCGAATGACATTTGGAGAAACCACTTCATCATTAAGAACTGACACAGAATTTTTCAACTATATTGATGAAAATTTTCATAAAAGTAATACCATATTAACGCAGCTGGGAATTGGCTTAGTCTCACATACTTGTTTGGATTACATGCATTTAGTATGCTTAGGTGTTATGAAACGTTTGATTATTTTTTGGGTAAAGGGAAACAGAGAAATTAGAATGACTGAAGAGCAAATATCAAACGTATGTGAACAGTTAAATGAATTTAGAAATTGTATGCCAAAAGAATTTAATCGCCTTCCACGATCAATTTTAGAAATCGATCGTTGGAAGGCAACAGAATTAAGACAATTTTTGTTGTATACTGGCCCAATTGTGTTAAAGAGAAATTTAAGTCCAGTTCAATTTAATCATTTCTTAAGCTTTCATTGCGCCATTAGAATTTTAGTAGATGAAACTTTATGTCATAAATATAACGAGTTTTCCAAAACATTGTTAATTTACTTTATAGAAAATTTTGGTGATCTTTATGGTAAGGAATATGTCAATCATAATGTACATAATTTAATTCACTTACCAGAAGATGTACAAAAATTTGGACCTCTGGATAACTTTAGCGCATTCAAGTTTGAAAACGCAATGCATGAAATAAAATTATATATGAAAACATCAAACAGACCTCTTAAACAACTTATTAATAAAATAGATCAGATCAGAAAATATAGCGAAACAGAAACTTCCGTAAAATATCCCAAACTTGCAAAAGAGACTCCAAACTTTAATTCTGTTGCTAATGAAACCTTTTATAGCAAAATTATACTTGAGAATTTCTACATTAATTGTAAATCAGAACGCGATTCTGTTGTGTACACAAAAAATTCATATTTTATGATCAAACGAATCTCAAAAATAAACGAGGACATAATATTACATTGCAACAAAATTCTTGATGTTGACTCTTTTTTTCATCGACCATGTAAATCAACTCTATTTAACTCTGGTATAGCTAAAAATTATGATAAATCGATAGAAAAAGTTAATATTGCACAAATAATTGGAAAATGTATTAAATTCAGAAAGTATGTTATTGCAATGTCACACAAACATAATTAAATAGAATACCTAATAATACTTAATGATTATATTTTCTAAGTTTTTATTTAAGTTACAGTCATATTTTAAGTTTAATAGCACCTACGGGTATGTACAGTTGCGAGATCATAAAGCGGGACAGTTAAGCTTTATTAGTGTAAAGTAGCTTTTTGATATAAAGGGATCTTTCTATCCAAGAATATCCATTACTAATAAACGTCAAAAAGCCGTGTAAAAATATGTATTGACATGACAATTAATAATTGCCAAAAAGTACGTCCAACTTACAATACTAAAATAACAGCATTTGAATATAAGAGATGTCCCGCTTTATGATCCCGCAACTATACGTAATTATACATATTTTATAATCAGGCAAACTGTGTAAAAGTCATTATTATGTTTTTTCATATTTCTGGTTTTTCAGTTTTCTTATGCTATAGTAAAATTTAGCGATAAGTCGTATTCTGTCATACCATCATCTTGGCTTTTGGAAAATGGCAAATCCTGTTATTGGCCGAACAGTAAAAGTCCGAGAAACTTAATAGTTCGTGCAGTAGAGCCAGAATCTACTTGGAAACTATACGAAGTTAATGTCCTGCAAAGTTTTAGTAAGCTGACGTTTAACTTTTTGATATTCAATACAACATATTTTTAATATTTTAGATTCCTACGAAGAAGCATTTCATAAAGAAAAACATTTTACAAGTTCCTCCTCCTCTTCTTCTTCGGATGAAATCAATTCTTGAATAGAAAACAATTTAAAAGAAAATTAAAAATTAAAAATTCAATTGACCACGACTTACCTGAACTTCAAGAAGAGATTTCTGGTAAATAAAAAAATAACTTTTTATATTCACTTTGTAAACTATGTTTATAATAATATCAACTTACAGGTGATAGTGAACCACAAAACACCGATAACCAAAATATTTAATATTGAAGAACCGTTTGACAATTTGCGAAAGGAAATTGATGGTAGTTAATACTTATATTTTACTAACCATTCAAATACAATTTTATTTACGATTTATTTTAGCCACTAGTAGGTTGCTATCCCTAGAAGAAGTAACAGAAGGTCCTACGGCAATTCATGCTATCCAACCGACTGCGTCAGGTACTGAAGAAAACAACAAACAAATTGATAACAGAGAGGGTAAGCTAACATATATATTGTTTACAACTATTAGTGCATGTTTAGTTAGATAATAATATTAAAAGGGTCAGTTTATAGAATACAAATTGAATATGTAAATGAGATTACATTTTAATCATGATCAATGATCAAATATTCAGCCCATCAAATTTTCAAAATACGGTTTTTCGCCATTAAATGATTAAAATATTTATTTGACTTTCTGTAAACGGACCCTAAGTATTTTATAGGTATAAGATAAGTATCATAAACATTATAATTATTGTTTTTCAGATAATACTAAATATGCATTTGGAAGAAAAACCATGGAAGAATGTTTTCTAGATATAAAACATGAATTAATGGTAATTTCCGAACGGTTATCCAGAATAGAGTCAAAATTTAACCTTGGCCCCAATGACACACGAACTAAGCTTCCTGAAATGCCATTGGCCAGTGTGCGTGAACTCCTGGATTTTGACGACCATATTCAGAAAGATCCCGCAATGGCCAAAACTTTCGTAAGAAATATAGGTACCTAACCTTTGAATTATGATTTATAATAAGATAATTTTGATTTTTAGTTGCAACGCATGACATACATAGGCGGATACAACGACAAGAATTGTGTCAACAGATGCCTACAAAATTTCTTCACCAATCACGTGGCAACTTTTTGTAGCTGGACGGGCCAAAAAAATAATTTTAAGCTTTCCAGCCTAAAATCTATATATATCATAAAAGGTACTCCTAAATTTTTTAAAGTTAGTTATAATTGAATTTTAAAATCGAAGCTAATATTTATTTCTTAGAGGCCGTAAAAGAAAATTTTCCAAAAATGACCGACAGAAGTTTCCAGCAAGCAACGATGGAATGGCTCAAACATGCCAACCAACGATACCAGCGGGAGAAAACAAATTGAGTTTTATTTGCTGTTTAACTATTTTATTAAAATATTTTATATTTCAATAACACAATTTTTTATTTCCCCTAAAAATCATTAACTAATAAAAGCCAATTATTAATTATCATTAACTAATTAAAAATTAATTGAATTGTTAAGAAACTGACGCTAGGAAAATTTATTAAACTTTCAAATACGACGTTGCAGAAACTTTTTACTTTGAAGTTAACGTAACGTCATGTGTAAACGTGCCCGTGACCGCTGTAGTTTATCTTTTATTAACTTTTAACTAGTAAGTTTAAAGCACCTTAAAAAAGGAAGTTGTCCCAACTTATCGATGTCAACGTGCAGAACACATTTAAAATAGCAAGTTGTTAAAACGTGTTAAAATTTTCGTTAAATTAACTTCCCAAAAATTTGGTGCCAAGAACGTCGCATTTCAAACATTATAATAACTTTTTGGTGCGACGTTGGTGTGATAAAGTCGTTGGGACAGACATAAGAACTTCAGGCTACGTGCCTGTAACGTCACAGAAGGTGTAAACGTAAAGTCACAAGGTAACAAAGTAACGTTAACAGAACGTTTATGGGAAGTATTCTTGCATAGTGGGAAGTGGACCAGTGAAGGTAGTTTCGGATCCTTCCTAGGGGCTGCTTTTGGAACCACAAGGTCTTCGATGATTGCCAACCGGAAATTGTGGAAACTGGTTCTACTTCCGGAAAACCGCTGGTATAAATACCAAGCATTCAAAACAAGAATTTGTAAGATATTGAGGCCAAGTTTCTTATACCATCTTATTGTTTTCTTGTCGCATGCATTGTAAGACAGCATTTGATCTTTACGATCTACCCCCGACATGTATTTATTGTACTGAATAATTGCTTCTGGCTTTATTTTTTCCGCGCCTCGTTTTGTGACCGTTTGCCTAAGGGTAGCACTATGTTCCGTACTCATAAATATTACTTCCCTCTTGTCGCGCCACTTTGCCATTGTAATGCCGCTAGCCTCGTCACATTTTTCAATAACTTCCCCTTTCCGCAATTTTGCCTTGACCACCTCCTGGCAATTATTTTTGCGCTTGCCCCTAAGCGTCCCTGTGCAATACGTTTTTCGTTGTAACAGCGCCTTTCCTAAGGAATGACTATTATAGAAATTATCCATATATAAACTATGGCCTTTGTCCAGTTGTTCAGCCATCAACAGCAGAACAACAGTTGAAGCATGCCCCTCAGGTCCGGTCATATCCTTTGACCCAGAATAAACGAATTGCTTTAATGTGAGACCATCAGGCTCCGTCAAAACATACATTTTTATGCCGTATTTGTGGCGTTTTCCTGGTAAATATTGGCGGAATACTAAACGACCCCGCCACGATACCATGGACTCGTCAAGACTGAGTTCGCGCCGTGGAGAGTAAACCTATAAAATATAATTTGTGGTTTTATTATGATTTTACATAGAAAATAATTTTACCTCCAACATTTTCTTATTAAAATAATCTAGCACGGGCCGTATTTTGTGCAGCCTGTCTTGCTTCTCGGCATGAGGTGCAACATTTTCTGCGAAGTGGAGACATCTGAGAATAAGCAGGAAACGGTTACGGGCCATATTCTCAGAAAAACAGGTCAAATTATATAGACTGTGTTTCTTCCAGTAGTCCTGCATCCGTTGAATTCGTATTGTTCCCGAATGCAAGAAAAGTCCCAAGAACACACGCAGTTCTTCCTTGGTTAGTGGCTTCCACTGCGTAATACGGGCTTGTTCCCTAGAGCCGAACTCCAAGAAAACCTCCTCCGCATAATTATTTGTCTCGGTAGTAATAAGATTATAAAAATCATCCGTTACCAGAAGATTAAAATAATCTACAGGACGATTACCTGCAGGCTGTTGTAGCAACCCTGTCGGTTGAGTAAACAACAGATGTTGCCGTTTTTGCAACGGCGGATCGCTCCACACGACATTGTGAATTTCTTTTGGTGCGTCTTCTAGAGGACCCTTTTCTACTTCCTCTTCAATTGGTACATCGTCACCATCATCCGAATCGGAATCTGGTTGAAAAGATTCGCTGTCACTCGAAACGGCATCGATGTCAACGTCCTCTAAACTATCATCCGAATCGTCTAAATACGCCGCTAATTCCTCATCCGTTAACGCATCTGGATTTCTAAGAATCCTTCTTGCCCTTTTTATCTCAGAGGGACCTGCTACTGCTTCGTCGCCCATTATTTTAATAATCTACAAAAAAAACAAAAACAAATGGCAAAAACTCCGAACCGCAGTCACTATTAGATAGACTTGAACCTTCCCTACAAGCCAACACAGACAAACTGAACCGGTTGTCAAGCCAACATTCAAACGGTACCACTAAAATGTAAAGCGCATGGCACACACCATGTGTGTTATTGGCTTCGTAGTATAAATCCACATCACACACCAGTTGCGTGATCGGCACTCAACGTGTTAATCAAGAAATTGTAGCAGATGTATATAAGTCATTTGAAACTCACTTTCAGATGAGTACAGAGGAAGAAAACGGCTGGGGTGAATATTAAGATGATGCATGTACATTGATGGTTAAATTTATGTTTATTTTAGTCTTTCATATATGTTAAGTGTGGTAGAAGATTTTGCTATTCACAAGTTTGTGAAGCCTATACTCGCATGTAACCTCGCCTTGTGTAATTTATTCATAATTAATTTTAAATATTGAGTTTTAATGAATACAAAACATTATTTGTAAAATACATTCATTATTCTTTATTTCATGGCATGTTTTAGAATATATTTTAGTTATATTATACAATCCGCTACTGTTTTACGAATACATCATAATTACAAAGGTCAGTTTCACAAAATGAGCAGTTATGTAAATCCATGGAACCCTCCATATATTCACATATATCGACGTTTTCCCAAATGTATCCGCAACCTCTTTCGATGAAAGTCATTCCATATGCTGAAATATAAGATATGATTAAGAATATTCTGAAAGTGTGTTTAAGTTAAAGACTTACCAGTTTGAACGAAACTGACACATCTAATTACAATTGGGACATCATCGTCTCGTTGATAGTTTTCTCTCAAAATTGTTGTGTTAAACTTTTGTCCTTGAGCAGCCGCACAATCAACCACCACCATCGAAGATGTATCGCCGTTGAAACAGTCGCTAGTTAACGATGCAACACAGGCGAGGCAATTTAGGGCCGCAGCTGGAGAATACTTTGTAAATTAGGTACTGATGTTCACAGGCGGTGAATTTCAATTGTAAATCGTGCTTTTGAATATGATTTCGAATTCGTCAGTTTTATACTCACTGTTTTAACTGCTACGTTATCTTAATTTTTTTTAATGTGGCACTATTTTTTCTAATAAAGGGACATTCCTTTCGTTTGCAAGGCACAATACTTTTCTGGAACATTTTCGGAACAATTTGGTTTTAGTCTAAATAAAGTAGTTATTAACGCAATCTTCATAATAAGCCATTTTGGTGAAAAATATATAAAAGAGGCAAGAAATTTGTTGTTTAGTGTAGTATTAGATGAAACAGTAAAGATAGCAAAGGTGATAGCAAAACCCGATGAGTTCGATTACTGGAAGACGAAAAGCGCCATGAGAAAAATAAATATGGGCAGTATATACGTAAGTATAGAGAAAAACGATAAGCATGATACTCCGAATAAATAAGCAACACATAATATATTTGGGTGGAAAAGCAGTTGAGCAACGGGAAAAATTGCAATATTTGGGTTCAATTAAGAGAATGGAAAAATTAAGAAGACTAACAGCTAGGAAGAGTTTTTATAAAGGGTCGTTACACCAATTATGACATATAGATTAGAAACATAGATACAAAAGATTGACAATCCAAGGAAAAATGGAAAAAGGGCAATTCTTTTTGTATGAACTTGGTATGGAGTTTAAAACAAAGTCTTAAAACCTTGAAAAAAGAGAACACGCGAAAGACGTATCAAAATATGTTTGGAGAAAGTAAAAGTAGTAGCGTAAAAGAGCAATATTGAATGGAAAACTGCACACTTTAACGTATTCACTCAAGATTGAAAGTAATAGAGAGATAGTTGGAGAAGGACTCCAACTTAATTCCAACACTTTTATAGGTTGATAATCCCTAGGATCAGCCACTGAGGTTTCAAAGCTAGCATTGTAATGTTATGTTTGTTATTACTCAGATTCAACATTAGCAATGTTAGCACATATGTGTGATTTTACAGGTACTTAGTGGTATTTATGTTCCATATGCAGAGGTAATAATTCTTATATTTTGATCACAGTTATTATAAGTGATATTTTAGGATGATATTAACTATTTCTGTTGTATCTAACTTCGTTTCTTTATTGCATACATATTGGTAGTACCAATACATTTTCTATATATATATACATGAAGTTTAGTCAACGCCATTAGTAGTGACATAATAAAAAGATCTAACAACAGGAAAATATATTCATGATTATTAATGCTTATTTAAGATTTCAATTTAACCACATACTCAATATAAAAACGTAGATCTCTATATGGATGAAATTTTACATAATATATTGCATATTTAAACTGTAATAAGAAAAGCCTACTCCAAAGAAAATGATATGTCAAATATTTTGGTTCAATCGCTTTGGAAACGAGAACAGTTTATTATTGATTAGAAAATGCCAAGAGAATTTTTATAAACGGGAAGAAAATTAACGTGTTCAAAATTAAATATCATATAAAAGAAGGTGCTAACAAAGAGCATTAATAGCATTCACAATTCAGAAAGGAGCAACGGCGAATAAACAGTTTCTGAAGAACAAATTTTATAAATAGAAGCTGTATATAAGAACAAAAATGTGTGAAGAGATTTTCAAAAATCAGGTAAAATATATTGTTTCACAAGTCCAAATTTAATTTCAACTATAATTTAATAAATTTAAATAATATTAGTATTACGTTCTCTAATTTTGCAGTTAATGTTAAATAAGAAGCACAAATGGAAGTATTTTTATATTACCATAGCATATTTTTTGACAATTAATAAATGCTAATGTGTTTAATCATAATAAATAATATTTACCGTGGTTTAAGACAGCTGCTAGAGCAATAAGACAGAGTTTGGAACGCATTATTTTGTTTACACGTTTCAACCGTTTCAAACAAAGATTATTCTCATACTGATTTATACGTAATCAATATCAGATAACTTCCTTGACTAGATAATATATTTACATAATACATTTTAAAAATGTAAAATGTTCAATATGTAATTGGCATCTTTGTTCTACTTCTTCTACAGTCTAATAAGTTATAGAAAAGCAATCTAATTAAACGTAATTTTTCAAGCTATAGGGACATTCAAATATTGCTTTTTCAAAAATCAGGTAAAATATATTGTTTCACAAGTCCAAATTTAAATTCAACTATAATTTAATAAATTTAAATAATATTAGTATTACGTTCTCTAATTTTGCAGTTAATGTTAAATAAGAAGCACAAATGGAAGTATTTTTATATTACCTTAGCATATTTTTTGACAATTAATAAATGCTAATGTGTTTAATCATAATAAATAATATTTACCGTGGTTTAAGATAGCTGCCAGAGCAATAAGACAGAGTTTGGAACGCATTGTTTCGTTTACACGTTTCAACCGTTTCAAACAAAGATTATTCTCATACTGATTTATACGTAATCAATATCAGATAACTTCCTTCACTAGATAATATATTTACATAATATATTTTAAGAAATGTAAAATGTTCAACATGTAATTGGCATCTTTGTTCTACTTCTTCTACAGTCTAATAAGTTATAGAAAAGCAATCTAATTAAACGTAATTGTTCAAGCTATAGGGACATTCAATTATTAATTGCATTTATTTGCGATAACAAGTTTTGAAATGCTCCATATCCTTTCAATACATTTGTCATGTTGTTGCGTGCTTTTGGCACTTCTGACTAATTTCATTTCAAAATATTAAATAATATCTGTTTACTTAAACTAGCAATTATTAAATTACTTAAGAATTCCAAATTAATAATAATATCATTCTTTTGGCATCTACTGTACACAATTATTAGTCTTGATAAGTAAAATATATTCAAAGTTTAAAAATATACATAGGTATGTCATAAATACCACAGCCAAGCTTGTTAATTTTTCAATGAGATCATTCGTTATATATTATTTTCAAATACTTATTTCTTAAAAATAACATCTGAATAACAACATTTATAATCTAAAGTAAAATTCTTCTTATAAAGCAAATATTATAATCACGTACGACAATTTTCTCAAATACCCCTTTGTATGACACGATGAAAACTGGATTTCGGCGCTGCAAGTATGCTCGTGTAATCAATAGCCCTTTATTTAACAATACCCTGGGAACCGAGCAATTGAATCTATTACATCGTATGCGTCGTGTGCAAAAATTCCTTCTTGGAGAAGTCGAGAACCTTCTATAATCTGGAAACAGGCGTGTTTCACCCCTCTCCAACGGTACGAATAAAAAGGCAAGATCGCTTAAAAGTAATAATTATTAATATTTTGTTAACCGCCTAGTGACCATCGACATATCTAAGTAAGTAATTTTAAGTGTAGACTATTGGCGGTCGGTGGCTATCAAATGTTTGATACGTAGTCCAGTAGCAATTTAAAATATTAAGATTGTTACCACAGTGTACGTAATATAGCAGTGTCGAAAGCTAGTCAAGTGACGATTTAACGTGCCTATTGGTTCTTAAAATTATCAAATGATCATTAGTCCAGTCTAAGAGAAGATTCGGCAGATCACGATAATTCACCTTATGGGAATTTAAAGCAATCTTGATACTGACCCGTTGCCGTCGGATTCCGTTTCCTGTCAAACTACCGAAGAAATCCATCTCGTCTTCGGGGAAAGTCATTGACCCGCCGCATACCCGCCAACCACGATTATTATCGTATCTGCACACTTCAAGGTAATTAAAATATTACTTATGTCTCAGAGCGCTTAAACATTATTGTACCGTCGCTAGAATAAAACCAAAGGCCATTCCTTCTGGTTTTGCAGTAATACATCTGTATTATATAGTTCCGTCGGATAGTGTCAAAATAGCTTTGAGAATTAATCCATATCTCTTTGTTCACATTGTTATTAGAATAATTACACTACTGTAAATAATGGTATTAATCTGAAATTTGGAGTTCATTGTTAGAATCTTTGTACTATTGCCTATAATATTGTAACTTTAAGTTAATCTTTTAAAAGTTCCAATACGAATTATTCACTTTGTCAAATTAATACATACATTAGTTGGTGCATTTTGTTCAAACTTTAATATCCGAATTTACCATTTGTATTCTTAACGAAGATATTGTAATACGTTATTTGTGTTAATCTTTGTGTAATATCCGATTTTAATTTACCATTTGTATTTGTTTTACGAAGATATTGTAATACGTTATTTGTGTCAATCTTTGTGTAACAATAATTTATCTGTCTGGCCAGATTATCAAGTTAAGAATTGTGTAATCTAATGTAATATGTGGAAATGAAACATCTGTTTGTTAGTGTTAAATGTTTATTGTACCTTGCTTTCAATTATTTCATGTAATAAATATGGTTAAGGTTACGACACTTGTGTTCTAAATTGATTATCCTTCGTTTCTTGAGGTAATTATTTAATAAGCTCAGTGAATGTTTCTTACTTTCTTTCACTAACATATCTAGAGCCACGATATGCTAATTCTAGTGATAATAAAATTATGATCCTATTAATCAAAGTAAGTGGCGTCCAGTAATAACTTTATAAATCATCACAAGATCATTCAAGTAAGCAGTTAGCTATCTAAACGAATCAACACCGGTTACCTGAGGAACTTTTGATTGGGGATTGTGCAGCATAAGATTAAGGTAGGTGAGTTTTGTCATTAAATTAAATATGCGCATTCATTCACTCTTTGTTCAATTATTAGTCATATAGGTTCATTACAATACTAAATATTAAACGACCCTGAGATACTGGATGCATACTGTGCTACTGGGCTAATCACTCTGTTCTCGCATCCAGTACCGTTGCTGATTAGAAAATATTTATGTAACAAACCAGTTAACCCTTTAGTACCTTAAACAATGTGTTATGGAAAATAATTAGCAACAATGTACATACTTTTAACTAAAGATATAGTTGACAAATTCGTTGAAATTGTACTTTTGTAATTTAAAATTTAATTATATACGAAAAATTTGAAAAAAAATTAAGAAAAAACCAAATGTATTATATTTTAGAATTTATATTATTTAGTTTTAGGGCGTTATTCTTATCCTTTTCTTTTCCCGTGTACGTTAATTTGTATAAACGTGTTACTTTCTTATGACCGATTTATTTCTTTATTTCTTTTTCTGGACTTGCGCTATCTCTGTTTTATAGGTGTAAAATTCGGTAGTTGCTCTTCTCTCATTACTTATAAATAATACATTTCTAGGTTTATTTTTACTGGTGCATTTTTAATAGTCTGCTTTTGTTTATAAATTTCATTAATCTATTTTAAATATTTTAAGTTTCATTCTTTTTCTTCTTCTATTTCTAATTGTGTATCTTCATGTTTACTTCACGATCATGCCCTTAGCAATCTGCAGGCTTGTTTGACGAGTTGAATGCGTGTTTGTGATTAAGCAGATTTTGTCTGAAGTTATAGACTGCTTGACACTTATTCAATTATCTGTGGCCTCTAAGCCAAGATGTTTCAGTACTGAAAGCATTTGCCAACAGTGGGATAAGAAGTTAGCGCCTAGAGTCTAGATGTATATTGTGTGTTGAAGATTTATTGTCAATTTCTGAACGAGAGTTCAGTTATCATATCTTGGGATTCTGGGCGTTATTAAATTACTGTATATTCGTTGCCCCTGATTGCCCCTGATTACAATTAAAAATTGGGCTAATTTGGGCTTGTTCTGAAGTTTTTTGCTAAACCACCTGGGTGGGTATTTTGCATCCGTTTCCGCTTCTACCTGCAATAGAATTGCTGTTTGTATCACGCTGACTTTATCAAGGTTATGTGAAACTAGATATTTTTATTTAATTTGTGTATATGTTACTGTTAAAGCGAATAATTCCGGTATTCTATGAAATAACTAGTTATTTCATAAAATACCGATCCACGGTAGGTAAATCATAAAATAGTTTTGTTTTTCAATACTCTAACTAGTTATTCTATATATAACCTAGTTATTCTGTAAAATAACGTAATCGTGCAAAAGAAAGTATGAAATAAATAGACGGGACCAAGATTACAACTTAAGGAATTTATTAGATAGCTTCAGTAGTTGTTAATATTACAAAAAAAACAACAAATTGTAAAAAACACATTACACAAAAGATAATAGATACTCCTACATTTTTGGAACAATATTTTTACAAAAGTAGTAAAAAAATAATTGTAAAAAAATTAAACAATATTATTAGCACAAAGAGAAATACATTTAAATGTACAGTTTTCTGTCGATAAGGTCTTACAGGGTTTTCCTATTGCTTTTCACTATTTGTCAATTATTGTGTTTCACTATTTAGCAAATGTAATTCCCACTTTTGGCAGCGCTTGTCAAAGCTGCCAAGTGGGAATTACATTTGCTAAATCGTAAACACAATTGACAAATAGTGAAAAGCAATAGGAAAACCCTGTATTACATATTAGGTACTACTATTTATTTGTGCACGGACCGCTGCCATGACACTTGGAATTGCACAGTACATTATTCTTTTTGCAAAAACATTGTTTTGTTTCACATTTTTTTGTGCAAGAACATTTTTTAAAGCCTTGTCCTGTGCCGGTTGACTGGGCAGTTGCCACTGGCCGCAAGGATATCTATTCGGAAGCAACTTCTTCAGCGGATATAAGTTTCTCATCGCAAACACTAAACTGAGATCTTGCATATAGTTGTTTTATTACACCATGCCTTGTGCCCAATTTGTAATAATTGTCATCAGAAATATCTAGTACAATGGCAAGTACGGACCTAGGATCTCCTCTTCCACGGTCTACATCAGGAACTTGTACACGAACTATTGAACCAATAGCTGCCAAGGAGTTTTTTTATCTGAAGTAATCTTCATCTTTTTCGCTTGTTGACTTAAACCTTCTCTAGCGTCATTACGTTCATTTATTATTGACGTTTTTCTGTGACATAACAGACATCGTCGATCTTGATTCAACCCATCGGGGTTTTTAATAAATATTTCTGTTGCGCATGTAAAATGAACTGGTTTTAAACAGTCAATGCACAGCGAATAACAGTCTGATGAGAAGGTTTCTAAACAAATTACACATTTTGCTTCAATTTGTTCACAATCTTCTGTATTATCACTATTCTCACTATCTGCAAGGTTCGGTTCTTCAGTCTCTTTTCCCATGTTTACCAAAACTTTGTTTAAATCTTCTTCATCTTGCAATGAATTTATTACTTCTTTAGGCAAAAAAGACGTTGTTAAACCAACTTTTGGATCTACACCAAACATTGCCTTATAAGGGGTTCTTTTGATGCCAGAATGATAGGCACGATTTTTCATAAACTGGACAAACTGCAACCCTTTACTCCATTTGTTTGTGCCATTTTGTTGCATCCAAGTGGTAAGTATGTTTTCTACATCTTGATTTGCCCTTTCCACGCTACCTTGGCTTTGACTGTGCCTAGGCTTTCCGTGCACAATTTTTAACTCCGGCCACATATCTCGAAGACTTTCTATCATTTTATTGCAAAACTCACGACCATTGTCCGATTGCAGAATGCTAGGAGCTCCAAAAAGCAAAAATATTTCAAGAATACGACAAGCAACTTCCTCAGCGCGTTTGGTTTCTAGAGGCTTTAACACAACAAATTTTGTGAGATGGTCCTGATAGACCATGATGAATTTATAACTGCCATCAGGGTGAGATTGAAAATCAATTAAATCTATCTGACAGCGACTATTTAAATGCTCAGAAAGTATGGGTTTTATAACAACCCCTTTCTTTTCACTCTTCCTTTTCTGCTGGCATAATTCGCAGTTATCCAAAAAACTTTTTATTTGTGCCTGTGTTATATTTTTGTACTTCTTTTTTAGTTCATTAACCATACGATCTCTTCCTCCATGTCCTATTGCAAGGTGGGTGTCGTAAAGGACATCAAACAAATCATTTCTTGTAATATAAAAGACTACTTCAGAGTCTCTTTCTTTCATCGGGACAATTAATTTTTCAATGCCTTTTACTACAAGTACATCATAATGTTCCAGCAACCAATAATCTCGGGAAACTTTCTTCTCAGTTTCTTTTGCACGTTTCACATCTTCCATTAACCTCACATATTTATCATGTGGTAGTAACGCACTATTCGTCTTCGTTTCTTTTTTATTTATAGAGTCCGTAAACTTTTCATTCATTTTCCTTTTTATTTCACTTCCTTCCATGGTAATACCACTAAATATGGTTAATAATTTTATTATTATTATTGTAACAGCACTTAAAATAAAGTGCAGCCGTTATTCTATATATTAACTAGTTAAAGTATCAAATTACAAAGTATTCTACACTTTAACTACCATAGATCGGTATTTTATGAAATAACGAGTTATTTCATAGAATATCGGATTACATGCTTTAACGGTAACATATACATAAGAAACTAATTCCGTCAATTTGCCAAATTGTATGTTGAGTAATTCTGATTGTGGTAGGAATTACATAACGGAAATGTTAGTTTAGTTACGTGTTGAGGTTTTTTTTTTTGTTAATTCAAAGCATTTGGTGTGGGATATTTTGTAATTATTTATGGTTGGTCTTCTTTAATATAATTTTTACTAGCTACCAGCACGATATTAACATTATATATTTAAATCTACTTTCTGCATTCCCTTGAAAATTCGAATTTCTTATTTGACAATTTAATTTTACGTTGTTTTTAAAAACATAGTTGTACATTTAGAATGTATTTCTAAATGTGTATCAATCATATAATCTTAAATTCCTCGAATTTAATTGTATGTTCTGTGATTGATGCTCGCCAATGTATTTAGTTCATTCTTGTTTTATATTTAAATAGTGGCAATACTTCAAAACGACCTTTTTCGACTGATATTAGAGCCTCTAATGTTTTTTTGGCTTATTAATTTCTTATGTCATATACAGCTTGAGTTGTTCGTTTGAGCACTCTGCTAATATGCATATGCATAATAAATTGTCCTGAAGCACGAAAGCTTCAGTACTTCAATTAAGTGCCCTTATTGTTTAAGCACTTGCTTGAAATAATAGTTTTTTTTTCATCATTAATAATCATAACTTTTCCCTTCAGGAATTGTACATTTTTTGTTTTTAAATTTGTAAGTCTAAATTTTGTAATAGTAATTTTCTTTCTTAAGTTCGATAAATATACAGGGGAGATCTTATAAATTTGAACTTTTATACCTAACCTATCTGTTTTACACGACAACGCATATGGGACTGACTCTACGGTTATCATAATCAATCAGTTGCGATAGTACAGATTGTTTTGGGTATTAATTTTAACTTTTAGATCAGTATATGTTGATTATATAAATCGTCCAATCTTTTTACATCTGTTTTTCTAGACATAACGGAGAGTAGTGTTGATTCAATAAATTTTTAAATCTTCGATTTTTGAAATTGAAACAGGCTCATTGTATTTATAATAAAACTTAGAAATCCGTAATCGAAGCAAAAATTTTGACTTAACTACAGTTTTTGGAGGTTGTTGAAAAGAATGTGATATTTCCTTTCACATTTATTTTTTTTCCTGTAAATGTTTATTAAAGAGGAACAGTGCTTTCTTTGTAAATGCTTTAAAAAAGTTAATGTTGAACCTTTTATATTTTACGAAAAGGTAAACAATGCTAATATTGTGCTTTAACACTATAATTATTATCAGTAGTTGTAATCTTAAAATATCTTTCATCTAATAGTTTATCTTTTTCACTAACGCGACCCATATTCACGACTATGAGTATACGTCTTGATGTTGATGCTATAGGATATATAGATATCGTGGATGCTACGTTTTTTTTTAAGTTATCATCGAGCGGGTTTTCGGTTTTATATTGAAAGTGGCAATAAATACTTTTCTACTTTTTACGTGCCTGATATTTATCAGGAATATAATCAGGATCTTTACCTGATGAATTGTGGAATGAATCCACTACATCGTTATCCTTTATACATTTTTTGCGACATACTTTTGGGGAGGGGGATAATTAATTATAATTTAAATCTAGAACAATCGCTTTTATTACTAGTGGTCTTACAACTCTACACAAGCTATTTATTTTGTCATGTTCAAACATCGCTATATCCTAATCCGCACATCGTAACAGATATAAAGACCATTAAATGGGATATTACAGTGGTTAAAAAACATCTACAGGTGTTCTCGCCGTTCTCCAGTGTTACGTTGCATATGTCTATTATTATTTTGTTTTGTTAAAAATAAAAACAATTCAGAAAGGAACCTCAACAGGACGTCAATTAAAATTTGTTGAAACTGTTGACAATCATGCTGTTAGATATTGTAAACACAATGTCCTAAGAATTATAAATGTAGTATATTATTGTTTTTAACGCTTCATCAGGACGTAACAAACGAGATAGGTCCGTTTAAAATAGAATAATTGATGATATTCCTAAAGACACGAATCATTGTATGATTTTCAACAATTCTATATCAACATTTTTATAACTTCAAAAATATTTATGTGGTTATACACTATTATCCACCACTCTATGTATTATTCTAACCGCTCTGCAACTCAACATGGTAAAATTTTGAAAATCAACATATTTATAATTTTATTGTTTTGTTTAAACTTAATTCATGAATCGATTATTGCTATACTATTCTTAATATTAATTCAAGAACTAATTCATATTAAATCTCGCACTGATATATGCCATAGTTATTTTTAGTACTTAGATTTTACAACTACATATCTACAATATTTAAGAAAGTATGTCATTGTTGCATAAGTTTCCACTGCAGTGTGTGCAAGCTGAAATAGTATTATGCTCCTTCAGAAATTCACATATGTCAACATTTTCATAAACGGTACGGCATCCTCTTTCAATCCAGGTCATTCCATATGCTAGAAATGTTTTTAAATAATAATAATTTAGACTGTACTATCTGTAGTTTTTCATTGGCCAGTACTAACCTGTTATAATGAAGCTAACACATCTTTCTACAATTGGAACGTCATATTCCTCTGAATATTGTATATCTGTGACGCTTTGCTTTGATGGAAGACAATCTTGTTCAATCATTGAGTTAGAAACTCCGTTAAAGCAGTCACTAGTTAAAGAAGCTACGCAAACGTAACATCTTAAAGCGATGGCTAAAATTAAGTCAATTTTATTATAAAATATAGAGATAGTAGAACACGGTTATAGCGTCATCATAGGGTCAGCACTTTTTGGCGTTATAACCGAGTGACACTATTCACGGAATAGGCGAGTTTCGAAAAGCTGTAATTTAACAAATTTTTGTGTAACTAATCCGATACGTAACATGCTTCATTGGACACGGGCCATCTCGGCACTTTTAATCCCCGGATTAATTTTTGGACCCAGGCGACTATCCAACTCGTCACCGGAGGTAGAATCACGAGAGGTCATCTCGTCACCCAAGACTAGCCATCTCGGCACTTTTAATCCGCGGCTTAATTTTTGGACCAGGGGATTAGCGAACACATATACCTTCATAACCATAACAGATTTGACAAAGTAGTGTAGAAAAATAAAAAGGCATAGTAGAATAAAAATACTATTATTGTTTTCTTCAACACATCACATGTTTATAAACTACATTTAGATCTGAAATTTATTTACAACTTACATATACCTTCATAACCATAAGAGATTTGACAAAGTAGTGTGTGAATACCACCCACAAGAATATTATTTGTTATATTACAGTGACTTTATTTACTCCACCTAATTCAGGACATTGAGATTATAAGTGTTCCTTAAAGCAAAAATATAAATTCTTTATGATAAAACTATTCAAGTTTGACACACATATATTTCTGATGGATTAATACAATAGTTTCTTTCTGTGTTAGTATATTAAAAATATGTTTACGTTATATAAAAGAGATGTTCCCTGGAATCCTACAATAGTATTCAAGAAAAGAAATAGCCTACTTATTGACAAATAAATTGTTCTCCCGGTGTAACATTTGATTTTAACAGATCTCGCTGTTAAAAATAAAAATGTACAAACATGACAAATAAAAAAACAGTGCTGACCATCGGTATGACATTTTGCTCCACAACCCGATGTAGCACAACTCCACAGAATTCTTGCGTTTTTTAAAACCTTCCTCTTTTTAAATTGGAAATCGTTTAACACCAGCATTTTTTGACCTCGTTGGCTGTATATAAAATCGGCAACTAGAGCTTCCATTATACACGAGACACCAATGTAACAAGTTGTAGCAAACAAATGCAATCGTTTTACAAGAGAGTCAATTTATAGCAAATTTCAAAATATTTTACCCAAAGTTTCATGATAATAAAGATAATCCTATTAGTGGTTGCTAATAGCTATTTAAGTGAAAGTGACGAGATCACCGGTTTCAAAGGGGTACTTTCAAAATTACCTGACTTTCTTTGGTGACGAGTTGGCTAGTTTAAAAGGGTAGGGATTAAAAATAGTGACGAGTTCACCGGTGCCAGCTTCATTACCTGCTTTACATTGCAACAAACGCAAAACTGCACAAAAATCATATTCATTCAAACTGTAAGTTATATAGTACTGTATTGTTAGATGGTTTGTGAATTCTAATAAATGAGGTTATTGTTATTTCCTACAGGTACCTCTGTAAATATGAAAATTCCCAGTAGTTATTGCCTACATATGCACATATGTATTTCAACTGACGTTAAACTCGAGGTTCACCAGAATTTGATGCCGTTATATGCAATGATTTTTAGGTTGTCTACTACAGGCAATTCCAGAGATCAAGACGATTGCCAAACGGATCAATTGTCAATCATCTGATTGACAGTTGATTTCTCGTTTGCTTCTATTAGTACATGCTCTATCTACCATGTACTAATATAAGCAAACCAGAAAAAGTGCATAACCAATATAAGAAGCTATTGGGGACGAGATGCTGACTCAGATCATTTCTTAGTAGGAATACAAATGAAGCAGGAAATACCTGCAGTCAAAAATAGGTAAAAGCCAAAATAAACAAAAAGCGATTAAATAGATTAAAGGGAAGCGAAGATAATGTATAAAAGAAACTTGGAAATGTACCTGGAACATATGGAAGAGAAGAGAGTAATGATATAGAAGGTGTATGGAATGAAATGAGTAAAAAAATGGTACAGCCGATACAGGGATGTAGTAAACCAGTATTCGATGGCAGTAAACGAAAAAAATGTAAAAAAATACTGAGGGAAGTGAAGAGAAAATATTATGAATAGCGATTAGAGGAAATTGAAGAGAGCTACCAAAAAAAAATGAAATACGTAAGTTGTATCAAGCAAGAAGTAGACGAACTAGAAGTCAACGAGGGCATATCGAATACAGAAAAAATAAGAATTATTATACATAAACTTAAGAACAATAAAAACGCCGGTACGGACGACATAACAGCCGAAACGTTCAAATATGGAGAGAAAAATAATTCTGAATATATGGATGCCCCATACATAAGAAAGGTGACAAGACAGTTTGTGAAAGCTATAGAGGCATAGCTTTATTAAATATAGCGTATAAAATTCTTGCGTCGTATATAAAAACTTTGTTGGTTCCTAAAATGGAGGAAGCTATAGGAGAATATCAATGTGGATTTAGAATACGGTGATCAGTGGTAGATCAAATATTCACGCTTAGAGATATATAAGCAGAAAGCTACGAATTTGGAAAAGATACACATGTGTTCTTTATAGATTTTAAACAAGCATTCGATAGAGTAAGAAGGGGTAAACTATATGTTACGTTATGGGAAGTAGGAGTAAACAATAAAATGATAAATATGATAAAGCTAACGCTTGAAGGGACAGAATGTTGTGTAAAAATTGGAACAGAGGTAACCGAAAACTTTGAAGTGTGGAAAGGACTGAAGCCCCTGCTTCAGTCCTATCAACACCCGCTCTCTTCGGCATTATTTAATTATGTGCTTGAATATGCTATGCAAAGAGCGAGGATAAACAGAACGGGACTACTGTATCATAAGAGAGACCATTGCTTGGCATTTGAAGACGACATTGTTATAATAACGAGAAGTAAGGAGGAGTTACGAGAAGTATTGCTACGTTTGGAGCAAAGTGCAGCGGAAATGGCGATCGAAATAAATGAGAGAAAGACAATACATGATATGGGCTAAGAAAGGAAATACTAAAGATAAAAAGTTTGTCGTGACAACAGCAAGCGGTAAAGTCTATAGTTTTAAAGAAGTAAAGTCATTCGCATATTTGGTAGTAGAATTTAATAGGAAGCATATATAAAAAATGAGGTGTGGCCACCACACGACTATCTTATACGTATGAAAGTGTTACTTCCGGTCCGAATTTTGAAATTTCATTTATAGAAGAAATATTCCAAATCCAACTTTAAATACTTTTGTACTCTTCATAAATATATATAGAATGCATAATTTACGACATATTTGCAAAAAATCGTTATTCGATGCGAATTTTGATTTTTTTTTTATACAAAATGTATTGAAAATTAAGTTCTAAATACTTTTATACTCGTAACGTACCTGTCTAAAAAGCATGACTAGCAAAATATTTGCAAAAAACCGATTTTCGATAAGAGTAAAAAACCTACTTCCGGTCGGAATTTCGAAACATTTTTTTTAATAAAGTTCTTCTCAAATTTAATTTTAAGTACATATGAATTCTTTATAAATTTGTCTAAACTTAGTAGTTGACGAAATATTGGCAAAATTCGATGTTTTCACTGAAGTAAACTACTACTTCCGGTCTGCCGATTTTGCTGAAAATCTAATAAGTTCTCAAGAGAGAGATTATACTACTAAATGCAAAGTTTGGAATAGATAGCTATAGCGGTTTGACCGCTATCGTGGTCACAGACAGACACACAGCCACAGACATTTTTTAAAAACCACTTTTTTGGTATCAGGGGACTTCAAAACGTGGACATCTGAAAAAATCTCGAGATCGAAAATTTTCATCATCACAATACTTCCTTATACTACGTATAAGAAAGTAAAAAAATGAGGTGTGGCCACCACACGACTTCCTTATACGTATGAAAGTGTTACTTCCGGTCCGAATTTTGAAATTTCATTTATACAAAAAATATTCCAAATGCAACTCTAAATACTTTTGTATTCTTCATAAATATATATAGATTGCATAATTTACGACATATTTGCAAAAAATCGTTATTCGGTAAGAGTAAAAGTGTTAGTTCCGGTCCGAATTTTGATTTTCTCTTTATACAAAAGGTATTGAAAATTAAGTTCTAAATACTTTTATACTGGTAACGTACCTGTCTAAAAAGCATGACTTGCAAAATATTTGCAAAAAACTGATTTTCGATAAGAGTAAAAGACCTACTTCCGGTAGGAATTTCGAAAAACTTTTTTAATAAAATTGTTCGCAATTTCAATTTTAAGTACATATGAATTCTTTATAAATTTGTCTAAACTTAGTAGTTGACAAAATATTGGCAAAAGTCGATTTTTTCACTAAATTAAACTACTACTTCCGGTCGGCCGATTTTGCTGAAATTATAATGATTTCTCAAGAGGGTGATTATACTACTAAATGCAAAATTTGGAATAGATACCTACAGCGGTTTGAGCGCTATCGTGGTCACACACACACGGACACACACACAGACACAGACATTTCTTAAAAACCACTTTTTTGGTATCAGGGGACTTTAAAACGTGGACATCTGCAAAAATATCGAGGTCGAAAATTTTCATCATCACAATACTTCCTTATACGTAGTATAAGGAAGTATTGTGATGATGAAAATTTTAAAAGAGATCCAGAGCAGGATACAGAAAGCAACAAATGTATATACCAACTAAGAGTAAGTACACTCCTTGATAGAAAAGATCTGTTATCCAGAGGGGCAAAGTTGAGAGTTTACCACAATATTGAGGCCTATAGTATTATTTGGAAGTGAAACTTGGACAATGGATAAGAACGAACAAAAAATGCTAGCAGTATGGGAATGAAAATGCATGTGAAGGATATGTAAAGGCAAAAAAGTGAATGATAGATGGGAAAAAAGAAGCAACAGAGAATTACAAGAATTGTATAACCAACCAAATATTATAGGAATAGCTAAGGGATATAGATTAAGATAGTTAGGGCACATTAAACGCATGGAAAACGAGAGTTCCCAAAAGACTAATGGAAGGAGACATAGGAGGGAAGAGGAAACAAGGTAAACCCAAAATAAGATGGATGGACGAGGTGCTGAAGGACGTTAACTGCTTGAGGATAAATAACTGGCGGAAGAAAGCAAGAGATAGAAAAGAGCAGAAAAGGATAACGCACTAAGTCAAGGGCCTACTAGGCCTGCAGAGCTAATAATATATAAACAGTAGTCGACAAATTTTAATTTCTGGTACGAAAGTAGAAGAGGAAAAGAGCACGGCGAAATAAAATAAAGACAAATATATAGCGAGGCTGCCAAGTACACCCGGCAAACGCTTGCTATCAAATCTGAAAATACCCCGACTGCGTTGCTTCTCCCACCACTGTTGGAAAGCAGGCATTGCTGCATATTATAAGGTAATCTTCTGCATGGGATAGATAGCTAGAATAGAGTTAAACAGAAATTAAAAATTGTCGACTACGGTATAAGACGATTATGATGCTATATACCCGAGTTGCCGCTATAATCGACGGCGTTATAAACAAGTTGTGCTGGTTGTGCTGTATTTGGACAAAATCAGAAAGAAGTACTGTATCGTTGATAATAAATATCGTATACTTGCTTCTCTATACTGTATTCTACATAATTCATATCTAACTGGAACAGTTATACTTCCACCTAAATTTGTTATGCTTTCCTATTAGAAATTTAATTTTAACTGGGTACAGACTCAAAAGCGGCATATCTTAGCCTTTCTGGTGTTATTTATTGTGATGTTTAATAATGCATTTTTCTAATTTTAAATATGAAGTTTTAGATATGTGTGGATGTAATTATTCACATGATAGATACACAATAAGTTCAAGCAGCCGGTAAAAATATTTATGTAATAGATCTCTTAGGTAATTTAGTTCTTGATGTGACAAAATTATAAATTTTGTATGTATAATTATAAAATTAACATTTCTGTATTTATTATTTAAATATTGTTTTAATACGTACCGTAATTAAAAATAATTGCCAATATAAAAACACAAAGAAGTAAGCGCATTTTTAATAGAAGTACGGCTGTTTTCATCTAAATCGAACGTTTATCAACATGTATGCACGGTAAATAATTTTTAGATAATGTCTTGATAAGATAGATGGTGATTTGGATCACTTGAAAATAAATACATCTAATATTTTTTTTTTTTTGCATATTTGGGTATTTAAAAAATATGGAAAAAAATGAAAGGGTTTTAAAGGGTCTATTCCAGCTTGGTGATCATTTTCAAATAGATCCCGGATTAAATCTGATACAACGCATGAAACGATATTGATCAATTATAAAAATACGATATATGCAGTTGTTAACCCTTTACCTTGAAGATAACAAGATCATTGAGAAAGCACGTGCGCTGTTTTCTAAATTGGTTTTTGTGTGAAACTGTTACAGCTAGAATAATGAAATAAGCACTGACCTTAAAAGCTATATGGTACATGATATATGTATGGTTATATGTATTGTATAATATTGTTCGACAAGATATTTGTAAAATATATTTTACAGTTTTGTCAACAGTTTCTTAATAGTTTAAATTAATTGATAAAGAAAATACTATTATCATCGTAATGTTCTAATTTCTATATCGTTTAAGTTCATTAATACCCTAACCACAAACATTGTTTGAGTTGTTGTTTATATACCTACGTAAATATATTAAAATGTTTAGCCAAACATAAAAAAAAGTAATTAAACTAATCTGTCGTCATGGCGTAGATTGATAAAATAGTAAATTAATAACAAAAATTACAATTAGAAAGGAAAGTCATGAAAGTAGAACCACTGGAAGATATTTGATTTATCAAAAAGAACACTTTCATTACAATGCAATAATGCCAACGTATGTGTTCAATGACAAACGAGTGAAAAAACATAGAAAGATGCAAACGCGAATTGTGTAAAATTAAAGTATATAAATGTAAAAATTTAGGTGCAGAGCAGAAGCATACTCTTCATGTAGTTTGATCAGAAGATCATGATTCATCATGGACAGCACCTAATTTCACATAATAATAATAATATACATTTTATTGTCCAATAGATTAATTTCCATATACCAGGATAAAATGCATGAATACGCAAATTCGCGAATACCAATAATACTATTGCATATATAACAACACACAATACAAAGATATAGATGTCAGTAAATCGTTTTATTGAAGTAGAGAATCGCAGCCACTCTCAGTATTTCCGTGAGGGGGGGGGGGGGTGCAAAATTAATATCACAATGCGATGAGATATGCGATGAGATATGGTTGAACCCGCTCGACATTGCAAAAATTGGAAAATTCATAGACGAGTCTGACGTTGCATATTGTGCTTGAAAAGTAATATTCTGCCTTGCAGAAAATCGGGGAATATTAAAGCGAAGTTTAGATATTAAATTTGGGGAATCAGCCTTGAAGTGAACAAGGTTGTAAACAAATTTTATAAGATTTAACTGACGTCGATGTTCAAGCGAATCCATATCAAATTTCTGCAACAGTACTCGATAGTCGTATCCTCTGCAAGGGTAAGTATCCTCCTCTCTGTCATGAAAATGTTGGGATTTGTAATTACAAATCCAGCGTATTTTCATTTGGATACTGTTAAGTTGCTTTACTTTGCTTTTGTGCGATCTAGATTGAAGTATGGCTCCATTATATAGATTCCTTTCTACTCTACGCATAAATTACTCGTAGAAAAGGTACAGAAGAAGTTTTTAAAGTATTTGTTTAGTGTGATTCTTAGGTATGGCATAATTCAGAAAGCTGTCAAATGTCTTTAATTGTTGAATTACGTGATAATATAGTACAATTTATTGTATAGTTCAATGAAATGGGATTAATCTTTCTGGAATGTTTAAGGCAACGATGTTTGGAACACACCACTTGGCAATTCTGTGAAGTTGGTCTTGTAAGTGTAGGCAGCCGGTAACCGATGAGATAGATCTCAGGAGTTTTAAATCATCGCAAAAACACACTTGTCGCAAGAAATTTAAGTTATAGGATCGTTAATGAACAATAGAAACAAGGCCAGACCCAAATTTAACCCTTGCGGTACTCTAGATGTTGCAATGAATAAGTATAACTTGTATGCACTGAAGGTAATGAACTGCATTCTTTTCTGTGGGTATGAGAAAAATAGTGTCACTCATGTAGTACTAAAACTCGAAAAGGTTTAGTTTTTGCAGTAATAATTTGTGATCAATGTATTAGAGAAGTCAATATATATTTATCGACACGGTTGCAGGTATCAAATGTAAAAGTATACTGTGCGAAGTTGGCAAGATTTGTCTTCTCCATAAAACTATGTTGGTCAGTGGCAATGAAGTTTTTGACAAGTGGATAAGTTGGACAATGCAATACTGTCTAAAAGACCTTGGCGATGTTGTTCGGCATAATGATCGGCCGATAGTTGTTTATGTCACATGTTGAGTCACTCTTGAATACAGGACAACCTTTTATACCTTTTCATAAATTCGGGAAGGTAGCTGTAGATAATACCAAGTTGAAGATGACGGTCAAAAGAAACACCAACACTGGGCTGCAGTCGCGCACCAAGAAACTCCGTATATTATCTGAACCTGCTGTAATTTTATTCGTCAGTTTCCTCATAGCTACACCCACCTCAGTATCAGTGAAACTATTATTATTGATATCAAGACAATTACATGAATAATACTGACAGGAAAGTCTAAACTAATGTACTTGGATGAGAATTGCAATTTACAATAAAGAGTGCATTACTAACTTCTGTTGTTTTACATTGTGGCCGGATATGGAGTTTAGCTTCTTAAGGTAATACATTATATTACACATATCGTTTCATATTTATGCGTTATACGTGTCTACGGCTACCTTTCGCCTACATTTTCATGTTTGATTTTCACAGTTCTGTATTATAGTTTTTCTGCCTTGCCACAAATTTATTATTTGACACATAAGTCAGTATTATTTGTGTAGTGAATTTAAATGTTGTCCATGATAAATCAGGATCTTTTGATGAAACTACATAGAAAATAGAGGAGCTTGTTTTGTTTGTTTGGTAAATTTTGATGTTCTTTTTTGTTTGAAGTTGTTCTTATTAATCTCTCTTATAAGTATATAAATATCAATAACGTAAAACATTAAATACCAATGTTTGAAAATAAAAATGTAATCATATTTAAACTAAGCATAAACATATGCCTTGCGCATCAATACACAAAACTTTGCGAGAACTTCCTGTGTTTTGTGACGGCATAGCAGTGGGCTTTGCGAAATATATGAAATTGAGTCATAGTTATAGCATATCGTACATATGTCTTTCTACTCATAAACATAACATACAATTTGACGCATTCAAATTGGGTATGGGAAATTCTATTTTAAGCACTCGTGCTGGAAGTAAAGTTGATACTGTAATTTGATTAATTTAATGATATTTTCAAATTATAAACCCCTAATCCTAATAATACACTGGCTAGTTCGTTGTTTTGCTATGAAAATAATAAAAGACGATGTAATAGAAATTGTTATACTTCAAAGGTATGTAATACTCATTATTATTATAATAATGTCAGAACAGCCACACATATTCAATAAATTAACATTACTAATTTTTCATCAGATACTGATACTCCAGAAGTTTGGTTTGTTTCAATTGATCTCGATTGTGAGGGTAAGGTAACATTGATATTATTATTAGATAAACCTTCAGTTTGTCAAACAAGTTGCAGGAGGAATCGACATCTCTGATTGGGTCATTGTTTTGGCAAATCAAATTCTGTTATGCAGAGAATTTTTGACATATCCTTTTGCAACCATAGATGATTTCCATCCACCATGTCTTTTAATTGAATGCAAATCACCTCCTTGATTTGCCAACAAGTTAGTTGCGCTATCAAGCTGAAGGTATTCAGCTATTCGCATTGGAATTTTACCAATTTTATTAAGACCAGTAGATGAAGAAACACACTTCCCATTGCGATATGTTAAGAAGAATCGTTACGTGTAGTCGGGTCTTAAATTTGCGTATTGCCGAAGTAAAGCAAGCCATTCTGGTTTAATGATTGCAAATGTACTGCTGTTTTCTGTTTTTGTTTGTGGAATTGTTACAATAATTAAATTACTTTTAAATTCTATGTCTTTCAATAACATTTTGCAAAGTTCTACACCCCGACTTGCTCGAGAAATATCCATTATTAATACAGCCTATAAATACACATAGTATTGTATTAATTTAAAATAATCAATGCAGGAACAAAGAATTTGGTGCTTCAGCAATACATTTAGTAATTTGTTCTTCGCTTGATACGGCTGATTTTTTAGACTGAAGGTGTTTCGTTGCCTGTTTTTATGCTATGAGTTTTGCATGTTTAGATATATCCGTTTTATCATATATTATTAAGCATGATTTTAGAATATAATAAGGAGACCATTACGATTTATTTGATACTAAACTTTGAAAATAAACTATTATACAATTTTAAACTTTCGCAGAGTTCGATGTGAACCGCGAGTTAGAGTGCAGCGCCATCGTTGTTAAATGTGCTAATTTCCAAGTTCAACAAAACTGCAGTACCGACACCAAGTGCGCTGGGCCGCATCCAGAAATCATACTCAAGCTTTAGTTAATTGTGCTGAAGGCCACCGGTTTACGAATTTTTATAGATACAGGAAAGACATCAAAAACAAGAATTTCATTGTACCTTCTTAACAAGGTACTTCTGAATTGATAATAAAGTGGTATTAAATTATTTGTTATTGTACAGTGCTTTTAGCTATTTAACGAACTATAGATACATATACTAGCTGAATTTGTCAATTTCTTCGAGCTTGAATCCGTCTCTTTTGTTTCCGCTTACAGCTTTATTATAATTTCCTGTAAAACGGAGCATTGCTGCTTTTTATAATGTCAGATTTTCTAAACTTTTGGCGCGCCTATATGTACGTCTAATTTAAACTTTTTCACAGCCTGTCATTGCGTCAGATGTTAGTTGACGTTGATTCGTTCTTATAAACTTCAAATATATTGCGAGACCTAATTGTCAATTGAATGTCATTGTTGACGTAAGTAAATGTGGCAATCGGATTTAATATTTTTTGCGTTAAGGACCATTTTTATAAAATAGAAAACTCGTTACTGTTGCTATTGTACTTACATGTGATAATACATTTTAATTTTATTGAAATTTATAGTATTATAGAGAGAATAATGCGAGATGTTTTACAATGCAGTAGTAATTGGTAATAACAATAATACATATCTAATAGCTGTCACAATTCATCAATCAAAAACCACATTTGAATTCTTGAACATTTCTTCATTTCTTTACGATTACATATTCACATCGTGTCTGCTCATTGGCGCTCATGAAACTGTTTGACAGAAGTTATTGAACTTCGTAAATTTAGAATCTTTTATTCACCGTAAAAAAAAAAGAAACGAAAATATCTTTCCCGTTTAATCGCTACGCTTACGCCTAAATTTGTAGCCTTTCTTCTGTTTAGACTTGACAATTGGTCGATGAATGTGACTAATTATAGTCTATTTTTTAATTCGGAGGAGTGTTTTTAAATTGAAGCGCTAAAAAGGAGGCTTGCTATTTGTCAGTTTTCGGGAAGAATTACAATATGGAAATTTTACATGTCTACGGCCGCCATACTGTTACAACAGCTGTTATTGTATACATCGTTAATTTTGTCAGTGCGTTTCTGTTCAATTTTTTATGTTCAATTTGCGTTATAATAGTAAAATAGTTCTTTTAAGAACTGAATCGACTGATATACTCTCCGTGTAAATCATTTTCATAGCGTTTTTCTTGGATATGGAGGAAGTAGCAAGCACTTCTGGATCGCAAATTTCCCCGTTGAGAAGGCGAAAATTTGTGATCTTAGGACATCTATCTGTTGTTGAGAAGCTGAATATAGTAAATATATTCAAAAAATTACATGCTGATAACCCCAGAATGAGGATTACTGCTATTGTCGCAAGAATATCGAGTATGATAGGTTAGTGTTATAATACATTACCATCATTAGGTATATATTATTATGTTATCTTGTTTTTAGGAGTGGCACGGTCTATTGTCTATCGTACCATAAAAGAATATAAGCAGAAAGGACAAGTTATCCCACCCAAGCAAAGTTCTGGAAGACACTCTTTAATTACTGATTATAGTGAAACCGTCAAGAATTCTATAAGGCAAATAATTCACAATTTTTTTTATAAAAATGAGCTTCCTACACTTGATAAAGTGCTGAATGAAATCAAACAGCGTGATGATTTGCCACAGATGAGCCGTTCAACATTATACAAATTGATGAAAATGATAAACTTTAGGTCAGCGCCAATGTTCTAATTAATATGCAAAAAAAAAATGAGTATATAAGTACTCAAATTTATATTTTACATGCTTTGATATGTTAGAATAAATATGATATATTATTGTAGGTATATGAAGAGGAATCGAAAGAGTGTTTTGATAGAACGTGATGATATAATTAGGTGGAGAAGAAGATATTTGATGACAATTAAAGATTATCATCGTTAAAATCGGCCAATTTATTATTTAGATGAAACATGGCAAATGAAGGTCATACCAAACAATGAGTTTGGGTAGATGGCAATATAAGAAGTCGAAGATACTTTTACTAAAAGCAATCCAGAATATCACTACGGACAATTGGAAGAAATGTGTAGGCCATGTGATTAATGAAGAAAGAAGAATGTGTGAGTTAGATGGGTTGGTCGATGATATAATCGAGCCATTTATTATATCAGTGGGTGAAAATAGTTCAAGTGAAATGGAAAGTGATAGTGAATAATTATAAATTGTTACTGTTTCATATGTATATGCTATAATTAACATTTGTCTAAATTGTTGTTCACTTGTATATAATAATAAAAAATTGTGAATAATTATATGTTTTATATGTATATGCTATAATTAATATTTGTCTAAATTTTTGTTCGCTTGTAAATAATCATATAAGAATAAGAACCATCTGTGTTTTCTTTTTAAATTTGAAAATATACAAATCACCTTTAAAACTTTTGATTTAAGCATTTCACTTACGATGATGATTGCTTTTTATTACAAATTAAAATTATCTAATTTTTTAAATAAATTTTTAATTAATTACTTGACTACAATTTATATAAAATCGTCGCTAGTTTTAAAACTGCCGCCAAAAAGTAATTTTCCAAAATTCCATTGTGTAAACGCGCCTTTTTATTTTACTCCTCCGAATTAAAAAATAGACTATAGTATATTGTCTCTGGATAATTTTTGTATTCCATAGCACATCTCTCGATCATTACATCTTTGGTGTTTTTAGTATTTAGTACTGTTAGTTCACGGCATTTATGAGACGACATAACACGTTGTCTTACACGATCCATTTATTTGGTTATTTCCGGTATTTAATGAAATAAGCTTGCAAACGTTTATGACTCTAATTCCTAAATGTTACACGATATTTGTTGATATGTAGTTAGTGACCTTGTGACTTCAATTATTTCCACCTTTATTTATGGCAGGGCTCGCTTGTCAAAATTTGACGCTTGCTTGAGGAGGGAGTATAGGGCGCAGCACACGTCATAGCGAACTGAAGTTGATTTAATGGTTTTGAAGTTTCATAACCTGCAATTGAATTTTCTGCGACCGCCAACGTTAATCAACCGTCATGTGGATCCTCCACTCTTCAATTGTGATGTTTCTTATAACATTTAACTCAACCTAAACGTAGACGTAGGGTGTCATTGTCAGCTGTGCTTACCAACCCTTCATATTGAATACCGAAATTTCGTGTAGGCTATAGAGGAATTTGACGGTTGAGACGTCGTCCTTACGGAGAAAAAATCGTTGCAGCGTGATATACTACATATGGGCAGATTTTCAAAACACTTTTCGAAGAATCGAAGGGGTGAAAATTGCCATATGATATTAGGGGTTAAAACCACGGTACATAGGAAATGTACTAATTATTAAATATACCAGAAACTTAACTAAAATTTAATATATTAATAATAACTTGACTATGTGTGCAAAACAAAAGAAATAATGACTATTATAGCACAAAGATGTACATGTATATATGGATGAACACAAAGACTCAAGATGTTCGTGCCTTGTACATAGTAATATTTAACGTTATTAAACAAATATCTAATGTTTAAGATTGATGACAGCTTGCCCTGTAATAATCATAATCTAATGAATGGTAATAGACGCGTTTTGCCCTTTTAAAGACTCGGGTGTGTGTGGGGGAAGAATGTGCCAGCAAAACCGTTGAGAGCATGATGTGGTTATTTCCAATGGTTATTCGCCATGTTTATGTAACGCCATTACGCAACAAGAATTGTGGGAACTACTTAGATAACAAAACCTTGAAGGATAACACGCAAATATTGCGTCTCTGTAATTTGAACAAAGAGTTGTTTATGAACTACTAAGTATTTTAAATTGAAAGTTCTAAATAAAATATCTACGATGCAGATTTTAATTTTGAAATGAAATTTAATTATAAGTTTAAAACGTAATTTATTTAGAATTGGAAAATATGTAATTCGGAATTAATTTAAATTAGACTGATCTAGAAATATTTAACAAGTAATATACAGGGGTGAATGAATTAAATGTTCGCCGCTTCTTTTTAAATGTAACAAGGAACGTGCGAAGAGCATCCCTATAACAATGGGCTTTGGTTTGGACACTCGTTTCTGTTCTTTCCGAGATCATTCGTTCCCAATTCGTAAATTTTGGGGTACAGCGACGCTGTGTTAATCGATTGAGTTAGAAAGCAAGAATTCGTCGAATGGCTTTTATTATATCTTATCTAATAATGGGTTTAATAACAAACTATTTTCTCAAAACATATATTTCTTGTTTTATTACAAAAATGTAGAAAATTATATACTAGTTGCACATATCGTATTCGCAGTGTATGCAGTCGATAATATCATAATAGCTTTCCATATAGTCGCATATATCCATACCCTCGTAAATATAGCCGCAACCTCTTTCTATGAATGTCATTCCATATGCTATAATTTTCAAACATTTACATGAATTGAGATTTATATTTGCAACCGAAATTTACTTACTGCTGGCAATGAAACTGACACAGGTCGTCACAATTTCCCTCTCTTCCTTGTCTTCTGAAAGGTCGTAATTAGATATTTTTGCAGTAGAGATATTTCTTTCTGAGGCATTGCAGTCTTGTGGAATCATTGACGATTTTACTCCTTCATAACAATCACTGGTTACTGACCCAGCACAATAATGACATTTTAACGATGCGGCTATAAAAATTGAAATACCTATTACAGTGTTTATTGGAATTAAAAAAAAAAGCATATCTTCACGCAGAAGTTAGAACAGATTATACATGATGTACCATTTAAAGGTCAAATATCTCGGAAACGGGTAAAGATATTTGAATTTTGTAAAAAGTAGTTACTAAAGAATGTGATTGACTCTAGTTTGCTCTCACAATTGTGTTTTATTATGTGAAGATATAGATGGCGCTGCGATGAAAAGAATTGTTTTGATCGCCACAATCTTCATTTGTTTTTTATTTGAAAGAGTATTAAATTTTAGGTAAATTTTATTATTTGTGGTAGTTTCCAAACTTTAACGATTTTATAGATATTCGTGTTTTAAGAAAGTAAGAGGAATTTTAAAGTTTTGTTTTTATTTCGTTTAAATACTTCAGAGGATCAAATATAACTAACTAAGATGTTCAAAATTGTTGCCTTCTTGATTGCTACATAACGTATATCGCCTTATTAGTTCTCTTCAGCAAACATTTAACAATGTATTTCTACTAATTTTTTGAACACTTGCATAATTTTATTATAAAGGTCGCCCATATCTGTTATGGGTTCCTTGTTCCTTGTAAACTTTAGCTTTCAAGTAACCCCACAAGAAAATATCTAACGGGGTTAGATCCGGCGAACGAGCCGGCCAACTAAGGGCGCCATTAGTACCAATCCAACGACGTGGGAACGTTTGATTAAAATATCAGTAACTATGTTGGAATTATGTAACCACAAATTATTTCGCGGCTCTATAGGTACATCTTCCAAAAGTAATGGTAACTCATTTTGCAGGAAATGTAAGTAGCGCACACCAGTTAATGTTTCATGATAAAAGTGGGGGCCTAAGATATATCCGTTTAAAATTCTACCCCAAACGTTAACGCCAAAAACTGTTTGATTTCGTGTTTGCCTTATCCACCTAGGATTATCTTCTGACCAATATCGAGTATTATGCTTAGTTAAAGTACCATTGTTGTGAAAACGACATTCGTCAGTCCACATGATCTGATTCATAAAGTTGTTGTTTTCCGCTAACATTACAGAAAATTCTGCGTGAAAATCGAGTCTGCGTTGATTATCTCCTATTCTTAAATGGTGCACTAAATGAACTTAATACGGAAAGTATTTAATTTCTTTTAGAATCCTACGGCAAGAGGTTACAGATAGATTAATTGTTTTTGTTTTTTGAAGCTACCGTAATTTCTGAGATTTGCACACAGACTTATAAATGTTTTGTGATCTGGTAAAAGCCTGTTTGGAAAGCGTACAGCATATAATCGCATTGCTTCAGATGCATTTCAACTGGATTCTCCATAAATTAAAACCAAATTCAGTTTGTCTTCATTTGTGTGTAAAACCATATTTTTAAAACAATCTCAATGCAAAGTGAGTAAATATTTGAATGAAGTTGATTATAAAGACAATTAATAATCAAGCAAATGTCACTAATGTGTGCTAATGTCAAAATATTTCCTAAATAATCAAAGTAAGCATACATACATATAACTAGGGAGCGGAATCGAGCGAGCTAAACTACCACGGAGCCACAACCGTGAAAAGAAATAATGTAAACAAATGCGTGTTGTTTACATTATATCTGAATAGCACTGATTCATAGGCCGAACTGCAACATCTGTTTACGCCCGAGAATCAGAGAAAAAACTGCCATAAAATAAGGAATTTTATGAATAAAATCTTTTCTTCATCGGCGTAGGTACAAGGGTGACGAGTTTTTAAAATTTATTATATTTACCTTATATTTCGCAATATAATATGTATGTTTCAACATACGCGTACATTTTTAGTTATCATATATTTAGATCTAGAACGTTGTTTATGTTACTTTTTCTGAGATAAAAATTAATTGTCAGTGATTCCGAAATTTATTGCAAAGTCTGTAAAATATCGTCACTTAGCTTTGCTAAAACATACACAGAAATAGTTTTCATGCAGAGAATTTCGATAGTTTACAAAATTTCGTTACATGTTTAAATGACGATGCTCGAAGTATTTCTGAGTGCAAGGAACTAACACAAATCCCAAATTTAAAAAATCAGTTGTTATTCCTTCAGGAACACTTTGGAAATTTGCCTAAACTAATGACATATTTTGAAAATCAAATCTCAAATTAAAAAATGAGGTGTGGCCACCACACGACTTTCTTATACGTATGAGCGTTTCAAACTATACTATATTTTTTTTACACAAATATTATTCAAAATCCTATTCTAAGTACTTCTGTTCTCTTAATAAATCGCTATAGAATGCATACTTAGCAAGATATTCGAAAAAAGGACTATTCCCTAAGAGTAAAAGTGTTACTTCCGGTCCGAATTTTGAAATTTCATATATTCAAAAAATATTGCAAATCTAGCACTAAATACTTTTGTATTCTTGATAAATACATATAGAATGCATAATTTACGACATATTCGCAAAAAATCGCTATTCGATAAGAGTAAAAGTGGTAATTCCGGTCTGAATTTTGAAATTGTTTTTATGCAAAAGATATTGAAAATTACGTTTTAAATACGTTTATACCCGTAACGTACCTGTCTAAAAAGCATGACATGCGAAATATTCGCAAAAAACTGATTTTCGTTAGGAGTAAAAGACCTACTTCCGGTAGCAGCTTCGAAAAACTTTTTAAATAAAATTGTTCTGAATTTTAATTTCAAGTACATATGAATTTTTTATAAATTTGTTTAAATTTAGTAGTTGACGAAATATTGGCAAAATTCAATTTTTTCACTGAAGTAAACTGCTACTTTCGGTCTACCGATTTTACTGAAAAACTACTCAGATCTCAAGAGGGAGATTAGACACGTAAATACAAAATTTGGAACTGATATCTACAGCGGTTATCGTCGTCACATAGAGACACACAGACATTTTTTAAAAACATCTTTTTCGGTATCAGGGGACTTCAAAACGTGGACATCTGCAAAAATCTCGAATTCGAAAATTTCACATTACTTCCTTATACTACGTATAAGAAAGTAAAAATGGATTAACCACATTAGATGTGGCTATTAATAATTCCAAGTGACTTAGACGCAGTTTTTAATAGAAATCCAGGTTTAATAACATTGCGGCAATTGTGTATGCTAAATACGCTGAAATAAAAGAATATTTCCATTACGTAAATATAACCAGTTGCGATGTAGAAAAGACGTTTTCTATCTACAAGGATGTACTTAATTCAAAGAGAACAAATAGTAGGGTATTTTGTATTTTATAATCACCAGCCACTTGTTTTTCAATTATATAAATAAAATTAAAACCTCTTTAAAAATACAACATTTCAATAGCGCGCCCATGGGCGATGAGTCATGACTCGCTCGATTCCGCTCCCTACATATAACACAGACATGAATGCTTTTCTGCCTACATACCTATTAGTCCGGGAGGTAGCGTTGCAAATGAAAAAGTCATAGTAAGCCGGCTGATTTTGATATCGGTAGTTGATCTCGTACAACTAATCAGTCAACCAACCGTCAGCTGCTCAAGTAGCGGTGGGTCTGGGTATGGGGGGCCGTGAAAGTTGTAAAAAAAATTAAAATTTTAAGTAATAGTACGCCGGCTGAAACTTTTTTTTATAAATAGTTGACATCATTGTGAGTTGAATTCAAATCGTCAGCTTCATCGTGGAGGGGGGATTATGCGTCAGCTGCTCGCATGAACTTGTAAAATACACGTCAAATAAAGTTATAGTACGCCGCATGAAATTTTACTAGGTGATTGTTTAAATAATTAAAAGTATGAAAACAAGAATCAGCCGAGTGTGTAGTGGTGGAAAGACCATCAGCTGACGCTGTAAAAGCAAATATTATTCGAGCTACGCACGGTATCTTTCAGGGTCCAGCTGACAGTACTCCCCCCTGCTCGCACTCTGCTGACTGCTAATTTCCCAGACGTAATTATTAAACTATGGTATTGTCAAATTTCAACCGGGGTAGTGACAAATGAATGACAATATCGGGAAAAAAGTAATATGTGCAAAACTATATCTAAATACTGTGACTTACATACAGGGGCGCGGGTTGGAATAAATTCATTTAAAATTTTTGGTTTTGTTTTATGGAAAAACGCGGGTGCGTCAGCTGACGCTTGGTTTAGTTACTAGTAATAACATACGTATCGAAAAAGATAACAGTCGATTGGCGTAAAATCACTACCTAAAATGCAACGCTACCTCCCGGACTATATGGGTGCTAACTATAAAATTTAAATTGTTAAGTTACTATAATATCAAAAATTGTGAATATGTTTACTGCTATTTTTTCCTACAAATTAAATATTTAAACAAAATAAAAACAAAACTTTAAAGTTACTCTTACTTTCTTTAAACACGAATATTTATGAAACCGTTAAATTTTGGAAACTAACACAAATAATAAAATTTACATTAATTTTAATACTCTTGCAAATAAAAAGCAAAGGAAGATTGTGGCGATCAAAAAAATTCTTTTCATCGCAGCGCCATCTATGTATTCACATAATAAAACACAATTGTGTATGTAGGAATTGGTATGTGTGTATGTACAATGTTACTATAATGAACACTGATTGACCATTATTATAAAATACCTGAAGATATTTTAAGATGAAAATGAAAATTATTTACACACGTAAATAAATATATAAAAAAATATCTTCTTATTATATATTAAATAACATTATTAATATGAGAATTATAAGGAATATAGATAGGCGAACTCAATGTATGCTGATTGTAATTTATTTGCTCTGGCCTGTAGTGATAACACTATTCATTATTAAACGTATAGCTGTTCATGTTATCTCTACATATATAATAAGAAGTCTAATAGACCAGGATAAGATTTACTCAGTTGAAGCAAGTATATATATATGTATATTCACTGATTTATAGGTTATTTAGGGTACAATACTACTCAAAATAAACTTACCATAATTAAAAATAGCAATGAACACAATCACGTTGTATATTTTTCGCATTACCAACTGACACCTGGCTTTAAACGCTTTATCAAGTTAATTATATTGTTAAGTAAGTTTGTTTGTACACGTAGAATAGGAATCTGATAATGTTTTTAAATTGGATAAGATATAATTCTCATATCCACGTGTATTAATTGGGTTTGACATATATTTTACATATTTATTCACGTATTGGCGCGAAATATATTTAAAGGTTAAAACAATATGTAAAATCATTGAGACAAAAAGCATAATAGCCTCACCTTGAATATCTTTTGTTTACAATCTGAAACATATAAAAATTCATCCAAGTTAAATTTTGATGCAGATAAATGCTGGAAATAAGCAATTTATTACATTTCGCAGAAGTAGCACTGCTTGGTTAAAAAAGTACACTATGCAAACTATTCATAATCTACTAGCCTATGACGTCATTCAGCTATACGTGATTGCCCAAATAAGTCATTCCTTTTCTTATTTTTAAATTTCAGACATTCACGAACTACATTAAAACTAACTAAATTAAATCAGTATAATAAACCTTACACACAGAAGTTTCTTATCTTTTTAGATAATCCCGAGGGCGAACAATAAGCGAACACTAATCTTTTATTAAACATGTGTGCCATGTATACATAAATATATGCATATAATGTGCTACCTGATATAAATGTTGCCATTTAATGCCAGAATGAATATGTTGTTGTATGAAAAGCCGGACTAGTCATTTCATTAACTTTAGGTTTTAAATATAATATCAATAAAGTATCACTCAAAGAATGCATACACGATTTAATTCGTATATGAAAATGTATGAACGTACATCTACACCAAGCTGGTATTGCAAACAACAACAACGTACAGACAGCTGTTTCGATCTTACATAGATCTCATCAGTGTACGAGCATGCTGTTCACAATGCCGTACAAACTTGGACTACTTGTAAACACAGTCGACTTACGTACCAAATGCCTATGAGATATTTCCAACGGCATCTATTATCCAAACGCGACAACGCAAGGTAATGATGAATCCTCAACAGTACAACTACTATATCGTGCAACTGTAGATATAAGTATATTCAATAAACTCGCCTCAAGGTGGCGTACATATTACAATAAAATGCAACAAAGTAATTCGTGGAGAATAAGTTTTCACACTATTAAATCACTCAAAGTATGCATACACGAATTAATTTGTATATGAAAATGTATGAATGCACATCTACACCAAGCTGGCATTGCAAGCAACAACGTACAGGCAAATATAGTCGACTTCCATACCAAATGCCTAGAGAAATTTCTAGCGGCATCTGTTACCCAAGCGCGGCAACGCAAGGTATTGATCAATCCGCAGCAGTACAACTACTATATCGTATTCATACATTTTCATAAACGAATTAATTTGTATATGCATACTTTGAGTGATTCAACAGTGTGAGAGCTTATTCTCCAAGAATTACTTTGTTGCATGCTATTGTAATAGGTATGTCACCTTTAGGCGAGTTTATTGAATGCACGTATATCTACAGTTGCCCGATGTAGTAGTTGTACTGCTGAGGGTTCATCATTACCTTGCGTTGTCGCGCTTGGGTAATAGATGCCGCTGGAAATCTCTCATAGGCATTTGGTACGTAAGTCCACTATATTTGCAGGTAGTCCAAGTTTGTACGGCATTGTGAACAGCACGCTCGTACACTGATGAGATCTATATACGATCGAAACAGCTGTCTGTATGTTGTTGTTGTTTGCAATGCCAGCTTGGTGTAGATGTGCATTCATACATTTTTATATACGAATTAATTCGGGTATGCACACTGAGTGATTCAATAGTGTGAGAGCTTATTCTCCAAGAATTACTTTCTTCATTTTATTTCAATAAAGTATGTTAGTAAAGTTATCGTCCCTACTACTTCAGAACTTCTATCAGTAGACGAAACTATTAAAATGTATTTTCATCCATTCAGAATGCTTTATGATCAAATCAAAGACATCAAATTTTGCTTTAATTTATTGTTTACTTTATCCAGTTGGTGTTGTGAAGGAATGATGTAGTGTCTCTGAACATGTCATTAATTCATTATCTTTCCCTGAAGCTATCAAAATTAAATAGTTTGTATTTTAATGGCACTATTATTCTTGAATATATCTGATAAAAATTTTCAGAACAAGGCTGCATACATTAGACCTGTCAAAATAAAACTCAAATTATATATGATTATTTTATTGGCATTATAAAACACAATAATAATTTATGGAGTTAAGGAACTGGTTCTGAATTACAATAATTTGAACCACACGTAGAGCAAGAGTTCACTTTCACAATCTTCTTAAGAATGTCACAATAATTGGCTCCATCTGGAGTAAACGCACAAATTCTTCCTACAGTAGTTGCGTTGTTTACTGAAAACAAAGAAAATAGTAGTTTTATTTAGTTATTCCATTGACATGTACTTCTTATATAGAAGTTTGTTAAAATATTGATATATAAATCTAGCATATGACACAATAACAGTATGAACACGACTTTTGAATTCGATTAGATAAGTATTTTAGAGCATACCGATTAGAGAATAACTCTAGTCCTAATAAATATGCCAAAAATCAACAAAAATTAACATTGTGACAAATTACAAATGAAAGAACAAAATCAAAAATTATTGTAGAGAAGTTATCTTGTTCTAGAGAAACTATGGTTTGTAAGTGATACCATTGATTCAGGGGAGGCAGAAATTTGTTGGACCGTGCTTCTGCGCATATGGAAGCAATGCTCACAGAAGGTGCTAACTGAAAAATTATTTTTTCATGAAGCCAACATGGTATGCTTGTGCGTTTTTGCATATCATCTTTAAATCTTATGATTAGAAAGAAATTGTTGGATATACTAAGGCACGAATTATTATTTTTATGATCGGGAATTGAAGCAGGAGTTAATTCAATAGCTATTTCGTCATCAAGAGAATCGTTTGCAACAAACGAGTTTAAACTGAACGGATATAAATAAACATCGGTATTTCATAAAACGTAAGCAAAATCACTATGACCTTATTAGAAACGTATAAATGAGCAAAAATAAACAGTACCAAAAATAAAACTTATACGTAGTCTCGCCATATATAATGATACAAGGTTTTTTAACTATAAAAATGAAACAATTGAGTGGATTTGCAGAATTTTTTAATGATTTATTGCTAGAATAGTAGACAAAAAGAAAATATGGTATTTATTCAAAATGTCCACCTCTGGCTCTAATACAGCTGCGAAGTCTGTTAGGCCAATCATCTATCGCTGTACGGACGATATCCATGGGAAACTTTTCAACAGCTGCTGCTAAAGATCGCTTGAGTGACTCCAGATTGTGGTGGCGTTTAGCACACACCATGCTCTCTAAAACAGACCACAATTTGTAGTCGAGCGGGTTAAGGTCTGGGCTGGCGGCTGGCCAATAATCGGTACTAATAAACTCTGGAACATTGTCTCGTAGCCATTGTTGTGTTGTTCTGGCTTTATGAGCGGGCGCAGAGTCATGTTGGAATATCCATGGTTGGTTTTGGAACATGGTTTGATTCAGAGGTTTCACCACCTCATCTAGAATGTCTCGTTGATAATTTTTTGCGCCGGTTTTGACGCCTTTTTCACAAAAATCTATGGAAGTGGTTCCGTCATATGAAACACCCCACCAAACCATTATTGAGGCGGGAAAATGACCACGTTCAATTCGCGGCATACGTTCCCTGGCTTCCTTGGAGGATCGAGCATACACTCTATCATTCTGCTTATTAAATTTCTCTTCCACCGAAAAAATTTTTTAATCGGTAAAAAATTTTTTTTTATAACGTTCACTACCGTGCAATGATAATAGCACTTTTGATTTTTGCTTCCTCTTAATTTTTAAATCAAGTGTGAGGCGCTGACCTGTTTGTCGTTTGAAGGCACTAAGTCCCAAGTCTTTTTGAGAATACGGCACATGGTTCTTGGTGCTATATTCATTTCAAGGGCCATGATTTGTAGTTTACGGACGGGTACTCGAGCGATTCTTGCCCTGACAGCATTTATTACTTTTGGCGTTCGAACAACGCGAGGCCGGCCAGATCTTTTGCGGTCGTTTACTCCTCCAGTTTCCTCGAACAATTTAACGGCACGATATACGAAAACATGCGTAATATTTAATGGTTTTAATAAATCAAAATTGCGAGCTCTTTCAATACCACACTTATGAAGTGCTATAACAGCAATGCGATTCTCTCTGTCTGGCCATTCCATCCTGACGACACAAGCAACACTGAATTAGTTTGCTATATAAATAGGACATATACCAACTGTCACATTTACACTATAACAATAAGCGCTGTGTTCGGATTGCTGCCGGCGGTTGACAAGTTCAGATTTGTATCAATATATATGGCGAGACTAGGTATAATTATTATTTACGCATTTTAAAGCATCATTCCGACGCAAAGAAGTTTCATAACAATTTTGTAAATCAATAAACATATTTATGAAGAGTGGTTTTTGTAGCCGCTCAAAAAATTTGGCATTTTTTGTTATAGGTTTCAATATTGTTGGATTTTCTGATCAAAATACTGACTTATTCGGCATATCACAAATGTATGCACCTGTGCATGGCATTTTAAACATTTGGCTGTATGGCTTGCTGCTCCATACTATCGAAAGTATTGCCTGCATACCTGAAGTTCTTGTTCGCGGAAAAACGTTCTTAAATAGCTCACAGAAAGTGTCTACCTTGTTCTTGACTAAGTGTAACTAGATTGGTGTCAGTGTCCTCAACAGGATATGTGCAGCAGGTTGAATGCCTACATACAACACACCAAAATGTAACATGGACACTCATGTTATTATAATGACATCAGGGTGTTCCAAGACAAAGAATCGAGTTGTTTACAACTGATGAAACTTCTAAAGTGAATGTGACTTTCGTCCTAAAATGTTTCTTCAGAGTTTTTGATCTTCATATTCTATGCAGCAACGGTTATTCGTTGTTCAATTTTAATACGGTATGAATTGCAACCAATAAATGTAAACAGTCGATGTGTCGATGTTTTAGTGATATTTAACTTATATGCAATTCGTCTAAGGCTTCGTTTCGGAGACTGTATGACCTGCTCTTTGAGTGTTGTTAGTTACAACTGATTTTTATCCCCTTCTCTGACATAACACGCTACCAAATGTAAACACTTTTGCTTCGGTCAATCTGATAAACACTTTTCGATATTTTCCTGAGACTTGTCCGTGTGAGCAATAACAATTTTGTACAATAAACATTTTTTCTGAGTTGTAAGTAGCGTTTTCAAGAATATTATACTTTATCGAATTATCAAAATAAGGAGATATCAAAAATACATAAATAAAGAAAATACTAAATTTCGGTACTGTTTATTGTGGCCCATGTCATGACAGTGTTTAGTTGCGTTATGTAAAGGTACACTGAGAAAAATGGTATTGTTCAGTCATAGTTTTTAGACTTTTATACCTTTTACACATTGAATATTCAGACAACCAGAAGCAAACTAATGAACCAATTACTTTAAATTTTTCATTGCCAGTATTGTTGATTCAACATTTTTACTCATTGACTGAGATTCAATCATACTCAACTTTTGATCAAACACTGTAAATTGTTGTTCAAATAAATTGACAGTGTCGCATTAGCAACGCCAGACATTCTTTCAAAGTTCAATTTCAAATAATATTCTATACAATATTATATCAAACACGCAAATCCATTGATTCCAATAACTTAAACTTGATAAACCATACGTTTTGATTCAAAATTCTGAAGTTATTGCTCAATGGGAACCAGTGAAAACTATTGAGTCAACTAGAAATTGGTTGACTGAACATTTTATTCCTCTCAGTGTATAGTCAATGAATAAATACAAGAAAAATTAAAAGTAATTTTACTCTGTTATTAAGAAGTGAGTTTTGTTACTTACCGACAACTGAAGCTTGTACACATGATGCGGACAGATATGCAGCATTTTCAAGCTGGAAATATGGAGCTATAGGTTTATTCATAGCTTTATGCTTCACACAAGGCTCTTTGATAAAGTCCGTTAGTACTGCGTTTGCACAACCGCCATTTGATGGTCCAACACATTCATAACAACTGAGAGTCCAACCTAAAAATGTAAAATGCATTATTAATACAAGTATATATCTTAAAAAAAGTTTCCAAAAACTTCGTAGTAAAATTGTAATGCCCCAGTCAAGAACAAATAAAACATACATTAATTTGCGCCTGTTTACGTCATCTAAAATATACCGAGTGGTGAGAGAAAAATCTTTGGCCAAAATCACACAAAGCGAACAATCAGTTGATATATTACTTTTTTTTAGAAGAATGAATAATAGGTACTAGTTTTATTTAATTATTTCAAAATTTAATAAATATGGGTAAACAGGCTTTCGACTAAATTTTTATTTGGACTAGCCTATGGTTTTGATATAAACTTGGTCACTATTTTAAATCAATAACACTTCTGAGGTCAGATGGTAGTCTATTACCCAAAGGAACATCTTCAGAGGCAGCAATAAGGCTGAAAATATCTTTTAGAATAAGTTAACCAAATTTTAGTACTTTAAAAGTTATTGACAATATTCAGAATTGTTTGCTCAGTTCGTATTAAATAGATCATATATTTACTATACATACATATAACTATGACTACATATTTACATACAGGTTTAGTCACAAGTATGGAATGGGCGGTTTATTTCCGTAAATATAAACTTTATAACAAGTTGTCTGTAACTTTTTACTAATTATTTTCCATTTCTTAGCCAACTCCTTGTTTTTGTATGTAAACGCATTTCCATGGTAACGTATTTTTTTTTAAATGGCAAGCAAGCAGTTTTTTGCCGATTTTTATTCCCTTTCATGCTTGAAATGACTTGATATTTCTTTCATACACTTGAATAAGAAAATTACTGTGTAAAATCAGAATTTCCTAAAAACGGCAAAATGTGATATGAAAACAAATTCTACAGTTTTTAATACTGCTTTTTATTAATTTGAGTATTATTTTACAAAAAATGATAGTGGCCTCTGCTTCGCCAGTTATTAATTATGTCATTGTGAAGTACCTTTCAATAAGTGGACAAGCTAATTTAATAAGAATAGTTTAATTTTGCATTTGTAAACATGGTGAAAGTCAGTGAAACTGAAGGAATAGAAATACTAATGATGGTTGATTATGGAGATCGGCAATGTTCACAAGAAGATGTTTGTCATTTGTTCAATAACGTTCATCCGGAGAGAAATCCTATTGTACAATCCACAGCGTCTAATTGGTTAGAAGATTTAGAGAAACTGGATATGTAAGACATATCCCAAGATCTGGATGTCCAAAATCAGCCATAAATGAAGATCGAGCTCTCAATGTTGTACTTAGTGTGATGGATAATCCAATTACATCAACCACGCAACTGGCTTTGGATAATGATACTAGTCAATCGTCGGTTGTTCGAATAATAAAAAAAAATAAACACAAACCCTACAATATACACCTTCTCCATGAGCTAAACGAAGACGACCCTGACAGAAGAATGTAGTTTTGTGCAATAATGATGGAAATGACCAATACTAATCCTAATTGTATAAACAATATTTTATTTTCTGATGAAGCCACTTTTTGTCTAAATGGGTTTGTGACCAGGAACAACTGTCGCTACTGGTCCAGTAAAAATCCTCATTGGATGATGGAACACCATACACAGCATCCACAAAAACTCAATATCTGGGCTGGTATTATTGGGCACCACATACTTTATTGATGGAAATTTGACAGCAGATAGATACATAAACCTATTGCGTGATCACATTGTACCTCACATTGTACATTTATTTCCAGATGAAGATCGACAAGGAATGCCAAACCGCATTGTTTGGTTTCAGCAAGAGGCGCTCCACCACATTATGGAGTTGACGTTCGCCTGTTTCTAAATAACATCTTTCCCGCTCGTTGGATAGGACGTCGAGGATGACCTGCTAGGTCGCCTGATTTGAATCCCCCAGATTTCTTCCTCTGGGGACATTTAAAAAGTAAAATTTACAAACAGAAACTACAAAATTAGCAAGTGCTGGAAGTCAGAATTAGGCATGAATTTGAAAATATAAATCCAAACTCGCTGCAAAATTCGCTGCGTAATTTCTGCTATAGATTAGGATATCGTCAAGCTGCTGGGGGTCTCCAGTTTGAACATTTAATTTGATTTTATTATTAGTAGTGTAAATAAAGAATTATGAACATTTTTTCTGAATTTTTTTTATTTAAGTGTATGAAAGAAATATCAAGTCATTTCAAGAAAAAGAAGAGGAATAAAAATCAGCAAAAAAAAAACCGCTTGCTTGCCATTAAAAAAAAAATTCGTTACCATACCATTTTACGTTTACATACAAAAACAAGGAGTAGGCTAAGAAATGGAGAACAATTAGTAAAAAAACCATATATATAATACTACTATATCACGTGTAGACAAGGAAAATTTCGCTCCAGTATTGTGAAATAAAACATATGGTGCTATGCCGTGTTATTGGAGCATTGTCCAAACTGCGCATGCGTTACAAATAATTTTTCAAATTTAGGTCAGTTTGTTTATCACATAGATTCATTACTATACATATTTAATTATTGTTTGTACATCGTCAAACAATTATAAATAGTTTAAAAATCGACAAACCTCTTTATAATTAATAATTGTGCCTTTTCAAAAGTGGAAAAATAATTTAATTTCCCTTAATGAATGAAGAAATATCGTCCTGGCATCATGTGCAAATCACAGACAAACAAACGATCATATTGAAGAAGTATATTTGTCAAAAGTTGTACGAATTGTGGTTATGTTATCGTAAATATTGTAAACTAATTAAGTAAAACCCGCAATCAGTTCAATTGAATTGCAACTGTGTTTCTTTGAATATATTATAATGCGATATCGTGAACAGAAAGAAAAACACCTCTATAGGTCTTGTACAAAAATTTGTGATATAATAACAACACCTAAATTATTCAACTCAACATTAAGAATAATGAATTAGATATTGTGGTATTCTTGTATTCCAGAATTACTCTCATCTATATCGGAGCAATGTACAGAAAGAACACAGTAAATTTTACATGAATTAGGTAATTATATTATTATGTTACATATTAAAATATTTGAATTGCTCATAATAAAAAGGCTTCTATTAAACCTCTTAGAAGAGACACATACCAATCTTTTTTGCCACAACCTTCTAATTTTTTTGATATATATCTAATAGAACATACATATTGCCGTGAACTTTACCTTAGAATTTAAGACAATACTGTACATAAATATATAATGTTAGAAATAAACATGATTAATGTTGACACCAAGATATACTAGTACATTTAGATTAATATTAGCAATAAGAAAACACACTCGTAGTTTAAGAAACATTTATTTTAAAATAAATTTTATTAAGCCATACAATAACACAGGTATGCACATAGGGTATAAGCATTTTAATTAAGATTATATGTATATAAACACTATTTAGATATAAGTGAGGCAAAACCTCAACAATAATAGTAAATGTCACAAATGAATATTTATTTTCAGAAGTGATAAACCAGAGGTAATGTTTTATTTAGAAAATAAAGAACCTGACTACAGGTTAGGAACAAAAAGAGCTCTGAGTATATTATGCAAAGAACCTACATTTAAAAATGGAAAGACCCTTAAAACCAACAACCGTGAAAGAGTGATGTTAACCAACGGGACGATTGTAAGAGTCAATCATTTAAAAGCAATTAAATTATACTCAGAGAATAAAATAAGATATGCTCGTAATGAATATGAAGAGGCTTAATGCACTCATATAACTTAAAGATAAAATACATACAGTTGCGATGAAAAGGATATTAAAATAAAGTATATCATAAAGAACAGCACAGAATCGTATAATATTTCAATATACACAACAAAAAGTATTAATTCTCTTCGCAATACGAATAACAGCAGTCCTTTTCATGGTTCCAAACTTTGTGCACATACAAATAAACATCTATAACCAAAGAAATAAGCAGCATTATTATAAAAGCAATGATTCATTACAGCATATTAAACATACAAAATTCTCCAAGAACGGAAAAATGGTTCGAGGAAAGAACAGCACAGACGGAGGGACTGGCAATTGAAACAATAACCAACTTCTTTCCATTCTTTCCGATCAAAAGCAACAAAACAAAGGTGCGAGTAAGGCTAGCGCTCGGACGAAGAATCTACCTGAAAAACAGTAAAAGTAGCAATGAATACATTTATAAGTACAATAAATATTTACGATAGCAATAAAAGAATAAAATAAATATCAATATACTTACTGTACATTAGATATAAATAAATAAAACAACAAATACCGTCGTTGGTAAAGGTGGAGAAACATCAAATGTCAGAAATAAACATAATAAAAATAAACGCCAACCTAAAATTTGAGAAGAATAAGAAGAGATATGGAATAAGTATCGAGATATCCGCTAGAGGCGCCACGACGAACAATTTGAAAATAAAAGCACGCAAAGACAATCAAATAACGAGCGGCATTTATTTTCAACTATAAAAAGGGAGTTTTTAAAGAAAAAGAGTTAGTTGTTAGCTGATACCTGTGACTTCAAAAACTTCCAATACACAGCAAAGTAATAGCATCTTTTAAAGTAGATAATACATTTATGCGTCAAGCGAGTAGTGGTTAAGTGGAGTTTTTACACACTTACCATTACTATCGCAGTGTAAATAAATAAACAAACCAACTAACAACTCACAAACTAAGAAGAAGCATATACGCTCCTAGAGGAATAATTCCCAATTGTTTTATCGTCGCCATATTTACAAGAAGTAAGCGTCACCAGTAAAATTATAGAAGATTCAACGGAAGGAAGAATCAACAAGAATGGACAAACAATTTCAAGCAGAATTCGAAGAATTGTATGAATCTACGCAGTGAGTAGTTAATAATATTGTCATTACAATTAAATTCAATCAAAATACACAGGTTCTCTCCAAGCACTCCATTTCTTTTAAATAATTATTTATTTAAATAATAGAAAGTAAATATAGGGACACAATATTTATTAAAAATAAAGAACACTTGTCTTAATAGTGTACTGTGTGCGAATACTTGCACAACGGACCAGTGTTCAGTAAAAAGGACATTAGTAAGCACAGCTTTGAGTAACAGTCAAACTTTTACAAACAGGAACGCCTAAAAGCTTCGCACTAAGAATCTAAAGACTCCGTGAGAATAGAGGTTTAGACAATTAGTTTGTGATGCATTAGGAACGTACCTGGGGTGGTGATTGATCCAAGCTTTATGTAGTACGTGTGAATGTTTGCATAAAGCCGATTAGTCAGTACCTTCATTATCAAGTCAACATAATTTGGACCTAATATACAGGCCTTTAGTAAGAAAAGAGTGAAGGTGGAGAAACCCTGTACTGACTGAATTCATATTAAAATAAACGATTACAATATTATCATGAAAACTGCTACTTATATAGTATTGTAAATAAGCAAATAAAATAAGTAATATACATGCAACAATAAATTTTAATTATTGTAATTATTAAGCAGATAATACATATTTTTATACATAAATAATCTGGTGTCATAGTTATTTGAATTCCTATCCCACACAATTTTAAAATAATAATAATTAAGGAGAAACAAGTAAGGAAAGAAGTAAATCACAGTAGAACCTACGAGAGATAACAATTTATGTTGTTTTGCCTATAAAGCTAGCATAAACTACAATTTTATTTATTTATCTAACTAATAAATAAATAAATTATATAAATTTCATTTAGAGGCAAATACTACAGCATATATATGGCGCCCAACGTGGGGCTGTGTTTTTCTTACAAAATAAATTAAATACACAATTTGTCAAATATCAAAGCTAAACTTAAAAACACAACTTGCTGGCTGTGTTTTTCTTACAAAATAAATTAAATACACAATTTGTCAAATATCAAAGCTAAACTTAAAAACACAACTTGCTGGCTGTGTTTCTTTCCTTGCAAAATAAAATTGTTTCTTTCATGTAATCTTATTCAAGTGGGATAGGATTCATTTAAATTTCTATTAAGTAAAATATTAGATAGAAAGCGTTATTTGTACACAACAAAAATGTCAGACAAAGAACAAAACAGTAGCAAAGGTGAAAAAACCAATATTGAAAAAGAAATAGAAACAAAGCCACAATTCACTCAATATAGGGAACCTACGCAACTAACCTCGGACTCAGAGTCGGATAAGACTGAGACAAAAGAGGATGATTCAGGAAATGCGACAGTTGAGGGAAGCATACTCACAGAGGGCACAAGTAGTACAACAATGGAACAAAAATTTGAAAGCTTTTTCCATAAATTATTCTGTAAAATAGAGGAAAATAATAACAAAATAGAGGAGAATAATAAAACCCTAAGCCACAGAATAGAGGAAAATAATAAAACTCTAAGCCAAACTCTAAGCCACAAAATAGAGGAAAATAATAAAAATTTAAACAAGAATTTAGAAAGAATCAACTCAAAAATAGACGAGGGATTTAAAGAACTAAGGCAAGAAACACTAGAAATAAATGCCAGATTAGAGCAAAAACTGGACAAAACAGTAGCAGACCTGAGAAAACAAATAAATGACAACACAGAAACGTGCAAGAATACAAGAAAATTCTTTGTACAAGAAATGGTAGAAAGAACTGCGAAGACGCAAGAAAACTTCAACATAGTGAATGAGGAAATAGTAGCTATCAATAGAAAAATAATACACAACGAAGTGGAAAATAAAGAACAAATAGAGAAAATTACACACAAGATAGAAGACTGCGAAACAAAATATGAAGCTTGCAATAACGCTGTGTCCAATCTACAAGGGAAAACATCAACTTTTGAACACACGATCAAACAGCTTGAGGACAAAGTAATGCACGGGGTTCATACACCTAGTGTGTCTTTGCCACAAACTGTGGGAAGCATAGACAATGCACCGAAATTCTCAGGACACTATAAGGACAATCCAATGATATTCCTGAGAACAATTAAGACATACATGAGAGGCATAACGGATGAGACATCCAAACTACACTTTATAAGAGCATGTCTCAAAGACTATGCACTCCAATGGTATCACATGATAATGGATGATGTGATAGACTTTAACGATTTCGAAAGGCGATTCACAAGACAGTATTGGGGTCGAACGCAACAAAGAAACATAAGACACGACCTGATATTTGGAAAGTATAGGTCTGGATTATCTCGAGAGAACTATGTCATAAGAAAATATTCTTTTCTCAAATACATTATACCCAGAATAGAGGAAAGTGACATAGTATCGCAATTGGCTGCACACTTTGATCACAATGTTACTCAGACAGTCGCACTTCAAGGAATGGAAACAATAGAAGAACTCCTTGAATTAGTAAAAAGATTAGACGACATAGATGAAAAGGGCTATAACGTGAACCGAGGGAATGGAAACATGAACAATCAACCTCGAAACAACGACAGCAACAACTACAATGGGAATAGGCGAAACAATAATAATTACCAAAATACCTATAACCCGGACAGAAATAATGATGGCAAAAGGAAAGATAATAGCCAAAATTACAAGAGGGAAGAGAAGACAAGTAAAGAAGATAAAAGAATTCAAAATATACAAATTGAAAAGGAAGTAAAAGAAGCAACAACAAAACAAAATCAAGAATCTAGGGGTGCGATACCAAAAGAAAACAGGCATAACTCAACAAACAAAGAGTGGGTGAATGCAGCATATTATTCTGGTGCAACGTCGCTGGATTTTTAAATAAGCCAGCCAAGAGAAAACGTAAAATACAAAACATCTATAATTACGATGATTTAAAAAAGATAACCACGGAACTACCACATATAAAAATCAAGATTGGGGAACAAGAGATAGAAACATTGCTGGATACTGGAGCTCAACTTTCACTTTTAAATAACAATATCATGAACAAAGATATTGAAAGTTTGGGGTGTTATAAACCCATAAAGAAAATAAATCTTATTACTGCAAACAAAAAATGTATGATAACAGTAGATAAAATCTTCTGTATAAATATAAAGATAGATAATTTAAATTTATTAACCGAATTCATCATAGCACCTAATTTGAATAGCGACTGTATATTAAGGATGGACTTTTTAAGCCAGTATGGTACGAAATTAAATATGGAAAATAAATTATTCCACATAAAGGACTCAACAATATCATGGAGCAAAGAAGCCCATGAGGAAGAGATCCTTATCAATAATCTATATGAAGAAGATGTTCAAGAAGAAATCACAACAAAAATGGATTGTAGTTTACACAATGAAGTTAAGAAAAGTGCACATCCTGTGAGGCAACTTCAATGCGGAGACCTCACGCAAAATAGGGATGGTACTAAATTAAATTGTAATAAACTGTATATAACCCATGTGAATTATCTTTTGAGTAAGCATATAAAGTTATTTGATGATAGTCCAGGATTAGCCAAGGGTTACGAACATAAACTTAAAGTCGACGAGACACAGCCCTTCAGAATAAAAACATACCCCATTCCAAAAAAGTATACAGAGCAAGTCAAATTAGAAATAAAAGAGATGTTGAAAAACGGCATAATTACAAGAACGGAATCAACGTTCATAAATCCAATGGTTGTAGTAATAAAGAAGAAACTTAATGATGAAAAAGACGTCAAATTACGCGTATGCCTTGACGCCAGATGTCTGAACTCCAGAACCGCACCTAATTTTGAAGCCCCACAAAACATTGAAACCCTATTGACAAAATGTACAGACGCAAAGTGGTTTACGAAACTTGATTTAAAAAGTTCTTTTTGGCTGGTACCATTGCACAAAGATTCTAGGAAATATTGTTCCTTCATGTTTAATTCATTAGTATACTCTTACAATGTGGTTCCATTTGGATTATCGTCAGCTACTGCAGCACTAGTAAGAGCAATGCAGCAGATCCTGGATCCACACGAAGAATACGTCTCACACTACGTAGACGATATTCTAATATTTAATAAAGACATAGAAAGTCACAAAGAATCAGTAGAGAAAATCCTGAATACATTAGCAGAAAATGGTTTAAAAATAAACCTCGAGAAATGCGAATTCTATAAAAATAAAGTGAATTATCTGGGATACATAATTGATGGAAAGACGATATCAATAGAGGAGGAAAAACTTGAGGCGATACGAAAATATCCCAAACCAAAAAAATATTAAAATGCTTAGAGGATTCCTAGGAATGATAAACTACTATAAACACTTCATTCCTAAAATATCCGACCAAACTCACACGTTATACAAAATGATCAAGAAAGGAGTAAAATTCAAATGGACCCATGAAAGGGAAAAGGCATTCATCGACATAAAAGAAAATTTCTACAAGGCATTGATCATAAATCTACCAGATTTCAATGAAGAATTCATACTAAGATGCGATGCCTCCAGCAATGCTGTAGCCGCAGAACTCCTACAAATAAGAAATGGGGAAGAAATACCCATATGCTTCCTATCAAGAATTCTAAAGGATTATGAGCAAAATTATTCCTCGTCAGAACGGGAATTGCTATCCATTATATATGGAGTGTCAAAATTAAAATATTACCTACTAGGAAACACTTTCCTACTTGAAACAGATCATTTATCTCTAATATTCTTAATGAAAACAAGGTTTAATAATTCACGAATATACAGATGGTCTCTCATACTATCTGAATATTCATTTAAAATAAAGCACAGGAAAGGTACAGACAACATAGTTGCAGACGCACTAAGCAGAGCCCATGGAGGTAATAAACAATCACACTCATATCAGATAAATGAATATGATATCGAACATGCTCCAAATTTATACAATCGAGAAGATATCGAAGACAGTCAACGAACACCTGAGATACTAGAAATAATGGAAAAGGTACAAACAGAAGGAAATTACAAAGGCTACAATATAAATAATCAAATACTATACAAAACATTAGGTAACAAAAACCTAATCGTTCTAGACAGAGAACTCACGTTAAATATAATTAGAAACATACACAACAACTTAGGACATCCTGGAAACAGGAAAACATTCCTTGTTTTCAGAGAACAGTTCTACGCATTCAAAGATAGAAAATTAATAGCGGCAGAAAATAAAAAATGCAAGCGATGTCTGTTAGGGAAATATAAGAACAGAATCAATCAAAATATAGTGCACAGCACTAGAGTAGAAGAAAAACTCGAATTAGTAGCAGCAGATTTCCTTGGAAACCTAATACCAGGAGAACAAGGTTATTGCCACATTTTCGTGATGGTGGATATTCTCACAAAATACGTCAAACTATTTCCCACAAGAAAATACAATACACAAACTGCAATAAATTGTATAAACCAATTTATAGCAGAATATGGGCCAATAAGGAAATTACTAGTGGACAACGCTTCATATTTCAACAATGAGAGGTTTATACTAGAGCTAAGAGAAATAAACGTAGAAGTAATTTTCACTAGTATAAGACATCCTCAAGCGAACCCCAGCGAAAGATATATACAAGAAGTGATTAGACATTTAAGAATGCTAACACACGCACGACACAATGCCTGGGTACAATACGTACAAGAAGTAGAAAACAACATGAATTATTTGCCTAGCGTGACGACTAATATAAGTCCATACACACTAATGCATGGGAAATACCCACCAAGACCTTGGAATCAAGGAACACCAGCAGTAAACAATTTCGAGGAAATGATTGAACAAGGTAAAATACAGCAAAGAAACATTGCAGAAAAATATACAAGATTAGAAAATGAAAAGATTAAAAAGAATAAAACATATCAAATAGGAGACCTAGTTGTAGTGAAGAACTATCGACTAGGTAGGAGACATTTAAATAAATGTGCAAAACTGGACCTACCCTACAGTGGACCTTACAGAATAAGTAGGACACTAGGAGATGTAACTTATGAACTACAAGAAGTAGACAATAGAAATATAAAAGGAAAATACCATGTGTCCATGCTACATGACTACGATGAAATAAATGATCAATAAAATTGCATTTGTAGTTCACGTTAGTTGTGAAAACATAATTTACACATTTGTCAATTCATTATTTCATAATGGCAAACCATGGTTTTAACAACTAAGGGTTTTGCCGTGAACTTTACCTTAGAATTTAAGACAATACTGTACATAAATATATAATGTTAGAAATAAACATGATTAATGTTGACACCAAGATATACTAGTACATTTAGATTAATATTAGCAATAAGAAAACACACTCGTAGTTTAAGAAACATTTATTTTAAAATAAATTTTATTAAGCCATACAATAACACAGGTATGCACATAGGGTATAAGCATTTTAATTAAGATTATATGTATATAAACACTATTTAGATATAAGTGAGGCAAAACCTCAACAATAATAGTAAATGTCACAAATGAATATTTATTTTCAGAAGTGATAAACCAGAGGTAATGTTTTATTTAGAAAATAAAGAACCTGACTACAGGTTAGGAACAAAAAGAGCTCTGAGTATATTATGCAAAGAACCTACATTTAAAAATGGAAAGACCCTTAAAACCAACAACCGTGAAAGAGTGATGTTAACCAACGGGACGATTGTAAGAGTCAATCATTTAAAAGCAATTAAATTATACTCAGAGAATAAAATAAGATATGCTCGTAATGAATATGAAGAGGCTTAATGCACTCATATAACTTAAAGATAAAATACATACAGTTGCGATGAAAAGGATATTAAAATAAAGTATATCATAAAGAACAGCACAGAATCGTATAATATTTCAATATACACAACAAAAAGTATTAATTCTCTTCGCAATACGAATAACAGCAGTCCTTTTCATGGTTCCAAACTTTGTGCACATACAAATAAACATCTATAACCAAAGAAATAAGCAGCATTATTATAAAAGCAATGATTCATTACAGCATATTAAACATACAAAATTCTCCAAGAACGGAAAAATGGTTCGAGGAAAGAACAGCACAGACGGAGGGACTGGCAATTGAAACAATAACCAACTTCTTTCCATTCTTTCCGATCAAAAGCAACAAAACAAAGGTGCGAGTAAGGCTAGCGCTCGGACGAAGAATCTACCTGAAAAACAGTAAAAGTAGCAATGAATACATTTATAAGTACAATAAATATTTACGATAGCAATAAAAGAATAAAATAAATATCAATATACTTACTGTACATTAGATATAAATAAATAAAACAACAAATACCGTCGTTGGTAAAGGTGGAGAAACATCAAATGTCAGAAATAAACATAATAAAAATAAACGCCAACCTAAAATTTGAGAAGAATAAGAAGAGATATGGAATAAGTATCGAGATATCCGCTAGAGGCGCCACGACGAACAATTTGAAAATAAAAGCACGCAAAGACAATCAAATAACGAGCGGCATTTATTTTCAACTATAAAAAGGGAGTTTTTAAAGAAAAAGAGTTAGTTGTTAGCTGATACCTGTGACTTCAAAAACTTCCAATACACAGCAAAGTAATAGCATCTTTTAAAGTAGATAATACATTTATGCGTCAAGCGAGTAGTGGTTAAGTGGAGTTTTTACACACTTACCATTACTATCGCAGTGTAAATAAATAAACAAACCAACTAACAACGCACAAACTAAGAAGAAGCATATACGCTCCTAGAGGAATAATTCCCAATTGTTTTATCGTCGCCATATTTACAAGAAGTAAGCGTCACCAGTAAAATTATAGAAGATTCAACGGAAGGAAGAACCAACAAGAATGGACAAACAATTTCAAGCAGAATTCGAAGAATTGTATGAATCTACGCAGTGAGTAGTTAATAATATTGTCATTACAATTAAATTCAATCAAAATACACAGGTTCTCTCCAAGCACTCCATTTCTTTTAAATAATTATTTATTTAAATAATAGAAAGTAAATATAGGGACACAATATTTATTAAAAATAAAGAACACTTGTCTTAATAGTGTACTGTGTGCGAATACTTGCACAACGGACCAGTGTTCAGTAAAAAGGACATTAGTAAGCACAGCTTTGAGTAACAGTCAAACTTTTACAAACAGGAACGCCTAAAAGCTTCGCACTAAGAATCTAAAGACTCCGTGAGAATAGAGGTTTAGACAATTAGTTTGTGATGCATTAGGAACGTACCTGGGGTGGTGATTGATCCAAGCTTTATGTAGTACGTGTGAATGTTTGCATAAAGCCGATTAGTCAGTACCTTCATTATCAAGTCAACATAATTTGGACCTAATATACAGGCCTTTAGTAAGAAAAGAGTGAAGGTGGAGAAACCCTGTACTGACTGAATTCATATTAAAATAAACGATTACAATATTATCATGAAAACTGCTACTTATATAGTATTGTAAATAAGCAAATAAAATAAGTAATATACATGCAACAATAAATTTTAATTATTGTAATTATTAAGCAGATAATACATATTTTTATACATAAATAATCTGGTGTCATAGTTATTTGAATTCCTATCCCACACAATTTTAAAATAATAATAATTAAGGAGAAACAAGTAAGGAAAGAAGTAAATCACAGTAGAACCTACGAGAGATAACAATTTATGTTGTTTTGCCTATAAAGCTAGCATAAACTACAATTTTATTTATTTATCTAACTAATAAATAAATAAATTATATAAATTTCATTTAGAGGCAAATACTACAGCAATATGTTCATAGAAAGTTGAAGAATTTTGACATGTCCACCACGGAATCTACAGATCCCATACGATATCAAATATGCCGAGATTGTGTATTTTGAGAAGAGATTGGGCCGGTTATTGGAATTTATGCTATGATGCATCACTGATTGTGAAAATAACTTGAAGGATGAACACATTATTTATAAGATAGTGAAGTGTTTTTTTCTAATTTGTACTTTGCTAAATATCGTAATATCTGTCACTAAATTGTAATCAAGCACATAGAATGTATTTTATATTTAAATTTCTAATAAAATATGTTTTAGTTTAAAACAACTTGTAGATGGTACAGTATAAAGATAATAATCATTTTGGATTTTGCCAAAACAATGTGTCATGAGTTCTTCTGAACTTTTTGCAACATTGTGGAAGTAAATAGTGCAGTGTTATGAACAGCAAAATAGGCACGGCATCAAACAGTATTCCTGTTTTTATGATGTTGTTACATTCTCTAAATCTTTTTTATCATTTTGTAAATTTGTATGTATCTATTAATTTATACAAATATTTATATTTCATAATAATTTTTGTTTTATTTTAATTCCAAGAAAGTATATACAAAATAGATTTCTGAACATAAATAAAATTAAATTTATTTTTTTACTTCGTAAGTAGAAATTGAACTTTGCTCATTGATGTAATTATTGAATCAAATACATCAACATACTTTTTTTACAAGCAATAATATAAATTATTTGCAAGTCTCATTTCTACTCATCTCAGTTTATGAGACATAGACATAAAGAAAAATGTATTGATTACGAATATGCTATTACAGACACTAAAGAAATTCAAGTGTATCAAAGTTGGTAATTGTTTGTTTATATTCTTTGCTATCATATGGGCGTAAATAACACTATCACGTTTTTATTTTCATGAATGGCTTAATCATTCTGGATTTGAAAAAAAAAGTTAACAATAATAAAAATTAAATTCAATCACAAAAATGTAATGGTGATTAATTCCATGACTTTTGCTAAAACATTCATGTTTCAGTGAATATCTCGACACAGAATTAAATACAGGAATTTAATTAGTTTTGTACATTGTTGATTATGCGACATTATATTGAATAATGTACGTAGACAAATATAAAATAGATGTTTTATTCTTACGTATAGCCAAAATATTAAATACAGTAATTTTAGTAATTTTATTTGCATTCTTAAGCTTAAAATGACAAGCAAAAGTATATGTTGAAATATAATACAATCTGACATATAAAACATACCTGAATATATTCGATTGTGTATATAAAACATTAATTTATGTGTTTTCTGTAAGTCAAAATGAAACAAGCAGTATTTATATTCAATAATTGCACACACATCAATAAGCACACACTCATAATGTATACGAGATTTTCTGTTCGAAATCTTTTCAATAAGACGAAATGAAACGATCGGTATTTACATTTAATAATATAATTTCACATATACCAATAAACATGTACAAATCAATGTATTAGTTATAGGTTCACAAGTTTTTCTGTTCAAAATCTTTTCTGTTAGTCGAAATGGAAGGACCGGTATTTACATTTAATAATATAATTTCACATATTCCAGTAAGCACGTAAATATCAACGCAGAAGATATAACTTCACAAGTTCTTCTTTTAATAATTCACTGGAATCTGCCTTCATATCGTTTATTTATTCTACCTCGTATTTTCTGAGTAATTCTACAAATTCACCGATGAAATAAACTTGCACAAAACTGAATTAAATAAAAAACAACTTTGCGTATGCTTTCAGTAATATCATAGTTATAGATGTCAATTTAAATCAGAGGTTAGAATTATGTTTTCTGTTTATCTGTCATTTCGTAAATTTCAAAATGGACATTTTGAGTCGACGCACGCGCAGAACAGGCAATACTCCAATTCTATCTCTCTTAGTTGGGACGAAAAAAAAGTATTATATATATGAAAAAAACTTATGTTAAAGACATTTTGTTATAAAGTTTATATTTACGGAAATAAACAGCCCATTCCATATTTTGACTAACCTTGTATAATGACAAACAGGAAACTTCCATGAAGGTCATTAATTTATATGATATTTATGAATTATTAAATTAATTGTTTTGTTAGATATATAAACTAAGAATATGTTAAGTTAAATATATCCACGTGATGAAGAAGTGAGTTCCGTTCTCTCGTTACTAAAGGCAGAGAGACCCATATGACGTCTCATTTTAGGGAGAATAAATTCTCATTTTGTGTATTGATTCTCGGTATACGTAACATAAACAAGGACAATAGTGCTTAATCATATTTTTTTCTTATATAATAATTCCCCATTTTTGAGATATTGCGTACATTTGAACTTTTTTTGATGCGAAAATTTACCTTTTAATAAACAAAAGTACAACACTTGCCAGTTAGGTACTCCTATGACAAAATCAAATTATATTACAATAAATCAAAAGTAAGTTAATATGTTAAAATGTTACATGTCAAGCTATGATAAAATTTAAAATACAATATGAAATAGCCAGAAGTGTCACATTATTATAAACAATCATATTGTATTTGATATAGTTAGAACTAACCAACCGTCAAATTATGATCGTGGTTGTACAACTGTGAAATTTGTAAATTTGTAATGTGGTAATTTTACTTAGAGTTAGAAAAAATTGTATTTGATAAATAATTAATTATTTATTATAATTATTCAGTTTACTTACCTTTGTCGAAAATAACAACGAGGGTAATCAAACACAATATCTTGCTATAGATGAACATGTCGGGTGTCTCTCTTGCTGTAAACTAGTCCAACTTGCAAATAATTATTGTAATATAAATATGTACATAACATTGACCTTCATGGTGAGCAGGCGTTCAAATTTAGTCATTTGTTGATAGATTCCAATTCATGTCACTTACCTGTAATTTTAGTGATTGCGCAATACTACATAAACTTACAAGAAAAGTACGCAAGAAAAATCCCCTACAATTCAGGACAGGCATAGATTTATTTTGGAATGGGCCAACATAGGGAGAATATGTTGACGTATCCAACGTTCAGTAAGTCACTTACTTGATTACCTGATCTAATAATTACCTATAACTCACAAACTTAAGATATGGAGATTAAAAACTGAGTTCAAACAACATATACTGTTAATGTTAATGTGAATAAAATAGTACTAGAAACAAATTAAATTATTAATACTAGATACTAGAAAAGACTCCTATGTTTCAAATAAAATGTATATGTGTGTATACTCTGTTTTTTAATTTCGCGGACCACCAAGTAGAGCCATATGTACACTATGCAATATATGATGGATGATATTATGTACATGATATCTAAAAATAATATATTACAAGAAATTTACTTAATATTGTTTACAGAGTGATCTGAAGAATATATTGCTAAATAATAACACAAAAATTATATGTAATAAAAGTTTATGATAACGGACACTAGAAAACCATCATGGCAGTGCTCGCGTATTACAGGAAATTGGAAGAAAAGAGGTAACCGGATGCGAAGAGAGGGAATCAAGCTCGAGGAGATTGATGGACAGCTAGTTAAAATATATTTTCTAATGGACATACGTTTAATTATAGGAAATTATGCACATGTTTAATTTATTCTGTATCACTATCACTTGCAGTTGAAATAATAAATGACTCCACGATATTGTCAGTTAAGCCATCTAATAGACTGGTTTTTTCTTCCTTTTTAATTACATGTTCTATACACTTTCTCCATTTAACTAATGCAGTCAATAGTAATTGTTTGATTTTTGCCATTTTAAAATTTTTATTATTCGCTGCAACATAATTTTTTATTTCGGCTCATACCAATTCAATGGGGTTTAGTTCGCAGTGGTACGGTGGTAATCTTAACATGTTGCGATGTTGTTAATCAAATCCAGTAAAACTGGTATACTCATTTCTAATTGAAATGGTACTTCTTTTGATTGTAGCCAATTCTGCATGTCCTTCTTCTTAGATGATATACTTGGAATCTTTTCAACTTTGCGGGAATGGCATCGTCTGATAATTTATCTAAACAGCACTAAACTAATTTTCAAATACAACAGAATTCACATCCTTATGGTAGTCGCCAGTTCTTTTGCTTTGGAAAACTAACATCTCACCTTTAATAAACCCATTATCAGATTATATATGCAAAATATTAAGTCTTTTGCGTCTTCCTGTTGGATTTTTCAAACCTGTCGAGACAGCATCTATAAATGCTTGCCTGCGGTTATGTACATTAACATCAACCTAAACTTTTGATTGTGTGTGCCTTTCATTTAACTACGTGTCATCTAAGCAAAATATATTTTTTTGGTGGGCACTATATGATCTAATGGTTGTTAAATATCTATATCTCCAAGTACTTATTTCACTACGCTCTATCAATAGACACTTCCTGCTTCGTTTCATGTACCTATCATAATAATAATATATTTTATATACCTATTCATCTTAAAAATAAATATATTCTACTTGAAATTAATCTTTTTCATTAGAACAGGGGTTCCCAATCTTTTTCAGACCGCGGCGCACTTACAAGTTTAGTATTTTGTCACGGCGCCCTACCCTAGCTAGCTATTTGAAATAGATACAGTCGAAAGAAATAGGTGCCTACAATAATAGTAGTTAGGTAGATAGGCACAACAATTAAAACATCCACAATATAAAAATGAGTTTTTTTACTATACTTATAAGAATTCAGAATTGAAACAGAAAACAACAAGCACGACTTAAAAAAACAAAAATAAAATACGATCGTTACTCAGTCAAATCAATGTGACGGGTGAGCTTGGTGATCTCCGCACAGTTTTTCAAAGCAGGGAATAAGACTTGACACTGCTACTCTCATTTCTTGCTCCACATTGATCCTTGAGCGATATTTGTTCTTGATTACAGCTACAGCTGAAAATCCAGCTTCACATAGATATGATGTTGCAAACGGAATGAAAATTCTTAAAGCTTTTGAAGTTAAATTTGGATATTCATTTTGAATCGGTAACCAAAACTCCACCAAATCGGAACTGGTGAATCTACCTTTAAAGCTGCTGTCGCAAGAGAGTTCAATGAGACCCTCTTTCTCCTGTGATGTGAATCCTGGCGGAGCTTGTGCATGGAGAGGATCTTGGATCCACGCAAATTTTTCGACATCATCATCTGCAAAGCACTTCGAAAACCATTCAGTGAGCTTCGATAGGTGTCCCGTGAAAAGCGCCATCAGGTCTTGTGAGACAACCAGTTCATTAGATGCCGCATATTTATACAATTGCTGGAAGCAATCTTGATCGCCGCCTTCATTCATTTTTTTAATCCAGAAATGAATGCAGTTTCTTTCTAAACGCCGCAATCCTCTCCGATAATTTTAGAATGTGCATGATGTTGCCTTGCAAAGACAGATTCAAATTATTTAATTTCTCAAATATATCGCACAAATATGCTAGTTTTAGCAAAAAATCTGGTTCAGTAAAATATTTGGCGTGTTTATGACGTTCTTGTTGTAAAAAAGTGCGAATTTCTTCGTGTAATTCGAACTCACCACCGTACCAACTTTCATGAGCTAAAATTCGTGGAAGACCGCTACGTCACTTTTTTGGAATCGACCCGACGCTCGAGTAGAATAAGGCACGCATAGGCGGCGGTCTTTCACCGTACAATTATTATAGCAAATATATAACACTTTCGGCTGTTACTTTGTGAAGAATCATGATACTGGATATGAGTAAAATAAAACACTCAATTAAGCTTTAAATACCTTCACTTAATTTTAATCACTATGTGACTGCAGTTTCGAAAATTTATCAGATTAAGGGGCTATGGAGGTTATCCAAATAAGTATGTATTTGTTTCCTTCTTTTTTATGCTAACGTGTATATTATTAAATTGTATCATCACATTTATCTTTTATTATTATTATTATTATATTTATCTTTCTGTCAAATAAATAAAAATATATAATTTGAAATTAGTTTTATTACAAAAAGACGACGCTGGCCTACCCGCTTTATTTATCGTGATTTAATTTCTTACAACAAACAAAACTTGCTGAAGATCCATTCTATACTTTCTGAATATTCGCCAAAAACAAAATACCAAGAAAAAACAAGGCACGCCACTGCTTGCAAATATCTAGTCGAGGTAGAGCCTTCCGTCGGCTTTATTCCAAGAAATGATGCAGCGGTCTTCCACGAATTTTAGCTCATGAAAGTTGGTACGGACTATAACCGCGAATATTTGTGGTTTCGCATAATGATAGAGGATCGACTCACGGCGCACCTCTTTACTTTCTACGGCGCACACTTTGGGAACCCCTGCATTAGAAGATATCATGATGAACGGCTCATTTGAGGTATATTGGAATGGTTTTGAATTTCGTTAATAATTTTATTAAGAGTAGGAGCTTCTTTGTTGTAAAAAAGCTGTGTATTACTTGTCTTACAGCATTTTTTTACATTTTGTCAAAGTTGTTGACTAATGAGCGTCTACCAGAGCGGTGCTTGGTCTGAGTAACCGCTCCCTTGGACTTTATATTCCTTTATAACTTTAAAAACCGTACTTCTTGCAACACCTGCAATAATAGAATATGGGTAACTTCGGAAACATAACACATAACTTAAGAAAATACAATATTACCTGTTCTGGACACTATATGCGATGCTATTTTCCTTGTCTTTTTTTTTGTATTTTCAATTCTCAGCTTCTTATAAGCATAAGGGACAAGTGACAAAAACGGTCGCGTTTTCTCCGTAGAAGGTAGGTTTCTGCTTGTACTCGACATTGGGTCCATGATATATTATGGTAGACACTAAATAAACGGTCTAAGGGTTCTAAAAAGAACTATTTCTGTTGTATAAATACAAGAAAAGAAAAAACGAAGTAGAAAAAAGCGTGGAAAATATACAAAATGCAACTGTCAAATGACTAGAAAATTTAAAGGTGGTCCGCGGAATCGAAAAACAGAATGTAGTGAGTACTGAATTCGTTAGTTTTCTAAGTACATGTTTTGGAAAAATCCTGAACCACGTCGATTTTGTATTTAATTGCCCATTCTGTATTTTAATTATGATACAGTGTTTTAATAGCATACCATGTATATTTGTTTATTTTTGAGTTCATAATCAAAAATGTTTAATAAGGAATGTAAAATTAATCTGTTGAACACTTAGATCAATTTAATGGGATTCTTTAATATAGGGCAATGAATAATTTAATGTTTTTACTAATATGCCTGGCTGAAAATATAGCATGTTAGTGACACTGTGGGCACGGTTAGAATTTTTGGAGTATTATTAAGCGCAAGACTTTATACAAATATTTTTCAATTAACACATATTTTTTTTGGCTGTACCGTACTCAAAAGGACTTCACTTCAACACATTACAAATATGAATTTAATGGATTTTATATATTCGCATTGAAAATTCTTAAACTGTATATATTTACCTACAAAATATATATTAAATAACACGAATGATTTATTATATATACATAAACAAATTATAATAAACAATATCTACATGCGAGTGCACGTAGTTTAATTGAATGCTTTCGAGTTGCAGTAATCGTCAGTACAAGAGGAACATTCTTTCACTTGAAGAACTTGTTTGATCAATTCACAAAAATCGGCTCCTTGAGGTATAAACGAACACAAGCGCTCTATTGCCACTACACCGTCCACTGAAAAAAAAAAACGGTTTTGTTATTACCATTATTAATGTATACAAATTAAATTTATTTGGGCTAATGCGTATTAGTATTCATGTATTTACATAATTGCTATTCAATTTCTTGTATCATAATGCTTTTCCAAAGAGATCCCTCTGGATAAAATGTGGTTACATATTTTAGATGTAAATAAAAATGCAAACTAAATAATGAAGAAAATGTCGTGTGACAGCCTTTTATATTAACATGGCATCATAATGGGTTGGTCAAAAGTAAATGCTTACGTATCTATCAGAAAAATGATCTATCAGGTATAGCTTTTGAATTATAGACTATCAAGTATTTAATATTTCAGGGCTAGGTTTAAAGATAAACCTTACTAATTTATTAATAGTGAAATCTGTTAAAAACCATAGTTTGGGCAAATAACAGTGGATGATTACTTTAAAATTAGTTATTTTCAATGTCGAAAATTCTAATTATAATTATCTGCTTTTAGCACTGCTACTACGATACACTAATACCGGTATGCCCACTTTAGCTGTCAATGACGTCATTGCGGAGCAAGTCAGATTGACAGTTCTCATATGGGCTATATTTTGACGCAGTTTGAAATTGTCTTATGTTTTTTTTTAAAATAATACTCTATTTAATATGCCAGGTTGTGCAGGTTTCCAAAAGAAGACACGGTACGAAATTAGTGGTTAATTGCGTATAAAAGGCAGGACCACAGCCGTCTTTACTTACGGCTGTGGCAGCACTCAATAAATTTAAAAAATGGTAATTCCAGAAATCCAAATTACCCAATTTAATAGTAGTTTCTGATTATAGTGGTTTATTTTATAATATAAGCAATTATTGAAGTACTCAGGCAAAGTGGTATTTTAAAATGCTATCATAATTACGTAAGATGTTTCACTTTTTTTGCATGTGTTTAAACTACATTTTCAATACACAATGCAAAATAGTTTATTCTGTGAATTCATTTGTGTATTGTACTATCTAGAGGCTACAATTACGCATTAATGGTCTGTGTAAATCTGAAAGTTGTAATTGATAAATGTTTCATTTAGTGAATAAAATCATTGCCAAAATGTAAATAAAGATATTTATTTAACATATATTTTGAGGCTTATAATATTTTCTTTTGCACAGATGTAAATCCTATTTAGTGAATCGCATAGATCTGAAGTATTCAATATTGGTAATGTACAGCTACATCTCTTTTAATAGAAGGGTCTTGGGCAATTGAAGAGAAGATAAACCAATATTTGGATGAAGCAAATACAACATGGCTGGAGTTTGTTATGTTTACAATAATTATAAATTGCCCACCGAAATACAAGAGCATAAAACTGACTCCAAGATTTCAAGACATAAATTAATCTTGATTCTAGATTAAACAATAACAGTAGTGACGTATTTCAGAATTTTAAGAAGCTTTGTATTATAATAATATTAAGTCAAAATAAAACTGCCAAATATAACTCTTATTTCATCTTTTTCCTGCCTTATAAGTTCAAGAAGTTTATTTCCTTTCAGTAAGAGTCAATGTTTTTAACACTATTAAAGAAATTTTGTTTCAAATTGAAATCCAAATACTATTATTACTATATCCTTACCATATATTAATGAAAAGCAACCTAAATTAGTTAACAATAATTTAGAAATTTTTAATAAACAAAAAAACTATGTGCATTGCTATGATGTATAGAATTCCTCAAAATACTTTATAAATGTTTGCAAATGTACAAGCATGTTGCTCTTAAGGTGACAATCTTGGAAAAAGTATTGAACCAAATAATTTGCTTTCATAGATGATTAGTAAGCATTGGACACTTTAAAATTTCAAAATTAGTCTATGTCGATGCTTTACACATTTTACTGCTTGATCCTAAAGTACTTTGAGAATCTGTATATGTTTTACCAAAGCATCTATTTTGTAGTTTTTAAAGATTTTCAACTCATTGTTTATTGCTTCAAGTTGTTTTCTTTAAATCTGAGAATTGCATCTGAATTTAAATCTCTGCATGATTTATTGGAAAATTCCAGTAATTCTTGTTGGAGTAATGTATGAAAACATGATGGCTTAAAATGAACGGAACAGACACATGCCAAAATATTTTTTTTATTATAAAAAATAATAAAATCAGATTTCTAGAAATACCATTTTCAAATTTATTAAATCCTGCCATTTACATGCAATTAACCACACATTTTGTACCGTCTCTTCCTTGGGAAACCTGTAATACTTAATCTGACTATCTCTACTTTCTCAATTGTATTTACGACAACCGTATACAATACAACCAGGCATATTAAATAGAATATTACTTAAAGAAAACGATAAAACAACTTCAAAGTGCGTCAAAATGTAACCCATATGAGAACTGTCAATCTGACTTGCTCCGCAATGACGTCATTGACAGCTAAAGTGAGCATACCGGTATAAGTGTATCGTGACTGCTACTTATTTAATTAGGTAATTTTTAATTTTGGGTTCGAATATCAGCAGTGGATAATTTTTGTAAAATTAAATATTTACCTAATTAAATAATTATCAGTGCTAAAAGCAGAAAATTATATTAGAATAGTGGATAATATTGAAAAGAATATATATTAAAAAATGGTAATATTAATAATTAATTGTGGTGATATTTAATGGCTAGACCCATATCTAGTCTAGTCATTAAATATTACCACAATTTATGAATACCTAATCTTGTAGGTTAAGTTTCAAATTTGTTAACTACGGGCTAGAGTCAATTGTTATTATTGCATAAATTTCTACAGTAAATGATTTTGTCAAATATACCCTTAGTCACTCATATACAGAAAACACAAAGAAATACGTCTCTAAACGCGGAACTTTGAAAAGACAATGCCTGCAGTTACTAATCTCGGAATAGTATTTTGATCTCATCAGATATAATTATTCTCTGATCCAGAATATCTTTCAAATGCAAACGTAAGGGGGTGTTGCTATAAAATTCAGGACATTCATTAGAAAAATTATTATTCAAACAATTACATAATTAAAACATTATTGTCTGTAATTTATTTTTTTTCCAAAACAAAATATTATTACTCTCCGATAATTTGTTTATCAACACCGTTGGGAGGAAATGGGATGTCATATAGAACTATGTCAATAAAGTATGGTGGATATTGTAAGGTTTGAATCTATAACTCAAATTTAGTACTGGAGTGTCTAAAAATGTTGAACGACCAGACGAATTAGACTGGAATTACTTTAAGATATTATAGGTTTCAGGTCATCAAATCATAAAGGAAGTGAGAAACTCCAAAGTAAAAGGAAAACGGCGAAAAAATGAATTGGTTCTGAAACAATTGATGGGATGGAGTCCAGGATGGATGGTGAGGCGCTATGTCATATACTTTCTGGATGCAAGACCAAAACAAATTGGTTCTGAATAAATTAGTGGGATGGAGTCCGGGACCCAAAGTGGGGTTATTAAAAGTTTACCTGGTGTTTTCAAAATATCATCAATTTATTTGAATGCTGTCCGTAGAAAAAGCAGAGGATGTACAAATTTAACTATGCGTTATTGTGACCCAACAAGGCATCGGCATGTTACACTACATATGACTGAGGCTTTATACAAGGCATGTAATATGGATGATAAGACGCTATATCGTACTTTTATGGCGGCAAGGTCGCTACTTACATAATAATATATTCTTAAATTAATGAAACCACTGAAGAAGACTTCGTGAAGGATCAGACACCTTAAAATATCTTGATAATTAAATGGAAGCAACAAGTGACAGAGAACCTGAACAAAATAGGAATAGCAAACTGGAGAATGAAAATACGGAACAGAAGAAATGGAAATACATAATGTTCATTAAGTACATTATTTTAAATAAATATTGTTTAAATTGAAGCCAGTTTTGTAAAATCTGTTTTTCTTCTACTTTTTTGCCATTGATCTTGAATTATGATAAGCTGACAAGCTTTTCCTTTTTTGTTCAAGTATGCCAACTAAATTATTATGGCCAACCGATTTCAACAATATCCATGTCTTTTAATCATTGTGTGGAGCTTTCTATCAATATTCGAAGTTTCTTCGCTTTATATTGCTAAACCCCGAAATTTTCCCAAGTATTTCTTTTCTGAAGCTTGTCAGTTTTTGCTGTCATTTCATATATGGTTTGATAAACATTAATTTTGATTTAATGCCTTTATAATTAAAGACTCTTTTATTTAGGCCATGATACGTTCGGATTGTTTTTTTAAATATCTTCGAATTCCTGTTATATATTGTCATTCTCTTTAATTTATATTTATATGTTAATAGTATTAATATTATTACTTGATACTACTATTAGCTTCATTTTATTCACATTAAAAATTAGATTATATTTTAATCACGAGTTGGTGACATTCTTTAAGGTTGTTGGAATATTATTTTTGATTCTCTTTACCACTAGGATTTTATTTCCACTGTATTCATGTTGTTATATACAACATTGCACTTCTTAGGATTATGTCAACACGTTTTTAATATACCATTCATTGCACAAGTAAAGAGGAGCGGAATTTTCTTATCTTGTAATAACGTATCTATAGATCGGTGTCAACTTCTTACTTTCTTAAGATAATCTAAACGTAGATTCTTAACATCGCCATCCAAATCAGTTTTCAGAACATTTTCATCATTTGCTACAGTTTTTTTTATTAATTGTATTAAAGTAAGTATCGGTCCGCATTCCCTCCCATTCAAAGTAATCAAGAGGACGCATATATTAGAGTAAACATTAAATATGTACTATACATATATACATGAACACTTCTATCCATAGTTCATGTTTGTTTGCAATTGATAAGCAACTTGCATGAAAGTGAAATTTTAATGTAAGCGAATGTATAATCTGCATTACATGAGCAAATAATCTCCAATTTCAAGGGTAGGTCAAAATAGCTGTAAAAAAATCTTAAGTAAAGTGGCACCAAGCAATGTAAACCGAATCATATTGAACATTTGTATTTATTAATCCCCATATTAACGGAATTGGTCATATTTCCGTATTGCTTTGTACTTACCCACAACTTCAGCCTGACCACATACAGGTGTTACGTCTATTGCATTTTCCAATTCCATGTATTGGGAAATAGGCTTATTCATGAACTTATTTTGGTGACAAGTCAGTTTTATCAGATCGTTGGCATTTGCGTTGGCGCAACCTCCATTAGTTGGTCCAACGCACTCGAAACACTTCAGGGCAGAACCTAAAATAAAATGTGTATTATGTTCAAAACTTCAAGAATGTATTTTTTGATTTATTTATTTTGGCCTTGTATATCACATATAAGTGAGTCTATAATGAATGTTCGCCTGGTGTTGGAAACAATTTTGGCATAATAAAAATGTTCATATTTGACACACATAAAAAATGCAAGATAACGTCTAATTACGAAAATGTATAGTTATGTCTTTAGAATTTTAAACGATGACATCATGCTCATCTCCATTTTAAAATATTGATATAGTTTTATTCTACATGTTCTTTTGAATAATTTCTTAGACGCCCAATTTACTCAAAAACCGTTATTGAAATAATCCTCTTCTTTGAAAGTTACGATTATAACTGGTATATTATTGTCGTTTCTATACAGGGTGTAGCACCTAAGATGCCTCGGACCGTAGCTCCTCTATCATACAATATATTGAAAAAAGTTTAATAGAAAAATTGTCCATAATTACAATCACCATTTCCCTAAAATATTTTTGGTCATCAGTGCCGTGCCGTATTCCAGTGGCGTCTCAAATCTATGTTTTTTGGAACAATATATATTTTGTGGCTGGTTCGGAAAGCCATCGAAGAGTACTTTTTTTTTCTTATGTAACGTATACCCATAACTTTTGCAGTTTCGCTGTTATAATGATTTTTCTTCGCATTTTGACATTTTTTTTTTGGCAGGAACTAAATTGTACCGGCGTTTCTGTTTCGAATTTAGGGATAGAGTAAGACTACTTCTGCCTACTATTAATTTTTTGTCAAGTGATTTAAGGAATGAAGATAATTTTTGAATGAGCTTTGCAAATAGTCATTTTTTCCAAAATATCAAATGGGAACCATATAAAATAATTACATCGTTGGATAATCGAAATTCCAAGCTTTCCATTTATTAAAAAAAACGTATTTCATTACAAAATTAAATAGAAAAAAGAAGTTGTTAGGTGAATTTGTCGAAAATTGGTAAACATGGTGTTTACTCTGCCTAATCTAAATGTTCAAAATGACGACCTTCCCTTGGGAGGCATAATCGCAACTTCGACTCGCCCTTAGGACTTCCGGTGATACAGCACGGAAAGCCGCGCGAATCCTCTCTCGCATATCCTCGGCTGTAGTTGGTACCGTCCTGTAGACCTCGTTCTTGATGTTGCCCCAGAGGAAGAAGTCTAGGGGAGTGTGGTCAGGTGATCTTGGTGGCTACCTTGCTGGACCTCCACGACCAATCCATAAATCTGGAAACTTTTCGTCAAGATATTCCCAAACTATTATGTGTAGGAGCTCCATCGTGTCGGCGAGCGGCTAATGGGACATTTTTCAAAAGTTCAACCAAGTCGTCAGGAAGGAACCTTAAATAATTGTTGCCATTCAGGTTCCCGTCGAAAAAGTAAGGACCAAGTAGGTGTTCTCCAAGTATACCACCTCAAACATTGAGTGACCATCTTTGCTGGTGGTTTCCAATTCTCATAACGTGCGGGTTTTCATCGGCATAATAATGACAGTTGTGACGATTGACTATCCCATTTTTATGGAATGTCGATTCATCCGAAAATAACACGCGCATTAGGTAGGATTCATCTTGGTCGATTTTGTTGATTGCCTAATTGCAGAAATTCTGCCTGGTTTCAATATCTTGAGGTTGCAATTCCTGGTCCAATTAAATTTTAAATGGATAGAACTTGTACTTCTGAAGAGTACGATGCACAGAACGCATTGAAATATAAGTGTTCCTACTAATTTCAAAATACGGTCTAACTACGAAGAAAAACCGTTATATCAGCGAAACCGTTAAAGTTAGGGGTATAACGTTACACAAGAAAAAAAAGTACTCTTCGAGGGCTTTCCGAATCAGTCACAAAATATATATTATTCCATTTAAAAAAACATAGGTTTGATACGTCACTGGAATACTGCACGGCACTGATGACTAAAAGTATTTTAGGAAAATGGTGATTGTAATTAAGGACAATTTTTCTCTTAGACTTTTTTCGATATATTGTATGATAGAGGAGCTACGGTCCGAGGCATCTTAATGTGCTACAGCCTGTATATTAGGGCAAATAAATATGTTTGTCACTGTGAACATAAATGTTTTAAAAGTACATATTTACTTGTAGGATAAGTTATAAATGGGTTTCTTATGAGTCATAAAATTTTTGTTTGTAGATTTTAAAATTGTTATTGAACATTACAAATTTTAAAGAAATAGGATAATGAAAATACGGGTGTGTCATTATTATAAAAAAAAAGTAGAATTACCGAACAGATGCAGTAGCAACAGCGCACGAGAAATGCGTCACTTGAACGTCATAAATAAAATAACGCTTAATATTGGTTCGTTTGCAAGGACGGCCACAAACGAACCAATAGTAAGCATTATTTTATGTATGACGCATTTCTCGTGAGCTGTTGCTACTGCATCTGTTCGGTAATTCTACTATAGTTATTAAGTTATTGGAGAGCAAATTTTTGAAAAAATATCGATTTTATGCCTGTTATTTAGTGAGATGTTATTACTTTACATTTGTTTTAGTTCACTGTTTTGTAATGTAAATTTTATGGTATTATTACGTTATTGATTTATTCTGTTAAACCCATGATATAGAGGATCTGAATGCAAAGAAATTGACTTATGTATTTTTTTATTTGTATATTTTGTTTATGATATTATTTATGAAAATTGCTCTGTAGGTGCTTGTTTGTATATTTTGGACTTTGCTTAAAAAAAATTGATGGGCGGAATTTAGGACTTGCTAGGGTAATGGGCTCCATCTGCTTACTACAGCGTCTCTTTGTATGAAATGGATTGAGATGAATTACATTTGCTTTTGCGTATGATTTTTGAGGAATGAAGATTGTTTAATTAATCTACAATCCAAAAAAATATGGAATTTTCTTCTCATATCTATAAAGTGATATTAATTTTATAGAAGTAATAAAAAAATTTCAATATATACTTTATTTTTTGTTCTGGAACTGGAACATTACACCTACGTTGTTCACATTAGCCAACGTTATCTTGATACTTCCTTTCTTTTAATTTTATAATATATATTGTAATTTCAGAACGGCAGTTTACATTACACCTACGATGTTTACATAAGCCAACGTTGTCATGATGCTTTCTTTATTTTTGAGTTAAAACTAAAATGCTTTAACAGACTAAGAAATTTTTATTCCGCAATATTAAAGGTTAAAGAATACTTTTTTCAAAATACAACCCCTACTTTTGGATTTAAATTTCTCTTGCTTTCAACTTCTCACTATATTTTGTAGTAAATGATGTGAAACAAAACTGACATTTCATTTCTACAAGAAAGAGAGTGTTTTGTTAGAAAAATTAAGTATAAGTATGATATCACAGAGCCAAAAGGGAACCAGCTGTACACTAAATAAAACAATATAATCTACTAGCTGGCTCGGCTGACGTTGTTCTGTCTTTTCTGGTAGATAGCGTGATTAGTTTGATTTGGTAATAAAATGTATCGAGCCCAGTTTTTGTAATTTTATATTTTTAGCACTAAACCAACATAATATGAGTCATTTTGGTTCATAAATAAAAACTGTTAATAACTTGACTACAGCGCCACCTATCGGATTCTAGCATAGCTTTGAGTCATCGTCTCGGCAAAGCAAATATATTATGTGAATAGGACCTCAAGTCTTTCAGAAGTTACACGATCACTAACAGACGAACCAACAATTATGTACATAAAGATTGCAATATGTGAAAAATATGAGTTGGTATAACTTTTGTTTCCCCAATCTTCTTTTCGCTAACTGCAATATGCGGAAGACTAGGTAGGCATGTGTTTAAGTTCTGAAATTATCATCATCAGTATTATTAACTAAAAACGGATATTTAAAGTTATTTGGTAAAAATAACAATAACAATATTTACATTAGGTAAGCTACACAAGCTATGGTAAATACAAAAAATAAACTTAATATAAATATATACATGTATACAAACACATAAGAGCATAATAGATTGACTAGCATTCTACGAAAAGCATTTGAAATAGTGATGGACTTCATATCCATAAATAAATTGTTCACATTGGTATTTTTAACTAAAATCGTATTTGTGTGAAATATAATTGTATAAAATTCATTTGCTCTGTAACAATTTCTTTTTTAAGGTCAGTAATATTATGTGCAATTACCTCCAGTTAAAATAACAGCAAATGTAATAAAGCACAGCACTTGATTGTAATACATGTTGGATAATCTTCCTACGACGCGACGGACTGATTCAGAACAGTAATTGCAGTTAATTAAATGCCCACAACTGACCTTCGTGACATACAAAACATCAGGCTTATTTTGATCATCGATTCTTGCGTTTAATAACAAATACATCGTGTATATATCATTTCATAGTACGCACAAAAGAAAACTGAATTTATCACAATCATCATAAAGTTTAATAATATTAGGTTTCTTTGTAAGTATGTATTATATAGAATTGTACAGAATGGTACACTCTAACTATAAATGTATATAATTGATCAGTAAAAGTCGTTCCATATTTCTATTTCTATTATATCTGAAGCCAAACAAGAAAAACATTTTTAGGCAAGACAGAACTTTTAAATCCATGAATTATGAGAAGTAAAGGAGTCAACACTCAAATTTATTAAAATAAATAAATATTGAGTGATTTCTTAATACATCCATTGAAATTCACTAATTCGTTTTGTATGTATATAATTTCTTGAAGATCAGTGTCTACACTACTCTCACTTGCAACTATCCCAAATGAAAAGATGCAAACATTAGTATCACATGTTCGGAATATAATTAAAGTATTAACTTATCTGTTTCTTGGCGAACACTAGTGCTATGCTTAGTGTTACTTAAATTGAAAGAAGCAATATATATAATAATTGTCTTCAGGTATATCCGATCGGTTACTGCATATAATGGTTTATAATAATAATAATAATATTAATATATGTTTATTATATTCTGGAAGTGATACCGACCACCAACCTAAACTATAGTTTTTTTTTATCGAAGGAACGTGGACGTGTTCAACATTAACTCTATCGCTTATTGACGATTAACCTGAAGTTAGTTTTCTAAAGTTTTATAGAGGCCACCATAAAAGAATTAAGTTTATTACTAATTTATCAAATTGTTAATTTCTTATATTCTTTTTATAAATAAAAATATAAAATACTATTACGAAAATACTGTAATTAATATCAATATTGCATCTTGTTATTCTTGAGAACTTGAAAAAATGCAGATAAAAAAAATACAATACCTAATAGAAAGAAATTATTTTTTAGGGTATATTTAATGTTTTTTATTTTTTTTTAGAAATATGCTACATTTGATTTAATAATGTATATACATGATGTATATTAGGTTATTGAAATATATTGTACAACAAATATATATTTAAGTACATACATTCGGAAGCCCCAAAAATCTTAAATATAGATGTAGTCCCTATCATAAGTTGGTCAAATATTAACTGTCAAACATGTTGAGTTGAACAACATAGTGTATTTTTGGTTTTCTCTGATGCACTGCTTTAATGCTTTGCGCAATTAATATATATAGTAGTTGGATACACTTCTATTTTAATTTTGAAATCTTCTTATTTTCTGGTGTGATTACTTACATAATACTGTATTTTGACGAGCGTGAGCTTCCTCACGGCAAACTTTGGATTAATTAAAGTAATTAATAACTAACCCGAACAAATGGCAAAGGAAGAGTATGTGATAGTTTCATTCACCTAGAATTCCTGGCTGACTTATGGCCGTTTTTAAAGTTTTAAAGTCGGAAGGTATCTATAGCTGTCTGGATAGTCGATGGTAAAATTCTCGTGGTTCACTGTTTACAATGTAGTAGAGAAAGAGAGCATGTATTTGAAACAAATGATGTAAAACCTGTAAAGAAGCTTCACAAGCTTTGTGAAGTAAGTTTGTTTCTAATTATACAGAATAAGCTAGAAAATCGGTGAAATGTTTAGAAGCTTATCCGCAAAATAAAATACAGAAATATAATAACAATAACAATACTTATTGACTCATGAATAAACAAAGATAGTCTCTTCAGGAAACTCACGTAAATTATTGTAATAAACGGCAACGTACGAGGGCTATAGCAGAACAAATTGACTATAAAATAAAACCAAACGCATGCGAAATTTGAAAAACAAACAAAATTGTAAGAAATACATTAATAATATGTCATAAATAACGACAATACCTAATCGAACTAGACAAGTGTAATAGTCGTAACTAAAATGATGATTAATGTTACCATCATTTTACTTACGATTTGTAATAATAACATTAGAAATATATGGTTCTCACTCTGTGCAATCACAAAGCCAATCAAGTAAAATGAGACATAAACATATAAGTACTTATCAAGGCACTGACTTTGCGATTCTGGCTTTATACAAAAAAACTGACCACTTGTGTTCAGCAGCCTAATTTTTTATTCATTTCTATCTTTTCGTGTTATTTTCCTTTGTCAACGGTGGTTTTCGGTCAAAGGAGTCGTGGTCCGAAGGTCGCCTATGTCACAATAATTATGTCCAGAGCAGTGTATAGCTTGGTATCCTGGTCATGGTGGTTCACACTGATGACGATGCGGATTCGCGATTAGACTTTCTCGGACTTTTTCCTGGTTAATTCTTTGTAATTTGTAGGTTGAAACTGACTAAAAATATGCATCCCCGCACTTTTAAAGGTAACGGGGGAGGCAGAGTTGCATTCTGCCGTTCTTTACCTATATTTAAGACCTTCTAGATATTTTGCGAATCATGATGAGTGAGGTCTTATGAGAATGGAAGGCAAATGTAAGTAAGTAGTCCGTCAAAGTACAGCTGTGTCAAACAACTTTAAAATTTAGTATAAGTAGGACAATAAATTAAATGTATTACAGCAATGGTAGTATTAACATTTATAAAAATAGGAAATAGAAGTAAATACACTACTGAAACGCTAATATTCATGAGAGCAAAATTTTAGTTACTAGAAAAAATGCAAAATTTACGGAGTTAAGTGACGGTAAGAATATCATCATTATTAGAGAAAAATAAGTAATTAAAATTACAGCAGAAATTACATGCTACAATCTTGTGAACTGTACAATCTGGATGTCAATATATCTATTAATAGAATTTATGTATAAAGTCTGTATATTACTATAACTAATTAAAATATTATTAATTTAGGAAATATATCTAATTAACTCATTATTATTTGGGTCATGATTTACGAATGATAGCCATGTTTTTGTACTCTTAAAGATAAAATTAGTTTCCGAGAAATTATGGCAATGTGATAAATGTAATGACAACTACAGGTCAATGTTAAAACTGCGTAACGTGAGAAGAGAAAAAATCCTTTATCTGCTATTTACTTGAGAGAAAAATACAGGGAGTTGCCTACTAGTATTACGATGTATGTAATAGTTGTAGAAGCAACTAATTCTAAATTAGTTTCGACTGCTAGGATCAGTCAGTATATGGCTAACGTTTTATAATGTAATGGAAACAATTCAAATAAATGGTATAAATCAATATGAATGTCGTAATTATATCGTTGGTATTACAAAGACGAAACAGTTTTAAAATCCAAATAAAGAAAAGATATCAACAGAACTAAATGAATATTTTATAGATGCCTGTGCAAACGTAAATAGTATTATATAATAGAGTTATAATATATATTAAAAAACAAACCGCATCTCTATAATATTTTCTCCATATTTTTAGATACTGCTGAATATACAATACATAATAATATACATTCTATGACTTAATGTTAGAATGGTCGGTCACACAAGAAAAAGAATACTATTAAATATGGCTTTCTATATTTCATATTATTTTTACAATAAAGAAAATGAGGTGTGGCCACCACACGACTTTCTTATAAGTATGAGCGTTTCAAATTATACAATTTTAAGAATTCTTTTTATACAAAACTTATTCAAAATCCTATTCTAAGTACTTTCATTCTCTTAATAAATCGCTATAGAATGCATACTTTGCAAGATATTCGAAAAAAAGTGCTACTCGCTAAGAGTAAAAGTGCCACTTCCGGTCCGAATTTTGAAATTTCATGTATACAAAAAATATTGCAAATTCAACTCTAAATACTTTTGTACTCTTAATAAATATATATAAAATGCATAATTTATGACATCTGCAAAAAATCGCTATTCGGTAAGAGTAAAAGTGGTACTTCCGGTCCGAATTTTGAAATTTTTTTTATACAAAAGATATTTAAAATTATAATTTAAATACTTTTATACTCGTAATGTACCTGCCTAGAAAGCATGACTTGCGAGATATTCGCAAAAAACTGATTTTCGATAAGAGTAAAAGACCTACTTCCGGTTGGAATTTCGAAAAACCTCTTTAAGATAATTTGTCTCGAATTTAATTTTGAGTATATTTCAATTCTTTATAAATTTGTTTAAACTTAGTAATTGACGAAATATTAGCAAAATTCGAATTTTTCACTGAAGTAAACTGCTACTTCCGGTCTACCGATTTTACTGAAAAACTAATCAGATCTCAAGAGGGAGATTATACACGTAAATACAAAATTTGGAATTGATATCTACAGCGGTTTGACCGCTATCGTGGTCACACACACACAGACAGACACACACTGCTACCTTCTCGTATTTAAATTATCAGATGGCCAAGGCCCTACACAGATTCGGTACCCAAATTCCAAGAAGGTAGTAAGTCAGACACCACCACGGTAATTAACCTTCTATTTAAATTTAGGAAGACGCTTGTCTATTAAATAATCACCAACTTATAGCACTCAAGTCTTACCTCTTACTTCCCAGGGGTCGATGTTAAATATGGGAGTCAGCACCGCCTCCAGCTACAGTCAGAATTAGGGCGAGTTCGAACACAGTACTAAGTCGAAGGTTACGTTGTCAGGGCGCCTATCCGTTAAAATATGCTGAGCCCAACAGATATTCAGACCCCGGACAAGATCCGATATAAGATTCCCCAGGTGATAAGAAAAATAAGACCAACACACAGTCATTCAAACTTAACAACAGGTTTATTAAAATATAAATACCCCAAAATGTTTCAAATATTGAGCACAAAACCGGCTATTACTATCTAATCTTCTGGTTTTCAAAAAAATATATATTTAAAAGACACAAACAAGTAATATGAATCACAAAAGCGCAACTCAGTTGCCAGTAATAAACTTCTGAAGGAATGAATAAAATCTTAAATGGTCACCCAAGTGATCCATAACTTCAAATTACCAATGATTTATAATTACAAAATTTAAGAAATTCAAAATGGAGAACACATGAAACAACCTTAAAGTTAAAATAATTACCTGACAATATTCTTACAAAAGCATACAATTATAAGGCAACTTGCCGAAAGTACCTCCAAAGTCGAACAGTTTGATCGTGAATTGCAACACGTCAACACCAAAAAAAAAACACTCTGTATACCAGAGGCACCCGACAATCTATTCGACAGAAGAGTGCAGACTCAAGTTATATGGTATCTAATACTATAAATATTAGCGCTAGTTAACTATGCTTTACATAAGAAAACGTGATTAAAATTAAATTCAATAATTTCTTACAAGATTGTACAATAATAAATTTAAATGGTTGACTAATTACACTAAATAACAAGCTATGAATTTACACAATACAGATGCGAGGCTGCAACGCCAATACACATCCAAAATTTGTTCAAAGTTCTAAATCCAAAAAAAAAAGGCTACGTAACGTCTCCAAAAATTACAAAGTAACCCCCAAACTGGAGTCACTGTTATTAATAAAACTACGTTAATTAAATAAATTCAATTTATAAAGGCTCACATGCCACAAGAAGTTAATTTAAGAAATTACGATGACATATTTGATTAGCTAGGCCGAGAAGTTGAAATTTACTGTACGAAGTACTCGAAATTGACATAAATTTTACCAAAACTGTTTGGCCAATAATTCCCGCGTTATGGGTAATATCAGGAAAATTACACAGTCACAGTACCTTAAAGGAAAACCACATCCACAGCTACCATACACGATACCTTCTACGGGTCACACTTGTTACAAGGAAAACTGCCTCACATATCTTCGGCTAACGACATCTTCAGGAAAATTAGCGTAGGAAGGCTACAGTATTTCATCTATCTGCACCTCAAATTATGTCTTCACCGCGGGATACAGCAATTAATTCCCTTGGAACCGTAAAATTACCATAGGCACGTGGTTCTTAAACTTAACCCAACTAAAGTGCTCAAATGAGATCTATGCCAAGCACTAACAGAGCAGTTAAACAATTCTTAAGCCACGACAACAATATCCTCAACAAGATTATAATTATAACGCCAAATCCATATTAAACCTTAAGAAATATCATACCATCCGCTTTTTACTAGCGATTACACACGATATACTTCAACATCCATCATTTCTCAGGTAGTGACTAAGAAAATTGCATCTGCTCTTGTGATGTTTTAATGCTTCTTCTACGACAGTTAACGTTCAAAAGAGAAAGAATCCACGTGTCATCTAGCGATCTCACGCGTTATCAACACATTGGACCTAATAACCACGAGACCTAAACCCGATATTTTACACACACGACATAAACGCAGATTCAAATGACAATAGAAAAGTGGAAAATAATTATAATTAATTTGTCACATAACTCTAAGCCCAAAAAGAAACTCCAAAACTAAATTAGAAAATAATTAAAAATACCCAATCTATTAAATAAAACATCGTACGCCATCTACCCGTCAACACATGTATACGTTACACACATGAGATAAGGCAGACCGCTCGGCAGTAGGAAGCTTATGAAATCCTTCCCTAGGTGGCAGAAGGAGTCAGAAGGATGATCTATTTACTCGAATTAACCAGGATAATTTATTTAATCCGAAATAATTTACGTATTTCAAACGATAAAACTAAAATTCTCAATTCAGAGATAAAATACAGCAAAAATAATTGTAACAACACACACACACAGACATTTTTTTAAAAACCACTTTTTCGGTATCAGGGGACTTCAAAACGTGGACATCTGCAAAAATCTCGAGGTCGAAAATTTTCATCATCACAATACTTCCTTATACTACGTATAAGAAAGTAAAAAATATCGAAAATATCCTCCAGAAGTAAATGCCTTACGTTGAATATAATTTGTGCGAATTATACCTATATATTTGATACAGCTTATTTCACGATAAAATTATTAAAATTAAGGCAAATATGAATTAAGAATAGAGTGGCCCCAAAACAATTGATAACAGAATGCTTGCTGTAAAACAGGAAGATACATCTTATTTTCATGTCAAATTTTAGTCTAAATCCTACATAGAAAGGCTAACAAGTAACCCAAAGTTCGGCTGTATTTAAAATGATATTTTACGGGAGCGAATATTTTAGTTGTATTCTATTACTTCAATTAAAGTTAATGCTATATTTCTCCTGCTATCTCTCAAACAGCAAGTAGGCCAATATCAAAACTGGTAAGATAAAATTATTGGGAAGAACGTAGCATCTATAGATCAATATTGCATTCAGTGTTACAGAAAAATACTGAGTATGCTTTGGTACGAAGAAGTTAGAATGTTATTGTTAATAAAGCCTGTATCTGTTAAATAAATATCCTGAAAGTTTTGCAAGACTTGTGATAAAAATGATATCTGCAATTTTGGTCTCTTTAATTGTTTTGTTAAGGCATACAGTTTATAGCTCTGACGTAAGCTCTTCATACCCTTATATTGACGTATTCTACACATATTTTTATATATGTTAATAGAATAAAGACATTATTATTATTATTATTATTATTATACATACACTGAAAAACCCATTTGTTTGGTGCAAACAAAATTTTATTACGCCAACCAAATCTATTGTTAAAATAAACAATTTTATGCTCCGCGAAAATATAGAATTTATTATAATAATTACAAGCTAATGAGCTATTTTCTATATTTATTTAAATATAATTTTATTGATACAAGAATAACATTTATGTGGTCAAAATACGTACATTATTCTACAAGTGCTATATTATTATGCCATTATATACCCTAGTTACTGCAATCTCATAGAAATATCTGCAAGATTCAGAGTTATAGAAATACATTTGCAGTAATCATTGTAACAGATCTACCTCGTAAATATTTGTATGAATGTGTAGTTAGCAAGATATAAATCATTATTAAAGGTAATTATAAACAATGTATGTAATCTTTGATCGTATAAGTGTTATACTCGCATGCCTAATTATGGAATGTGTAATGTGAATTAAAAAATTAATCTGTAAAAATAACTTTATTAAACACAACATAAATTTAACAGAAAATAAAATTTGTAATAATAAAAGGTAATATTTAATATATATCTAGATACATTTAATATTAATTAGTAATATCAAAATACATACTTCTAATATTCATACAAATACATTGCCTAATTCATTATAACAAGAATTTACATAGAGTTTCCCATTACTAATTCTATATGAGCATTAATTGGATATGGTGAATATAAAGCGTTTCTATTATAAAAGAAAAAGGACTTACTATCATTACCTAACATAATAATGCTTTGAGGCTTATATAAAAAAAACTATCGACATCTCCAGGTATCTATAAATAAGTTCATTGTTAGTTAATATTGTAATTATGTTGTAATAATACCTTTGAGTGATAAATTAATCCATCATGACTCTCTGTGATCGAAGGTTTCCAATGTTTCTTGTTTTTAAGAAGTGTTCTTCCACGTGGTGGTACTAAGTAAGGTAAAAATATATTTATTTATATATGGAATCTATAAATAAAATATATACACTTGCACGTTTATGTAAATAATTAATAATAGTTTTATTATCTCATACTTTCATTTAAACCATCATCTAGGTAAGACAGTAACTCAAGAGCTGCACCATCTTTTAGAAAGTCTTTTCGTAAATCTAGAATGGTTTCAAAAACTTTGTTCCATCCTTCCAGATGTTTTATTGAGACATTTTCAAACATAAATTCAAAATCTATGTCAATCTGAAAAAGTAAATTTAGTATTCATTGTAAGTATGTGTATAATGGATTAATTACTAAAGTACGGCCTTATGCTAATGTTAAGGATTGCCACTCTGTTAAAAACTTCTGAACTTTTTCTTGCTCGTCAGATTGACGGATAGGGAAAGTTATTTTCCAATGGTTGAATTACATCGTCCCAAGGATTATTTCTACTTTTTAAGCATAAAATGCTATTATGACTATCTGCAAATGAATTAAATAGATGAATTAAATAAACCAAACCGAAATATATAGATAATTATATGTAGTGGTAGCTAATTATTCAATTGACAAAATTACCTGGGTAATTAGACAATGTTATCTTAATTCTCTAATTCTGCTGCGATATTTGAGGGGTATAGAAGCAAAACCGGCAGTCTCCACTCTAGCTACTTTTTCAGAAAACGCGTTTTAATGATAGAATGTTTAATACTTATGGTAACACTTACACCTTTTACTTTTTAGTTATTTCGATGCTTCTGGTTACTGTCATTAAAAAAAAACTTAGATTATTTCAATATTTTTGGAATAATTTAGAATTTTAATTTGGAGATTGCCGGTTTTGGTTCTCACTGGTGGATATTGCCGTTTTTGCTACGTAATACTTAAATCAAAAACCTCTTACACTGTCACACTGACTGAATAAATTCATTTATCTTTTTATAATAAAACTCACCTATAATTTTTGAATGCTTTATAAAAAATTTAATACAAAAGTAAAGTAAAAGTGCTTTTTTTTAAAACAAAATAATCTCATACAACTAAATCGGGAAGTTCTTCGCAACCATCTATTTCTCCTTCAATAATTTCTTCTTCTGGTACAGCAGTACTTTCATCATTCTGAAAAAGATTTTTAAAAAACTGCAAGTTGTCAACTGTCTCCCAATCTTCCCCCCAATGTTTAACCAGCAATTTTTTTACGTCTCGTAATTTTAAACTGTTTACCGGCACACCCATTTCTATACGGTCTGGGTTTATCATATTTACATTTTTTGCAGATTTACAAACACTTTTGGTTTCTCCTATGTCGTTGCGATAATGTGGCTCTCCGCGTATCAAAACATTCATGCCGTTTTTAGCTCTACTTAATATAATACGTTTTGTGACAGAAAACTTAAAATGCCAGGATGCAGTCCCTTTAAAAATCCTGTAGGCCTCTTGCTTCCAATCCGCAACATCGCAATTTATTCCCATACGAATTACTGTTCCAAAATTATTAAAAACTTCTATATACTCTTCTGGGCTTGCTATTACTTCTTTTCTTTTTAATTGTTGTTCGATTCTACCAAAAACCCGATCACTAGGCAGAAAGGAATGTCCTGTAACTGGGTATACAATTTCAATAGAATTTAACTGGTTAGGGGCCGTTAAAAACCATTTAGCACAGGTAGACACTATTATGCAATTTTTGTTTTGTCCACCACACCCATCGCATACTAATCTCAGGGTTGTTACACCATCCAGTTTAGTCTGAGACAGACGATGGAACAGTGCTGAGCTAATTTCGCTAGAACCTTTAGAAAATTGATTTTCAGTCCAGATGTACATAAATGTATTGTCTTTAGTTTGTTTTTCTTTTGATGAACCTTCTACAAGACACAGATTGTAGATGTATAACTGACGGCTATAATATGCATTCTGATCGGGAACTTTTGGCAAAACTTGGTTCTTTTGGCAGTCAAAACTAATAGTAAGTAGATCATCCCTAGTCTGCCGAAGAAGTATATAAAACGCATTGGCCCTTAGTTTATGAACCTCTTTTTCAAATATATGTTTATTCTTCTCATTAGCGTTTATGTTGTTTTTTATTTGTTCGTCCAGAGATAAACAAGTTGAACATACATCAGTTCGAGGTGTTCCGAAGCCTAAATTAAAACTTTTATTAAAAATATTTCTGAAAAAATTATCTTTAACTTTTAGGTTCGGGTCCTCTGTTTCACTATTGTACATTTTTGACATTTTTTTAATGTTTAACTCGGAGGGAAGATAACGTCTTATTATAGTTGAAGATCTAGTATAATGAGCTTCCACACATTTAAACTTTTTTATAAAATTAATTACTGCCTCCTTTTTATTTTTAAATTTGAAACTAATGCGATCTCCCCCTCTTCTTTCACTTGGTGATTTGCCTGTCATTACATAATTTTTCATAACAAATTGCAGCCTGTGTTTTTTAATATGCAAAATATTCAAAAATGTGGTCTGACAAACTGGCACCAGATCTGCTTTTACTCTTACAAAACATTTGGTGGTAAAAGCTTTAGGATTGTTGAGTTGATTTTTTGGACGCCTTCTTTTACAAGTTAATGTTTTGCAATACCTCGCCAAAAATGCATCTTGCAGCTGCTTGTCTTTAGAAGCATAGAAGTCACGATGAAATTTAGCGATATCAGACATTTTTAATGTTGCACATCTATATGACTTGGTAATATGATTGCATTTTGGAAAATCCGGAGGTTGTAGAGGTGCATATCTGCAGAAAAAATAAAAACAGATAGCCCCTTTTTTAGTGAAAACGCAAGTTATTGTGGTATAAGCTAATTACTGAGCAAAAAGGAAAATTATAAACATAACCTTACCGTTGTCGCTTTGCTATATTTCTTTTCCATTTATGCACTTGTCTGATTCGTTTGCGAGCCTTTGTAGGTGTAACCGGCATTGCTTGGGTCTCCATTGTTACTCAAACAAAAATATTTTCACAAAGTAAACTAACTTAAAAGCACACGTTGATTGTGAAGATATTAAACGTTTGAACAATTATGTGAATGTTAAAATGCAGTTCCCACGTGGTCGATCGCTGATTGGTCAAAATGGAGATTGCCGTTTTTGCAACTAACAGCTCTAAGGAATTGCCGGTTTTGCTACTATCTTTAAATTTAAACGTCAAATTTAAATGGGATATTACTGGTTTTGCGACCTAATAATTTTACTGATTGTAGATATGCTTGTAAGCTATGGTATGCAACCTTTAACTCAATTTTGCCGAAAAGTGGAGATTGCCGGTTTTGCTTCTACACCCCTCATTTGTCGACTAATTTTCCTTTAGATATACTTGATTTACTGTTTGATGATCTGGCTTTTGAAATCGGTGGAATATAGTATAATTCCCTAGGTTTATTAGGAAATACTTCAATTATTTTCTCTGATATATATTCAAAATTCGCATTTGTCAGTCGACTAAAAATTAATTTTTGTATACAATTCGAAGCAAATAAATTCTAACTGAACTTACTTGTTCAATTCTGTAAATACTTTTGTTATTATAATATCCACTAATGCAAATCTTATCTTAGAATCAAGTGTTTTCTTCGTTTGATATTCGTATAGTATACATTTACCCTTTACAGTTTTTTTCAATATATTCGACTAAATTTAGATGTTTCTACAAGGCTCGCTAACATAGGGATACCAATATAACTTTTCTTGTCTGTTGAATATGCTTTTTTTAATGCTGGAATTGATAAGGAACTTTCTTCATCAGAAATCTTAAAAGAAAGTTAAGTTATTTGCTAAAGAATGTCAGAAGATTATAAATAATAAGTAAAACAAAAGGTAACATGACTAATAATTGCCATATGACATGTTAGATCTGATATAAGAATTATAGTCTATGTTACTTTATCAAATATTCCTAAAGCACGTTAAAAATGCTTTAAATACAAATATTTAAACATCTCGTTTCTTTAGAGACGCTTTTTACAAAAGAATAAATAAGTACGCTTATCTAACAATATCAAAAGAAATACATACAACATAACGGTCAACATATTTACATGTCTGGCATTACTATATTTAAATTGAAAATTTTAATATCATAATGAACTTACCTAATTCGGGAAAATTCCATTTACATAATAGTTCACTTACACTTTCCATTGTATTAAAAATATTCGAAAAGCTACACAATTAAATTTTCAAGCGTCGGCGAAACTGCTCGCCATATAATAGCTTACAGGGTACACAACTACACATATTGCACACAAGAAAAATACGAGGCAAAATAAAGGCAGATGGATACTTAGAAGTGTATTGGCTGGAAATGACATGATCTATTCTGACGTCGTTTCTTATTGGTTACAAATAATTCTTTGAGGAAAATAAATATTTGACTTCCTTCAACTAAAATACATCTTTCGTCCAAGAAGTTTTTATTTGGGATAACAAACCTATCGTATATGAGTTATTGCAAATGATCCCATTATTTGAACTGTATTACTTATTTTAATTCTTCCAACAAAATTTTTCGTTTAAATCTTTATAAAAGTAAATTATTTTGTTCAATTTACCATATTCTTTAACAAAATTATTTTGTAGATTCAAGTGATCAGTTAATCTCAATTTGTTTAAAGGAAATATGTAAATATATAGTTGATATAACTCTACATTTCTGACAAAATACATTTGTTTGTGGTAAATATATGGGTTTTTCAGTGTATGTAATAGGTGTACAGGTATTTCAGAGAGTTACTTAGGATAATAAAGGGTTGTAATCTGACACATTTTGATATTTTTTTCTAAGTCAATAATATAATAATAATATAAAAATACGTCCAATAATACATCTAAACGAATAAATTACTAAAGTGGAATGATTTTCACAGATCTTAATTAACAGGAGTTTCTTCATCATCTTTCTTTTCAACATTTCTATCTTTCGTATTTCTCATCATAGTCTGAATTTCTGAAAACGTCTGTCCTTTTGTTTCTGGTAAAAACAAAAAGACAAAAATTGATCCGAAAAAGCATATTGATCCGAATATCCAAAATGTGGTGTGCACACCCCAATAATTGGATAAGGGTTTGAAAAATTTCGATACTAGAAATGCCAATGTTGAGCCGAACACGGTAGTACATGAGACAGCAATTCCTTTTATGTTCGTTGGAAATAGTTCCCCCAGCAATACATAAGGTAATGTTTGGACTCCCACAGGATTCATTACAAGAAACAAAGATATTCCAGTTGTTGGTAGCCATGCCAAAGATGATACATCTGCTTTCAGTATATCTTGTATGTAGAAGTATGTTCCTTCACCGAACAAAGCTACTGCACAACCCAATGCTGATATTATTAGTAAAGGTCTTCGACCCATTTTGTCCACAAAGAAGCTGGATACCAGAACTACAAGAAATAAATAATTTTGATTAAATTGATATTATATAAAGAAGGAAAATTTTGCACCTGCTGGTACCTGTATTACACCAAAAATTATACTGGATAACTCGGCTGAAATATTACTTTCAGTCATTTCAATAATAGGTTGCATATATCCATTTATTGCTTCTACTCCACACAATTGTTGCAAAATTTTGATACCTGAAATAATACATTTTTAAAAAGTAAACATACTTGAGCAAACACAGAAAATGAAGATAAAGAAGGCTTTTGATAATGTAGAAAAACACCAACTACTAAGGGAAATGAAGAAGATGAAAGTGTCAGAAAAATTGACCAGAGTAAAACTAACAAAAGTAACAGTCATAGCGGAAGAGAGAAACACATACTCCATAAACTTAGAAAGATGAGTACCATACATTTATCTACATCACTATTTAATATAGCACTCGAACGATTGGGATATTGAGATGAAGAATACAATAGCACAAATCACAAGACAAATAGCATATGCACATGATTTAGCCCTAATATATATGTTACGGGTAAAGTTAGATTAACGGTTAAACTTAGGTTTACCCGGGTAAACCGCGAAATACCTAGGAAACGTGGGTAAAGTACGAAATATAACTGAAATTGTACATGTTTCGCGCTTTACCCGGGTAAACATTTTCACTTGGTTAAAGTTGAGTGTAACAAAAACAACAAGGTCATAAATGTTTGAAAAACATATTTATTTAAAAACACATTTTACGAATAGCAGTAAAAACACTAAAAACTGTGTCCTATCAAAGTAAAGAATACCTTAATCTATTTGTTCAAGCAAGACTAGCTGCCATGACATTTCGAGTGACAAAGATTTCCAGTAGCTTTATATTTACATTTGTTGGTCATGCATTTAGCTTTACAGTTGCAACATTTATAACCTTGACCTCCTAAAAGTGACTGTTCATTTGCAAGTTGTCGTAATTTTTTTTCCCGGTGATACACTTTCCAGATCTACAAGTTTCTCACTACACACAGAAAATTGATTCCTGGAAAACATTTCCTCGATAGTTCCTGTCTTAGCTAGTTTATAAAAATTGTCGTCGGTGTTCTCGTTAACTGTCATGAGAATGTTTCTAAAATCGACCTTCCTTCGATCAACGTCTGGAACTTTCACTCTGACTGTATCTCCAACGAAACATGGAGTGAATTTTAAATTAGATAAGGTTTTCATCTTCTTTGCTTGATTTTCTAAATTTCTTTTTGCGTCTAGTCTGTTTGAAAGTATATTTTTTTGGCACAAGCAAAGTTCACACCCCATATTGGCTGATGTACATGGCTCACCACATTCTGCACATTTGGTCTGATTTTCTAAAGTTTCTATATTATTGGCGTTTTCTCTATATTTATTGTCCATATTTTCTTCTCTATTGCCACCTTCAGTAATATCTTTTTGCAGGTTGTCACTTTCAGTAATATATTCTTCTTGCGGGATATCTATTTCTGGGTCACTATCCATAGGCTGGTCTTCGTTATGTTCTTGTTGAGGCTTTTCACCCGCATCAAATTCCCTGACGACTCTCGCAAGCTCTTCCTCGGTTTGTAGATTTTCAATAGTTTCTTTTGGAAAAGCTGATGTCGATAGGCCGATTTTAATATCGTGCCCAAACATGGCGACATAAGGAGCTCGTTTAATTCCATCATGGTATGCCCTGTTTTCATTAACTGGACAAATCTCAGACCTTCTGACCATCGTTTGCAGTTTTCATTATCCATCCACGTCATGAGCATAGTTTGTATATCTTGATTTGCTCTTTCCATGCTGCCTTGTGACTGACTGTGGCGCGGTTTGCCATGTACTATTTTAAGGCCACTCAACATGGAATATAACTCTTCAATAACACGGTTTGCAAATTCCCGAGCCGTTGTCCGATTGTAGTATAGATGGGGCGCCAAAAATGCAAAATATATCTATCAGGCTCTTAGCAACTTCTTCAGCCCTTTCCGATTTTAATGCACGTATTTGACAAATTATGTTAAGTGGTCTTGATACACCACAATAAATTTGTATTCTTCATCTGCATGGGATTGCATGTCAATCAGGTCCACTTGACAACGGATGTTCATCTCCGAAAGCACCATTGGTTTAACCACAAGTCCTCTTTTGGCAGATTTTAGTTTGTTTTGGCAACCTTCATACAAACGGAGATATAATTTAATAACCTCTTCTTGTGCTTTTTCTTGCATTCACTTTCCATACGATGTTTACCAACATGTCCAATGGCCAAATGTGCATCATGCAAAATATCAAACATTTCATCTTTTAAGAGATGAAATTGAAACAAGGTCCAAGTTCCCACAGATTCTTTATTTAAATTACGGCGACCGGTTTCGTGAGTTTAAAATACTATACTCACATCATCAGGCCAATCTTAAACAAGAAAATAAGCTCGTGACACCAATGTACAAATTAAAAAAATTAAAAATATGTGATAAAATGTGTTTTAAAAAATGTGTTTAACAAATTAACTAATTAATATAACAAATTGTACAAGTCATATAATAAAAAATATTTTTGTTATTATATGCCCTACTATAACTTTACAATTCAAATTGCAGTCGAGATCTCTTTCGGTGATTTGGCGCCCTATATTTCAAATTTTAAGTTGGCATCTTCTAAAAATGTTCGTAGTAAAATTTTTGTTTGTCCTTTTAAGTTGTCACTTCCATTCCAATACACATGAGTTACATTGACAGTTGCACAACAATGGCGACTCTTCAAAATTATTTGTTATTGAAGGTTACAAATTTGTTGCTTGTTATCTTAGGTAAGTGTATTGTTCCTTTTCTTCTTCTTCAATATAAACATTCGTTGTATTTATATATAAATGCATTGTTTTTTTCACTGTTCGTCAAATACTTTCCTTTGCCGTTCGCTAACTGTATTCTGATTCTCTTTTTATTAGTCCGTCTGTCTGGAAACAAGGAAAAAACATTGCAGATAACCTGGATCTTCTTTACCAGCTCCGTGCTGTGAAGAATTGCCGCCTCCGCTTCTTTCTCCCTGTCCTCAAGCCACGTTATTTCTTCAGGTGATATAGCTATTTGTAGAACGCTATAAATAAATATTAACGTTGTATTTTTCTGCCCAAATCACACATGATTATTTTCAATGCCTCCAAATCACTAAGGCTACACATAATAAGAATCAAAGAACGCATTTCAATCCTACATTACTATTTACAACAATGTTTTTATTTACGATTTAACATTTCTTACAAGAAACATTGAAGTTATATCCTTTTTTTCCTTATGAAATGTACGTATTTACTATATTTTAGTTTTACTGCCGACAATACATTTATCAATTAACATTATTCATGTTCACATTTATTTCTTTATTCAAGATTATGTCATCTTCTCGAGCACATCTGTTGTATCTCTGTTTGTATTGTAGCATTTAATGTGTCATTTTGACAAATTAAAGCTTTCCAAATTTATTTAGGATGTGTATCACATCTCTTTTGTCCTTATATCTAATATTTAAGTTTTACTTAATTATAGTGTATTAATAATTACTTATATGTTTATTCTACGTACTATAGCTTCTGATAAAGGAATTTATCTTTAAATGTTTGCAACCTATTTTACTTATGAGCATATATTCTAATTTATTGTCTAGCTTTGAATAAATATTTAAAATCAATTATTGCTCTTATTAATAACTAGATTAATACATAATGTCAAAGCGCTTCAAACGTCTATATTGTAGAGTGGTTTTGGTTTTAGCATTTTTTGCCAACTTGACTGATTCTAACATTTCTTGGTATTGTTCATAACTAAAATAAACACTGTTTGCACTTTTCGAAGACACCAATTCATTGAAAACTTCATTAAAATGTCGTCTTAAACGCACACGTCCACTCTCTTCGGTTGCCATTTTCGAACTGACTACCTAAGTTTCTTGGGTATTTCGCAGTTAACCCGGGTAAACTTAAGTTTAACCGTTAATCTAACTTTACCCCTAACATATATATCAATAATAAAGATATGCAGGAGAATAAGTAAAGAAGCGAACATTGGTAGCTTATACATAAACTAGGAAAAAACAAGATAACATTTTGTAAATATGAGTTTTAGTATCTAAATAACTTCAAATACAGATAAAAAAAGCTACGAATAATGGAATCCGAGAAGAATAATGACACCAAAAAAGAACGCAAGTATAAACCACTCATGAGTCATGAAATAAAAATCCCGATAGATGGGAAAGATATTGTAAAGTATCTAAAAGCTCAAGTGACTGAGCTGGCTTGGACACATCCGAAGAAGAAGAGAAGGCTCCTTAATAAAGAAAATACTTAAATAGGGACCAACAAGAAACCGAACCAGAGGGTTACCAAAGGCAAGACGAGAAAAACAAAAAGGAAAAATGACTAAACTGGAAACATACACAACAATCTCTAACGAAGGAAATAAGAAGGTTAAGACAACAAACTGATCGTCATAGGAAAATTTATTAGAGCAGTTGATAGTTTAATAAAAGTTTAGGTAGGGCTTACATTGACTTTATTGACAATTAATGTAAACTATTGTAGAGTTTGCTATTTGAGGTTGCCATCTAATGCGAAAGATTCAGACTACCAAAGTCGAGGGTTTGAGTTACACATGAAGAAAAATTTTTCAAAAAATATTTTATTAATAATTATATTTATGTTTAAAGCGGATTTTTTTATATTAATAAATAATAGATATTCACGCCGAAAAAGACTCTTTTTTATGAAATATTGTCTGACTATAGGCGCAGAGATAACATTTAAATCTATAGATTACCAATTCTGAACATGCGACTCACCATATCGCACCCAGTACTAACTATAAAAGGCAAGTGTTCCTGACATTATGTGAACAAAATTTCTAAAACAAAATGTTGTAAACTACACGGTGTTTAAATAGAAACATTATATTAATCTATGTCGTAGACTTTCACGGCTGTCATTAGGTATCTCTTCTTGCTTTCTGACATGAATCCAGTCTATTTCAGGTGGGAACAAAATGTTCTACATTGCTGCATTATTGAAGATCACTTAGGGTAGTTTAATTCCGGACGCCAATAATATTATAAAATATAACATTAATCGCTTATCGCTAAATGATTTTAGTTCCTGATAAGACAAGTGAATGCTAAGAACTCATCATCATAATTTACATACCACGGAAAAATATTAATTTATAATATTTGTTAAACATATGATTAACTAGAAATTTCACCTTACCTGTTATTACAAAAATAATTCTTCTATATTCTTTATTTGTAAGAAACTCCCATAACGTTGTTTTATTACGCATATCATTTTGAACAGAATCCCTAATTTCAGCCAAGCGGTTACTTATAAATTTTTCATCAACAGTTCGTCGTGATAAGATTCTCAAATTTTCTTCTGCTTTCGCTTCATTACCAATTCTCATTAAATAATATGGAGTGTCTGGCATAAAGTAGAATGATATAAAGAATATAACAGGTACAATTGAGCATATAATTCCTAGTACTTTATAAGAAACGTAGGGACCAACTGTTAAAACAACTAGAGCTCCAAGTAATTTGAGTAGGACAAATGTGGTACCTAATTTTCCACGAATATCATTTTCAGCAATTTCACCATTGTAAATAGCACAGCCCTGTGGAAAATATTCATTATGAGTATATATAGGCATTATGAGTTATGTAATGTTATAGAAATTTTTTTAGTGTGTTTTTAACCACTTTTACTTTTGCACTGTTCTTGGATAATTTCAGCTCTAGTGAGTCATTTCCAAACGGTATTTCGTTACTAACTAGCTAATCTCATTAACTGGATTTCATTATATCGAACTTCGCTGAATCCGGACAGACAGAAAGCACCAACAAACGCACATAAAATGCAAGAGGCTCTCAAGTAGTTTAGTGTGTTTTTATTTGCAGGAAAATCATGTAAATAATCCTACTGTAGGTGTAATAAAACAAAGATAAATTATACTGTTCTTAACTTTATTGGATGGGTGCAGGCAATTGCTGTATTTGGAAAAACCTGTGTTTACATTATGGTATTATGTATTTCAATAGTTCAATAGTTCTGTTTATTCGTTAAGCACATTTGGGGAGTCCTTTGGTAAGTGTATTTCCACCGATACTAAGATTTTTAATACTTGTGTTCCATAAATGTAAGATTTTGATATTATTTAAATTAGAGGTTTTATGATTTATGTCCTCGTACGATTTACGGTGTTGTACACGAATTTCAACAGCACGTCTCGTTTTATGTAAGGTACACCAAAATTTAAATTTTACTCGTTGCTCCATTAGGACTGACAACAACCGTTGGTTGGTGAGACTGCGAACTATGGCATGTTGTTCTTAGTTCTGGTTCTATTCCAGGTGACTCCACTATTGCAGCATCAATCCGGAAATAAATTGCCATATCTCATATTATAATATTTAATTTGTTTTGTGCTAGTAGAAAATTGATTATTTTCAACAAATAAAGTTATGAAAATGTTCTAATATTAGTTTTAGATTAAAAAAAAGGACATTCTAGTAGTAAGCATCTACATCAACAGAGTATAAAAGTATTTAGAGCTTAATTTAGAACAATTTTTGTATAAAGAAAATTTAAAAATTCAGACCGAAAGCTTTTACTCTAATCGAATAACATTTTGTGCTAATATATCAAATTAGGTATTCTATATAAATTTATTAAAATGATACAACAAGTATTTGGACCGTGGCTTGATTGCATGCATCAATATTTTCAAAACTAAAACCGGGAGTGATACTTTCACTCTTATTAACGGGGAGATATCAGGGATTTATAAAGAAAAAAAACAGTATTTAAATCTTGAATTGGTTTGTATAAAAAATCCGGACCTTACATACGTATAAGAAAGTCGTGTGTTACCCACACTTAATTTTTACCATAACTACCATCCCACCTCCAAGACCAGGTATAAATCGTCCTGAGTATAACCATCCTATATTAGTTCCAAATATGATCATGAACCAAGGTATAAATAGAATTACACCTGCCAGTAGTAACATTTTCTTTCTACCCAATAATTCAATTATCCAACCACCAGCAGCAGCTCCAAAAACTATACCCAGCACATGTATTGACGCTATCCAAGAACCCTCTTCCTAAAATGGTGTACATGCAATAATAAAAGGTAGTAGGGAAATATTAATTTTAGATTACATCTGTAACTGGCCTACCAATCGGCGATGAGTCATTTGATTGCAGTTTAGGCAAAGATGGAGATGGCCATGTGCCATACGTCGATGCAGCAGCCATGGACATAGTAGCTATGTTATTTTTGTGAAAGAAAAGTAGTAGTATGTACATATAAATATACACACACATGTTTATATACATATATATGCTGAAAATACTTTACATAGCAGCCTATATGAAAACAGAAAATTACTTGCATATATCTATTAATTAACGAATTCGAGGAAAAGAAATGCATCATCACTGTGGACTAACTGTATAATTAGTTTCGCCCACTATACCTGCACGGTGCTTCATAATTCGTTTTTTAATTATCGAAATGTATACTTATACAGACCAAGGCGTTACTTGCAAGTTGCAAGTATGAGAGGTAATTCTTTACTTCTCTCAGTGAGCAGAAGGAGTCATTTTAATTAATATGTTTTACCTGGACACATACTGTGATCCAATAGTCGGAACAATGAAAAATCGTTATTCCAGTTAGATAATTCATATTTATTAAATTACAATCAGACATCGCGATGAGTAGGTTTAGTGGGCGAAACTGATTTTACAGTTAGTCCACGGTGATGATGTATTTCTTTTCCTCAAGGTCATTAATTAATAGATATAATGCAAGTATATATTTTATATAGGCTGCTACCCGCTACATCAAGAAATTTCCTGTAGCACCATTCAGAGACATGGAATGGTGCTTTTCATATCCAAGGTTATCCCCTCTTATTCCTTGTCCTATAAAGTCGAAACACGTGTCTGCAGTTGAATTTTCAGCGAAATTACCCCATGAAATTCTTTACTTGTATTATTCCAAGGCCCGCATTATTTTTTCCCTTATTTTATATGTATATATATATATGTATGTGTATGTTTCATGTGTATTAACAAATACAGCCAAAAAATAGTCCAGTATGTATTAATAACCACACATGCAATTAATATTTATTACATATTCTTATGAAGAAATACTTACCAGTTATAGCACTAATGTACTGCATGTAACGAGTATTTTCCATATTCATAAACATTTCTCCCTTCAATATTAATAAGAAACTGATGCAACAAACTAGAATTACGAATGCTTTTATTTATTTATAGAAAAGTTAATCATTCATAATTATAAGCAATCTATTTAGTATGAGATAATTTAATTGATTGTAATGAACATATCTTAGACGTACACTTGAAAGTACATTCTGTGAAAGTAAGTAGATATTAATTTGCTTTAAAATTAAAAATGGGTTCCATTATTAATACTGATTTATTCAGAAGAGTTGGTACAAATATAAGATAACTCTGCAGCAAACGGCAATGGACCATACGTAAGTTAACAAATATACCACATTTATTATAGTTTCCAGTAACTGATAACCTTATATTACAATTGCTTATATAAGCTTATTTTTTAACTTTTTCAATGCTTATAGTTAATTAATATTAAATTACATCGATGTATCAAGTTTCCTTCACTTTTAAATCAAAATCGGAATGTAATAATACTTAAAATAGTTTAACCCAAAATGCCCAAGAAGAGCACTTCTAGTAGTAAAATACCAAAACCTAGTATTTGCTAATGATATAATGATGAAGTTAATACCAATTTCCTATACATATATTTCGAAAATACACTCTCATACCTTTTATTCTAGTGTAGAAATGGGTGTAGCTTCTAGAAGGAACAATTGGATGGAAACTATTTTCGAGTCCGACATGCTTCTACAGGTTTTCCTTTTGGTGCAGATCGAATCACTTCCTAATAGAAGTGGTAGATAATGGGTTGAAAGCTCATCCCCGACTGGATTTTTTCTGAAATAGAACTCCGGAAAATAATGATCATTGATACTAAGAGAGTATGTAAATTAGTATCAATGAACTATAGATTTTAGGCATGAATAATGCTGGAGGTATTTTCTATTATAAAGAAATTCAAAAATAATTTTATTATTATTGTATTGTACATATCGTAAATGGGTCTTTCAGATATCACAAATAGTATCACTGGCGACTTACGTTATACTGTCGGTACTGTCTTTAATTGAATTCGCTTTTGTTGTCCAATAAAGTGTTTAACTCCTCGTTGAGATACTTCATTTGACATTTCTTACGTAGTCAATCCAAGTAACCATTCTACCCATCAGTGTAGATTATTGGATGTTTTTATTATTCTTCCTCAACTTTTTCTTTTTATTTTTCAGCTTTTGTCTATACAAATTATTTCTAATTTTATATTGTATCGCCCTGATTTTTTTAAAAAATATTATTTTTGAGGTTGTAAGGTGTAACTGATGGGGTCACCACAACAAGTGGGTAAGTCATATTTTTATGTTTTCGAGAATTGCAAGTTCAATATTGAAATATGTTTCTATATCTATATTTGTTGTTCAATGCATGTGGATTCTTTTATGGAGTTAGATCATGTTTATTTCCAATAAGATACCCTAGTTGAAATTGGTTACATCTGATATCTTAATTAATTAATACTTCTTTTTTATATTCTTCTTCAAATAAGTGTTTATTCGATTTAATTTTTTTATGCAACAGTGTAGGGACGTAAAATAAGAAGGAATGCACTTTGGAGATTATAATATTTTTAATGAAATAATTGGCTAGGTTTGACAAACTCGTGATTATTTGGTAATATTTATGAGATATTTTGTTAAAGTCTTTTACTTGTTAAGAAAGGATATTCTTGCTCTTTGTAATAGAAATACATAGAGGTTTTATTACTGTTTGCATTCTGCTGTTACTGTTACAGTTATTGTTTCTGATGGACTTCTCTAAGGCGTTTGATAGGCTTTCGCATTGTAATTGCCATTGTTTTCTAAAGTAGTTTTGAGAACGAGTTCAGCAGGGATACCGAACGATAGGTGCTCACAATAGATTTAATTTAATTTAATCCCACTGGGAATTTGCCACCTGCTATGGAATAATTTATAAGTTGTGTTAATGGTGTAATTTGTTCATCAGCACAATCTACAATACTTCGACAAATTAGAACTTAATTATTTTTATGTTGATATGCTATATAATACTTCTTTTTAGCGATTTGGCTCAAAAGCTAATTTGCTTTTCCGACTATAATAGTATGTTTAAGTTCAGAATAGACGACGTAGATTACGTATGTATTAATTAAAGTATGCGAATTGTAAAACTGAATAATGCTTCTGTTGGTAGGTTGTTTGTTTTGTTTGCGACGTTCTCCGATATTAAATGTATAATGGAAAATAAAGTAGAAGAAAATTGGCATATAGGCAAGATGCAACGTAATTTCAAAAAGTTATTTACGTATACAAGGTAAGTGTCCTTCTTATTATAAAACTTTCCTTATTATTATTATTGCTATATACCGCATGTGTAAAATCATATTGGGGATAGGATATATAGTGCGTTTCATAAGTCTGGAACTATTAAAATAAAATTCCAACAAACAGTTTTTGAGAAAAACGCTCGGACAGGTCAATTTTGGTTTTAAAAAACACATCTTTTTGTATCAACTACATTTTTCGATCGTCTTTTGTTTTTGATTTATGACGACGTCATCGAATTTTTTTTTAAATTGCAACCCATATCTTTTTCGATGGATTTGGATAGAGCTTGAAATTCTGAATACAGAAATATGTACAATCATAAATAGGAAAAAGTTGAGTAAGCTTTGAAATTTTAATTACTATGCGAACTGTCACTTTTGACGCATTACTCTATTACCAAAATGGTACGATACTTAAGTGAAAAGCAAAGACTAGAAATTTTAATGATGAAGGAATATGGAGACAGATGTAGAACTCAAGATGAAGTTTGCGAGCTCTTTAACAATAAGTATCCAGAACTGGAACCAATTACATGAACAGCCGTATCCAAGATTTTAAGAAAGTTTGAAAATTTCGGGCATGTAAGCGATCTCCCTAGATATGGTCGACCAAAAGTTTCCGAAGATGTTCAGTTAGATGTTCTACTGGACATGCAAGAAAATTCCCATAAAGCCACACAAGAGGTGGCTGCAAATTATGAAATCAGTAAATCTTCGGTGTGGAAGACATTGAACAAGTATAAATGGCATCCCTACAAGGCAGTTTTAGTGCATGAACTTAATAAAGACGATCCGGATCGCCGTATGGAATTCTGCGAGGATATGATGGCTCGATGCACAACCCATCCCGAATTTGTCAGTCGAGTATTATTTTTGGACGAAGCCACGTTTTGCCTTAATGGAGCAGTAAATCGGCAGAAATGCCGATACTGGGCTCCCCACAATCCTCATTGGATGATAGAGGTCCACACGCAGTTTCCACAAAAAGTTAATGTTTGGGCGGGAATTGTTGGAGATCGAATTTTGGGACCATTTTTTATAGAAGGGATGTTAACGAGTGCTAAATACTTAGATTTTTTGAGGGATGACCTGACACCCGCTCTTGCGATGCTTTATCCCAATGAAGATCCAGACTTGCCAAATAATAACTTATGGTATCAACAAGATGGAGCGCCTCCACATATTTCGTTAGATGTGCGAAATTATTTCAATCAAGTTTTTCCCAATCGTTGGATTGGTAGAAGGGCGTCAATTAAGTGGCCTGCACGGTCCCACGATCTTAGCCCACTCGATTTCTTTTTGTGGGGCTACCTGAAAAGCAAGGTTTACTTCAATCGGCCAGTTACAGTTGACGATTTAAAGAACAGGATTCGGGCCGAAATTAGAGCAATTCGTCCAGAACTCTCCGGAATGTTCTATAAGATTTCGACTATCGTCTAGGATATTGCCAAGAAGTAAATGGGAATCAGTTTGAACATCTCATTTAGTTTACTTATGATAATTAGATTGTTAAATTGCCCGTTTCTGCAGTAAAATAAAAAAAACATTTATTTATTTTTTTTATAGTTGAGTAGCAAATTTAAAAAAAATCGATGACGTCATAACTCGAAAACAAAAGGCAATCGAAGAATTTAATTGATACAAAAAGTGTCACTTGACAACTCTGACAGAAGTCGCTGACTGAACTCACTGACAGAAGTAATTGACAGAAAGCATTTTTCAAGACTCCCTTTAACAACTAAAATTGTAACTGGAGATCGTGTCGAACAGCGTCGTTCTGTGTTTGTGAGAGAAGGGGTCAATGATAACAATGCCTCGCTACACACCAGAACAAAAACTGCAAATTATTAAATGGTACTATAGTGGTCATTCTGCAAAGGATTGCATAAATTTATTTCCGCAAATATTTGCAGACAGACCCTTACCCTGTGAGCAAAGCATATTATATATTTTGAATAGCTTTGAAAAATGTCTTTGTTTAAAAAATTGCACAAAGTGTAATCCTAGAGAGGTAAATCCACTAAAAGCTGAGGAACGAGAAGAGCGGGATATAATGATTTGTAGCACTCTCGACGTAGAGGATACGCTATCTACCAGAAGTGTTGCTGAGGAATTGGGTGTGAGTAATAAAACCGTCGCGAACATATGGAAGCGAAATAAATTAAAATGTTTCAAATACTCGAAAAAGCAAGAAATATTTCTCGATGACAATTTTAGAAGAATGGAGTTTTGTGAAACCGTAATGGAAAAGACAAATGAAAATGAGAATTTCATCGCGAATATTGTATTCACAGATGAATCGTCATTTCCATTAAATTGAATGCACAATCCTTCTGTTGTTCGATATTGGGCTCGGTAAAATCAGCACAGATATCTTGTTAAACACACCCAATATCCCCAGAAAGTGAATGTCCGGGCAGGTATTTTGAGTGACCAATTGCTTGGTCCATTTTTTATTGATGGTACCTTAAATGCGGACAAATACCTCGATATGCTACAAAATAAGATACTTCCCGCTATTGATAATACCCTTAGAGTAAGTAAGATATATAGAGAGAGCATAATGTCAGTTTATAGACAAATAAAGGGATGCCAGGTGGGGTACGGGCAGGGTAGAAATCGTTCAACCTGGGCGGGTTGCATACCGTTAAGTGTTCACATGTACTTAATAAAATTTATTAAATTATTTAAATTCGAATATTATTATTTTTTAAACTGTTTTTAATTAAATTTACTTCTCTAATAATTATATTTTGAAAAAACAAATAATAGATTTTTTTGAAAATAAATATTTGCTAGTGCCCACGAGTTACTCGTAGACTTTCAATGCATAACTGAAGTAAGAATATTATTTAAAGTTGCCTTTCAGAACAATTAATAGTTCTACAAGCATAGAAATGTGTGTCATTCAACTGTAATATTCACTTAATATTTATTCTATGTAAAACTGAAATTAATAATTATAAATGTGTGTACGTACTGAGGTTAGCAATAGTATAAACAACTTACACATCAACAAATATATATACATTATTATTATTATTAGTAATATATCTACATACTTTAACATTTAACTAGTGGCTTGAATTTACATATATGAGGTTTTATTTTATGATTTTATTTACAATATAATAATATATAAAAACTTTTCGTCAAGTTCTTATGGCTCTCTTGATGGAAGGTTTGATTCATTTTCACTCGCTGCTACAAATATTTAATAGACAAATCCACCGTAACCAAGGAAAATGATGCACTTACTTCACAATTTATGTTTGTTTACTTCACTAAAGTATATAGTAGTTAGAGTATGTTTATAATGGTAATTCTTCCCAAAATGAGACCAAAGTATACTACTTTCCTTTGGAACCCAATTTGTCCTATCTATTTTCTTTAACCGCAGGTTCCTTTTAAGGGGCTCTTTTTGTATCCTATAATCAACAATTTTCAATGTTAAAAGATTTATATTCACCAATTTTGGATGAAATTAATAACTTTATGTACCTACCTACAATCGTGGAAAGATAATTTTCCTTTTATATGCCTCTAATTACCTTGCACTCTTCATGCTAATCCAATTCGTGCAATGAAAAGCGGCACATCAACCCATATTAAATACTAAGTACTAAATTAAAGATAAAACAGCTAAATCCTTAGTAAAAAATGAAATGGGAAACAATGGAAATTCTTAACCTTAAACTAATTAACAACAAATGATAGAATTGAAAATATTAAATAAAAAAATAAATGTTATATGAACATAATAAGTTTGTAATTCACGATAATAAAGAATAAAATACAAAATATATATTACACAAATAATCAGCTGATGGTTCCACCAATGACGGATGTAAACATAACCCTCTCGGCATCACTTTTTGTGGACAATGCTCTCTCCTTCTTTTCTATCCTCCTTGATAATACCGGAATAGATCGGGATATTATTTGGTTCCAACAGGACGGTTGTCCTGCACATAATGCGGTCAGAGTAAACTATTTTTTAATGAATACTTTTCCTGATCGTCTCATTAGTGGAACAGGAAACATTCATTGGCCTCCGCGACCTCCTGATCTATCGCCAAATGATTTCTTTTTGTGGGGATACATCAAAAAGTAAAATATACAGTGCACAAGCTAGCAGGCTAGAAAACTTAGATATTTTCTTACTGTGTTGTATTGAACTGGTAGTACTAGAGGTCGAATGCTCGTCATCCAGAGATGCGCAAAAGCATACCTTGTTTCCTTGTACCATGACTACGGCCACGATTGGGCGTTGTTGCCGGTGTGCCTAGTATACATATATCCTATCCCTATTATGATTTTACACATGCGGTATAGCAAAAAAGTTCAAAGGCTGATAAAACACGTATAGATTTTTAATTTCTCTTTTAAACATGTCTGTCACATATCTAATATTTCTTTATGCATATATGAGCATTTCACCACATATAGTGTCAGCAACAAAATTTCTGCCATATAAGAAAATAATGGATAGGTCAATATTTTTCGGCAAGTTTCTGCGCATTAAAAATTGCAAAACTTCAATTCTGCAAACGTTTTTAAAATAAAATGATGTTTGTCAAAAATATATAAGATTGCATTAAATTACATTGTTCACATAAGAGAAAAAGTGCGCTATAAACTGTTTTTTTTTGTTTGTTTTTAACGATTTTTGTTATTAAATAAACTTAATAAATAAGAATTAATCAAAGAAAATAAGAAAAGTTTTTTATTAATGTGGTCAAAAATGTATTGTTTATTAAATTTTAACTTTTCTTATTTCTGTTTACGTTTGTAATTATAAAGAGCAATTATTTTCTTTACATTGTCTGATAAATGAGTAACGACGGTATTATAAATATTTTTAAAATTTAGAAATACAATGTAACTGTTCTAAATAATTAAAAATTTTTAGACAGGTTCGTTTATATAATTCTGAAAGTGTGTTTGCGCATAAATAATGTTGATATCTAGCGGGCATTCTTATAATTTTGTATAGCGTTTAAAGGAGAAGTACACTGTTGTGTTTATTCAACATTGAATATTCAATTAAGTGTATTAGTAGTAGATAGCGTAGAAAGCAATCTTGAAACAAAATTACAGCTTTCATGATAAAAACGATTCGCAATAAATTCATAAAAAAGGGGATGACATTTCTTTTCAAATTGAATATTTATTTCATATTATTACGTTATATTAGTTTAGTTTATACTCCTAGGAAAATTTGCTATTCTTATGCACAAAATGATTAAACTTCAAAAGTAAGCCTGAAATGTCCTAGAAAAAGTTAAAATAAGAAAGATATAAATTTTGCAGTATGTCTGAAGTACATATTAGAAGCATTAATTCTGTACTGAAATAATGACAAATTAATTTGGATCCACTACACAGAGTAATTCACCACTAATTAAAATTATTTTCCGGTAAAGAAAGTGTTCGAGAAGGGCCTTCGAGATTCTCAAATGTGTCCTGTGTTTTGTTAATGGCGAATACATCAACAGCTTGTGTATACTGGCAGCCCACAACGGTAGACCACGTGAAGCAAAATTTAGTGTCACTTACGATACAATAATTCCCACATTCTATTGAATGTTAGATAGTAATCCAAATCGAGATTTAGATTATGCGTCGAAAGAGGCAGGCAGTATTTTGAGCATTTCTTTTAGTTAAGAACAATAGGCAAGTGTTTATTATTGTTTTTGTTATTATTGGAACTTAGCTTAGTATTTTTTACGTGCCCTAATATTTGTCATGTTGATACCTTATACTTAATTTAGAGTAGTCTTATTACTCTTATTAGTAACTATTTCTAAATTAAATGAATAAACGAAAAGTAGACAAACATAAAACGCTACAAGTTCTGTGTACAAAGCTACTTGATTTTAAATAAAATCTTTTAGATACAGTTACCTGAAAAATAAAACGCTAATTACTAAAGAATTTTTGACGTTAGGTATAGGGAAACCCAATAAAGACAATTAAATTTTGTATCAAATTTCAACATGAGCTTTCCTGTTCCCCCCCCATACACAAACAAGAAGCTAACTAAAAACGGGCGACAAAAAGGCTGAGAGAAAACTAAAAATTCTTTCTTATATATTATCTTATATATAAAATATCAAATATAAATAGTTTTTACTTAGATATGATTGTAGTTATGTATTATTTTATAAAACATTATTTAGCGATCAGTAAATTTTACAGCAGAAATAAAAAACTGTTTCGGTCATTTGTTTTCGCCAGTATCGCAAATTTATATAGTAGATGACATTCTTAGTGTAATTAACACTATTACGAGTTTCAGATATTCTACAGAACAACACCACATGATTTGAAAGATATTTAGGGCGAGCGAGTCATGACTCATCATCGCATGTTTTTTTAAAGAGCTTTTAATTTTATTTATATAATTGGATAACAAGTGGCTGGTGATCTATAAAATACAAAATACCTTATTATTTGTTCATTTTCTCTTCTGCAAGACTTGTTCTCTTTGAATCAAGTACATTCTTGTAGATAGAAAACGTCCTTTCTACATCGCAACTGGTTATATGTGCGTACTGTGGACTTTTATTTCAGCGTATTTAGCATACACAATTGCCGCAATGTTATTAAATCTGGATTTCTATTAAAAACTGCGCCTAACTTTTGCCGAAGGCTACATCCGAAGTCACTTGGAATTATTAATAGCCACATCTAATGTGGTTAATCCATTTTTTAATTTGAGATTCGATTTTCAAAATATGTGATTAGTTTAGGCAAATTTCCAAAGTGCTCCTGCAGGAATAACACCTGATTTTTTAAATTTGGGATTTGTGTTAGTTCCTTGCACTCAGAATTACTTGGAGCATCGTCATTTAAATATTTAACGAAATTTTGTAAACTATCGAAATTCTTTGCATAAAAACTATTTCTGTGTATGTTTTAGCAAAGCTAAGTGACGAACGTGAGATATTTTGGCATTCTATAACGATATTTTACAGACTTTGTAGTAAATTTCGGAATCACTGACACTTCATTTTCATATCAGAAAAAGCAACATAAACAACGTTCTAGATCTAAATAAATGATAACTAAAAATGTACTCGTATATTATTGAAACTAAATAACAGTAAGTATATAACGTATGATCAAAAAGTCTTTGGATCGCTATAGCTATGAAACGTAAAGCTATCTATAGAATTATTTACTTCTGTGGTTCTTGACTTTGAAGTATACATAAGTCACAAATAAAATATATTTTAGGTTATAATTATTTAGGTTATTTAGGTATAACCTGCTGACTTGAAAGTTGTCAAGTAAATGTCAAAATTAATAGAAGTAAATAATTTCATAGATTGACATAAATTCCACGGCAATAGCGATCTAACGACTTTTTGATCATACGTTACATATTTACATTATTTCTCTTGCGAAATATAAGGTAAATATAATAAATTTTAAAAACCCCTCAGGCTATCTACGTCGATGTAGAAAGAATTTTACTCATAAATTCCTTATTTTATGGCCATTTTTTGCTCTCATTCTCGGGCTCTTTTGGAGCGTAAACAGATGTTGCAGTTCACCATATGAATTAGTGCTATTCAGTAAGCGTGTGTTGTTTACATTATTTCTTTACTCCGTTGTAACTTCGTCGTAGTTTAACTCGGTCATGTCCGCGCCCTAGATATTACCTAATATGTTTCACGGCGCACCTCTTTTTTTTATGATGTTTTTGGCTTTGACATAAACTACTACTCTTTTCGAGCTTTAAAAAGAATCACAATACTTCCTCTGTGCTTCGTATATATTGAGAAGTACATAAAAAATATATTTTAAATAATACATTTTGTAATTTAAACCAATTTAAATTTAAAACTATTAGAACAATTTGTTTTTTGTATTTTAAGATTTGTCTACGTAGTATAGGAGCAACATTACTGGTAGTCCTTTCAGTGTAAATACAGTACCTTTTCGGATGCACCTGGCGGTTATTTATCACTGAAATACGACGAGGCGAAAGTGGGCCGGAGAATATCAAAGGCATCGACTATATTGTTGCGCCTCGTTGGCCGGTTTTCTCTGGTTTAATCCTTTTGTTAGATGTTAAATATAGTTAAGTGTTTTGAAAGTTATTAGCCTTAATTTTAAATTTTTCGTTTTAATTTTAGAAAATTGCAAATTTATTAAGAATGATAGAATTTTTATGTAAAATAGTTGACATAGAATATCGAATTTGATGTGTAGAATTGAAATATATCATTAAATACAGCATGGGTCAATTTTCATTAGCCATAGGCGATTAATCCATACAGTACGTGGCAACATAGTACCCCTTCTTTCCTTTCCAATGCCAGCAGGACCGATGCATGCTCGTAAATACAAGTTAGCGTGGTTAGCAGTAACTCTTCGACCACAGTCTTGGGTGTTTGTAATGCGTTCAGAAATAATATTTACGAGTTGCAAGGATTTGTTTTTCTTTTTCCTTTCAGTAAATGCAGAGAATTATTAAACTGCGTTCACGCTGCATGACACAAACAAAAGCGTAATTCTAATAAAATTAAAAATAAGGTAAATAAAAAAGGATTCTGAAAATAATAATAAACTACTAGATCAGGAGATCGCGGCGGCCATTTGATGTTTCCCGTTCCAGTAATAAGACGGCTTTTATTGCAGACTAGATCGCAACGTGTTCGCAGCTAAACATTGAATGTAAAATCTGGTGGAGAGAAGTGGGAAGGTCGGAAAAAATCGTTGTGATGTCGATTGGTGGCGGGATTGGTGACGAACAGTAGGGGTGCCACGTTGCCACGTATTACTTGTATACGTATAAATCGCACGTAAACATTGAATCCCTATACCTAATCAAAATTGACACATACGGTATAAGCTGTTCCATTAAAAAATGTTTTGGATATGCACCTTGCTTCTTGAATACTCTGTTTAGTTGAGAATAAGTTCAGGCTGTGCAGATAAGTACTCTGTATCTCCAACCTATTTTTTATTTTATACATATATACAAATTAAGAAATACAATAGTGTGGCTTCTCTTACAGATCTTAGTATTACAATCCCGTTATCGTTCAGCATTTCTGTTCGTAGGGTTTCTCATCATATTTTGAATATCTGAGAAGCTTTTCCCTTTAGTTTCTGGCAAGAAAATAAAAACAAAAATTGATCCACAAAAACATATTGATCCGAATATCCAAAACACGGTGTGCACACCCCATGCGTTGGACAATGGCATGAAAAACTTCGCAACCAGAAATGCTATTGACGAGCCGAAGACGGTAGCACATGATACAGCAATTCCTTTAATGTTTGCTGGAAATAGTTCTCCCAACAAGACATATGGCAATGTTTGAACTCCAACAGGGTTCATTATTAGAAAGAGGGAGATTCCAGTTGTCGGTAACCAACCTAGCGATGAGACATCATCTTTTAATATATCTTGCAGGTAAAAATACGTTCCTTCTCCGAATAAAGCTACAGCACAGCCTAAAGCGGATATTATTAGTAATGGTCGTCGACCAATTTTATCCACTAAGAAGGTGGAAACTAGAGCTAAAATAAAAAGCACAAAATTAAAATAGAAAAGAATTATGAAATGAGTATACCATTGAAAATTTGCCCATATTTACCTGCCGGTAGCTGTATTACACCAAAAATTATACTGGATACTTCAGGAGATATATTACTTCCAGTCATTTCAATAATAGGTTGCATGTAAGAGTTTATGGCTTCTACTCCACATAATTGTTGCAAAATTTTGATGCCTGAAGGATAATAAATTACAAAATATTATTTAGCTACTATTGTGTTTTCATATCCATAATTCAGAAAAGAAATTTAAGTTCACTCAATTTCCTAAAAAACTGAACTTGATCGTAAATTCTAGATTACAAATAATATATAATTCTTAAGGGTCCTATATAATGGATCGGAACTGTAATATTGTTTGCATAACACATAATTTAATAAGCCAATTAAGGATGTCCGAGTACTTATTACACATAGGGAATATATAATAAATATTTGAAATAATAACTGAATATCTAAGCGAATAAAAATTAATTCATGACCAAATATTTACACATTTGTAACCGCGGGAAAGATTTTCACCAGAATAACAATTCATTGTAATGTGGGTTGCCTAATTTTAATTTATTTTATATTCATTTAAAACAAAGTAAATAATAGTTGAACGAAAAATAAGTGCAGAGCGGGGTAGCTTTTTATTCAATTTATAACGTGAACCTAAGCAAACAAATCTCCTCCGAAGGATTTTTGAGAAAACTAATATTTTGACATATTAATTAATTTTCTTTAATCCGATAATTTTTTTCTAAATTTGATTACTCAGCGGGGTAGATTACTAAATTATTCATAAGTTGACGTTGAAAAGTTTTCTCCAAATTCAAAATCAACAAAAGTATCTTGCATCAAATATCTGCTATTTTTCCATTATTCACAGATCCACTATATAGGACCCTTAAATCTTAATTGTGTAATTAAATAAATCTAAAAGAGAACAATAATTACACAAGTCTGCTAAGACATCTAGTTATTGACATTTATAGTCGCTTTGATGCTGAGTACTGCTGAGATAAGTTAAAAGTGCCATCACACATTACCACCAATTATAGGTTTAATTTTTATGAATTTTGTATCTTTAAGATCTAGACAGTATTATTTGTACGAACTTATTAAACATACGAGGATGGATCAAAATATAGCTTGCAAGGGTAATAAAAATCTATTTATTAACAACAGACAGAAAATATAAAAGAAAATTAAGAGGCATACTTGCCGATCAATTTTCCACATAACCACCCCTATTCAGACTTTTATCTATACGTAGGACCAACTATTATTATTGTTAATAATAATAATAATAATAATAATAATATGCTTTATTGCCTTACAGGATTACATTATTTCACTTAGAGGATACAATATACATATACATTAGTTAGTACAATAAAACGGTTAACAAAAGTTATCAAAATGAGCAACTATTGAATTTCTCAAGATACATTGAGTAGCAATCTTAGCAATAACAAAAACAAAACGAAAAAGAATTGGACTCAAGAAGTAGTTAGTTGTGAAGATTCCAAAAAAGTCTACACCGGACATACGGTGAAGATTTTTGAAACCAGAATGAAGGAACATGGAAAAAGTTATAATGATAAAAATACAGACTGGACCTTTCTAACAATTGCCTGGAATCAAATCACACATTTAGCAGTCTCTTTGAGATTTTATATATACAAGAAAAAGTAAAAAACTTAACTTGCTGGTAAATTTAGAAATAAATAAATTTAGCAAAATAGGCATAATACTACTAAATTAAAACTGTAATAGAATAGCCACCGCTTTTTAATAACAATAATTGTTTAATCTATATCTGTATGTGTAAGTTTCAGTATTATGAAAATTGAATTTGTATATTGGCATCGCCTGATGAAGCCAGAGTATGGTGAAACATATGTAGTGTCAACATTAAACGTTTTTTGAAACTAAACTGTGTGTTATAGTTTTATAAAAAAAAGTAAAGGAATATTCAGAAAGCAGATTTAAACAGCTTTCTTTTGTATACAAGATGTTTAAAATATGAATCTGGAGTAATACTTTTAACCTCAAAATTATTACTCCTCATTAGTATAGTTCATTCATTTTAATTTTATAATTATCTCATTAATATTCGATACATTCATCAAACTACTTTCATTCTATGAATATTGATAATTGTAATATGTTAAACAAAACTTTCTTCTTTGAACAACAACTATGTTCTTCTGTGTTCATGTTCGTCTTCATATCATGTCATGTTTATACTTTCTTCATTTAGCCGATAAAATGCAAACACCCAGTATATATTAGATCTACGTATAAGCTTAGGTCATCTTATTTTTACGCTAACATGACCCTCTTGAATTACATCTATCGTTTTCTCAATATAATCATAAGTAATTCGAAAAGTAATTATCCTTAATAAAAATATTCTTATTCCAACGCGAAATTCAAATTTTAACTTATATATGAGGTGTTCAGTGATCATTTGTGTCGGTAATTTATAAATCATCCTATTTTAAGCCTTTTTTTTTTATTTCATTACACATTAATGGGTAAATTGATATTATAATGTCCTTAAATAACTTAGTATGTTCTGTAATTTAAGGTAAAACTTTTACTGTACTATAATCTTCTTACCTGTCATAACAAAAATTATTTTTCTGTATTCTTTATTTGTCAAGAATTCCCACAAAGTTGTCTTGTTCTCCATATCTTGTTGTATGGAATTTTTAATTTCAGAGAGGCGGCTACTTATAAATTTGTCATTCTCTGTTTGTTTGGATAAGATCCTTAAATTCCTTACAGCTCTAGCTTCGTCACCAATTTTCATTAGATAATACGGAGTTTCTGGCATAAACATAAACAATATGAAGAAAATGACTGGAATAACTGCACAAATCATTCCTAGAGCCTCGTAAGAAACATATGGACCTATTGATAATACAACTAAAGACCCCAGTAATCTAAGTACAACAAAAGTAGTGCTGAGTTTTCCACGAATATCATTTTCAGCAATTTCACCATTATAAATGGCACAGCCCTATAAATGATATATAGAATCAACTTAGCATATATGCGTACTTCTAGATAATTAATTTAATCTTACTATTATCACCATACCACCACCTAGACCAGATATAGATCGACCAGCGTATATCCAAACTATATGATATCCAAATATGATCATAAACCAAGGGACGAATAGAAATACACCTGTCATCAACAACATTCTCTTTCGACCAATTCTTTCGACAACCCATCCACCTAAAGCAGCTCCAACTACAATTCCTAAGCCTCCAGATCCCACTATCCAAGAACCTTCATCCTAAAAATATTGTTTTTCAAAAATGATAAATATTTGTGTAAAACGCAGGAAAGCCATATTACATCTGTTACTGGTCTATCAATTGGCGACGAATCATTGGATTGTAGTTTTGAAAAAGACGGAGACGGCCAAGTACTATATGTTGTTGCAGAAGCCATTGATAGTGTAGCTATAGTGTTTTTGGAAAGATGTAAGAGGTTTAATTTAAAGCTATGACTACATATGAAGTACATACCAATTACTGCACTCACATACTGCATGTATCGAGTATCTTCTAACTGTATAAACATTTTGAAAGAAACTGTCTTGAATATTATATCACTTACTGCAAAGAGAATTAACTAATAATTGGTATGGTGACGGAAAAAATATTTAGGTGCACGTAATCGGTACACGATCTATATTGATATAATATAATTGATTGCATATTACACTAAATATCGTATACTTGAAAGTATATTCGGTGGAAAGAAGATACTGATTCGTTTTAACTTTAAAAACAAATTTCAACAATTCTGTACTTCTTAGAGGAAGCATAAATGAAAATTACCTATAGTTGTTCAGAATTAGAAAACGGATTATTTGCAATGATTTTTTTAAGTAATTTCTATAGCTAATTGGTGCACATTATGGCCGCGAATTAGATGATAAAGATGAGTTAATTATGATACTATTTGAATTTTTGCTAGTTTTTCTCGTATTCACCGCCTTACACGCGATCTATGTACACAATTTCAAAGCTCTAGCATAATGGGAAGGACCCTAGATTTATGATGATCTCTATGTCAGTCAGTCAGTGAGGGCATAAAATCGTGATCGTTGGGTCCTCGTGTCTTGAAGCTATTGTACCTCGATAAATGAAATTTATTGCCAATCTTCACACCTACAAAAAAAAATCAGCTATGTAACTCAGCCCCAGATAAAAAAAAAGAGTTCGTTGCACGAACATGGCCTGGCGCATTCCGTGCACTTGAATTCATCGAAAAAAGTTAATATATATGTCGCAGGGAGATGGAAGTGATTTGATCAAATCCCGTAACAGTTTTAGTGAAAAGATGAAATAAATAAGTCAGCCCTATGTTTCGTTTGTTACCACTCTCCTTTACGTCACCACTCCCCTCAGGCGGCCGTGTCTTGTCAAATTTCGAAAGAGTTACTTGAAGAACTTATTACTGAAGAGGACTTGGATCTAATTCTTAATCAGCAGGACCATTACATTATTTTAACACCAGAAGACTTACCAGCAGCTTCCTTAGAGAACAACAACGACACTTCAACTTTAAAAGATTTACCAGCATCTGAATTAATTGATTAGAATGTTTCAACTTGAAATGATCTATCAATAGTTAAATCAACCAAGAATAACACTTCAATGTCACACGATCTACCGGCAGCTGATTTACTCACCAAAAAGGCTTCAAATTTAGAGGATCTACCAGAAATTGAATCAATTTCTTTAACGACAACCAGACAACTTGAACCATTTAACAACTATAGTTCAATTCCTCATTCAACAGTTATGTAGGGTTACTTGCATCAGAAGGGGAAACAGCTATCAGCAACAGTAAAGCATGTTATGTTGTTTGTAGGATGAAATCTACAGGAGCCCATTCATGTGAGATTTGTAAAAATACGATGCACGCAACATGTGGGAATACAGTAAGAGAAGAGATATGGATCGAAAATTCTATGCTATTTACGCCAAAAAGAAGGGAGCATTAAAGATCAAAGAATAAATGCTGCAAAACACCAGAAAAGAGCAGCTGAAAAAAGGAAAGAAGCTTTGTTGAAGAAATTTAAAGACGTGTTAGTGGATTCCGCAGTTTTGGTGTATGTACCCATTAGATGGAAATAACATTGTAGGGATCGTATTAGATTTAAAAAATAATTTATACTAAATTGGTACCTCAATTGGAATTATAAAAGATTGGCTATCTAGAAACGCTTCTTATATAGCTACTACAACATTTACCGAAACAGTTCCACGGACTAACCTAAGTCTGCCTGAGATTGCAGAAAAATTATCCTTATTTGGAGGCAAGGATTTAAGAAGTGTTCCTGTCAACAATCCAAAATACAATGTAAAACAAAAAGATGTGTCTGTAAAAAAAACAGTGAAATACAAATATATACATATAACGGGTAAGGCGGGTAAGTTAACGATGACAGAGGCAAAACTATGGAATATGCAACTCGCTGCATTGTGGTATTCTCATCTTTGTCTGACTAACGGCTACATAAATAGCCGCCGCCGTTCTGAATATATCTTTTTAAAATAAATCTACTTTAGCGTATTTATTATACATTATTATCTGTTGTAAGAATGATTTTTATATAATTGTAGTGTTTTAAAGTAAATAGCAAATAAACTACGCAAACGAACATGCAACATTTAAGGATGGATATACCACAACGTAGCACTATCTCTTTCTATTGCGCCTGACACATTTCTCTCTTAAATGGAAATACCCTGCCTCCCTACCAGTTAGTATATACAGTTAATTGAAAAAAAGTAACGAACATTGTAACTCAAAATCCCACAAATCAACAATGTGTTTTAATAAAAATGAATGTACATTATTATTTATCAATAACATTCACTAAAAATCTTCAAAATTTCACTAAAAATATCGTTACCTTACCTACTCTACATTATTTCATCTTTTCACTAAAACAGTTTAGGAATTTGATCAAATCACTACCTTTGTTTCGGGAAATGACCCCACAGAGATGTTATTTTAACATCTTCCGTGAATTGATCACTTACCTTAGGGATTTGATCAAATCTCCGTTTTCATCATGTCCCTGCGACATATACACTCTTAAGGAAACTACCTCTTTTGAAAGTTATTGTCTTGTGAAATAAAACACAAATTGCGTTCAAAAACACATTTATTTAAAATTCGGTATTCGCCGATATGTGAGACCGCTTTGCATCAATATACAGCTTGAGCGCGCGGGGTATGATCACCCGATGCCAGTCGATATTCTTCGGACGTATATTCGGCAAATGATCTCCGCCAGCTGTGTTCGCCAGATATAGATATATGGATTTATTTTTCCAAAGTTGTTATTTCGTTATATTTACTGGAGAGAATCTCTAATTTTAATGTCTATTTCAAGGGTCGTTTTTAATTTTATGTTATTTTATGGTATTTCTGTTATACTTATTTATAGTTTTTTTTTACCATGAAATTTCTATTTATTTATTTTTCTCTAGACATCTTAGTTTATTCTGCAGATGTTTCAGGCGGGTTGTTTTTATCTCATTCTAAAACCCAGTTGTACTGCTATAACTTTTTACACAACTACATTATTATTTAATTTCATAAGGATAATCATAATTACGTTATAAGTATTACAATCTTCGCGTTATTATCGACTTAGTTATCTAAGCAATCGTCATCACTTAAAGAGAAAATTTAATTTGTTCTTTTTGTCAATCTGCGAAAAAATAATCAGATCACTATGAGTTCGAATATGAGCAGGCAGTGCTAGTATGTTGTGCCGTAACTCTAATATGTATTATCGGACCACGTTTAGATACGAGTTTACGTATACCATCAGGTGATCATACCTCGCGCGCTCTTGCTGTATACGACAAATACGACAGTGTAAGATATGCGCAGATATCTTACACCGCAATTTGTACGCATACAAGGGAGGTCTCGAATCACCTCGATACATATAGCTCTCGAGCAGGCCCGACAGGCAGCAAACGCGGCCGCTGAGACGGCATGCGTATTGGAGGCCCTCCGCATATGTATTCTCAAAATAATGTTACAGAATGTAATTAAAAGTGGTTAAATAAAACATATCTTACTAAAAATAAAACAATGCATGAAAACAAAAGATACACAAAAATAAAATAAAAGATGCTTAAGGCTAAGGCCTGATTTATAAACTTGACGTTGACGTTGTCGTTACAGCTGATGCTAGCAGTTGCCGTTCGTTCTGTTGATTTCTTTCGGAAATAGCATTTATAAACTTTCCTTTCGTTCAAACTGCGAATGGAAACGTCAGCTACGTCGACTAGTACAGAGCGTGCATACTTACCGATCGAGTGCATGTTATCTGCCGTTTGATTTACTCACCGTTTGACGTCAGCAAACGGCAACGACAAAACATAAAAGTTGGTTATGTACCAACGGACTCCAACGTCAAGCGAACGAAAGTTCAATGTTGAACTGCAACGATAACGGAGTTTATAAATGACTCTATAGCTTCCCGTGTATTCAGCTTTGAACGGGAACTGCTACTGCGAACTGTAACGAAAACATCAAGTTTATAAATCCGGCTTAAGTTTTTAACATACACATTAACTTTTGCATGTTTCTCCACGTTTACATATTGCCGTGAACTTAACATTTATATATAAATAGAAACAATTATATAAGCTATATAAATGTAAGTAACAAATAAAAATGGACAAAATCATATTTTGTTAAGAAATGAACTTAATTGTAGTTTACACGATTTAGTTTAAATAAATATTTAATCAGAAATAAGGACGTTAGAATGAATTATTGTAATGCAGGTTGCAGACATTATAAATAATTATATAGGAAATTCTCCTTAAACAAACAAAAGAAAAACAACAAATCCATACTGTGGCGACGTAAAGGATATAGTTTTTATAATAATTGTACTAAATATTATATTATAACCACAAGATCCATTAGTATATCCATAACTAGTTAAAATACATTCACTATTTTAAAATATTCATAGTTTAAATATCTTCGACACTCTTGAGATGAACAAAAACATTAGGGAAGAATATAGCAATCACAGGCGATGTTTCTCATATAGTTCCGATCAAGAAAACTAGAAAGACAAAAACACAAATAAAATTAGGAAATGGAGAGAGAAAATATTTTCCAAATAACATAATCAGCAACTGTTTTATCTACATATGCACAAATGTTTACATTAACGTCAAGTAAGTATTGAGATCACGGAAACAAACATGAATAGGATATAAAAAATGTAAAATACACTAACCTAGTGTATATGAGGGCACAACCTGTAGAATAATTGAGCGTTTAGAAGCCAAAAGAAATAAGAAAAATGCCTTCCATGAATCATCGAAGTGTCAATGAGGTCAATGTCAAGACGGTTAAAGAGGTGCGCCAATATAAAACAGCATAAAATTATATGCAACCAATGAAGGGAACACTACTTGTACTTTTCAGCCATTTTAAACAAACAATAGAAATAACCTATAATAACACTATACTTACTGGGATGCAAAAAGCAACTTTATTAGGGTTGGAAGTGGACTCACAGCTTAATTGGAAATCACACGTCTCCTGTTTGGCATCTAAGGTATCATCTTTCAACTATGCTCTACGAGTTGTGTCTCAATACGTTGATGTACACGCCAGCCTATCGGTATATTATGTATACGTTCATTCGAGGCTCCGATATGGCATCATCTTCTGGGGGAACTCGGTGGATGCATCACGAATTTTTGTCCTTCAAAAATCTTGCATACGGAGTATTTTCCGCCTGAAAAGGAACGCTTCATGTAGAGAACTATGAACTTCTAATGAATCATAAAATCGAGCCTAGTTACAACATGCGCAGTCGCAAAAACTGTCAGCTAGTGTTCCCTCAGACTACTAGGACTTCGGTGTTAAAAGGTGCCACTTCACAAATGATTAAAGTGTACAATCATCTGCCGTTATCTCTTAGAAATTTAACCCCGAAACTTTTTAAGCAGCGGTTCCTTCGTATATTATCGGAGAATGTTATTTATACAATCAGTGACTTTTATAATTTGAAATTTTAATATGTTTTAAGATACTTTTATTGTATTGTTTATATACTTTTTTGTATTTTTTTTGACGTGTTCTACGCATTTTATGCACTATACAGAACTAAATAAATTTATTATTATTATTATGACCGACTTATCATACTAAGACGAGGGCGCCGTATTAACGTTGCTCGATTGTTTATACCTATATAAACCAATGCGCACACTTAAAATTAAAACGTACGAGGAAATATATCTTGGACGTATAGCGTTCTTTTGTTTCTTATTATTGACGATTTATGGCTTACCAAGAAAAACAATTGCAAGCAAAAGAAGGGGGGCAGTAAAAGCAACGCTTTATGATATGTAGTAATATGTATACGATACACGTATACTAATGAAAATAAATTTATTTTGTATTATTATTGTTAAGTTAATATAAGATTAAAAATAAAAATAAAAAAATTGGAAGAAGCTTATTATAAGGAGTTTGAAGAAATATATAACCGTGAAAAGTAAGTAATGCATGTTATTGTCTTAATTAAATAATAAAAGTAGAGTTTCTTTTAATTTTCAATGACCGTTTACCATTAGTTTATAATTTTGCTTTACTAGTTTAAAATATATAGACGGCAGAAAGCTAATCTATCTGGGTACAATGTGCGAATGTTTACCCTAGGTAATTAGTTGACGCATAGTTATAAATGTTTTAGTTTTTTTTTATAAAATAATAGTTTTATTATATTGAGCTAGTAAGTTGGAATATTCTTGATGGCAGAAAGCTAATCTATCTGGGTACAATGTGAAAGTATTTGCCCTAGGTAATTAGTTCACGCATACTCATAAATATTTCGGTTTTTCTTTATAAAAATACAGAAAATAATAATTTAATTTTTTTATAATTCATGAAATTGGAGTATTATTGACGGCGGAAAGCTGATCCATCTGAGTACTATGTGCGAATGTTTGCTCTAGGAGATTAGTTGATGCATAGTTATCAATATTTTTATTCTTTTTCATATAATAATAAATAAAGTCTGGTGGACGTACATGGATAAGTTGTTTCAAAAAAGTCATAAGAGAAGATAAACAGTATTCTGTAGAAACTATTTCACGGAGAATAATTTCAAAAAAATATTTTCTTTATGTAAAATAAATAAACATAATTGTTTTTTGTTTGTTGTTGTTGTTTAAAAATAAATAAATAAATCAGTACATGTATAGAGAGACAGATGTACACACGTGTACGTCTCTGCGGCAAAGTTATTATATTTATTGGATTTAATACAATACAAATTATAGTACAATGGTAAATAATAAGAGATCAAAAGGATCCAGTGAAACAACTGAGACGGACAGTGACAAATTATCACAAATAATAACAAAGATCAATGAATTGCATAAAACAGTAAAAATTTTATCCGATACGGTTATAAAGCAAAACTGTATAACAGAAAAGCAGAATGATAAAATAGAGTAGTTATTGGAAAAAACAATACGTATAACGGGTAAAAGTAAAAATATGCAGTGTCAGAATTGTGAACAGTTATTAAAACTAAACCGGGCACCTGAAAATATCAATTCCGATCGAACAGCTGATGTGAGCGACCTTGTGAAGGACGTGGCAGGCGGACAAGAGGAAGATACAGGGACCTCCAAAACAAGAGAAGTAAGGATGGACGATGGTAGGGTTAATGAGAAATGGAACGTGAAAACAAGAAAAAATAATACGGATGTAATAAAAGGTACTGCAAATATAAAAGGAGAAAGTTTTTCGACAGCTGAGAAGAGAGCATGGCTGTACGTTGGTAATGCCCAATGTGAAACTAAGGCAGAGAATGTGAAAAACTTCTTGGAAAAACAGTTAAATGACACTTCATTCGTTGTAGAAGAAGTCTCTAAATTTCTAAACATGTAAGAATAAGTATTGTATATAAAAATAACATGAAAATAAATAATATTCGTTACAATTATTACAGAATGTATATCCTGTGTTTAATTTAAACCCTATCCCATAGAAGTATAGATAAGAGAAAGACAGGTAAGAAAGGGAGTAAACCACTGCAGAACCACAAGATTTATAAGTATGCTGTCATACTAAATCTATAACATTATATTTTTATTTACCAGTTCTAATAAAAGGGACATCTTGCTTTTAGATAAATTATAAAAAAAAGGTAGAGCTTACAGAAATATGTATGCGAAAATGTGCTGTTGTCTTTCTTCATTGATTTTATCTGTGTGATATTAACTATGCTTGTGGTTTTTGAAACTGAGTTATTGTCTCTATTTCTACTGCCTGCGTTTTGTTCATCTTCCGAAAGGACATTTCTAAAACTGTTGATGGTATTGCGATTACCTCTAGAATAGCGTTCGTTAGCAGGGGTATGGTTTATATTGTATTTAGTATTACATTTCAATGAAGGGTGTATTTCATGGTGGAGTTGAGTTTGTTCGTCAAATTTGCACAAGTTGTGGAGATAGTATCCTTCGATTTGATCCAAGTTGCCGGGATATTTCAAGATTTTAATAGATTCGCGGATTTTGGTAGTGTACTAACTTGAATCCTTGAATATAATTTTTGTGGAACTGAACTAGATCTAGTTACTGCGCTCAACTAGTGCAGAATCGAGCAAGAGCAACAACCGGTTACAGTGCTCATAATCGAAAATACTGGTGTCGATCGATCGTTTTATCTATCCGATGTATACGTGAGCCTCTGTAGGTCGGTTAGTTTGGGTCAATGGTGTTTTAAGAGTGGGGTTTAAATGTTGATGAATAGCTTTGTCTGTGGTGTATTTGAAGTAGTTGCGCAGTTGTCCCACGGCTTAGATTTACTTTATGCGATCATGTATAGGGTACTAAAGTATTTATTTACGACAATAATCCCTTTCATTTATCAACATTTCCTGTAAGATGGGAACATGCCTTATGCGTGAGAAATGCTCCGCCAAAACTTTAAAAAAGGGCAAGGTATTTTTCCCCCCCAGATTTGTCCGACTTACGTTCTCACCTTGCACTACAATCGATAAGGCGTATTATGCTGAGCCTGTGTAGTTTATGATACGCACTACAGTACTTTTGACTCCTGTACGTGACTGTACAGGTTGTTTTCCTGGATGCTTCTTGAGTATCTCTGTGGGTCATGAACGGTTGCCCAAAAATGCGTTGCCTCCTGTGATACAGTGCCTTACAGTTTATTAAAATATAGCTGAGTGTTTCTGATTCCGTATTGCAGAGTCTGCAGTTAAGTTCTCCATCATACAGGTCCATCTTGTTGATGCCCACACGGGTGCATGATCGATTAGAAAACCAGCTATGATTCGCAGCCGATCCCTATTCATATGAACTTCTTCAGCCCTTCTGTTGCATTGTTGACTAATACATTATTTATCATGATTTTGCCCATAAATTGTTGCTCAGTAATCTTTATGTTTTTTATATACATATATTGATACGGCTTCGGGTCATTTTTTGATACCCCTAGAGTCTGTCCTGGAAATATGAGTTTTGTTTCTGATCTCTTCTAAGGGGTTCATAAATTTCTTCTTTACTCTCGATCCCTCTATGCCTTGGCACATAGATTAGTTTTGCAATATTCTGATCCGGCAGCGATTTTAGTTTTTTGGGGCATTTCCCAAACTGTCTTGACAACAATTCTTGGTTAGGTATTACCTTCAGTGCCGCTTGACTGGTAGACATTATTTGAATACGCCGGTTGACGACCACATTCCGAAGGAGCTACATCAGTATTATATTATCAATTTGACTATAACCGCACATATTCAATATTATTTAATAATATGAAAACACGTTGCCACGAATACAAGAAAGAAGTTAAGGAACATTTCTTTAGTCATTAGTGTAAAATAATATTTCATCCGTCAATTTTGCTTTTAACGGCGTTTAGGTGAAGTAACAAAACCAGCTTACAGTTTAAAATATTTTTTTTTCAATTTTTATGTCATAGATTAGTTAGATATGTAAACAATCAATCAATTTGAATAATTATTTTATTTGGAAGGTGCAATAATATGTTATTCAAGTGGATTGTGATTGCGAGTCCAACGTGTGATTGCGGAGCTGAGATTGAAACAGTTAAACATATTGTTGAAGAATGTTCTCTAGCTAAGTTTGAATTTGGATACACAGATTTACATAATTTAACTCCAGAGGCTGTTGCTTGGACCTTAACAACTAAAGACCTCTAGTATTGTGACGGTGTGATGGAGGCTTTTTATTCTGCAGGTTTTTTCCTACATCCTAGACCAAATGGTGCAGTGTTGTAAAGGTTTCCTGCAGTTATGGCCTTTTTAAATATGTGTTTACTTTTGTTATATAATTTATGTTTCTCTTTTTGTACCTGTCATGTAGTTTCATACGAATATATATATAGCGCTTTCTATGAATGTTTTACTGTTGTTTATTTTTTTGTCGCGGAGTGTCAACAGATATAAATTATAGAATAAATGCGCAGATAGTGAAGGTTGCAAATAATAATCTTAGAGTATCTTGCTAAAAATTTGATGTAGTGTTTGTAGACTTGATAAAAAGTTGACGTTTTTGAAATATTTGTCCTTAATAAATCCGGTATTTTTCTTTGATTAAATAAGAAAAGATGATGCGTTTGATCAGCAGAATCATGGATTGAGCACTGATTAAATAATTTGCAAATATTAATTGTGTTATTAAATATTATTATCGTGGTGAATAAAAATGATTTACATCTACAATAAGTACTTACCGATTTATAATGAGTAGTATCAGTAGTTAATTTGATAGTATATCAATTGTTTACATTAAGATATCATTAACTACTAGTTATCAAAAAATGATTGGAATTTCTATTAAGATAATTGATTACTGGATATTCTACATAGATGTATGACTTTAATTACATGTATATTTGGTTGCATGCTTTGAACTTCGAATAAAATTCCCAGGCTCGCACCGCTTATGTATACACAAAGAGGTTTGTAATGAAAGAAACATTAATTTTCATTTAAGTCATTGACACTAGTACGATTAGGTTTGCAGTGCCTTCCATTGATTTCCTTGTTTGTAAAGTTCATTTGTGCGATATTTCTGTATTCTTCGTTGTTCGATACATTGCTCCAGATGCAAGTTTGGGTGACTTGGAGCAGTTTCTTGATATGCTTGAAATAGTCTTGTTGGATAAGCCTGTACTGATGGTTGGTGATTTCAATGTTCCGACTTTCTGTGACAGCTCCGTGCATAATGACAATAAATGCAATCTGCTTTTATCGTTTACTGAATCTCTTGGCTTAACTCAGTACAACGCTATCTTAAATGCGAATAATATAATTTTGGACTTGGTTCTATCTAATCTGAATTATGAGTTGAATGTATTACAGGATTCGGTGCCACTTGCTCCAGTTGATTTGCATCATCCTGCACTCTCAGTGGATTTATTGTTGCATTACATAACTGTTCCAATCACCTTTCCAATAAATAATAACAAGCGCTATAACTTTAAAAAAGCAAATTTTCACAAGCTTTACTCAGAATTACTTTCTGTTGATTCGGCCTTCCTTGATGCCTTTTGTGACGTTAATGAGGCAACTGATATGTTTTACTGTGTAGTCTACTTACTCTATTATGGACACTTGCATTCCCTATACCTGCCACAACAATAAGCAACATTTTCCCCCATGGTTTACACCATCTATGAGAAGATCGTTGGATTTGAAGCTTTATTATCATCGGAGATGGAAGAAGACTGGGAATCATTTCTTCAAACGTGAATTTCAGCGATTACGCGGATCTCTTAAAGATGATATTGCCACGGCATATCAAACCTATATTGACAGTATTCAGCATTCTCTCGTGGGTGACCCTAAATCTTTTTGGAAATGTGTACGATCCAGACGTGGGAGTTCCAGAATTCCTGGTAAACTCTTTAAGAGCGACATCGAATTCGACGACCCTTGGCGAATTGTTGATGCTTTTGCGTTGTTTTCTCTGGTGTATTCTTGCCGGATGCTGGAGGTTATGACATTCGAGATATGCATTCATATTTGCCGTCATCGAATATTGGGAGAATTGCATATGATGATGTACTGAAACAGCTGAAGAAATCAAAGTATAGCTTCACCTCCGGACATGATAATATTCCCAGCTTCATGCTTCGTGATTATGCGTCTATTTTTGCTGAGCCTCTTTGCAGAATACTTAATTTATCTCTGCAGACATCTGTCTTTCCTCAGTCCTGGAAGGTAGCGTATATATGTCCTATACACAAAAAGGGAGATAATACCAATATTAATAATTATAGACCAATATCAATCCTACCAAATTTTGCCAAGGTGTATGAGGCTATATTATATGAACATATATACAGCAGCATGAAATCATTTTTGTCGCCGTGCCAACATGGTTTTAGGTCCAAGAGGTCTACCACTTTGAACCTCGCCACATTATCTCAGGCTTTATGTGCGACACTGGACGATGGGGGACAGATGGATGTTATTTACACTGACTTCTCTCGAGCTTTCGACACCATTGAGCATGGCGCTCTCCTTACTAAAATGAGTTTGTTCGGTTTCAGTAACTCACTGTTAACACTTCTTGGTTCTTACCTTGCTGAAAGAAGTAACTTCGTTTACTATAATGGCTACAAGTCATGGATGTATCTTTCTACCTCTGGAGTTCCCCAGGGTTCCAATCTTGGACCCTTATTATTTAACATCTTTGTCAATGATTTGATAACTTCAATCGATTGTAATGTTTTGGCTTATGCGGATGATTTAAAAAATTTTCATCGTATTGATGGGGCACAGGATGCTGCCTTCCTTCAAGAGAACTTGGACCGAGTCACATATTGGTGCTCTTTAAATAAATTGAAGTTGAACATCGACAAATGTTGTTTTGTTTCGTTTACCAGAAGACCCAGTAGATTTTGCAAGAATTATACTGTTGACAACATCGCAATTAACCGTAAAACGCATGTCAAAGGTCTTGGAGTTACATTTAATGAAAGGCTGACCTTCGCCGATCATGTTTCCCTAGTCACTGCGTCAGCATTTCGAGCATTGGGTTTCATTATCCGCACCTCCAGAGAATTTGACATGACAACATAGCTACACTCAAGTCACTTTATTATGCACTGGTTGTTAGCAAGTTGGAATATGCCGTTGTCGTGTGGTATCCTATATATAATTGCTATATTAATATAATTGAATCAGTACAGCGGAGGTTCCTAAAGTATGTTATGTTATAAAGTAGATGGATCTTACCCTCCTCATGGGTTTGACTATGAGTTGCTCCTGGATCGTCATGAGGTTGGGTCGCTTGAAGCAAGGCGACACTAAATTAATGCTTATTTTGTAAAAAATATCATTCTGTTTAAGATAGACTCTCCGGATTTGTTAGCAGAAATTGGCTTTCGAGTGCCTCGTCAATGCTCAAGGGTGAATGAGACGCTTCTGCTTCCCACTGCCAGAACAAATATTCTGCTGTGGGCTCCTATGGTGCATTCTGCTAGGAACTTCAATAGCCTTGCTTATGATATTTTTCATTAGTTGTATATATTGTATTGGATGTTGTATAGTTATATAGAATTGACGACCGATAAATAATGGTTGGAAATTTTATAATATCTTTTCTAATGATGTAGAGATTTCTCTGGGTTTGATGTGGAATAATACCACCAATAAGGTATTTCCTTTCTTATATTATTCTCAAACTTATTCAAAATCAAATAGCTCTAATTTAATTAAATATTAATGTGAAATATATTAATTTTGAAACAAATTGTATCAATATGATTTATATTACCTCAAATATTAATTTATATTTACTTGTAGGTTCTACCTCCATGAAGTGTATTGGTATCTTGAATTATATAATCTTCGCACCTACGATGATCTGGGACTTTCTTTAGAACTCTCGACGTGCTGCTTCTGTACTCGCTGGATTCCTATGAAGTGTTTACGCCTGCACAAATGAACTGGATCTCCTGGCCTATGGTTTTCCCTCTTAGGTATACACGTTCGGACTCAGTAAATTCGTTTCTTAACCTTTGCTGGATTCCTATGAAGTAATTACGCCTACACAAATTAACTGGATCTCCTGGCCTATGGTTTTTCCTCTTAGATATACACGTACGGACTCAGTAAATTCGCTTCTTAACAATATGGTCCTCGTCTCTGGTTAATCTTGATAATAAACTAGGAACTTCGTCTATAGTTAATCTTGAAAATTTATTATGAAGTTCGTCGATGGATAATCTTCGATATATGTAAGTACTTTTGTTAATTTATGATTAAACCTGTTTAAATAATACTTTCTTTATCTATAAATTGTTTTGCTATGATTTATAGACATATAATAATTATGTGAGCACTTTTCACTTTAATCTGCAATAATCTCTATGACTTCGTTTAAATTAATCACTATTAATGCTTTTTAGCACAAAATTCAATAAATTTGAGACGTTATCGATGAATTTATTTAAATTCAGCGACAAATACGACCGCGTCGTGTGAAAATTATTTTCATCTTCTTGTTTTTTTTCAAACCAATTGCCTTGGCAACATTATTACTTATTTTTTTAAATTCTCCAATGAGATCTCTACACATACCTTTTATAAATCAATATGTCTATCTTTTATTAATCTTTTTAATCTTTATCCATAAAATTTGATATTCCACACATTATTTATTCTTTTTCTAATTTTAAACCCTACTTATCATGCATTTTTTCCATTTACATACTATTTAAAAATACCTATACAGGAACTGTCAAAATTAACTGTCACTTCCTCTTATTCAAAATACTTGCGGGAATCTTAATTTAAATTTGTTTCTACTCAAAATCAATTAGTTTTATCCATTATACTTGACATATCTTCGTAAATTAAACAATTTTGTACAAATAACATATTACATAATATTTTAGAACAATACTTATATTATTTCATTTCTTTTGTTAACAGATTTTACAAATACAAGATAGAAGAAAGAAAATCGTTCGTTCTACGACTAAACCAAATCAACCATGAAATCTCGACCTCTCTATTAACCTATTAAATTATAATTCAGACAATAAATTCGACACCTATACTAAGATCAATATTTTAAAATTCCAAGCATTTAAAACTATAATTATAATAAATATGGCATGGTTATTTTAAACCATGTCAATATTTTAATATTTGTTGTTGTCAATTTTCACATATGTATTAACTTTATGATTTATTTATATTATCTGTATTTGGGTGACCTGTTAGGCAATTTAATAAATATTATTATTATTATTATTTATTTTGTGTTATATTCAGAATACAAAGATTGACTTTGATTTTTGAAGGCATTGCAGTTATGGCAAGTACAGTAAAATTACAGGAAAATAGAGGATGCTGACAGATAACAACACACTCAGGAAGAATGTGATGAAATAATGACAACAAAAAAAAATGAGGTGTGGCCACCATACAACTTTCTTATACGAATGAGAGTTTTAAATTATTACAAGTAGTTCTAAATTGTTTTAAATACTTTTATCATAGCAAAATAAACCGAAAAATAAACCTGTAAGTGTGTTACTTGAAGTCCAAATTTAAAAAAAAAATTATACAAAAAATATTCAAAATCCTAGTCTCAATACTTCTATTCTCTTAATAAATCTAAGAGTAGAAGTGTTACTTCCGATCCGAATTTTGAAATTTCATTTATACAAAAAATATTCCAAATCCAGCTCTACATACTTTTGTACTCTTGACAAATATATATATATAATGCATAATTTACGACATATTTGCAAAAAATCGCTATTCAATAGGTACGAGTAAAAATGTTCCTTCCGCCCGAACTTTGAAATTTTTATTTATAAAAGGTGTTGAAAATTCAGTTCTAAATACTCGTAACGTACCTTACTAAAAAGCAGGACTTGCGAAATATTTGCAAAAAACTAATTTTCGATAAGAGTAAAAGACCTATTTTCGGTAGGAATTTCGAAAAACTTTTTTAATAAAATTGTTCTCGAATTTAATTTTTAATACATATTAATTCTTTATAAATTTGTTTAAACTTAGTACTACTTTATTACTCGTAAATACAAAATTTGGAATTGATTCCTATAGCGGCTTGACCGATATCGTGGTCACACACACACACACACACACACACACACACACACAAATTTCTTTAAATCACTTTTTCGGTATCAGGGGACTTCAAAATGTGAACATCTGCAAAAATCTCGAGGTCGAAAATGTTCATCATCACACACTACGTATAAGAAAGTAAAACATCACAAAACTTTAAAAGTACAAATAGAATAAAAATATTTAGAAATAACACATATCAAGTATATGAGTTATAATAAAACTGCCCTTTTAATTGCATTTTATTCATCCTATGTATATGTCTTGTTTTTGAACAATCATTCAATTACACTTGAGTTATTGATTTGAGTCACTTCTTCTATTATTTTCAAAGATAATAATACTTGTTATTGCTGCAGATCCGTCGGATATTAGCATAGTCATGGGTATGGTATAATTCCTACACAGATTATCAATTTGGGTTCAGGCAGAATCACAGTTCTATCAATCAAGTGCATAGAGTAGTGCACACATAAACCAAGGCTTGAAAAATAGAAGCTCCTGCGTGGACGCTTTTCTAGATGTAAGCCATGCTTTGATAAGGTCTGACATCAAGCTCTACTTACATATATGTCATACTACAAGCCTATTTGCAAGAAAGGCACTTCATGGCAAAAAATGCCTAAGAAGCAAGCAATCTTCTACTAGTAAAATCCGGTGTACCATAGGGCAGCGTGCTGGGACCTATCTATACTATTCATGGTCGATCTCCCCAAGAACAGAAACATAATCACGACCACATTTTCGGACAATAAAGCAATAATGGTGACTCACACAAGCCCTAAAGTATCAACTGAGTACTTAAAGGAACACATACTAATCGGTACAAGTAACATTTACAAAATGTAGAAAATCACGTTCACTTATCAAATTAAACAAATTAAGCAACTCTTACCGTAAACAGATTGCGTTAAATACCTGAGTGTTCACATCGACAAAGGAGTCACATGGAGAACAAATATACTCACCAAACGTAAACAGCTCGAAATAAAATTCAACAAACACTACTGGCTACTCGGAAAATATTCAAAACTATCGTTAGCAAATTAACTCTTAGTTTAAGAAGTCACGTTCAAACCAAAGTGGACATACGATATCCAATTACGGGAGAATTTAAATAAATGACACCTGTAGATAATAGAAAGATTCCAGTCAATAGTATTACTGATAATTACCAACGACTAAGTTGTTCAGACCTAACAAAGAAATTAGAAGTGATCTCAAAGTGAAATGGGTGAATGAGGAGATTAATGAATTTACTGAACGGTACTTGAATCAATTCCTTAATTATTTTTTAATTATTTCGCACTTATTTTTCACTAGTGGAATTTTAGACTTCTTGAATTATATTACAATTACAACTAAAGCAATAACAACTATTGGAAAACATCATTATTAATACATTTATTTAAAAGGCAATTTGAAAATACTAGAGTGGGAGGCCAAAAAAATAACAAAACGGGATAGTAGCACTCCAAAAACTCACGATTTGGCAAATTGCGTCTACTATGTACTAAGTAGCTGTTCATAAATCACTTCGAGCTTTAATCGCCCCTTTGCACCCACTTACACTTTTTCAAGAAAATTACATCATACTGGATTTCAAATATTTAGGCTTTCCTCTGTTTAGTGAATAAATGTACTATTATTATTCTTTAAAAGTTGGTAGATTGGGATGTATATATATTATGGTACTTATTCGTTTCATTATTTGATAATACAAATAACTTATTTTAGCTATTTGTGGGTTGTGGGAGTAAAAATTTAATAAATAACAAAAATGCCAAACAAACGTTGTTATCACCATTCCTTCTCATGTCCCAAACGTTGTACCTGCGCTGTAAAAGAGTAGATCAACAATTCTTATACTTAGTGATGCTTATTGAATATGTAATTGCTCAGTCTAGCATATTTATTTGGTTAGGATTAGTAGTTGTCTACCAGAGCTGGGTAATTACTTTCAAATAGTAATTAATTACAATTACAAAATACTTTTTTTTAAGGAATTAATTACAATTACACAGTACAAGAGATTAAGAAAGGAATTTTTCTTCTAATTACAATTACAATTACATTTGTTTATAAAATCCGAGGAAAAACGTTTTTTTCTGTTATTAGTCTTTTGTTGTATATAACATACAAATCGGAACTTAAAATAGGAAATGGGATAGAAATCAACTATATTCCAACCCATCTGTAGAAAAAACAACGTAATTTATTATATAAAAAATAAAACAAATAAAGCAATTATCCAAGTATAACATAAAATATGTGATTACAATAATTAGTAACAAAAAAATTGCACCATAAAACTAGGAATGAAAATAAGGTAATTTAGGGTACATTACTTACCCTGGGGTGACAAATTTGGGGTAGTATAAGGTATCATATGTATTTCCTCAAAATAATTGCTACTAAAATAATTATTAAACCAGGAAATGTAACGCGTATGTGTTCAGAGTTTTCATTTCAAACATTTTGTAGTGTATTTTTGTATGCAGTGCTTTTCTTAAAGGCTGGTTTTACATAATAATATTTCAACCCCATTTTATATTTTCTTTTCAATTTTTTAAAATATCTTACTGATGAGCTCTAAAATAATATTATTCTTATTGAAGAAGACTCAAAAAAAAATGACTTGAAATAGAAATTTTCCGTAAAAATCAGTGGCTAGTTTTAAAAAAAGCGCTGTAAAGGTAACATATACCTTAAATCAACTTATTTTCACCTTCAGAAAGTATTGAAATAAGTACCTCTTATTGTTACATTCAATATAAAATACTAAAACATTTGGTATTGTTGGTTGGATTATTTAAAATGATCATTTAACTGTATATTTTGTTGCTTTTCATTACAACTAACTTTTCAAAATTTGTGTCTGAGAGGGCAAGTCTTTTGGCTGCATGAATCATAGTAGCGAATGAAAATAATCGTTCGACGGGTGCTGAAGATGGTAGTGCAGTATTGTATTTAAAAAAACACTTGCTTAATGAGAGGGTAACTTTCTAGCAAGGGAATGTTTTGTTTTATATCATCCAGATACTGTAAAATTTCAAGATGAATCTTATTTTTATTTTCATTGTCAGCTGATTGTGTGATTCCATCAGTTCCTTCATTAAAATCAAATAAGCTGATATTGTTAAATTATTTCTTATAATTATCGGTACCAATATCTGTAACATTCATTAATTCGGACTGTTCGATAGAAAATAATTCACACTCCGAAATAAGCAGTTGTTTAATATCATGTTTAGATAACACAGACGTTGACTCGACTAACGGAAACCAACGAAATTTAAACTCAAGATTGTGTAATTGCTCCTAAAAGTGCGCAGGTATCCTCTAAAGTCAAAAGATGTTTAAACCTATTATCTAAACCTCTAATGGCACTTTAAAGTATTATATCTCCTCAACTTTTAAACTTCTTTTTACTTAATTTACTTAGCTTATTTTTAAGTGACACTAGACTAGGAAGAAGAACGCCATAAGAAGCTTTGCTTTCACCTTGTAAAATATTTAGGGTCTCTGCTAAAAGTGCAGTGACTTCACAATATTCTTGCAGAGTAAGGAACTCGTATTCAGAAAAGCATGGTATTTCTAATTGTAAAAAGAGGATGGAAAGTTTTTCTTTCACGTCCAGTATTTGTTTGATACTGTCATACATTGAGTTCCACCTAGTGATTCCATGGGAGCTAAGGGTATGTCCTAAATATGAGTTAATTGGGAAAAGTAATTTATAATTGAACTTTTAAAAAACTAAAAGTATTAGATACAAATTACAAATACTTCACGATTTTTCAAGCAATTACAATTACAAATTACTTGAAAAGGCTAAGGAATTAATTACTAATTACAATTACTGATTTCTAAAGTAATTTGTAATTGCTATTTCCTTTTTGTAAAGTAATTGCCCAGCTCTGTTGTGTACAGAATGTTTTAAGTAAAAAATTTTGTCACAATTTAGTTTAATCATCAATCCTAGATATGCTTTACGTTTATCCATAAAACTCATTGTTATATAACCGGTACTTGTAATTGGTTTACGCACTGGGATTAGAAATTTTTCTGATTATGTTTATACATGCAACTACATTGCAATAATATATGGTGAAAACGCGTTACATTCAATTGTACGTCATACTAGATCCATGACGTCTCGTCTTGTTTATGTTGCCGGATCTATTTTTATTTCTGTCAGTGACATTTGGTATAACCAAAGAAAAAAATATTCACAATACAATAATTATAACGTAATAAATATATTTAGTAACTGAAATGCTCTAAGAATTCAGCCTTTCTCAACTTATTTATTATATTGATTTAGATTGTCGAAAAACATTAAATGTTTCATAGCGTATCCATAATAATATTTAAAATAAACAATATTTACGCTATTCTCGTTAATCAGATGATTATAGAAAAGTTTGTAAGAAGCTTCGACTGTTTACAGAAAGCTTTCGAAATTATATCAATGGACACAAATAGATAATAAACAGGATGTACAGTTTTTTACAATTTATATCAAAGCTAAAATAAACACGCAAAATGTACATAATACACCCCTTTTTGACAGATATGATTTATCTGACAACACCGAATTGAACTTTAGTCTATTAAAAATATGTAAGAGAGAAATTTAATATTGAAACGGAAATTATGTGTTTATATTACAATCAATGTATACATTCTCTATCTAAACTAATGAAATAAAAGCCCTCAAATATAATTTCACGAAATAACTTTTTTAGTTTCACTAATACAGTTATGACCACATGTAAATGTCATCAATGACGTGCAATTGAATATAACGCGTCTCCTCTATATGATGAAATAGCATTAATAACATGGAATTTAAAGTTTATATTTTCTTAAACTTCATTTATTATATCGAAACAGTATATTAAATCAGGGCTGGGTAACTTAAGAGTGAAGTGGGCCGTATTGTTAAAGCTAACCTCTTTGCGCTCCAATATAGATACACTTGATTATAAATTAAAACTTAATTAATTATTAAATATTTATTATGTTAAGATACAGTTGAGTAAGGTAACGATAAAACATAAGAAACAACAGACATTTCACATACTTATTATCTGTAAATACAAGCGATAGATTAAAAAATTGAATGAAGACAATTTTTGTTGAAAACAATCATTTGAATTTGCTGTAATGAATCTGTTTACATTGGTTTCATGTCTATAAATACCCAGCCTTCTTTAATTACTAATGTATCTAGAAACGCTAATTGTCCATTGTTTGCCTTTTCAAGAGTGAATTTAATCGTGGGGAATTTTGAGTTTAATTAAAATTATGAAACAATTCCGTATTATACTTTTTTTTGTCGAAAATTGTGAAAATATCATCAACTCTAGGGAAATATTTGGCGTTATTTTTAAACCCTGTTTCAAAATTACTCATAAATAAAACGACAATAAATGGAGACAAGCAATTTCCCATGACAGTTCCATGTCGTTGTTAATAGAATTTGCCTTCTATTTGAAAAGAGTTATGAGACATACAAAGGGATGGTAACTGCATGTATTCATATATATATATAATATAGCCTTTTCAATATTATTGTTATGAAGCAAACATTCCGAATTTTTCAATATTTCATATAGCACATAATAATAATCAACAAATATTAAACGTATTTAAAATTAATATTTAAAACTTTATTGTTGCAATATACATCGAGTGTGTATGTTTTATGATTTTTATAGTGCTTCACATGGTAAGTTTATACTAAACAATTTAAAAGCGTCTTAGTTTGTAAAGAGATTTAACCTTTTGAGGAGTTTTGAGATGGGGGTACAGGTGGATTGTCGGTATCGACAGCTGAATGGAGTCCACATCGAGATTAAATTGTTCCAGGAACGTCTGAAGTGTTTTCTGTTTTATTCTTTTCCTTGAACATCACATACTTAAAAATACGATATCTTCCCTATTGAAGCTCTAAACTGTTATTGTTTGTATTTACTGCATTCTGATATTTATGAATTTTTTTTGCTTATTTGTTGTGTATGATTCCTTAAATGGAAGCCACGATAGTTAAAGTTATTGAAAAAAGGATTCCGTTCTCGTTATCTTTTGCAAGTACAAAATAATAATAATAATTGTATTTCTGAATTTTCAAACTTGCAGTTTATTATTAACAAATCCCACATAAAATACCTTTAGAAGATAATTTCCAAGAGTAGTTGTACTGTGTATTATTCACTATAAGAATAGATATAACGGTATGCACATAATTAGACGTCTGATAGAAAATATGTTTTATTAATGGAACCGAATGACCTCATTCCTAAAACGAAATCCCACTTTATCAGTTCGCGTACCTGAGGCTACAAGTTTAAGCCGGGCCACATCTTTTAATAAGACAAATGTCAAGAATTTTTTTGATAATTTGGAGGCTGTTTTGAAAAAAATACAACTTAAGACCATCACAAATCTGGAACATGGATGAAACCGGCGAGACCACAGTCCAGAAGCCTAGAAAGATTGTGGCAACAAAAGGAGTCAAGCAGATTGGAGCATTAACATCTAGGGAGCGTGGTACTTTGGTCACTCTTGCCGCCTGCGTTAATGCAACGGGAAATTCAATTCCGTGCATGTTTATTTTCTCCAGAAAGTTTTACAAGAAACTTTTTGTACGAGATGGTCCCATAGATCGTATCGGCACTACAAACCCTTCAGGGTGGATGAATGCAACCGGCTTTCGAACTTTTATGCAACATTTCATCAAATCTGTAAGGCCGACCCCTTCATCTCCAGCACTTCTCTTTCTTGACAATCACCAGCCTCACCTCGCCATTGAGGTGATATCTTTAGCGAAAGACAATTATGTTATCAAGTTGTCATTTCCACCCCATTGCTCGCACCGCTTCCAGCCTCTAGATGTCGGTGTATATGGGCCATTCAAGACCTATTTAGCTACATATCAAGATGCATGGATGCATAATAATCCTGGAAAAGTGATGACGATCTACGACTTACCATCAATCGTGAAGGAAGCACTCCCTTTGGCAACGACCCCAAATAATATCATGAAAGGTTTTTGAAAAAGCGGAATTTACCCTTACAATTGAGAAATCTTTCAAGATTCGAAATTTGCAGCGGCCTTTGTGATCTTGAAATTGCTGGACCTTCGAGGTGCCACGAGATTGCGAGACCAATACAATAGACAGAATTTGAAGTTGCTGAACCCTTGTCTAGGCCAGGATCCAGTTCTAAATTCTCACCTGAAAGCATAAAGCTATTTTCAAAAGCACCGAAAAGAAAACAAACGACTAGAGGGCGTAAACGCCGTGTGACTGCAATATTAACAGACACTCTCGAAATGAATGCATTGAAGGAAGAACAAAAAAAAAAAGAGATCAGTTGTAAACAAAGAAAAGTAGAAACAAGTAACTAAACAAATATTCAGTGATGAACGCGACAGTGACAAAAGTGAAGAAGACGAGGAGGAAACATTGTGCCTCATATGTTGTGAATCCTATTCAAGTAGTTTGCCTGGGGAGCAATGGGTGCAATGTGTGCGATGTAAATTATGTGCCCATGTTAACTGTGTTAGAAATAAAAAAATGTTCTTATGCAGAAATTGCGACTCGGACGATAGTTTGTCAGATTGAATAGTTTTCTTCAATTTTTTTTTGTTAAAGAATTTCCAGATTAGGACTTATAAACTCTTAATGGTATCAAACAATAGTTTTGTTGATAAATTATATTAAAAAACCTACCTATTTATGTTAATTATTTCAATAATCAGCTGTTACATCTTACCCCAATGGCTGTTACTTTTTGCCCCAACGTTGAGGTTGAAAGTAACATGTCACTGCACATATACATATTTTTTTTTGTTACCATGCTAAACAAATCAAATCAAATAAGTACTTCCTAAGTAGCTTGAATGTCTGATCTATCGTTTAATCAACATGGATGTCCAAAATTGGGCGAGAATTAAAAAACAAATATTAAAAACATAGAAATGTTATTTTCATCCCCGGTCTCCCCTACAGAAAACCAGGTTGGTAGGTATGTTATCACGAATAACATAATTTACAACTTACTGATCAATTTTTCATGTTAGACGTCCATTGAAAATAATAGAAAAGTGGGGCGTTTTGATTTTCAATGTAATGTGGTATAGCTAGATTTTATATGTAATTTGGTGTATATTAGAAATATCGTTCAACGTTTGAAATCCCTCGGCAAAATTTTAAGTCACTGCGCTGAATTATTAAATGAGTGGCTGTGGGGAACTATCGGCATTTGATAATACGGACTTGTGAGCGACCATGGAGCACTGAGTAACACTGTGTTGAAGCCTATTTCAAAGAGCATGATTCATATAGGGCAGCACGAAGAAAATCCTGTACATCAATACAATATTCAGGTAACTGATACATCATCTGCAAATTTACTAAAATTATGGGTGGCAAAATTTAAGGGAGCGGGATCAGCAGCAAACCAAGAGCCTCCATGCTAACAAAGCGTCACGTCGTAAGAAAACCTCACAGAACATTATAGCAGATCGTCAACAAGTAACGCTATACCTAAAACATTCACAGGCAATCTAGATCATTTGTTCAAGTTTGCACCAAATTCTCAAAAAAGATTTAAGTTTCCATCCCTACAAAGTCCAATAGTGCAACATCAAATCCCTATAGATTACACACAAAGAAAGCTCTTTTGTGAGACACTAAATTCATTAGTGTGTCATAAATGAGCTTTCTTTGTTGGTAATTTGAAATATTTTTGGAATAAAGGTAGTGTGCACATTATCTTCAGTGATTAGGCCCATTTTCACATGGATAGATATGTGAATAACCATATAGAAATCCAAAACTTTGTGTTGGCAAACATGCACTGTCAATACAGACCAGTCGTTTTAGTTTGCAGCAAATCCATTCCTACAAAATCCAACAGTGCAGTATCTGAACCCTACATATTACTCACTAAAGAAGCTCTTTTGTGAGACAATGATAAGCTATCTTTGTTTTTGTTGAAATGAAGGTAGCTGGACAACATTATCTTCAATGACGAAACCCGTTTTCAAATGGAGGAAAGGTGAATAAACATAACTGCCAATGTTGAAAAAAAATAAGAATATCAGAGAAAACTGCATTCGACAAAAATTTGAGTTTTGAGAATGTACAGGCTGCATTGTAACAGTAACAACACACTCTTGCAATGAAAGGGTTTTTGGCAGTTTTTATGAGAGTCTCTCAACTTTTATCCCATTATGATGGCATGATATAAAGCCACGTGTACGTAAACCGTCCAGCCATTATCCAAGACTTGAAGGAGAGCTTTCCAAATAAAATAAACAAAATTGCAACTGTGTCAACGTGTATTTCAAAAATTAAGAATAGTTTCGCAAGGATGCTACTAACAAGAAGACAATATAAAGATTAAAACACAAACCCCCATATGTAAGTTTTAATATTTTTCTAATCAATTGCTGATCATGGTTATGTTTTATAAATCCAAATTTTCTTAGAGATATTCTGTAAAATGTTTATAGAACTTTTGTTTTCAATTTTAAAACGGAGTACCCACGTGCAATAAAAAATAAACCATACAGACGGTTTCCTTGAAATAGTATAAGAATTCGCTTTTTTATTCTTATGACGAAAATTTTCGTCATCGAGATTTAAGCAGATGTCCACGTTTTAAAATCTCCTGATGCAGAGAGAGTGGTTTTTGAAAACGTCTCTCTCTCTCTCTCTCTTTCCGTACGCCTATAAGTTTGTCATGACGAAAGCAGCCAAACAACAAAAGCTATCATTACCAAATTTTATACTTAAAAGTCAATTTAAAAAAAATACATAAGAACTAATTAAGAAATTGCTGCTGGGAGTAGGTGCTTTAATAGCAGATTTTTGAAAATATTTTGCATATTGTGCATTCTATACAGATTTATTGTAAATACAAAAGTATTTAGACTTAGGTTGAGGCAATTTTTATATAAAAATGTATTAAAAATTTAAACAGAAAGTATTATCAAAATCACATCAGTTAATAATGCAACTAAAAAGCTTGATTTTCTGTAAAAAGACTATAAATCTGAGAATTAAATATTGTTCATTTCTAATAGTATTGACAATTTCGTTTGAATATGTATTTTATAAAGAACAGAAAACATATTATTTAATCATTTACGTACATAAGCAGTGTAGCAATTAAATATTTTCTATATTTGTTATCATTTCGATAATGATCTCTTTCTTTAGTACAAATAATTCTAATTCATAAAACTGTATGTACCGTAGAAGTGCATTTATTTACAAATAATCTCCTATACATTTCAGAAGTGTTTAAATTAAAATGTAATTATTATTCCAGTGATATTGTTTTGTTTAACTGATGTATTGATAGTAGATTAGAATACTTAACGATAATATTAAAGAATATTTCATTTCTTTTAAAACTTTTATTTAAGTGATAGTAGACATTATAATTTACGGGTTTTGAAGCAAGATAAAAAAGCAAGTCCAATGATTCCCCAGTATATTTACATATGCAATTATAAGAAATTAATTTACGATTATATATTCACGTGTTTAAGATCCCCTGTAAAGGAAATGAATTTAAAATGAAAATATTTAAGATTACTTATATCAAATTTATAATGAAATTAATTAAGGATTATTAATAAGTTAAAATTATATATTAAAAGTTATCCTCTAGATAAAACTGAGGCACACCTTGTACAAAACAATTAAACAACTAAAATTTAATTGAAATGTAAAAGTTGAATCATTCCTAAATCGCAACAGATTAGAAAAAACTAACATACCATTCTATTTACACAAAATTAAATTTGCAAGAAAATTTAACCCGAAAATTTACCTTAAATACGGTTACGTAATTCACTGCAAAAGATTATCCAATATTCAAATTTGCAAACTAACTGAAAAGCTATTTATATGGTCACCAAATAAATAAATGATCAACTAGTTTTACATGACCTTAGAAGATCGCAAGACTCCAAAACGGAAGCGTTCCTTCATAGTTCCCATAAAACTTGGCGACCACAAATTCCATTGCCGAACCGCACACAGTGAAAAATAACACGGCTATGCCTTTTGTATTTGCAAGAAATAGTTCACCCAATATTACAAAAGATGATAATTGAACCCCAAGAGAGCTCATAATTCGGAAAATTATGATGCCTGTTGCTGGTAAGCAAGAGAGGGCTGAAACATCAGCTTCTAAAACATTTTTTTATGGAAAAGTATATTTCTTCGTCCAATAAAGCGACGCCAGATTCTACAACAGATATGATAAGAAGAGGTCTTTAACCCAATTTATCTGACAAAAGGCTGCCAGTTAAAGCTGAAATATGAAGGAGGACGTCTTACCTTGCAAAATCATTCATCCAGATTTATAATTACTTGCAAGTACCAGTAAGAATATGAAGCTAGATAGTTCAGAAGATATGTTGCTTTCTATCTTTTTAATTATAGGCTGAATGTAACTGTTTAAGGCTTCCTTTCCGCAGAGTTATTGAAGCACCTTAGCAACTAACTTTGGAAACACTAGATAATGTGAAATGCATATTGAATCGTTTTCCTGGATAAAATTAGTAAATTCGTTTCAGCATTTACCGTATCGACCGACATTCTCTACTAATAAGGTGTTTCTGGCATGAAGAAGATCCCATGAAAATAACTGGATAATGTTAGTGCATCAGGTAATTTCAGCAATATAAAGATAGCGCCTAATTTGTCCCGAATACCATTTTCAGCTATTTCACCATTAGAAATAGCATATTCTCTCTAATAATTAATGAATATAGTAGAAGATAAATAAACATTTAAACAACACTTTACCAAACTAATGATACAAGTTATCAATAATATACAGTATGTCCACGGATAGACATCCCAATAGGACAAATGGACCAAAAATTTCGTTTTTCGACAAAAAGTCATTCTTGATAAAAAGTTCTGCATCTCGAAAAAATGTAGTCTACGAGGAGCATTTTTGTTTTTTTTATACAGGGTACCCATAAAATATAAAAACATGAAATACCATCAAGAATAAACTACCTTTATTTATCGTTTTAAAGTAAAATAGCTAATAAAAAAAGGTTTTAAATCCTATTCAGTGCTTACATAAGAAACGTATTAAACAAAAAGATTGCACAACAAAAAGAACTACATTGCACAACACAAAGAACAATTATTTATTCAAATACGCCTCCCCCGTGTTCGACGCATTTTTCAAATTGCCGTCTAATGTGATCATAACTTTTTCTTAAGGTTTTAAATCCTATTCAGTGCTTACATAAAGAACCCAAGCTGCATTTTTACTAAACAGTCTCTAGTTTTACCTTTTCCACCTATCCCACCTAATGCAGGTATCCTTTATCACAAATAACCTGTCAAAACGTCATGATATTATTTTAATGTCACGAAGTTGTCGAAAATCTCGTTTTAAAATATTAAAATAAATATGCTGTCTGTTGAACAAAAAATATTTTTGGTGCAGTGTTATGGTACCGGTGGAAACTCTTACAATTATGTACAAGAACGATTTATCGAAAAGTTTCCTGGAGTTTATGTTTCGACGTATGCAATTCGGCAATTAATCAAGAAATTCAAACACACGGGGTCGGTGGAAAACTTAAAAAGGAAGAAGAAACTGTTTGATGAGGATGATGCAGCTACCGTTGTTGTCTTACAATCTGTTGCGGAGAACCCACTTCTCTCACTAAGGAAACGAGCCCGAAATTTGCAGATCGTCCAAAAAAGTCAAATTCAAAAAATTTTAAAACAAAATAAGCTTTACCCATTCAAACCGCATTTTAATCAAGCTTTAGAAGATGGAGACCATGCGAAACGACTGGATTTTTGTTTATGGATAGGGGACAAAATTTTAAATGAAAATAACCAATTTCACAAACTTATTTTATTCTCTGATGAATCGACTTTTTCAACAAATGGTACAATGGCTTCCCAGCACGTACGATACTGGAGCACAGAAAATCCCAAATTTAGAATTCCTGCCCATCGCCAATATTTTAAAAAAGTTAATGTATGGTGTGAAATATCGTATTCTGGAATAATAGGACCGTTTTTCTTTGAGAACACGTGCAACAGGAATTCATACAATGAAATGCTACAAACCTTTTTTTCGGATAAGTTAGATGAGCTGCCATTACAGTACAGGGGACAAATGTACTATCAGCAAGACGGGTGCCCAGCGCATTGTGCACGCGAAGTTACAGAGTGGCTTAACATGAAATTTGGAGATCGATGGATTGGCCGGTACGGTCCAGTTATGTGGCCTGCGAGGAGTCCTGACCTCACGATTTCAGACGCGTACCTTTGGGGCCGTTTAAAGCAATTAACTTTTCAACAACCCATTGAAAATAATGTTGATATTTTGAAACAGAGGATTTTACAGTCAATACAAATGATTTCCCTCGAGGAGGTAAGAAAAAGTTATGATCACATTAGACGGCAATTTGAAAAATGCGTCGAACACGGGGGAGGCGTATTTGAATAAATAATTGTTCTTTGTGTTGTGCAATGTAGTTCTTTTTGTTGTGCAATCTTTTTGTTTAATACGTTTCTTATGTAAGCACTGAATAGGATTTAAAACCTTTTTTATATTAGCCATTTTACTTTAAAACGATAAATAAAGGTAGTTTATTCTTGATGGTATTTCATGTTTTTATATTTTATAGGTACCCTGTATAAAAAAAACAAAAATTCTCCTCGTAGACTACATTTTTTCGAGATGCAGAACTTTTTATCAAGAATGACTTTTTGTCGAAAAACGAAATTTTTGGTCCATTTGTCCTATTGGGATGTCTATCCGTGGACATCTGTATAGGTATGACGCATATATTTCCTTGCGACAAATCATGTTAAATTATTTTGCTACTCGTTTTATTATATAATTGTTTCATTCAAGCTGGAGTGTAATTAATTTTCCCTCAGTCAGCAGGTAAATTAAAAAGTAAATATGGCTTTGACTACGGGCTTCTTTTTTGCATAACTTTTCTTTCGTAATATTATTTTTCCTAAAATTTGGCAGTTCATTTTACACATAGTACCGTAAGTGATTTCCCATTCAAGAATTTCGTTGGTTGAATGCAACTACCTTTCTGAAGGCCGACATGATATATTACACATTCAAATGCTAAGTGTCTAGTATGTGTAAGTTTTACATTTTTTATGTTAAACGTATGAGCCTGGTCTCGTACATTGTTCTTTTTTTTTTTAAACTGAGGAGGCAGACGTCACGCAGTATTCAAAATGAATTCGTGACCGAAATTAATTACGCTGTAAAAGTAGATTAAAAATTGAATCTTTTTGAATTATTTTATGCCGTACAAATATGTATAAGCATGGATAACGACTCATTCGATTTCAATTCCTTTCAACTCCTTAGGGGATAAAATAAGTACTTAAAGATGTCACGATCTCAACGATCGTTACTTCCTGTGATATTTAGCACATAAATATTTGTTTATTAATAGATGGCAACTTAGTTACCGAAATGCGTATATAGATTTTTTATATCTTTTTAATTTTTGCGGCAAGGGATTTTTCTTTAGCATTTTGTTTCATTTCATGAGAAATTCACGGACTAGCAAATACTAGCAATAAACGTTATCCCTCATTAAAGAGTTATTTATACATGTTACAAGATTATAGGCAACCGATGTTACCTGGAAATAAAAACAGCTTCCTAGAAAGTAATAATGCCATTTGAATCCTTAAAGTAAGTACATTTACTTATAATAATTACTTTTAATCGACCAATGTACCTGGCTCAGATAATAACAAACACAACTTAAGTTTCGGGTACTAAAATATACCCTATAGAAATATTGTTAATTTTACAGTATTTGATAATTAATATCTCCAGTTCTGCCAATGATAAAACAGCAATTCTTGGTAAAAAGTTGAATATGACGCGTACAAACAAATACATAGGTTACAGCACTATCAAAGATTTAAAACTTCTTTAATTACTTAGACCCGTCAAGTATTTTGTATTAGTTTTATAAATTCAGATTTCCCTTCTATTGTCGGATATTTGTTGGACTTCGTAAGTATTCGAATAAACGTTTATACAGAGTTACCGCTAAATAGGTACCAGGGCTATGTGAATCTGAAGAATACGTATAAATGTCTAACTGGAAATCAAAAAAGAAATTGATTTGTAACTTATCAAAAATTTCTACATTTTTGGGGCCCAAATGTAGTTAAAGTCGGTCCATAACTTTGTTTATCCTATACGCATTTACGTAAATACCACTAGTAATTCCAGAGGTTCTTCCAAAAAAAAAACGATAAAATGCAAATAGTTACAACCATTGTTCGAGAATGAATGGCAATTGAAAAGATTTTCTATAGCAATGTTTTTCTTGTGGAAAAGGTCGACAACTTCGGTGCATTTTCATGTTTTTTTTCGTTAAATAGAAGTATATTATTTTGAAACTTAAATTCTTCTATATGAAAATTATTATGTTTATATATTAACTGCGACAGGCTGGAACTCGAGGAAAGAAAAATCAATTTCTCGTCACTGCGTGCACAGTAGAGCGCGATATTTTTTTGTACGGACATATTTTAAAACTAGGCCTGTATATTGTTAATGATCGATGTGATAGTAAAATTTGATCATGCTTTCCGAATATTAAATTTCAAGATGTTGTTTTTCGTTATTTATTGATTTAGTTTGACTCTTATCCTTTTTGAAATTATTATTGTTGTTTCTAAATACGTATATGCTTGTTCACTGGTATACAGGATGTATTGTTACAGAGAGTTTTCATATTGTAGTACAAGATTTTTTTTGATTTCAAGCTATACATTTTTCATATTGTTGAAATATTTAAATTTATATTTGATAAATCAACCTTCATTGTGACGGTTAGATATTTTTTTGTGCTATTTCGATAATTGTCTTGTTTTGAACAACTGTTCTTTTGAAAATAACTTGATATTTGAAAGTGAACGGTTTTCGATTTTTGTTTGGTGTCCTTTCCTTGAATGACTTTTTCATCTGTCCATACCTTCCTACCTCACTTGTCTTCTAGCGTTCTCACAGATGCTCGATTTTGACAGCGTTATGTTGTAAGCGGCACCAATTATTTCACCATTTAGGAACTCCGACCATTTCCAACTGAGCCGGTGCTATGGTCTTTAGATGGAGGAAGTTACAGCTAAGTGTGTCAGGTGGAATTTTAGGATTATCAATTTTTGATTGTAAAGTATTAGTTTTTTTTTATTATACCACCTAAAGTGCCTCAATATGCTGCTTCAAGTGGCCATAGTTTTTTAGCGACTGGGAAGTCATAAGTCTGAATCTGATGCGTGGGTAAACTAAATTTACCGAATTAAAATTATCAGTGTTAAGCAAGAAATCATAATTAAGTTTTCACAACAAATTTAAAAATTATTTGAAATTTGAAACACGTGTAATGTTATTTATGAAGTATTATTGAATTTTTTGTTTTGTTATCTCACTATTTTAGAGTTTGTATCATTGTTCTAATCTCTAATTTTCTAGCAAATTATTTAATTAAATTGTTAGTGCTAAGCAAAAAATTGTGATTAGAATTTTCAAATATTAAGAAACTAATTTTAAAATTATTTAAAATTTAGAACACGTGTGAAGTTATATACTTATTAAGTATTGTTTTGTTAATTGCCTCGCAATTTTTATCCTTCGACTGTCGGTCATCATTTATAAGACTAATCTCAAAATTAAAAAACGTGTACACTTTCAAGTATATGTTTTATAATTCACATTGTAAAATAAATTTGAATTGAAATTTATGATGGTTATTGTAATAAAAGCCTTTTGTTAAGATACAGCTACATTCTTTCAATTTTTGATCAAGCAATACAAACTATTGCAGCTTGAGGACGACATCATGCAAATCGTAAATTTTGTCTGTATAGATGTCAAGTGCGCGATATTAGAGGCTCGTTTAATAGGCTAGTAGCAAGATTTAAAGAAGTTATTGTCAGAATTGTTTCAACGTTTTATTAGACTGTCAAGGTTTGTATAATCTCTTTCTATATTATGGTTTTACGATTACGAATTTGGTTTTCAAAATGAATTGGTTAATACCTGTTTGTTATCGTAGAAACCTCGCAGTTTGAACAAATTATTTACCGCAATAACCAGTATCTAAACTGCCGTAGAGAAAAATTAGGCATAGAGATAAGCTTACGTGTTTACAATATGTTTGATACAGATACAGAAGACGAGGAATTGACGTATATAAATTAATGTTTTTGATATCTGAACCATGCCTTAAGATTTCAACAGCATATTTTCGTTTGTTATAATGTTACTTCTATCTATATATCTTGTGTTGAAATAAAAGGATTATTATATTATATCGACCATAATTACAATGTTGACAAGTGCATTTGACAACTAACTATTTACTTGCATTGGGTAGTGTAAAGAAGAATCGTATTGTAATGAAATACGCTCACCAAAGAAAAGTAAACATCGGCGCGACGCACCGTAAATAAGTCATAAATCATCTAGACATATGTACTGCGAAGCGACGGAAAGTCTGGAATTTCTCTGGTATGCTCCAGGGCTGTCGAGAATTTCTGGTATATTTCTAGTGTCCTTATATGCCGATATAAAAAGCGGCCGGTGCCCAGAAAGAATTCATTCAGTAATATTTGGACAGTTCAAAATAAACATAAATATAGTGAATGGTGCAGTGTTATTACAGTTCTAGAAATACATAAATATTACAGACATAAATAGTAGTGATACATTTATTTTATATTTTTATATTGAGATTAGTTTTAAGTATGTAAATATACAGACTGTTTCAAAATATTTGCACGAGTTGTCTATTTCGACCCCGAAAACGCAACAGTATACACTTAATTTTCAATAAGATTAAAAATAGTTTTTCTCAGTGTTGAACATCCTTATTATAATTTTCTGATTTAACACAGATAATTATTTATTTAATTAGATACATTTTTAATTTTATTTCCAACAATAAATATATCTATCTCTTACTTGATATGATTCAGTACGATTAAAAGACTCAGACACCCGCGATGGTGCAGAGGCAAACGCATCTGACTAGAGATCGGAATTGTCAGGGTTAAAGCAGAAAATTATAATAAAAGGAATCGTATACAATGTGTACGAAACTCCTGCTTACGAAATATTTATTGTATACGTAAATCTGAACATAAGCTGACCAGTGTAGGTTCTGTAGTTTACTATAGAGGATAGACTGGAGCTAAGATGTTTGGTTATGTATCATAAAATACATTCTCTGAGGAAACGAAGTCGTAGCTATAGTCATATAACTAGATAAGGTTTAGGACCGATATAATAATATTACTACAAGATTTCGAGGTAAAGTATGGCCGCCAGAACATAAAACTGCACTCTGTCAACGCTCAGTTTCTTTTTATATCTACAAATTCTTTTTCAATAGAATTCACCACTAATATGAAGAAAACCAAGTCATAAATCTATTTGCAGATTAGGGTTTTTCTTGGGGAGTCTTTTCTATTGGCAGTGTCTGAAATTGGTAAGCAAACAGTGTGGAACTGTTTATAGTGGCACGAAAACTTTCCAGCCTAGGTATGACTTTGTGAATTCGTTTGCATCTAGAAATAGTTTCACTAATAAAGTTAGTAATACATTTAAAAAGTGAAGGTTCTTCTGTGGACCATTCCAAAATCGTCAATATTTTTCGAAAACATAAAACCAGTTACAGATGATGCACGCTTATGTCAAATTTATACCTATGACAAGAACAATATTACAGGCGGTCCAGGAACTAAGAAAGTTATTATATCTTAAGGATATAAACTTGTCGAAAGAGATCAAGAACACTTGAGAATATCGATCAAGGTAATGTTTTGTGGCATTGCTGAAGGAACTTACGACCGCCTATTTGCAGCAAATGTTGGTCTCGCTGGTTGAATATGATTCTGTCTAAATGTTGTTTTTCTAAAAATTTAAAACACATAACATCTAACAGAGGTCAGCAGATGAAACGCCCTCATTGTTGTTGGTAACTTCATTTACCAATTTCCACCTGAATTTATGTAAACTAAGCAGAGTAACAAAACTCACTTCATAACTTTTTCATTCAATTCAACCCACATTATTCAGGCTCTAAACGTAGGTGTGTTTACTACACTGTAAAGTAACGGCGCAAGGTTCAAGTGAAGGGACCGTACCAATTATTCCATTATACCTAATATGAAAAAGAGTTTTTTTTCCAGCGAGAGGGCTTCAATATGAGTCTGATATTCTTCTACAAATAATCTTTTCTACGTAAATGTATCTGAATAATAATACCAGATTTACTGACAATCACAACGAGGAAAAATAGTTGGCTTTATACCGTGGACACAAACAAATGTTGTGCAGATTATAGGCAAAGTTAACTCCTTCTCCTAGAAACATCTTAGCAACTATCATCTTTGCTCTTGATTTTTAAAAACGCGTTAGATCTTTAGTCAAAGAAAAGGGGTATAAGAAAGAGGACGAAGAATTCTGAGCTAAAAATTATTGACAGTTCCACAGATTATCATCTTCCATACATGGTTTAAGGTGTGTTGTTAATAAGTAGAATGAAAATATTTGCGTCATCAGAAAATGTATTTTGTAATACAATCAGCATAAGGAAGACTGTATCTGTTGTAGCAAAGTTGACCGCGTTGAAATGCATTGTACCATCGCTTTACGGCTTTCCTCAAAATATTCCTTACGATTTAAGCTACGCTTGAAATTATAAAAAAATACCCATTGATAATGTTCCTTGTTCAGTTCCATGATTTATTGGCTAAAGGAGTATTTTATACTAATGTAGCTTACAAACAATCAGGTATATTTGGTAACTGTCACTATAACTACCTTCGATTGCGCGCGACTGTCGACTCGAAATAAGCATGTAAAAGGTCCCAAAAAGCCAGTTCCTTAATACTCCGAGTCTTTTTGTGCCAAAATTTTTTTTTGTTTCAAAATTTGGAATTTCAGCCTTAAAAGTGAATCTGTGGATACAACTCAGTTCGCCTGTCAGATTGTCGTTTCTCGGGATTTTTTGATTGTCACGGGAATCGTCATAACGTAAGCCATTTTTCTGTTACAACATCGAGTGCACGCTCCCCTTTAAAGGCCCATATCTCTGCACACGCCCCACTTAGAAGGAAAATCTCTCCGTCGAGGAACCCGTTAAAGTCGTCCGTACACCCACGCCAAAGGACAGCTTTCAATTTCGCGTATCCAGAGAGCAGTTTTGCGCCCCGCGTCGCAGATTTTTGTCGATTTTGTCGGTAACCATGGTGATTCGGTTAAGCTATTTCAACTCGGGCGATTAGAAAGGGTCACTCGAACGGCTTTTATATATTATATTGTAAACAACTGCAATAACTGAAATTGTCATACAAAATTTATCGCAAGAGAACATTCCTCGCATATTATGCAGAAAGCTATGCGGTCTCTGCTACAGTATTCGTTTATTGAGAGAACTTGTCAGTGAATATGTAGTTTGTACCGTATACTACAGCGGTTGCCTGTCATATATTAGATTTGGCATCTTAGTCTAGGATGGTAGTGGCGATCTGTCAAAACATACAAAAGCAAATCACACCTACTATATTCAAACAAAACGTCAACCTTTCATGCAGAGGATACTTCAAAAATAATAATTTTTTGACAGTCTTTGCTATTTATATTTTTAAACTAGTAATATTCTTCTTCAAAAACAGAATACGGTTTGATAAAAATGACTCGAGGCATTAATACGGTATGAGGCATGGAGATCGCTACTGTTATCCAATGCACAGACTTACTCTGGGTGAGAGTGCTTTGGGGATGCAGGATTAATATTTTTTAACAAATTTACAAGGAATATTAGAGTTATTAATACTCTATCTGCATTTAAAAATAAAAGATTTATGTTATTGTGTGAAATAGAACCGTACAGAATGGAAGACTTTCTAAAGTAACCATTACTTGCATTACATTATTCTTTACTTTGATGTTTGCTTTGTATATTAAATAACAATAAAGTATATTACTATTATTATTATTTATTTTTATAAAAGTATATTATACAAGATGGGTAAAAACAAATTTGGCCTTGTGTAAGTTATGCTAGAGTGAAATCTTAACTGTTGTGATGTCAAAGTAATTCAGATGGGATGTAATATTTTTGTAGTCAAATTATTCTACGTAGTATTTAAGAAACCGCATTTTTGAAAAAAATATATATTTTATGGCGGCGGAGAGCCATAAATCAAAATCAATTTATTTTCAGTTTGTATTTTATTTGGTTATTGTTTATTATTGTCTTCTAAAAAGTTATTAAAGAGTAATATTTTTATTTTATTAATACTAGGCTGGATATTGGCTTAAATAACCCGGATAGCATTAACTTTTGCTGGAATGTCAGCATAAAAATTACTGTTATATAAGTATATCTACATTTACATGTATGTACATAGCAATACATTAATAAATTATAAACGCAATAAATATCATATATTTTCAAATTTGTAGAGCTGGTAAATATCACCAGTTCGCATATAGTACTTTAAAGAATAGATCTTCTGAATTTCGAGTATTAAGGAGCTTCACTGGGAGCACTGCTTCTCCTTTTCTTAGTCACTATTGTTTGAATTTCTGCGAATGTCTTTCCTTTGGTTTCAGGTAGGAAAAAAAAGACAAAAATTGATCCTAGAATACATGAAGATCCAAATATCCAAAACATGGTGTGTATACCCCATGTTTCAGATAATGTTGAGAAGAATTTGGCGACTAAAAATGCCATAGACGAACCGCTCACAGTGAAAAATGACACGGCTACGCCTTTTATATTTGCAGGGAATAGTTCACCCATTAACACATAAGGTAATAATTGAACTCCAAGAGGGTTCATTATCAGGAAAACTGCAATGCCTGTTGTTGGTAACCAAGAGAGGGTTGAAACATCAGCTTCTAAGATATTTTGCATGTAGAAGTATATTCCTTCAGCGAATAAAGCGACGGCAGAGCCTAAGGCAGATATGATAAGAAGGGGTTTTCGACCCAATTTATCTACCAAAAGACTACCAGTTAAAGCTGAAATATTAACGAAAACGTCTTAGGTTGCAAGACAATTTAATGCAAATTTATAATTACCTGCAGGCACTTGCACAAGTCCGAATATGATGCTGGATACTTCAGAAGATATGTTGCTTTCTGTCATTTCAATTATAGGCTGCATGTAACTGTTTATGGCTTCCATTCCGCAGAGCTGTTGAAGTATTTTAACACCTAAGGTTTGGAAGCGTATACATTGCAGTTACAAATATTATCTTAGACGAGCTCTTTTTTTTTAATAGACTTACCTGCCATTATAAATATAACATTTATATATTGCTTATTAGAAACAAATTCCCACAATGATGTCTTATTTGCCATGTCGTTTTCCACAGTGGCCTGTATTTCCTCCAAACGGTGCTTTATGAACTTGTCATCGATGGTATTCATGGATAAAATTCGTAAATTCTTTTCTGCAGTAACCATATCGCCACTCTTTACCAAATAATATGGTGTTTCTGGCATGAAAAAGAATGATCCAACGAAAATAATAGGATATGTTGCACATATGACGCCTAACCATTGATAAGGAACAAAAGGACCAGTTACTAAAACCGTTAGTGCACCAAGTAATTTCAGTATTATGAAGGTAGAGCCTAATTTGCCTCGAATATCATTTTCAGCTATTTCACCATTATAAATAGCACATCCCTGTAATTATAATGTATATAGTAAATGATAAATATATATACATTTAGACGACAACTTTAGCAAACCAATGATACAAATTATGAATAATTTATATGGGTGAATATCAATAATTTATAGCGATGAATATAGAAGAAGATAAATGAATAAACAATTAGAAACTAATAAAGCTAAAGCTAATGATATATATATTCAATAGTTTGTCATATATTCTTTTTTATTTACCGTTTTCGTGTAATTGTATCAATGCAGACAACGTGTATAATGGACGTAAGCATATACATTATGTTAAATTAATTTTGCATACAGGCTTGAATACTGAAAGACGAGTTATAGCGAAATATAAACCATTAATGGGCTTCATGTCTAATCCTATCAGAGACACTTATCAAATAGCAAGAGTCAGAAGAAGAAGACGTAATAAATCAGTCAAAAGTGTAAATAGAATATATGTGAAGTTGTTTATGTAGTGTTATTGAAATTTTGTTTTGTTATCTCATTATTTTTAAAGTTTGGTATTAGTTTTTAAATCTACAATTTTTTCGAAATTTGTCTAAGCTCCAATTGCTGGACATTATAAAATTGTCCAAAATGCTCTCAAATTGAAATCAATATGGCCGCCTGTAGGGATGCTTCAAGCATTACTATATGCAGTTTGCGTAGTCAGCCACTTTTGTATATAATCTCAATTTTAGTAAATTATTTGAAATACACAGTAAGCCATGTTCTTCATATAAAGTAAATTTAAATAAACTTTCAAAAAAAAGGTCAGAAAATGGATAAAGGTAATAATTAAACAATTCAACCTTTATTTCTTATCGAAACTCATTTTTTGAAATTAATACACAATATATACCGTGCCTTCAAATACTTTCCTCATTAGAGACGGTCATGCTTTTTTTTAATGGTTGGCGACAGTGCATTATTTTGATAGTTTGGTTATGTCATGTAAATAATTATAAATATTTTAGCATGTACACCAACATTGATTACTTAAAAAACTCAGAAAACAGCCTAGTCTAATAAGGAAAGTATTTGAAAGCGCGGTATATATAGACTATTGGAAACAGAATAGTACGAACTAGATTTATATACCTCTATGTATGAATAATTTCATCTACACATTATATCTGTTTTCAGTGAACAGTCTTACACTAAGAAAATGTTAGATATTGCATTCAGCTCCTTACAGCAGATCATTCAGGAAATGCAGTCACATTGCTGCTGCATTTTACACAAACGCTATTATGGATCGTATGTATATGTGAAAAAAATCACTGCAAATTATTTTTTTTATTACGTAGCTATATACTGTATTACACTGCATATTGTGAAAATTTACTTTTTGCCAGAATCACTTTCAAAATTACATCTATACCTTATATAAATAAATAATATTAAAACCCGAGCGTATACAGCTTGAGCGCGCGGGGTATGATCACCCGATGCCAGTCGATATTCTTCGGACGTATATTCGGCAAATGATCTCCGCCAGCTGTGTTCGCCAGATATAGATATATAGATTTATTTTTCCAAAGTTGTTATTTCGTTATATTTACTGGAGAGAATCTCTAATTTTAATGTCTATTTCAAGGGTCGTTTTTATGTTATTTTATGGTATTTCTGTTATACTTATTTATAGTTTTTTTTTTACCATGAAATTTCTATTTATTTATTTTTCTCTAGACATCTTAGTTTATTCTGCAGATGTTTCAGGCGGGTTGTTTTTATTTCATTCTAAAACCCAGTTGTACTGCTATAACTTTTTACACAACTACATTATTATTTAATTTCATAAGGATAATCATAATTACGTTATAAGTATTACAATCTTCGCGTTATTATCGACTTAGTTATCTAAGCAATCGTCATCACTTAAAGAGAAAATTTAATTTGTTCTTTTTGTCAATCTGCGAAAAAATAATCAGATCACTATGAGTTCGAATATGAGCAGGCAATGCTAGTATGTTGTGCCGGAACTCTAATATGTATTATCGGACCACGTTTAGATACGAGTTTACGTATACCATCGGGTGATCATACCTGGCGCGCTCTTGCTGTATATTTCATTTACAAAACAAATCTCAATGCACAAATCGTAATTAAACTCATCATCATCTCCAATTCATCCTTTGTGAGCTCATCGATGGCACCAGTTGCAGCAAGCCCAAGCCTCTCCATTGTTAGAGCACAAATAAATACACCCACAATACAAGCATTCGGCGACGTCTTCACCCCCTGCTTCTGAACTTTCAGATTCTATGGGCTCTTGGCTGTGATGTACAATAAACTTTTTATTTGATTGTTTAGGTGAAGTATATGTTGATTTAACTATTGGTATTCTATCGAAGCATTATCAACTTCTGATCGCACTTCATTATCTTCTATTGACTCGTTGTTATTATCTAACTGCTCTTCATTTGGTAGAGGTACTTTCAGAGATGCGACATAGTGATGATTAAGGCGGTTTCGATCTACTGGCCAAATGCCCGAGCCACGAAAAGCACTTCCGTGTGCTTTTGCAGTTAAAGAGGCTATACATTGTATTGAGAAATTGTTTCTTCCAACATTAGCTCGCGACAATTTTTCTTGTGCTTGCACTTGGTAGCTCTGCAGCGGCTTGAAAAAGCTCCGGCTAGTTATTGAAGCCTGTGGGAGTTGAACCAAGCTTTTAAAATGTTTCAGACGTTTTAAGAAAAGTTCAGAGCTAATGTATCCCGTATCAGATATTTCCACCAATCTACCCAATTGAGCACCGATTCCGAGTGCTTTGGTATTAACTCCCCACCCACTTGGTTTTTTACATTCAGGAAGACATCCTTAGGCACTTTTTTTCTGTACCGTACATTATCTAGATTCGTCTGCATCGAATATGGTGTTAGCGGTTGTTTTGTACTTATCAACCAATAGCTCAACTGACGAACTGATAGTTCAGGATGGTGTTGCATAAATCCATAAAACTATTTTCTCCCGCCATGTGTTTTTCAGTATTAAAGCAATGCGAAATTTTATTGCTATCTTTCAAGTTATAAGCTATTCCTCTAATATCAGTTACAGTAAGACCAAACACTCTCTCCTCAAATTCCAAAATGTGTTAAACGAGGCTTTCTATTTCTTGGTTGATATCAAAGCGTCTGTCAAATGCTTTTCTGATCATTGCCAGGTTTGTTCTTATTCTCTGAATGATGTTTCAACGTGACTTTTTGCACATTATATCTTCCTTGACATTCGTTTAATCCTGCTTCGTTATTTCTGTAAGCATTTAAAACCGTATTTAAATCCGCCAGGTCAAAAGTATACTATAAAACTCATTTTATAAACCCGTGAGTCACTCGTTTTACTAAACAGTTGCTCCGCCACGCTTCGACCGTGATTAATAAAACATATGGCATGATATACTATTAAATACTCTTAGAACGCTAAATAATAGAAATCAATATTGCTTACCATTACAATCATACCATGACCAAGACCGGCAATTGTTCGACCTACATATATAAGTGCCGTAATTTTGCCGAATATGATCAGAAACCAAGGAAAAAATAGAATTAGACCAGATATTAACAACATTCTCTTTCTGCCAAGTTTTTCGACGACAAATCCACCAATTGCAGCTCCCACAACAACAGCTAATAAATGGCATGATGATATCCAGGAACCTTCTTCCTAAAATAATATTTTTCTGAATGTAGGAAAGATTTATATAAACAAGGTACATTATATTACACTGCTGATTGGTCTTCCAACGGGAGACTCTTCTGATTGTAATTTGCTGAGAGCCGGAGATGGCCAACTGGTATACATGGCCGATGATGCCATTCCGAGTGTAGCTGTATTTTAAGAAAGAAATATGTGAACTATAAGGTAAATAAAGTGAAAACACTTATGGCATTTACGTAAAATCACTTCACTTTAGCGTAATAATTAAGATTATTTATCGACCATAACCGGGTTATTGGTCTTAGTAGCATCCTTCTGATGAAGAAACTGAATTACTTAATTCAAGTAGCACCCCATTTACAAGCTAATTGGGTTGAAGGACACTATAACTTTGGTGGCAGGATTCTCCGAACTCCATGTTAAAATGCAAACAAGGGAATCACTCAGTATATATATATATATATATATATATAAAAAAAACAAGAAAAAGAGAATATTGGGTAAAATCCGCTGTAGTGCAACCGTAGACACGTGTTTCTGACTAATTGGTCGTCATCAGTACGGTGTAGCCAAGGAATAAGGTGGGATAACCTTGAAGATGTAAGCAACACGGAAGACCATCAGGTGACAGACCGCCATTTGCAGCTTCAGTTAGAAGATCTTCGATTTTGAAGACAACAACTACCATCGCCACGAGGAAGACATTGTCAACCTGCGTGCGATCCGAACCCAGCTATCATCTTTTTATTATCTTTCCTGGGTTCGGATGGCACGCAGGTTGACAATGTCTTCCTCGTGGCGATGGTGGTTGTTGTCTTCAAAACCGAAGATCTTCTAACTGAAGCTGCAAATGGCGGTCTGTCACCTGATGGTCTTCCGTGTTGCTTACATCTCCAAGGTTATCTCACCTTATTCCTTGGCTACACCGTACTGATGACGAGCAATTAGTCAGAAACACGTGTTTACGGTTGCACTACAGCGGATTTTACCCAATATTCTCTTTTTCTTGTTTTATTTTATGTATCCGCGATAATTTCTCTTTTTATATATATATCAAAAAAAAAAGAGGAATTAACGCGGATACATGAAATAACAAGAAAGAGAATAATAACAGGTAAATTCCGCTTACGGTTGCTCTACAGCGGAATTTACCCGTTATTATTCTCTTTCTTATATATATATACACACATATTTTTAGCCAATTTACCCACAACACAACTCCAATGAAAAACAATTGTTTCGTTCGTTTTTGTTCCATGTTTTAGTACGGCGTAAGTTCAAAGTGCACCACCAATGGACGCTCTTAGTATGGGACTAGATTTTGTAATAAAAATGTTAATAAATTGTGAAGCAATGAGTAAAGACAAAATCAGAGATGAGACATGCAAGTTGCAGATTGGGAAATTGCTAATACATCTTTCATCCAATTTCAATAATACACCTAGGAAACAAGAATTTGGGGTTATTATGTAATTATAACAGCTGTTAGTAATCATTTTATGGAGAAATATTTTGAAAAATATTTGTTTCTTGCTCTTCTAGACGTAAATAAAGTTTCGAAATGTTTACAGAAAACTTCGCATATGAGATAAGACATATTTCAATTAAGAAAATAATAATAGAAATGTACAAATTAAAATTAAACCAGAATTACTTAAATAAAATTATAAATATGTTTTTTTAAAAAAGAAATGTTGAGGCTTACTCGAAGTTATTATTGATGAAGAAAAAGATTATCATAAATATTATTTTAGTTGGACCTCTTCTTTGTTAGATTTACTTATGTATTATCTTTGTTGAAAAGTAAAGTTCCCGACATCCTTTCTTTTAAAACCTGATGTGTGTTTTCGCCTCATAAAATACATTCATTACTACAAGAGATTGAAAAACAAGATATAAAATTGTTTGTTATAGGGGCTACCTCTATCCATGTTTTGCACATATATGAGTTCCATTTCCTCACATAATACGAAGCTAATTTTAATGCAATAAACATGTCGAGAGAATTTGAAAAGTGTGGAGTATACTTCAATAAAATTACAGTGTGAAAGTATAGGAACACATACCTGATATTGCGCTTGCATATTGCATATATCGAGTATTTTCTAAATTGAGGAACATCTTCCAACAATTGCTCTTTGAATACTAATATTATAATATGTGCTGCACCTAAGCAAAGCAGCCAGCTATACTAAAAAAAATATATTATCTGTAACTAATTAAATAGTAATTTGCACTAATAGATTGCTTAAGTTAATTGTTGGAACACTTTACCTATTATCGTATAATAAGTGCCGAATAAAAAAGGAATTATTTTTGATTACTCTCCTAACAAGCATGCATTATCATTAAAAGGGAATTCTTATTGAAAAACCGTTCATCAAAAATATGGCATTGTATTCCTTATCCATTATAAATATTATCTTAAAATTATTAAATCAAAATCATTTAAAATGCCAAAAATTATTAATTTCAAGGGCGGGTTTGATAGTTTTATGATAACATAAATTTAGTAGAGATATAAATACACGCACTTTTCTAGTTGAAATATTGGGTTTTTTCTTCAAGTCAGTTGTTATCTTTCGCATTCAATTTCATACCATGCTTCTGTGGTGCTTATAATTTTTTTACATATTTAATCTTTGCTTTGTTTTGATGAAAATTTACCCGCTTCAATATACGCATATTAACTTAATCTTCTTTTATTATATATATTATATATTATAGCTTTATGTATGTTAATTTACTATTAGCATTGCATGTTTAACATTGAACTTACAGTGAATAAAAAATAGGAATTATAATAAGCCATGTACATGAGATATTCTGCTTGTGTCTCTTGCTATTCTTCTGGAGTGTGGAAAATTATACAAGAACCAATACTTAACGAAGAGGTGTCAAGCTATAACAGAAACGAGCTAGCCACTGTATTATTGCCTAGTTGTAAAAGTGTATATCTTATATATAAAATTGAATGCATGTGTGTGGGTGGGGTGTATGTCCCCTAGAGACTCTGAAACCGCTGAACCGTTTTTGATGAAAATTTCAGATAGTCTGGTGAGTGTTCCTGTGAACCTTGGTGCCGATAAAGATTGGGTTTTTTGGGCGTCGCAACGCGCGCCGGGTTTCGCTAGTATAATAAAAAAAAACACATACCACATAATAATAATTATAATAAGAAAAGTGAGAAAAAATAGAATTGTTTATTAAAGTCATGTAGATTATTAAATACATCTGAAACGACGTTTGGTCCGTTTGGTACACAAGTATAAAACTGAAACTTTTAAGGACAACTATATTACCGCAGTACATACATTGACATACAAATATGTGTATGGAACGGAATCGAACCCTCTACCTTTAGACTTTAAAAGGGGAATTAAAATATTTAAGCATATTATTGACATTTCTTGATTGTTCACAAAAATCATTGATAAAAATATTTTGTTTTTGTTTTGTAACAATTGGAGTAATTTTAGTAAATATATATAACCAATTTACCTATTATTGTCTTATCAGCGTAGGATCAAATGTTGGCATATCGTACCAAATGTCTATGAGAACATCCATGGTAACATATCTTAACCTAAGCAGGCGCAAAACCAATGCTTAGAATTTCGTTGCACGCAGTAGCATAGTATCGGTTCATGTATGTATTTTGAGTCAATAGAATTACAATAAGTAGGAAAATACTTGGGTGTTAAGCTATGTCAGCGTCAGTAAAGTAACATTGATATACACATATTGCTGTGGTATTTTCTTGTTAAATAAATAAATAGATAAATAAAGAAACCAAACAAATAAAAAGTTAACAAAAATAAAACACCACTACATTTATTTTAAATAAATATAAATTTACATGTTAGATATAAATTATAATTGAATATTTCAACAAATAAATACAGAATAATTCACTAATTTATATAAAAATATAAATATATACATATAATTTAATAGCGAATACTCGAATTAATAACTATGCAGTGGAATACACGTCAATGCAATATGGGTTGCATACCCATATTAGACGGTAAGAAACAATTAGCCTAGTAAATAATGTAAGAATTAAAAAGAAAAATATTAACCTCAACTTTAAATGAATTAGTGCACAGGAATTACATATTCTATAAAACGATATTCAAATACTGACCTCCGTTTAATAAAAAAGGATATATAATAACTTAAAGCAGTATTGTTAGCAGTTAATAAAAAAGTAGGTCACTCGGGAACACATTCTTTGGCAGTAATAATAACCGATGAATATAAGCCTGCGTTCAACAGATTGCATTAACAATAAACACTACGACACGAACAAAGGTCTCTATACATAAATAAATGTATATTCCACTTATTTCACATTCACAAGATCAATTGTATTTTCTTCCGTATGGGACATAGAAATGCATACAAAGGTATATGATTTACTTGTTTTCGATATACACCAACGCATCCAGAATGTAAATATTGTGGCCTGGTTCACCATCAAAAATAAAACATTATGTTGGTTATGCAATTTCACTGATATTCACAGAATAAAAGATATTGTTGAATGTACATCTAAATATGCGATCAGTACATTGTTTCATTCACATACAAATGCTCAAGAGATTTCAGGCTAAAATAAATAAATAAAACATTAGTCAGTATATAATATAAGACAATAAAAGAATACCTACCAACAAATAAAATCAATCAAAGGTCCAAAGAATAGGAAAATATAGAATATGTAAATAATAACAACAGTAAACATGGCGGAAAGAAAGTCACATGACCACGTGACATCGATAGTTATCACAACAAACACGGAGGGCGCAGCAGATCAAAAATTTTAAACGGAACGAACAATTTAAAACAAAATAAATCGTTCGTCAAATGTTAATCGGTATAAAAAGGCAGGCACCGGCAAAAATAGAGGAGTCCATCCGGGAGTCCATCGGAAGATCTTCAAGACTTAAAAGGAAAAAAAGGTTAAACCAGTGCTCCAAGAAATAAAAATCGAAAAGGCATAAAACGCCTTTAAGATACAAGCGCTGCAGAATAAAACGTGTGACACGCGGCATAAACGAAAGGTGCGCGCTATAAATAAAGGCGCGAAATATTACTATTGGACCTCACAAAGCCGCCACAATAAATTCGATAAAAATGGAGGGCCTGGACTACCAAGAAGAGTTTGAAATGTTATACAATCAAGAAAAGTAAGTACAAGCACTATAAAAATAAAACTCCATCTTGCAATCCTATAAATAAATAAATAAAGGAATCTTCATGTGTGTTTCATAAATTATCGATCAACAAACTTTAGAATATTATTTAAATAATTAAATAAATTCTTCTTTGAGTGAGCTTTGGGTTGACGTGCGAATCTTAACTCAAGGCGATTCAACGGAGCATTAATAATTTTCCGGATAGCAACAAACTTTAGAATATTATTTGAATAATTAAATAAATTCTTCTTTGAGTAAGCTTTGGGTTGACGTGCGAATCTTAACTCAAGGCGATTCAACGGAGTATTAATAATTTTCCGGATAGCAACGAACTTTAGAATATTATTTGAATAATTAAATAAATTCTTCTTTGAGTAAGCTTTGGATTGACGTGCGAATCTCAATTCAGGGTGGCTCAACGAGGCGTTAACGTTTTTAGTTGAATAACGATAACTTCGAAATAGTATAGAAAACATTTAATAATTCCTCCTTGTTTTAATCTCGATTTTGACGTGCGAATCTCAGGTCGAGATGATTCAATGAGGATACATCGGTAAAGGTAAAGAAAGTGAATTAAGAAAAATTTCCTTGACACATGAGCATACATGAAGAATAAGTGTAGTGATTTTTTTTTTGATATTTACAATTTCTTAAAGAACAAAGGATTGCAAGGTGCTTGTACCGTTGATAAAAAAGGCTGAATAGAATAATGAAATAAATAAAGTATTGTATTATATAATAATAAGAATATTTACTCAATGTTTTATAAATTTATTCTAAAAATAAAATAAGTTGTGCTGACATTCAATATCTACTTATTTATACCCGTCCCAAAGGAGAACATAAGGAAAGTAAACATCACTATCACAGCTAGAACTCACAATAAGTACAAGGCTGCGACACATTACCCGTTATAGAAACAAAGAAATTCACACTTAGACCCTGAGATCACTAAAGTATATCAATTTATTAATTTAACTATTGGTTATTAACCAAAGCAGAAGAGGTCACAGCAATATGTGTAGGTATGGACCGGAATCGAAATCCTTACCTTAGGATTAGTAAGCAAGCGTCCCATGTTTTAAATTACTTTATTCCTAGGGTTTCTTGTTATGTTATTATTAGGTTTTCACTTGTGTTTTGGCTCTTAGGGTGTGGACTGATGTCAAAGTTTTAAGCATATCTTCCTAAATATATACTGTCTATATTTAAAATATCTAGATAAAAGAATATTGCAAAAATGTTTGATGGGAATACATTTCTCTTCTAAAAAAAACGAGTAATGTGTAATAAAATATGTGGTTTCGGCAATCCTAATCGCGTGACTTAATCATTTCGGATATAAAGTACTAAAGTTATACCTCATAAACATTTATCTTTAGATTATGAAAATGAAATAAATGATAATCTTTAATACTTTTCTTGTAAACCAGCCACTTAGAATCGCCTTTAGCAAGAAGCTGTTACTGCTGACAAAACTTTGGTTGTAACTACTATGCAATTAATTTATCTAGGTACCACAGGTAAGAAAAAGAATTTTCTAAATGCTTATGTTTTCAAAAGTATTTGAATATGTTATGTTGCTGGACAACGGTGAGATAACTCTTAATTAACATTAATTCAGTCACCTTTGTCGTTCCTGTATACGCAGCGACACATACCGATACAGAAAAAGTGGATTCTGCAAACATGCCTGGCTGTCTGTCTGTTATGACCGCGATAGCGGTCAAACGGCTACATGTATCAATACCAAACTTTATACTTTTGAGTATAATCTTTCTCTCCAGATCTGATTAGATTTTCAGTTAAATCGGTAGATAGATGTTGTAGTTTACTTCAGTAAAAAAAATCAAAATTTACCAATATTTTTTCAACTAGTAAGTTTAGAAAAAAATTCTAAAGAACACGAAAGTTCTAAAACATGAATTTTACAAAAAATATTTTCCGAAATTTCTACCGGAAGTAGGTATTTTTGTTTTAAATTAAAATCATTAATACCGCAAAAACAGACAACAGCAATTGAATTTTCCGACAAAGTGATCATGACATTACTCTGTGTTAAGAGGTGATAAACATTCAAAAAACTCTAACTTAACGCATAAAAGGATAAACAATTAGGGGTAATTGAAAATGAAGCATTTAAAAAACAAGAGTGAGAATGGGTATATACTAATCGCTTCAGAATGGATTTTAGTCTTGAAAATTTACACAATTAAAATCTGATAATCACACAAAAACTTTCAAATCATATGCAAAACAAACTAATCGCAAACCACCATATTATAAAAAGTAAGAAAATAAATATAAACTTGTTAAAGAATACGACAGATGATCAAATGAATTAAATAAATTATAGTGTATTAAACCTGAATGTACAGTCAGTCACTTACAAATAAAATTGATACATTCGAAATAATTGTTCATGAAAGTAATATTGACGTTCTCTCTATCACTGAACACTTCTTATCATATGAGAGACTCGGTAAGCTAAACATAAATGTTACTATATCATTAGTAGGCAAACATACATCCATGTTGAATCATCAATTATAATCTATAAAATAGGTATACTTAAAATTAATAACAGACATTGAGAAAGAAAGAAACATTAACTAGCAAAGCAACGAGAATAAGCAGCAAGCTGTGTGGACATTTATAAATAATAATATAAAATCAAACTAAATAGCAGAGAAGTACAAACTCTCTGCAATGGAACTAAATAAATGTGTTTGTATTGTTTGAGGTCACATTGTGAAAAATTTAAACACTGACTTATCACAAATTTCACTAATGAAAGGAAAAAACCAAATAACATCATGCTGTTTCCATCCAGCAACAAAAGTGGAAATATTGAGTGTAATCAAAAGCCTAACGAATAAGAAGAAAATATGTATATATATAATATTTCAACTTATAATCTAAAAGAAGTTGCCACTGAAATAATTAAAAGCTTAGTGGATTGTATTTCCTGAACCTCTGACAGTGGCTAAGGTATTACCAATATATAATAAGGGTGACACAAATGTATGCAACAACTATAGACCAATCAGCATATTGCCGATCTTATCAAAGGTGTATGAACAGCTACTAGACGATTCCACTTTTTTAGTCGCGTGGTCTACTATCTCCAAAGCAACGTGGTTTCGGTGAAGGTAGATCAGTAGCGAGTGGTGTAATGGACGTTATCAACTATTACATGCTTCATTTGACTAGAGAAGTGCGTACAAATGAATATGCTGAACTTAAGTAAGGCTGTTGAGTTGGTGGATCATGAAATACTGCTGCAGAAACCAGAACCAGAAGGGTGAGAGGTCGAAAATTCATCCATAGAGCGTCTCAACCTTAGTATGTGTCTTATGCAGACAGACAACATAGTTGTCAGTTCGGCAACGACAGGTTAGGTTGGTAACGCATTAAAATGACACGACATTTTAAATACTTATTGGTTAGATATTATTTAATATATTACTTACTTATATATCCCATAAGAGACTGGACTGAATACTAAGGTTGAGACGCTCTATAGTAAGTTGTGGACTTCCTCAAGGCTTAATCCTGGGGACCATTACTGTTTATCATATTCGTGTTCATCATATGTATGGTATTCAGGAATGTCTTAGTGCTGAAATATGCCTCTACGCAGATAACACCTCCATTTTAACAAATAGAATGGAAACATTGAAGCGCAATAAAATTAATATGGGCAATAAGAACATCAAAAGGCCAATAAACTTAAACTCAGAAAAAACTCAGAATTAAATCAAACAGTGAAACACATACGACAAAATTTCTTGGACTTACATAGGATGATTACCTGAAATGGACACATCATATCGACCAATTATAAAGAAGACTAACATTGGCCGTTTTTGCAATTAAACGAATAAAAACTATTGCAAGTCATCACGCAGCAAAAATAACTTACCATGCGGCCTTTCATTCCCATTTGGCTAGTGGCACCCCTTTCTGGAGAGGATCAGTAGGTGCAACTAGGGTGTTCCTGCTTCAGAAGCGAGCTATACGATCTCTATGCAATCTGAGATCGGGTGAATCTTGTGGGGTATATTTTAGGAAAGAAGGTATACTTACTTACCATGATGTCGATGTATGTATCCCCTGCAAGTGTTGAAATATTTTAACACGCAGCGACATCAGTTTCTCTTTAATGGCGACCACCACCTATATAAAACTCTCGGCATAGGAACGAATTTGGTATTCCACATCACCGTTTGGTGTCGAGCAGGCTGGCGAAAGCCATGTTAATGGAAAAGCAGTGCTATTCCATGATGAATATCTTGTTGAATCATAACACAGAATATTCTTCATGTTTGCGTCTTTTATATTGTATTTAAGGAAGCTGCTGCATTCAGCCAGTTTAGGTGACAATACATTGTTTTAAAGATGTTCACATTAATAAATGTTTATTATTATTATTATCATTATTATTATTAAGCGAAAGTTATATTTACCATCATTATAGAAGATGGTTCTGCAATATAGATATAATGTAAACTAGAAGTGTGTAAAACTGAAAATATTCACATTTTCGATTTTACACATTTCTGATTTACATTATATCTTGCTAGTCATTCAAACTTCTTAGATGATACCTTGTTGTCAAATTATCATTTCATTATCATTACCCTCTTTTAATTGCCGCTGTGATATCGTAAGATAACTCATTGTTTTTAATACATTCTTGTATATTCGACAAAGAATTCTGATATACTAGTTGGTTAAACCTATAGTTAGTGCTATCAATTATTACGTACATTTCATATAAAATGATGAACTCCTTTGTTACAATATAAATAATTCTTAACAACATATTTATTCTGTATAAGCAAACAATGAAATAAATAAATATATGTACTTACATAAAACTTAAGTCTAAATTAATTGCTTTTACTTATGTGTCAATTAATTATAAAAGTATATGTTCGATGAATGTCAAAATAATAATAATAACAATAATTTCTGTACTCAAAACGGTCCGGCCACACATACATACAAACAGAAACATAGGAAACAAAAAATCCTTTTTTCAAGTGTATACATTGATGTTTATTGACTATTACTAAAGCAAGGGCATAAAAGTGCATTTCATTTACAATAGAACATTTAATTCTTATTATAAAATTTAAAATAAATCTCCGATTTCTTTTTATTCCTTTGCACACACAACAGTTTAAAAAAACCCAACCAAAAAAACCAAAAAAGGAAGACGTACAATTAAAAATCAGTTGGTTACTATATAACGAATGAATAAGGGAAAAAAGATCATATTACACTAATTGTCTCTAAACGAAATTTAGTAGTATATATATTTTACAATTTCATGTTGTATACTGAAGAAGACAAGAGTAAAATTGTCGAAACGTTTAAACATGTTCTTTAATTCTTATGTTCATTTTAATCATTGACAGTTAATGTAATTAACAGGGCCGCTAATGTCAAGATCTATTTATGCGTATATATACATAATTTGTAATAAAAACACTATATCTCGTACTCCTATGTTTGGAATCTTAATTGACGGAGATTTTTTTTTCTATTCTTGAATATCCAATGTGGCATTCATAGCTAATACCTTGACATACTCCCCCATTTCATTATGATTGTAAAATTGATTGAGTTCTCGCCAATTGTATATTTTTGTAGACTGAGCACAGCGATATTTATATTACATGTTTAGAAGTATAAAATAAATCTTAGCGTCTATTTTCACATCTAATCAAAAGCAAGGAGATTGCTCTGTATATATTTCCATGGAAGGAAGTTGGCTTTTTGGTTTGCTCCGTACCAGCAAGTATAAACGCTACGAGAGTCATTTCTAAAGAAGTACCCTCCACTTGAAGTTATCGTTATATAAACCAACCCTATACTCATATACCTCCGCTTACTATGACTAGCGCTACATTCCGTGCAATCTTATTACGCTGTTCAGTCCATAGTACGTGGATCGTCGAAAAATTTCTTCCAATGGCCGGACTTCTGACTAAGGTGGTCCAGAAGTAATGACATTCTCTTATAAATTCATGAACTAACGTAACTGGTTTTGTCTGAATAATTTCTCCGACACGTTCGACTGAACTTTGATTTTCAAACCAACCGATGGTTGTCTCTAGTAAGTCAGGAAAATGTTTCATAACATCCGAAAAATAGTGTAGACTTGCTGCTAAAGGATCGTTAAGATCTATAACAATAACTCTAGTACGTTCATCTTTAAGAGCTATACTGCCCAATACTTTCACCTTTACAATATCACCAACTTTAGCCACTCGACGACCAATTTCTAATACTTCAACGTATTCTAGCCCAGGTTCCACGTTTTGCTTCCTTGTGGTAGAGAATTTAGCGGTTTGTGGAAAAACGCCTAGATTCCATGGATATATCTGATGAGGAAAACAATTTCGAGTGTAACATAATTGACCATACTTTGCTTCCTGAACAATGGGATTCAATATTTCGTTGGTGCTAATTTTCATTTTAGCATTAGAACCTTTAGGTGACACAATTACCACGTTGTAAATTAATTCGTTACTATCAACATATAAGGGCACATCATGCAAAGCCGATATCGGACCTTCATCATCTCGAATAAATATTCTATAACTTAATGAGTTTGAAACACCACTCTTGATAGTACTGAACACCATTATGGATAACGTATGACTGTTTTGTCATTTTAATTATAGATAATATAACTCTTTGATCCATTTTTAGATAAAGTATTTGTTAAATTTTATCTTCATATGCTCAGATACGCATGAACCATTACTTAAAATGTATCTAAAAGATTTTATCATCTAGCAATGGAGGTAGCTATTACATTTAATAGATATGCTAATACAGGTTTAGCATTAAAAAACTTATTTAGTTTAAAAAAAAACAGCTGTCAAATATTTGAAATTAAGAGTTGTTTTGGTTTAAAAAATATCATTGCAATAGTTACATTACATAAAAGTAGATCTGGTTATAACTATGGTCTATTGTTATATTTATTACTAATTACGTATAATAACATATACAAATTATTCATATTAATAAATGTCTATTATATTATTGTATTTTCTTAAATATAAAATTAAAAAAAGGAATAAATTATATCGCTTGCTATTGTTCTGTTTCTATATTCAAATTCAATATTTTCTATATTTAAATACATTTTGACGAATACCCGTGTTCTAAAGAATTTTCTATGTCTGCGGTCGTTAATACTTTCTTAAAGATGAATTTTGATACTGAAAATTTTCGAGCATACGATTTTTTCAGATATTCGTATTTTAAAGCAGAGAAGTGACGTGTGTCTGTTTCTTCTGTGGGTGGGGCGAGCTTGGTTGTTTAGTCGTCATTGTCACTAATACCACGTGCTCTCTAGCTGGTCTGGTGTCTCATGCCCCTGGATGTTTAGCACTCAAATTGGATGAAGCAGAAGTGGGACACCAAACATTAAGGGATCCAACTATACTATGGGTTTTCAATAATTTTTGAAGTCCATAGATAACAAACATGTGGTTATGCAAATACGTCTGGATATGTGAACACAATAACAGACGAGCGGTTAAAGTTATCAATACTAAACCTTATATTTAAAAATATACTTTTTGTTCCGAGATCTGATTAGATCTTCAGTCAAACCGACAGACCTAAAGTAGTAATTTACTTCACTCACAAAATAAAATTTTTCCAATACCCAGCTAACTACTAAGTTGAGACTAATTTCTAAGGAATACCAAGATACTCCGAAGTCAACATGAGAACAACGTTATAAGCAACGTTTTGATTTGGAATAATTCTGGTATAGAGAGTTCTTATAATAGTTTTCTTTACAAATATCTGGCAAATTATGACAAACTTAAGAGTATAAGATATATATATATATATATATAGTTATGTAAAAATCAATTTGTAACATGTTTTGAGTAATAACAATTTTAAAAACTGAAAATAACATTTTCACTTTTATCAATACGTAGTTTTGAACCTCTTGCAAATGATGCACATAACTTATTAAGAAAATAAAATTATTTTAAACTTAATTTGGATCACTTTTGTTTTGACTAAAAATTATGCATAAATAACTTATTCAATTTACAAAATATAAATTACTTATTTTTCACTTAATATATGGCCTCATAATGTTGATCAATTCTAGTGCATTTTTTTACAAATGTGTATTATTACGTGTTATGATTATTACTTTATTGCAAATATGTACGAGAGAGCGTTTTTAAGTTCGCGAAATGGCGAGACTAGATCGTAGTGGGAGAACTCTTTCCTGTCGTAATGTGTTCACGGACTCGTTATTAGTATAAATATAAGTTTTAACACAGTGGCATCAACAGTATTTGAGCTGTCGTCGGTCAAGTGCTGCTACAGATAAGAAAGTGTAAAATATGAAGAAAATCCAGTGAAGCGCCTTGGTCAAGTTTCTTACAAAATGAGGAAAGTCTGTTCATACCATACTAGAAGAGACGTCATCGGTTTACGTGGATCCTTCCTCGGAAAAAACTATGGCTTTTAGGTGACAGAGTCGCTTGAAAGCTAACTATGCATGGCCCGACTTAACGAAGTGACCATTCTAGAACTAGAACTAGAAGTCAATAAATTAATAGTGGAAGATGTTCTCTTAAGGAAGGCACAACTCCCAGGAATGACTGGAGTATCTGATACAACCATTTTTAAAATTTTTCATGATCGTCTTAACATAACTAGGGTCAGCGCCAGGTTGTTGCCGAGACTACTCACGCCCGCCGTTGCAAAAAGAACAGCGCATCGAAAGTTTCCGTGCGTTTTTGGACCTCTATAATGAAGGCAAGAGCACATTTTCTTACATATGCAATGCCTAAAATGCTTGATTATTACTCAATATTTTAACGGTAAGTATATTATGTTTATATTTTGAGAATTTAAATATTCAATGTATTTTACACGTAGATTCAGGCTGAAGATGACGTAACGATGAATGTTGTTTTTGTGAAAATGTATTAAACTATAAAGGAAAAAGAGTATCTTTTGTTGAACTACCCAAATTTATTGTTTAGTTGTTCTAATTATTTTTTTTACTACTTTCATATATTTTAATTTGTTCTTAATATCGCGATATGTAAAGAAATTACTGAGGTATCTATATTTTGTAAATTGATGTGTGAAATCATTATTGACTTTCCCCATACACACAGGTTGTTATGTTTAAAATACTAATATTATTATTAACAAAATTATAAAATATTAAAAAAATAATAGTTCTCTTATTTAATGCATGGTTTCTTTACAAACAGTATTCGATGTACGGACATTGTATCTTTGCATAACATGTAGTTTGAATTGCATTGATATTGCTTTATATGTGCATATATTTACTATTAATCGATATCGCAGAACAATGGACTAATTAATCTCTACAAGTATGTGATGGTGAATGGACCTTTATTACATTTATCAGTTTCGGTTATATTCGTACATCCTTTGCAATAAAATTAGTTTGATATTTATCAGCATCATCATCATTATATTCGATATCCTAAATGCAAATTACAATATCATTTATGCACTCAATTAGTTTATTTAGACTATTTTGAAATTTATATTTTAGTCAGTATTATAAATTGTGGTACGATTCATTTAATGAATTTCTTCCTACACCTTAAATTATTATTAGAATAATTACAATGCATTATGTATATTATTATTATATACATTTAGACGAGCTAGTAATTCAGTGTATATCACACTTGACTCATACTCCGCTTCCTTCTTACAAGACAGACACTTGACTTCTCTGATTTTTCACACTTCAAACTATAATATTAATATAATAATAGTGGTAGTAGTTTATTAATCCAATGGTTACCAATTATTTACAGGACAAGGAAATAACGTACATTACACAAAATAAAAAGAATATATATCATCTTAATATAAGCTTGCATTTTGATGCATGGTTGCCGATAGCGATCCGCGAAGAAGATTACTCCTCGAAAAAAGGAATCATTTTTTTTGCAAAATAGAGATGAGGAACTCACTTATTCCATTACAATAACTTCCAAATAAAACGCATAGCCTGAATCTCTGAGCGATATCGCAGTGGCTGAAGGTCGTGCACTTGTATTTAGAAATTGTATTCAATATCATGTTCAAGATAAATTCCCCTACCGAAAGACAAGCATCTCTGAAACCGCCTCTGCACTCCCTCAATGGCAAGTTGTAATTATATTGAGGAGACATGATTTGTGACGCATATTGCAGTCTACTGACGACAAAATTGATATGTTGAGTTTTTAGGAGTAGTGCATTTTTAATAAACTTAAAATTTGGCATAAACTATCCTTTTTCCATTAGCTGAATTGTAAATATAATACGTTGGTATATGACTGGAGATCCTCAAATAGGTATCAAACAACAATCAAAGGTCTCTTGCTTTGTTCACTTGCTTTAACTGGTCACTTTCAATAGAATACATAAATGGAATATAGTTATTTTATATAAGACAATTTGGTTATATTTGGTTGAAATTTGAAAACCAAGAAGATATAAGATTTAACTTACCTTGACGATGCAATACAGCATTGCCAGTTCGTACCGAGCAATCATCAGGTTATCACTGTAGTAGAAACCCTGAAAATGTCCCTTAGGATAGTGGATAAAACGTCGGCAGAGAAGTGATTTCAAATCAGAAATATTACCCCTTGTTTAACTATTTTGCAGTATATATGTAAATACATATAGGTGAACATCTTTGTATCATAAGTTGCCTACCCGTATAGGGCTAATTGAAGAATTATTTGATTCTATTTTTTAGTTTTAAAATACCGCAGGCTTCGAAAACGTCTAGCTCATAATTTTGAGAATAAATAATAGAACATAAGGTCTTTCTTTCTGTATATACTTTTACTTGATTATACATAGTATAAGGAAGTATATGACAAAAATTGTGTCCTTCGATATTTTTGCAGATGTCTAGAAGTCCCCTGAAACGAAAGAAGTAGTTCTTAAAAAATGTTTCTCTCTCTCTCTCTCTCTCTCTCTCTCTCTCTCTTTCTGTATGTGTGACCACGATAGCGGCCTAAGGGTAAAATATATGAATACTAAACTTTATATTTAAGAATATAATCTTTATCTGATTAGATTCTTAGTGAAGTCGGTAGACCGAAAGTGGTAGTTTACTTTAATCAAAAAATCAAATTTTATCAATACCTCGTCATTTACTAAGTTTAGACAATCTAAAAAAATATAAAAGTACTCAAAAGTGAATTTGAGAAAAAATATATGTGAACAGTTTTTGAAATTGCTACCTGAAGTAGGTTTGTTAGTCTTATCGGAAAACAGTTTTTAGTGAATGTCTGGTAGGGGTTGTTTTTTAGACAGACATATTGAATAAAACTAGTTAGAGCTTAATTTTGAATAATTTCTGTATAAAGTAATTCAAAATTGTGACCCAAGTAGCACTTATACACTACACAATAGAGTGTTTTGTAAATATCTCGCAAATTATGTAATATATATTTATAAGGGTATAAAAGTAAAAGTAAAGTTGTATTTGGAGTAATTTTTGTATAGAAAAGGTGTAGGCACTACACGACTTCTTTATAGGTATATGCGTTGTGAACTTTTATACACAAGTTGTTGCAAATTTAGTTTTAAATACTTTTTATTTTCTTAAAAAAATGAACCTGTATTAAAGCGCTACTTCCGGCCAAAATTTTATTTGTTCTCTATAGGGTGTATAATTTGCGAACTATTTGCAAAAAGCAGTATATACTCTCTAGCAAGCATGACTTGACATTTGAGTACTTTTGCATTCTTAGAAATTTCTCTTGGTAGTTGACGAGATATTGGTAAATAATATAGTGTAAACTAACACTTAGAATCCATCCATTTCACTCAAAATCTAATCAGATCTCCCGAGCAAGATTATATTCCTAAGTATAAAGTTTGGTATTGATAGTTTTACCATTTGGCCGCTATTGTAGTCAATAGGTACATAAACAAAGCCAAACACACAGAGAGACCGAAATTTTTTATAAACAACCTTTTCGGATCAAAGGGTTTTAAAACGTAATATGGAAGTCGAAAATTTTCCTTATCACATACTTCCTCAAACTATGTGTAATAAAGCAAAAAGATATACAAGGAGAACGGAAGGCATTATGTTTTATTTGTGATATAGGAAATAGATATACTGCTTGTAATGTTTGTCCAAAATTTTCATCATCACAGTACTTCCTAACCTGATGTAACACTTTTACTAACAGCTTTATTTTATTAAGAAGATAAATGTATTTGAAACTTAATTTGGAACAGCTTTTCTATAAAAAATTCGTAACGCACATATGTAAAGGAAAGTCGATTGGTGTCCACGCCTCATTTCTTCTCTAATAAATTTGTGATAAATATAAATGTATTATTTACATACAGAGTGGGCCACCGAAAACGAAACAGATTGAATATCTCGAAGGAGAAAACTTTTTTGAAGAAACGCAAAAACAGGTCGATTTTTGATCCAAGGGGGACACCCTTCCATCATATCTTCAACTGTGATACGTCATTCCCCTCCCCTCCATCACTCTAACCATTACAATTTAAATAGGGAAAGTACTAAATACGATACATCATTGAAAAGGTAATTGTACGGAGAATTCAGCAATGTGATTGTTGGTTGCGCTATTTTTGATTTTAGCGCCCTCTAGCGGGTAAAAAAACGGTTACGTATTTCACAATGTGACACATCATTTCAAAGCTAATTTTATTAGCAATTTAATGCACAATTGAAAAAAAATTAAATAATCGAAACACCTTGCAGAGCTCTAATATTAGAAACTACGAACTTATTAGTTTACAAAAGACACTGACAGTCTGTACTTGAGAATGATGACAAATAAATGTCAAAGATATTACGTATTTAGTTGCTAATAAAATTAGCTTTGAAATGATGTGTCACATTGTGAAATACGTAACCGTTTTTTTTCCGCTAGAGGGCGCTAAAATCAAAAATAGTGCAACCAACAATCACATTGCTGAATTCTCCGTACAATTACCTTTTCAATGATGTATCGTATTTAGTACTTTCCCTATTTAAATTGTAATGGTTAGAGTGATGGAGGGGAGGGGAATGACGTATCACAGTTGAAGATATGATGGAAGGGTGTCCCCCTTGGATCAAAAATCGACCTGTTTTCCCGTTTTTTCAAGAAAGTTTTCTCCTTCTAGATATTCAATCTGTTTCGTTTTCGGTGGCCCACTCAGTATATGAACTAGTGTAAGTAACTAAATTATTCAGTACTGACTAAGCTCATATGTATACAATCCAGTTTCATGATGTAGTATTCTATATTTATTACAAGAGTGACTTTTTCACTGTATTTGCATTTAGTACAATATAACACCATTTGCAATAAATTATAAATTGCAAAACTCATACTTCTATTTATTTTTAAAGATTGTTAAAACTACACTATTTGCAATGTTTATAAGCTCATGGAACGCTGTCATTGATTTATACATCTCGCTCTGTAAGCTAGATCTATTAGAACTAGATCTATTTGATATTCATAAAATATCAATTCAAATAAATCCACATATAAGATATTAAAAAAATTAACTCGAAATTAAATAAATATTTTTACATATTAGGAATTATTTTCATATCAATATTTATTATTCTTTTTAATTGTCAAGTATCACACTTTACATGCAATATCATAAGATATAGATTTTTAAGTAGATAATATATAAATGTTTAATTTAGTAATTAGAAACAATTACTTAAGTTTGATAATACGATCGTTAGATACACTAAATTATAAATCATTTTATGTGTAAATAGTTGATTAAACTTATTTAAGAATTTATAGTAAGTATAGTGACAGTACATAGAAGTACTGACGACAACCAACTAAACGGGGAAATGTGGATGATAACAAAGGCATTCAATAGTGTAGTGAAAACAGAAGAAAAATTCTTCGAAAAACCTCATAAGTGTAAAGACTATTTGGCTAGGAAAGTAATTTGAAAGTTACCTTATTGTATTGACAACAAATAACACATCATAAACATCGGGCCTATTCTTAATAAAATTAATTGTGTTTTAAAGTGAATGATATGATGAAAGCCACTGGCTTTTCCTTTGGAAAAAACATTCACCATAGCACATAAATATATAAATAGAGCCCTACTGCACGTTTAAAATGCAGTATTTCGATATCTAACAGCTATGAGGTAGGAGCCATCAATTCTCTGCCTGACAGACTTATACAAGTTCAAACGTGTTCAAACTCCGTCACGTCATGCATGCACATACGCGAGGTGTACACTATAAATATGACGGTTCAAAGCCTAGTAGTTTTTATAACCAGCCAACCAACGTGACTAGCGCACGAAAATGTCTGAAGTAACGAAAATTGAGAACAGTGTGGTCATTAAATTTTTAACTAAAGGAGGACATATCCTTTATCACATTACACATCGTTTAGACGGCGTTTACGGTGATTCATCTCCTTTGTATTCAACTATAAAAAGTGGCCAAATGTTTCCGTTTGGGACAAGAATCTCTGGAAGATGCTGATCGGTCGGGTCGACCAATTGAAGTGATAAGGCCTCAACAAATTTCAATTATTGAACATTTAGCGCTAGAAGATCGCCGTTGGAAAGTGAAGGAATTAGCAGTGATAACGAACATGCATGACCTTTTGGGTATGAATAAAATTTGTGCTAGATGGGTACCGCGACTTTTTCTGCTCACCACCGTGAATGTCGAATCGCATGTGCATTCGTTTTTCAACATGTGTGGAGACGACCCAAAACCGATTTTGGAGTCCATTGTCACAGGGGATGAAACAATGGTTCCGTTTTACGATCCTCTATCGAAAAGGGAGTCTATGGAATGGCGGCGACCTGTTGAACCTCGTCCCAGATAGGAGAAAGTCGTTCAATCAACGAAACAGGTGATGGCCACAATATTCTGGGATTGTAAGGGCATTTTGCTAATTGACTTTAAAGAGCGCAATGCAAGTTTGAGCGGCACATATTATGCGTCTTTATTGCATAAATGAAGGGACAGTATTCGTGCAAAACGTCGTAAAAAATTGACAAAAGATGTGCGATTATTGCACGACAATGCTCCCGTCCATACTGCCGGCATTTCACAAGATGCCATCCGCGAATGCGGCTTTCAAGAATTGGAACATACACCGTATAGTCCGAATATGGCTCCTTGTGATTTTTGTTTTCTAATTTAGAAAGAGACTTTAGGAGACGTAGTTTTAAGGAGGACAGTGAGTTGCAAGCAGTTGTTATAAACATTTTGACGGAAAAACTTCAGATTATTTTTACAAGGGTATAAAATTATTAATTACTTATTGTAATAAATGTATAGAAGTTAGGGGAGATTACATTGAAAAATAAAAATTCTTATATTGTTCCAAGTTTTTTTTTTGTATATCAGGCCGAGAATTTATGGCGCCTACCTCGTATATGTGGTAATAAATTGTCACATAGTATATATTTGTTAAAAGTAAATATTTTATATATAAAGCTGTATCGAGTCGTTATAAGAGAAATGAAAATATCTGTGTTATGTCTCACAGCGCATAGGTTACTAAAAATTCTTCCGGCAGACAAATGGAACGCAATAGTAATTATGGTCATGGATACGTAGTAGAGCAAAATACAAGAGTTGGTAGGACAGGACAATACAAAGAATTAAGGGATCCAACAACATATGTGAAAACTCAAATATACAGCACTGTTTATAAACATAGAGTAAGATTCCTACTATAGAGACAAGTTTTTGGAACTCGCCCTGACACTGAAGGGTGTGTTAGATATTAGGTTATTTGGGTTTGTTTCTGGTTTTTGTTATTATAATAACTGTGTTATATTCTGTGTTATTATGGTGTCATTAACACAACTGGAAATGAAGACATTATTATTATATAATACCACTTGCATCAGGAAACACCCACTTCTCAATAAGAAATAGGAAAAACTTCGTAATGGAAATTAAAGTTCAAAAAATACCAAACAAATATTTTTTTGACAAATATATTGGCGGCAAATATATAACATTTTTCTGTACGACATATTTGCCGCCAATATATTTGTCAAAAAAATATTTGTCAGATATATGCTTATACATATACAGTTTTATTAGAAGTTGTTAATGTTTTAATGTTTAATTAGTTCATGTTAAATAATTGACAAGGATAATATCTATATCTTCGAAACGACTTAATTGTACTGGTTACAGTATCCAAGTTCAGTTCCCGATGTAAGTCACTGTTACTGCAATATCACCTTGGTATTATGGTAAATTATGTAGAGACAGTAGCATTTCTCCCAATTAGTCAATACATATTTCTGTACTTAATACCTAGGTTCTTCTCTTTTATCTTGACATAGGCCCTTCAACGTAGATTTGCATCAAGTGTAATACCTAAGTATATAGCTGTATTTGGGTACCTATGGAACCGGAACATTATTTACGTTGACTGGATTGGCTCAATTTGTTTATTTGCATAATAAATGTGTACTGACTTGCTTTCGATTAGTTTTATACACCGTATTTTGGGCCAGCTGTTTATCTGATTTGCGGGTGCTTGATGATTTTGATTTGACTCTATATTATTTCCTCCACAGCTAGGATTGCAGTATCATCAGAAAATGTCACTATTGTATCGTTTTCTAATTTAGGGATATCACAAGTGTACAGTAGGTAGCGCACGCAACTCAGCATACTCTCCTGTGATACTCCAGCTTTTATTTCTTTTATTTCTGAATAAGCATTTTCATGCTTTTTCTTGAAGTGTCTGTCTGGAAAAGAATATAGTATCAACTTCAACCCAAGAACTTGATACTGTTTTCTTTTCCAGTAAACAGTAATTGCTATCTTTTCTCTTTATTTAATTTGGAATTATTGCATTTTTCAGAACTTTGGTGGATCTTGTCAATTATCCTTTCACATTTTTTCGGTAAGAACAAAGAAAACTAGGTATATAATTAGCGAATATTATAAATGATATAGGACTCTAAATCGATCCTGAGGTACACCGTGTTTAGTGTACCCGCTGTTCGTCCTTTAATTTCATTCAGTGATATATTTTCTGCTGCATAGATATGATTTTATTAACTGTAGATTCCACAGACTTCTAGTTTTTACAATAGTATATCGTGGTCTACCATTTCAAAGGCCTATCCATTGCATCCAGGGCATCATTGTTGACATGTTTTCACGGTAAGGATATTGCTCACAGTACCACGTCTACTGTACCGGGTGGCCAACTAAGAATGGCCGCCGGCTATATCTCAGAAACCAGTAGTCATATTGCTTCCGGGTAAAAAAATTTCAAATAAAAGTGTCCAAGAGAAAATGCTGGAAATTATTTTGGAGTTTGTAAAATGTCCGCAAGGGGGCGTAACAGTCAGGATCAATGTTAAATTTAGAATTTCTTCATATTTTTACTAATTAAGGGGTATTGAAAGTTTCTAAATTTTATTCCTTACACATTCTTTAATACTTTTAGTCTTGCACATTTTTCACTATCTAGTGAAATAAAGTTGTGGGGGCAGTTCAGATGTTTTTTTAAATAAACTAGGATTACTTCCGTTTGGCTTAACCGATTTGAATAAGTTTGATCTCATTTAAAAGAGCCTTGTTTGCCCTACAAACTGAACTTGTGTTTTTGTATCTCGGACTTTTGCTGTCACCGGTAGATGGCGTTATCTAAAATGTAAGCAAATATTAGGCTTTTTTCAAAAAAGTTAAATACAATGATATGTTTCTTTTTACATAATCTAATAAAGAATTGAATCCTCTACATTTCGGTAAAAAACCCGAATTTTTATGTTTTTTAGAACAGGAGATATTGACAAAAATAGATCACAATTCATAAGTTCTCCTGTTTTACTGGCCTTCAATTTTGAGCTACATATATTATTATTATCTAACATATTATTATCAAGAAAAATGTTATACCATTTTGAAAGACCCTGTTTAATAAAGCAAGATTATTTGTAATACTTATTTTAATCCAAAAAATATACCATTGAAAATAAAAAAGTAAGCTATGAAAAAATAAAACAATAACTCTGTGTTAAAACGACCAATTGTGAAAATAATAAATATTATTGTCAGTTTTTGATTGATTCCGTTTACTTTTTTGTGTTTGGGAAAACTTCTCCTTTAGTGAGATGCGGTTGGCGAATGAAGAGACATTCGATATGATTGGTATCTATTTCGAATGCATGCAAAATGCTACATTTGCTTTGAGAGTGTATGCTACGCAGTTCTCTGGAAGACGACATTATGCGACCAGTGTTTTTCGTAGGTTAGTGGAAAGGCTTTGGATCACCGGAAATATTAATCCTCCGGTGTATAGAAGGCAACCTACTGGTCGAACCGAAGAAAATGCTATAAAAGTATTAGAATATATTGAATTTAATCCACATGTAGTGACCGAAACCACAAGTAGAGAGTTGGGCATTTGTAGAACTACGGTCCCAAATATATTGAAAGATTTAAGTTAAAAATAAAACAAACTTTATTTCGAGATTTTTTGTAGGACCTTTGTTAGATTTGCTTTATCTCCTACAGTTTGTTTTAATACTTTTAAGCATTAAGCATAACAGTTGTTTTTAACGTTCCGTACTCGGTTCCCTTAAGTTTAACTCATACATTCATCTGCCTATTTATTGTCTGTTTACCGGTCACGGCCATTTTTATCCGATACCGTTTATATAGACCACAGTAATACTTTATAATAGTAAGTTACCTAAAACAGTCTATAACAAGTTTGGATAAATTTGATCTCACAGTTTCGTTCACGTTTGCCATATTATTTTCAGGATGTATCCTTATTACATCGTTCTTCATCAAACTTTAACAGCTGAAGATTTCGATCGCCGGATTGACTATTGTCAATGGCTATTAAATATGGTAGCAGAAACCATGAAATTCTTTCTCGCGTCCTATGGACGGATGAGGCAACATTTAATAGCAATGGTGGTGTGAACTTGCACAATATGAACTATTGGTCCAGGACAAATCCGTGTTGGATGCAGGAAGTTTAGCATCAAGGCCGCTGGTCCGTAAACGTGTGGTGCGGTATTCTAGGAGGTAAAATTACTGGACCCGTTTTCTTTAACCGACATCTCACTGGAGAGGTTTATTTAATTTTTTTTATGATGAGCTGCTCCTTCTAGCAGAAGATGTCCCTCTGGACGTTCGTCGTGATAAGTTTTTTCAGCACGATGGGTGCCCGGCGCATTTCAGATCAGACATATCCTGCAGTTTGTAGAGCAAATAGGGCTCTTTTAAATGAGACCAAACTTATTCCAATCGGTTAAGCCAAACGGGAGTAATCCCAGTTTATATAAAAAAATATCTGAACTGCCCCCACCACTTTATTTCACTAGATAGTGAAAAATGTGCAAGACTAAAAGTATTAACGAATGTTTAAGGAATAAAGTTTAGAAATTTTCAATACCCCTTAATTAGTAAAAATATGAAGAAATTCTAAATTTTAACATTGATCCTGACTGTTACGCCCCCTTGCGGACATTTTACAAACTCCAAAGTAATTTCCAGCATTTTCTCTTGGGCACTTTTACTTGAATTTTTTTTACCCGGAAGCAATATGACTACTGGTTTCTGAGATATAGCCGGCGGTCATTCTTAGTTGGCCACCCGGTACAATAACGGTTACATTGTTGGGACTAGACTACCTTCGATTATCTAATATATAGTGTAAATAAAGACCAATTACTGGCCAGTAAAATTTTATGACGTACTTCCCTATTATACCTATATTTATGTCTTGTACTGTTTAAATTTATAATCAACATATACTTCTCCAAAATTCTGTACATAATTTTGAAAACTATTGACGTGTTAATAATATTTACTTTTTACCACTTTTATTTTTTTATTACATTACTTTTATGAGCTTATAAATATACCGGGTGTTTGTTTAAGCTTGGCCACCGGCCATATCTCGACAACCGTTTATCGTACAACCTGGTGGAAAAAATTTATAATCAACATATACTTCTCCAAAATTCTGTATATAATTTTGAAAACTATTAACGTGTTAATAATATTTACTTTTTACCACTTTTATTTTTTTATTATATTACTTTTATGAGCTTATAAATATACCGGGTGTCTGTTTAAGCTTGGCCACCGGCCATATCTCGACAACCGTTTATCGTACAACCGGGTGGAAAAAATTTAGTAAAACGGACCATGGTAATTTTAACAAAAATATTTTTAAGTTTCCAAAATGATCGCAAGGGGGTGCAATTCTCAAGATGAATTAAAAATTCGACAATTTTTCATTAAATTTTAGATTAGGATAAATTAATATTTCTACTAGCAACATTTTTATACGTGTTTATACAATTTTCATTTGAAACTTTTTGATCTAACTCCCATAAGAAGGGGAGGGTGGAGGGGGGTATGTCTGCCTACAAAAGTAGTATAATTTCGGTTTGCCTCAACGGATTTTAACGTTTCTGGGCTCATTAGATAGAGAATCTTACAAGGAAATGAAGGATATGTAGTACAAAATTGTCTGGTTGTCAAAAAAATAACAGGGGGCGCTGTTCTCAATTTATGTATATTACGTGTTTTTTCTTTGAAATTTTAAATGGAGCGTTATATTTTTAATATTTTAATATTGAAACGCATAAAAAACTGAAAAGAATGATGGAGACAGGAAGTTGCTATCTTCTTTCTTGACGAAGATGTAGTCAAACGAAGGAAATCCAGAAAAATAAACATTTTTAAATATAAAATTATTTATTTATTGCAAGTAATAATTTTATTTGTATTTTAAGAGACAGTGCATGGTTTGCTTTCACTTGAGTTTTCATCATACTCTTCCTTAAATGTATTCATTTCAATCCTTTTATCGATTTTTTAAATCATTGTATATCTTACGTTACATTTTCCTTTTAAATGTTTTCAAATTCTCTAGCTATTATTTTTTAAATATCATTTCCATCATTGAAATAAAATGATAATAATACTGAACAGTATATAGTTTGCTTTTTTTTTTAATTTCCGTCATACAATTTCGCATGCACAGTGATATTGAATTACATTATTATGAGATTTCCAAGGTGGGCCATGAAAATCGAAATGTAAAAATATTAGTGTCACTTGTATTTAAACTTTTTGTACGTATTTAGCAAATTAAGCCTTTTTGGACACCTGCACATATTTATTAAGTTTGTTAAATGTCATATTCTAACGTTGAAGATTATGACATGATCAGATTGTATTTTCAATGCTTTGAAAATGCAGTTATTGCTTCCCAGCAATATTTAAATTATCCCCAAAAGAAGACATTATTGAGTTTTTATTCGCCTTGCGAGATATTCTCGATTTTTATTTATGGGGCAGAATAAAAGACATAGTCTATCACACAAAGCCGATTACAACAATTGCTGCCTCCGATATTGAAGTAACTCAGTTCTCTGTTAATCGACAAGGAAACATGTGTATTGAAAATAATGGTGAACACTTTGAACATTTGTTAAGTTGAAGTTTTTTTTTGTTTTTTTTTGTACTTTTTGATTTAAATATATTTGTTTGTTACATTTATATTCATTAGTCAATACATTTTCTTATTTATGTTTAGGTATAATAATAGGTTATTTTACTTACTTTAATGTTATAGGCGGGGATGAATTCGAAAGCAATTTTTATATCCTTTCATTACTAATGAGTAAATGATTTGGTTATAACTAATACATTTATAGAAGTGTATGATGAAAATTCAAGTGAAAGCGAACTATACAATGTCTAGTGACACTTAAAATTAAAATAAAGTTATTACTCACAATAAATAAATAAATTTATATTAAAAATTCTTTATTTTTTTTTGGATTGTCTTCGTTTGACTATATCTTCGTCAAGAAAAAAGGTAGCAACTTCCGGTTTTCATCACTCTCTTCAGTTTTTTATGCGCTTCAATACTACTATATTAAAAATATGCCGTTCCATTTAAAATTTTAAAGAAAAAGCAAGTAATATACATACATTGAGAACAGCGCCCCCTGTTATTTTCTTTGACAACCACGTAATTTCGTGCTACATGTCCTTCAATTCTTTGTAAGATTCTCTATCTAATGAGCCCAGAAACATTAAAATCCGTTTGTGCAAACCAAAATTATACCGACTTTTGTACGCAGACATACCCCCTTCCCCTCTTCCCTTCGTATGGGAGTTAGATCAAAAAGTTTCAAATGAAAGTTGTATAAAAACGTCTAAAAATGTTGCTAGAAAAATTTTCAATCTATCTTAATCTAGAATTTAATGAAAAATTATCGAATTTTTAATTTATCTTGAGAATTGCGCCGCCTTGCGATTATTTTGGAAACTTAAAAATATTTTAGTTGTAATTTACGTCGTCTATTTTGCTATCAAGATTTTTTCCGCGAGGTTGTACGATATACGGTTGCCGAGATATGGCCGGTGGCCGAGCTTAAACAGACACCCGGTATATATATATAACCATGTTTGATCAAGGTTAAATATTTTTTGTCAATGCGCCCTATACGATTTATTAATCATATAACATAGCTATAGAGACCTATGCTCCAGAGTGCTAATTTCACTTTGTCCTGTCAATATATTGAGTGTTGTCTGCGTCTGTATGTAGTTTATTTAGTTTAAGCAAAACTGGTTTATTCATTTCAACTTGAAGTGGAATGTGTAGCGATTATGACTTGTTTTCTATTAACTTTTTATTTGACGAAATAGTTAGCACATTTTCTTTTTATGAGAATGGTGTTCCATAATGAATAGAGCACATTCTGGTAATTTTTCTGCAGTCGGCTTAAATCAGTTCTCAAATATCTTCTTGTCTTTATTGTGCTCACCAAAAATTTGTTTCTCATCAATCTTATCTTCAGATGCTATGTCCACAAAAGTAAGTTATATTCTGTCCGATAGAAATATTTTCTAAAAAATGTTGAGTTGGGCTACGTATATTTTAATATAAATCAAAACTTTTGAGCCTATGATCTAGTAATAACCAAATTTCTTGAAATAATCCTCCTTGTTAAGCACTATATACCTTATCGATTAAGGTCATATACTGTAGAGGAAAGTACCCCAAAGTGCTTACTTCGCCTTGCGTCATCAATAATAAATGATTGGATAAAATAATATACCTACTTATTTATTCAGATCACTAGTAATATAACTATTATCTTTGATTACTTATGCCGTGTTTACACGGTCAAATAAATTGATGAATAAATTGACGAATATATTCATGAATTTATTGGATTATTATCCACTAGTACCACCCTTCAAATAGTGACATTTGTTTTCTTGCAACCTTTAAATGTTTTTGTTTTCATTTGTCAATTTGGAGGTTACGCGACACTTGTTAATCTGATATTTCTAGGGGTTAATAATACGCGATTATACAATGTAAAATATGGACTTATAGCTTGCTGATGGATGCAAAAGCATATCCGAACATTTTTATATGTACTTGATTGTAGTAATCACAAACTAGTAATAAAATGCAACATTCTCCAAAGCGTATTGTAGATGTTTTCATGAAAAATAAGGTAGATATTATCTTTTTGTAAGACTTGATCATGAGCAGAAAGTTCACAACGCGAAAGTTGGCATTTATTTAGTAACTAAAATATTACTATATTTCTCTAGAATATTGACGAAAAATTATACTCGTAATAAATAAATAAATTTATATTTAAAAAAAATATTTTTCTAGATTGTCTTCGTATGACTATATCTTCGTCAAGAAAAACGCTAGCAACTTCCAGTTTTCATCATCCGTTTCAGTTTTTATGTGCTTTAATATTACGATATTAAAAATATACCGTGACATTTAAAATTTTAAAGAGAAAACAAGTAATATACATAAATTGAGAACAGCGCCCCTGTTACTTTTTTGACAGCCACGTAATTTCCTACTACATATTCTTCAATTCCTTGTAAAATTTTCTATCTAATGGGTCCAGAAACATTCAAATCCGTTGAGCCGAACCGAAGTTATACCTACTTTTGTACGCAGACATACCCCTCTCCACTCCCGCCTTCGTATGGGAGTTAGATCAAAAAGTTTCAAATGAAAATTGTCTAAAAACGTCTGAAAATGTTGCGAGCAAAATTTTTAATCTAACTTAATCCATAATTTAATGAAAAATTATCGAATTTTTAATTGATCTTGAGAATTTTCCTATCAACATTTTTTCCGCCAAGTTGTACGATAAACGGTTGCCGAGATATGGCCGGTGGCCGAGCTTAAACAGACACCCGGTATATGTCAAGTTGTGGAAGTAACATTATTTTTGCAATTTATTGGTAAGAAACAACATAATTTAAGTATCAGTTCTTCATCATTCAGTTTCAGTTTAACATGGCATTGACAAAAAGCTGGCTGCTTGCCACTTTCAATATCTGACGATGCCCGAAAGATATTTGCTTTGGAAGTATACGCAGTGCAATTTATGTAGCGTACGTGAGCGATGAAGTGAAGAATTTTATCGGGACTATGAGAAAATTTAAAAAAAATAAAAACAAAAGTGGGCGATGCAACGTGAAGGATAAAGTGACGTCAACATTTGTCTTCTTTGTAATATTCCATTGTCGATATGAGGTCGGGTTTTTCTTCTCACTAATGCTTCTGTCGGACAATCTTTCTTTGTGTAAATACATTCTACTTCTTTTTGCTATTCCATAAATTTTACATATGTATAGAATTGTATGGTGGACTAAAAAAATTTAGCATAAAACTAATGTTTTATAAATCCATATTACTATAAAAGATAGATGAAATATTATTTGTTTTAAAAGGGTGTGTTATTTTGCATGATTAATGGTTGCGATAATAGAGATACTTATTTACTATTTATTTATTGAAAATATTGTGTAAATAATACAAAAAACTCATTTCTTGTACTAAAAAAAAAAAGCGACAGCCAAGGTTCTTTTAAATTTTGATAATTTTACTAAAATTAAAAATCTTGCTGCTATCCTTGATCGCATTTTGAAATATTTTGTACAAGCAGCCAAGAAATGCATAAATTAACTTAAAAAATATTATTTATAAAAGTAATTTGCTAAAATAAACAGTAATAGTTATTTTAAAAATAAATTTTCAATTAAGTAATTAAACTCAATATCCAAAACCAAACTTATCGAAAAATTGCAGAATATATGTATAAAAAATACAGAGCAAAAAATAATTGAAACTTACCTAATGAATCGTCCACAAAAAACAATAACAAACAAAGTCGAAAGTGATGTTTAAAAATCCATATTACTATAAAAGATAGATGAAATATTATTCGTTTTTAAGGGGTGTGTGATTTTTGGTTGCGATAATAGAGATACTTATTTACTATTTATCTATTGAAAATATTGTGTAAATAAGACAAAAAAACTCATTTCTTGTATTAAAAAAAAACGACAGGCAAAGTTCTTTTAAATTTTGATAATTTCACTAAAGTTAAAAATCTTGCTGGAAAATTTATGGAATAGCAAAAAGAAGTAGAATGTATTTACACAAAGAAAGATTGTCCGACAGAAGCATTAGTGAGAAGAAAAACCCGACCTCATATCGACAATGGAATATATATGTAATACATAACCATCATTACTTTATATACTGTATACCAATGATATATTTGAATTACCACTCCATGGCATAATATACGGATACGCAGACAACACCTGTATTATATACACTAACAAAAAACCCCACATAATAGAAACCACGTTAATAATGATATGAAGAAAATAGAAGAATGGTGCTTTAATAATCTCATAACAATAAACGAAGATAAGACAAGCTTTATGATCTTCTCAAATAAAGCATAAAAAACAAAACTAGATATACAACTTAAAGGCAAAAAAATCCATCAAAGAAAACAAATAACTTACCTAGGGTTACAAATCCAAGAAAACTTAAAGCGGGACGGTCATGTCCAAAACCTTGTCAAAGAGAACTCAAAAGTAATAGCTGGAATATATAAAATTAAAAATATAAAACCACCAAGTATGAGACCGGCAATATACCACGCCATATTTGCATCTCATACGAATTACCTCGTTGATATATGGGGCCAAACAATTTACAGCGACAACAAAACAGAGTCATAAAACTAATATACCGATTAAATAAAAGAACTCCAACAGCACAACTATATAATATCACTGGAATACCAAATATTGAGAAACTTATAAGAATTAAAAATATATTACTCATACATAAAATAGACAAGGGACTAATCAAATCAAAAATAAAACTACAAACTAACAATGAAATACATAACTACCGAACGAGAGGACACACACACATAAGAGCAAAAAACACAGAATAGTAAGATGCGTACAAATACCAACAGCAGATGCAATAAAGGACTACAACAAATTAACAACAAAAATAAAAAACATGGACCACCATAACTTTCACCAGGAAATGAAGAAGAGGATATTCAAAATATAAAGGAAATCGAGAAGAAACCTGAGAGACATCCAGAAACAAAAAGAAGAAGAACAACACACAGGAGGCCTCAATACCGCTCATGCGGGAAACTGAAAAAAACCAGGATCTCGCAATGAGTCTGAGGACCGAAGCGGACATGTTATGTACAGTTTATGTGTATATGTATCTATGTATCTATGAGTATGTACGTGTTCTTTTTTGGAATAAAAATGTTTACTTACAAAAAAAAATTTGAAATAGGTGTTTTAATTGTAAAAATAGAAGACGTGAAATACATTTATTTTATATTGAAAATTACAACTGCGAGCTGTATAAACCCAGAATCATTGGAATGGATTACTTATAGTTTGATTGAGGTTTTTCATTAAACATTTTCTTTTTGAATTAAGTATACTGTATAATACCATGTGTGTATGTTAAGCAATGCGATTCATTTTTTCAATTCTTTTATTAGAATAGAATTACAATTCAATATTGTCTCTCTCAGGATAACTTTATTCGAAAACCGCGCTAACGACAGTTCTCCCAATCCTCACAGAAGTGCTGGAACTCGGATACTGAAATCGCCCTTAGCTGGTCTGTTATAGGCGTTTGAATGTTTTTGAGTGGCCCAAAATAACGTTCTCTGAGCTGATTTTTCAATCTTGAGAAGACGAAAAAGTCACAAGGATTCAAGTCAGGCGAATAAAGAGGTTGAGAAGCTGGAAGAATATTTTTATTGGTCATGAACTCATTTCTTGAAACTGCTGTGTGACAAGGCGTATTATCGAGATGGAAAACCCAGTCTTTTGATGTCACACACATGACTGCTTTTCAAAAGAACCACTCCATAAAAGTGATGATTGAGCGTTTGACCTTATTTAGCACAACTTCTTTGTGAACAATACCAATGTTATGAAAAAAGCAAATTTTGCACAGATGCTCATTTTTGCTTTTTTGGTCCTTGGAAAAATTTTAGTGGGTCATTCCATGCTCTTGCGCTTGGTTTCCGGGTCGAACTCAAACACAAGCCTTGCACTAGTAATGATACGTTCCTGAAAATGGGGGTCATTTTCAATCGGTTTCAGAAAGTAATAGCATCGATCTTCATGATGTCTATTTGATACTGTGGTAGATTTTTTGAAACCATTTTTACGCAGATTTTTCTCATCCCCAATTCACTGATCAAAATCTGATGGAAAATGAAAATTCAAGTTTTCCCTGATCATTCTGACTTACAATCGACAATCTGAATAATGCTCAAGATATCGGATTCTGGCGATACTTATCGGCTCTTGAAAATGAAGACTTTTTGCTGCGTTGTTCACCTTTAATCGATCGACTCTATTCCTTCTGAAGATGCCTTAAACCACCGAAAAGCCTGAGCCTATGACAAACTGTCTCTGAGGCTTGCTGAAGTTTTGCGAAAGTTTCCGTGCATTCTACGCAAATCTGAAGCAAAACCTAATGGTTCATCGTTGCTATAAATTAATGTTAATCACTTTCAGATCACACTAGAGAAAATTGGTTCAGGAACAAAAACTCTGTACGGACAACCCAACGACTAGAGAGTTTGAATTGAGCTACGTTGCCGGCCTTATTACTTACTTTACAAACCTCTTTAATGAGTAATCGTATATTCAAGTTTTTAAATTAAGCAAGCAGCAATTTACATGAATGCTTTAGACTAAACATTTGTTTAATTTAGGTTTTAAAATAAATAACGACTCACGCTGTTTTCAGGTAATTCTGTTAATTATTTTTTGTTTTATAAATTTTGATTAAAGTTCTAATATCAAATAACATATACATTATTTATGATATTATTTGTCTTTTGTTTTCCTATGTAGGTTGCAATCTCATTATTTTTTTATATAAAATTTTCAAACATAGTTCTTTAAAGAAGCAATTGTTAATTGTGTATGTAAAAATGTTTAAATTTGGTTTTCGGCAAAGTTTTCTCTAGGTGCATGTTTTTCTGCATTTTCAATGTAGTGTGATTACTCTTTTAAAAGTTTCATTACACATGAGAAGTATTTCAATTTAGTTACAAGCGCCTGCTATGATGCTTCCGCCGTGTGCTTTTGGTTTCATGTGGATAGTGAACTTAACCTTTGCTATACATTTTAATAAAGTTTAGATGCAAAATGTGTGTGACACTGTAAATGGGAAAAGAACTCGCAATATAGGTAGATTGGATCGACTTCAATGCATGCATAATATACAGGATCTAGTACAGTAAGTTGGCAATATATATTCCAGAACTAGAGCTAAAAAGTGGTAACGGGGATTATAATTTTGTTTACTAGGAAATTCAGTTATAGTACTAATTTGTTATAGTTAGGAAGAAACGACACTGACAAAAATGATTTTAGGTAGGCCAAGTGAATTATCTGCTAGATCTTGAGGTATCACCGTAATAAATTTTGTTTTATGGAGACACGTTAAAAATAGAATTTATGAAATTTCTACCAAATCCTGGAAGACATGAAGCAGAGGATACAAAACGAGTTCTGTGTCACCATTTACATTAGTTATTTTGGAGATTGGCAACATGCATTGAGCAAAGCTGTTGTAATTTTGATTAAATAAACTTCACAAATATTTATTAAATACAGTGGTGAGCAAAAAATTCAAACCACTTTACATTACTAAGCCTTCCACGTTCTTATCAAATAGTTACAAATAATTTCTAACAGAAAATTTAAAAAAATATTAATGTTTAAAATAATTGAGAATCATCTTGTCTGTCATTCTGTGAAAGTGTTATTTGATTGTTATTAGGTGGGGTTTACAATTGATATCTCCACACCTGTTCAGTATTTAAATCAGTGAGAGTGTGTATCTTGTGTGTTTTTTACTTTTTATTTATTTATAAAAACTGTGTTCCGATATTTAAATTAATTGATTACCCTTAAGATGAATGTGAGTAAAACTGGAGCAGCTCAAATTCTTAATTAATTGACGATGGACGAATCCAAAGATATATTGCAACAAAGCTGAGGATTAGTCGTTCCAACGTTGAGATGGTATATGAACGTTATCAGGAAACTGGTATATTTACACACAAGTCGAATCAGGACGGAAAAGGTTTACTTCGTAACGCGAGGATCGTTTTTTGTATCTATGATCAAGCTTTCTTGTCATTCTATACTTCCATATTTACTGCATATAGTAAACTCGTGCTTCGTGGAAAACTTCTTCCCTGACTCTTGGAAAAGGGCTATTGTGAAACCAATACCGAAATCGAGTAATCCCATGGGTTTTGCCGATTTGCGTCCGATACGTATTTTGCCTGTGGTCTCTAAAATTATTGAAAAAATAATGAACAATCAATTAAGAGGATTTTTAGAAATGTACGGGATCATGCCCCAGTTTCAGTCAGGTTTTCGAAAGAAACACAGCTGCACTACGGCATTACTCAATGTTACTGATGATTTGTTGAGTGCTGCAGATTGCAGATAATGGAGATGCTTCGGCTTTGGGACTACTAGATTTCAGTCGAGCTTTTGACACCAACCATCACAACTTACTTCTCTCAATTCTGGCTTATATCAGTTTGTCACGATCTGCTACAAACATGATTATAGACTGGTTTCTAGGGGAATCCCACAGGGCTATATTTTGGGACCAGTCTTATTCGCGATTTATACGTCCTCATTTCATACGGCGCTTCGAGGCTGTGGGATTCATGTGTATGCGGACGATATTCAGATTTATCGTTCGTTTCCGGTCGCTAATTATCAAGTAGCAGTTAGTGATATTAACCGTGACTTAAATGCAATTGCTAAATTGGCGTCTCGACATGCGCTGATACTGAATTCATCGAAATCAACAGTATTGCTATTCGGTAACAGAAATAGTGTTTCCTTTCTTCAAAGAAGAGCGAATTTTAATATTTATGGCGTAGACATACCTATAAGATCTGAGGCGAAGAATTTGGGCGTTGTATTGGATACTCGCACGATATTTGAAACGCATATACTTAAATGTGTTAAGGTTTGCGTACATGAACTTAAAATTAATTTTTTCTCACAGGCACTGTCTGACTGTTGAGACTAAGCGGAGCTTGTGTGATTCACGTGTATTATCACATTTTCTTTTCTGCAGCGAACTGTATGATCCGTGCATTACTGTTAATACCATGTCACGCATCCAGAGGGTGCAGAATTCGTGCCTCAGGCTAATATTTGGCATAAGGAAGTATGACCATGTTTCTCACAGGCTCGTTAATGTGGGCTGGTTGATTATGAAGGATCGACTAACTCTGCGGATGGCTTGTCTTTTTCATAAGATTATTTTGTACAAGCGACCCGAGTACCTGTTCAATAAGATATATTTTCGGACGGATGTTCATAGTCTAAACCTAAGGTTTAGGGGTACTTTAACGCCGCCTATACATCTTACTGCTATGTATGAGCGTTCCTATTCATACCAAATAACGAAAGTATATAATGCCGTGCCCGACGAGTTGAAACACCTGTCCGCGGGGCGGTTCGCGTTCTTGTACAGGACATTGCTGCTGTCAAAATAGACTGCTCCTCGCTCTCTCATATCACCTGCAACAACGCTTGTGTTTGTGTTTTTCAATATTTAATTTGTTTCGTATGTATTGTATATATGTATATATGTGCTATTTGTGCACATTTCACAGAATTTAGGTTAAGTTACTTTAGGCATGTTTTTCTTCTTAATATAATTCAAGTTTATCCGGGTGTATAGGAAGAACAACTGTACTCTTACACAGTTGATATACATTCTGTGTTTTCCAAAGTTAATGTTATAGTTTTTGAACTTTTCTTTTTCTCGTACTCACTTTTATCTTTTATTTTTTATATTTTGTAATTTATTTTAATACAATGTTGTTCTTTTTTATTTTGGAAATAAAGTATTATTATTATTATCTACTGCTTATTACTGTGGTAAGAATATATATCAGCTTACATGAGGTACGTGAAACCAATGCAAGTGAGTGTACAGTAAGAAGACGGTTAAAGGAAGTCAACTCGAAAGCTTACCTACCAGTGATTGGTCCTAAACTTCTCCGACACCATCAAGTACGCCGACTTGAATTTATGCATCAAACAATGCAATGCAAAAACAATGGAGTTCCGTTAGATTTAGACTAGTCAAGAATTTTCTCTTTTGGTGCTGATGGTCGTAATCGAGTATGGAGAAAACCAGGAGAGCTTTATGATTAATCTGACTTTTCTCAAGTTTTCAAGGAGGTGAAGTAATGGTCTGGCCTGGTATTCTTTGAGAAGTCCGTACAGAATTAGTCTTCATCGATAGAGGCACTATTACAAAAGACCGATACTTAGAAGACTATGTTGCACCTTTTGCCCCATTCATTGGTGATGAATTTATTTTAATGTATGTTAATGTTCGCCCCCACGTGGCAAGAATAGTTATTGACTATCTTGAGAAGATGCAAATAGCACCATTTGAGCGGCCTTCTCTTCTAAATCTGATCGAGCACAGTTGGGTCGATCAATGTCTATGAATTTAAAATTACAATCAATAACAGAAGTCTAGGAATCTATCCAAGAAGTTATAAGAAGTATAAATGGAAGAATGCAGGCAGTAATAAGAGAACAATTCTTATTAAAGTACCCGAATAATGTGCTTTAATTTATTAATATTCCATTGTTTTGCTGTTCATTTTTAGTCACTGTAAATTAACTTGACTACGCTTGTTAATAGTCTTATGATTTCTTACCAATGCTAATTGTATGAGCTTTGCAGTGTTCCATTTCTTAATAAATTAATTAACAACAAAGTGGTTTTATTTAAGTTTTAATTAGTTATACCACTTCTGAGAGAAAAAATTAAAACATATTGCTGTGACTCTTGCAAATTGAGGTTTATATAAAAATAATTAGAATTATTCAATCAATAAGTAGGTAAGAATCAAGGATGCATCCTAGTGCTAGGCCTTATGCTAGACTAAGATTCAACAAATTTTCTGCTAAATAGTAGGTTAGGCAATTTTACATTCAGCTAGCTCAGTTTAGAATGACTAAAGAAAAATGTTCTCTCAGGGGCAGAAAATATAAATAAATTCTCCAATCAATTTGAATGCTCTTTAATTATCACCAGGTCAGGTAAAGAAAATAAAACGAAAAATGCATCTTATCATCTAATCTATTAAAAATAAATATTAAAGAATGAGAAATTTTAAATTACACAAATATATATATATTTACAAAAAATTAATATTTCAAAACATCATCTAAAACTACACATATCATAATCAACTAGTCAATATAATAAAGAAATTATAATAAATGAAAGCATAACGTCGAGAAAAATTTATATTTTAAATATAAACGTGATTATCATTATTTATATTCGTCATAGATACATGTAAACAATCAACATCTTTAATAAAATAAAATTTATCGCCTATGATGGATTGTACTGGAATGTGAATAACCAAAAATTATGCAATTTATTATTTACAAAAAAAAATATGAACATTAAGGGAGTGGCTTTGCCCTAATTAGTTCTGCCTGGCGCCTTAGCTCGCTCCCAAGACAGTACCATCAGAAAGCAAATTCACACTGGTAGGTACCCCAAAGTTCCACCCTACGAGTATGCTTTTTTTAACTCGTCGGACACAACCCGAACATACACCACTATGTGCTCACCCCTTAAGGTATATATATAAATTTTAAATTTAATAAAATAAAATAAAAGTCTTTGTGCATTTAATTAATTAACTCAGCCCTGATTAGTTCTGCCTGGCGCCTTTTCTCGCTTCCAACACAGTACCACCAAGACTAATTCGTGTTTTAAGGATTCACCAGGACTCCATGCTATGAATTAAACAACTACTTAATTCATCGCACACATCCCTGATCTATTACCCAACACGTTAATATCAAACACACAAGTACTATAAAATATACTTGATATACATAAAAGAAAATATATATATTAAAATAAAACTTTACCTCTCTTTGAGATTCCAATACAAAACACTACTCAAAAAAAGTTGGTACAACACTATACACACATTTATAACAAACATTATCAAATCACCTTAATTCTTCGTACATTACTTCAAACTCATCCATCATTAAAAAATTCGATCACTGTTCACTTATTCTATATATACATAAAACAAAATTATTAACCACAAATCCTCTAATCTGGTAAATAAAATAGTAAAGAAAAATCTTTATATAAAAAAAAAAATTGTTACGCTATTCAATTTGATCATTACAGTCACTAAAATGTTTTATCATAATGCATGGTGTAATAACCCTACATATAAAACAAAACATTCTAGAAAAATAAAAAAAAAACTCAAAGTTTTAATTAAATAAAACTGTTCCATACATAAATAATTGTTTCTAAAATAATTAATTAAGTTTCAATGTGAATTGAGCTCTAAATTAAAACGATATCTAATTCATAAAGTTATTCTCAGTACAGTAAAATTATTACGGAAAATATTACAAGTTTTAAGTCTTGTTAAAATTTTTATAAGTATCGAAAAATCTCTTTGAAAATTATTCTAAGTTCAAATTCATGAATAAACTTTTAAGTTAATATAACATTTAGGAGGAAGAAGAGGTTTTCATCTACTTCTCCTTTTTTCCTCTTTTGAGTGCGGTTTACACCAAGCAACTCCGCCGTTTTCTCCACGGTCCCGGTCTTATATCGATATTTTTCTTCACAAAAACGCCCGGTTCTGTTCGGCAGATACGATTCCACTTCCAGAAATACATAGCTGCAGTGCTGCAGCACTCAGGAAACCAGCGCATTACTAATTTTCAAAAAGATAAACAAATATGTAAATATAAACTTGTTTACACGTTCATGACTCATCCAATGCATCTAGCGGAAAAATATTGTTTTCGCCGAGCCACACTATCGATCTCTCCCGGTCACAGTATTCTTCGTGCGGGAAAACACTTTCTTGTTATACTTCACGTAACATTTTATGCTTATTTTAATATTATGACTTTTATAAAAATTATGATAACATTCTAATATTGTTTTGCGTAAATAAAAATTGAATTTTGGCAAAATATTGACTTAATGAATACTTATATACACATCATGATAAAAATAAATAAAGTAACAATTAATTAAAATAAATCTTGAAGTGAACTTGATTATATCTATTTATAATCTACCACCAAACTCAAGGTCACTGCAATATGAAAGTGGTTCGAATTTTTTGCTCGCCAGTGTATTATTGTATTAATTTTAGAAATTAAGTAATTAACAATAATGGAGAGAAATTGTCAAAAGGAATTTGATGATCTATATAATCAGAAATTGTAAGTATTCATAGAATAATATTTTTTTTCTACTCCCATACTTTAATTGTATTATTAGATATTCCGAACCTGTACTTTAATGATGTCCATTACGATACAGATTTTCATTATAATACAAGTTTATATCCAATAGGAATGCGACATTCCAATATTCAAACAATATTCAATATGGCGACTGCATATCTGACAGATATACAAATTAAATAAATGTGACAGTTCTCTGCAATTTACAAGTAAGTACTTAAAATTTGTGCGCTTTTGAAAATATAAACGGTAAAAATGAGGGATAATGACAGTAAAATGTAAAATTTGAGTCCACTAGAAATTATGGAACAAGCCTTAGTAACCACGAACAATTTATTACCAGCTAAATTCGCAAAGGTGCATGGAAAATTTTAACCTTAATTTGTGAAATGGAATGTTCAAAAAATAATGTTTTATTAAGGGGTCGTAGAAAAAATAGTGTATGCAACTCGCATTTAATGGCTATTAAGATATTCGTATTCATTACAATACTCGGCTTAGCCTCGTATTTTTCTAATTTTCTTACTCGTGTCTTAATAGCTATCATTAAATGCTCATTGCATAATATACTATTATAATGGTATTATCGCTTCATGTATCATGTTTGTATTTATATCACAGAAACAGCAATATGTTTCTAGAATATTGTAATTGTATGTCAAGTTAAAATTTAATAATTTATTCAGAATAAAAGATGATGTACTCTTTCTTTATATAATTAATAATTTCATTTCAAGGATTTATTACGCAAATACCTAAATTTAAAATAACTCTGTCTGTATATGATTCGAAAAAATTAATGTTTATATTGACTTCATTTTATTTTATTAAATACCCATCCTGCACGAAACATAAGAGTATAATCTTAAAGCATCGACCCCTGAGCAAAGAGAGTTCAGGATTGCATGTAAGTTGCTACTTTGGAAAGTTAATAAAAAAAATGTCGTACTAATCTCATAATTATCGTAGAACATTCTAATTAGTGTCAGCATAAGGCTATATTCAGTAAGTGATGGGAATAATAGTTATTGAACATTTTTTATATTAATATTTTAAATTGAATATACAGGCTGATTCAAATTAAGTGCGCACCATTGCTAACTCCGTTATTATTAATTCTAGAAAGTAGGTTAAATTAGGAAAGTAGTACGTTTTTAATGTTGATTAATATGCTGTTCAGGAATAAACAATTAAATAACGCATTTCCGGGTGAGATTGAATATTTTTGTTTTTTTTAATAGAACACCCTATATATTTTTAATAATATTGATTAATAATTTAATTTGTGATATAAAAGTTCCTATGCACTATTGTCTGAAAACGGATAATAAAGAAGTTTTTTTTTGCTGACTAATGCAGTTCATGAATAAACGATAATAAAGGAGATATTGTGGATTGCTGTTAACGTTAGTGCTGATCTTCTTAGCTACCTTATAAAATGAATAGTGGACTTCTTTCATTTTAAACCAACAAAAGAAAAACAGTATGCTATTTAACATTGTCAGCGACTTACTGAGTATAAATCTCTTGCATGCATTTTTTCGCATAGTAGTAGTTCTTCATTTTACTTAGCGTTGTATACATTTGTTCTATTTACGTTGTTTAGTGTTAGATATCTAACTATGGTGTTTTCTCATTTGGAACAAAATGCGATATGTTGGAAGCAAACATCGTGTCCAGTAAAATTTCAAAAAGGACTAGCGAACATTATGCTGAACGATATCCTTTATGACAGCAGCCTGATCAACGTTACTTTCGAAAACTATACAGTCAGTTTATACGACATGATTGCTTATTTGAAAAGAAAAGAACCAAGAAAGATATCATCCTCAATGAAGAAGTAGAAACTACGGTGTTAGCATATTTTGAAGCTCATCGTAAATTTTTGTATTAGGGATGCTATGAAAGAATTGAGTGTAAGTTATTTATCAATCTAAAGAATTTTGAAAAAGCATAAGTATATCCCATATAAGTTCCGAACCTCACAAACATTACTACCCGGAGGCTTAGCGAGGGATTAACCTTCTGTCAATGGTTCGTACATTTCTGCAACGACAATTTAAACGGACCACAATGTATTTTATGGAGTGATGAAACGAATTTTTCAAATAGAGGCATGCGTAGTAGCAAGAACAGTCACAATTGGTCCCAAGAAAATTTACTAATAGTGCGTCCATATGCTGCACAGGTTCGATTTGGTATTAATGTTTGGTGCGGATTGATAGGTTTAATAGTCGTCGGCCCAGTGTTCTATAACGGTATGTTGACAGAAGAAATTTATCTGGAATTTCTTCGTAACGTTCTGTCGGATTTCATTGACAACGCCAATCTTTTTGGAAAGGGATTGTGATATATTCTGTGTGTCGGAGCATTGGTGTATTTCAGGGACTATAGAAAACATTAAGTTGCGGGGCTTTTGCTTGATGGATAGTTTTTGTAGAAATAATTATAGGCACGGTGGCGTAGCAATTTTTATGCGCAATAATATAGCTCGATATAGTAGTAACATTGACGCAATTAAGGAACTTTCTGTCGACCTCCACTTTGAATGTGTTGTATCAAGAGTGGGGTTCCCTGGTTTGAGGTTGCTGGTGGCGGCAATCTACAGGAGCGGTAAGGGTGACTTTTCAATATTCTTGAGTAAATTAGATGAAACTTTGCAGTACCTTCAAAGGTACAGGGGATATAACTTAGTTCTGACCGGTGATTTTAATATTAATTTTCTATCCCCTACATCAGATGTGCTTAGGTTTGAGGACTTGATTAATTCATATGGTATAATAATTACAATAAATGAACCTACTAGAATCCATAATTGTTTGGATAATATATGTGTTAACACGACTTTCCCTGAATACAGATCAACCGTTGTGCATAGTGGTTTATCTGACCATTCTGCACAGAGGTTGAAGTTTGTGTTGCATTTTCAGCAAAAAAATTGCAGTAAAGCTACAGTTCCATACAGGCAATTAAATAGGATAGAAAATATTACTCATTTCAGAGAACTTTTGCTGAATGAAAATTGGGATGTGCTCGCAAGCAATCTGTCGACAAACCACCAATATGAGCACTTTACTGAGAAGATCAGTCATGACTTTGAGCAAGCCTTTCCACTAAAATACAGATCTGCTCATAATAATAAAGGTAATAATGGATGGATAACAAATGGAATTAGAATATCTTCAGCAAGGTTGAAAGGGCTATACAAACTAACATTGACAGGCAATAATGAAATTATGGAGTATTATAAAGAATATAAACAGTTATACAAAAGGGTAATTACCAATGCCAAAATTTTGCATAACAGTAGACTTATGACTAGGTCCGCCAATAAAACCAAGACAGCGTGGTCAATCATAAAAGGTGATGGCAATATTAAACATAAAGATAGAAACACCTTAACCATAAAAATAGATAATGAAACTGTTAAAGATCCGAAAATATTAGTGAACCACTTCAATAATTATTTCAATGAAATTGCCGCTACAAGGAGAAAAAAAGTTTGGTACAAGTAAAAAACACACATGTACTACATCCTTCTTCTTTCAACCTGTTTGTGAATTGGAGCTCGTAAATATTGTGAACAAACTAAAAAATACATATTCTTCGGGTGACGATAAGATTAGTACTAATCTATTAAAACAATGTGTACATGAGCTTTGTAATAGTACGGTCCTTAGTTGGTCGCTATATGTAATAGTAATGCCCCTTCAGTTGGTCGACATATTGCTGTAATATTTGCCTTTAAATGAAATTTATATAATTTGTTTATTTATTTGTTAAATAAATAAATAAAATTGAAGTTTATGCTAGCTCTATAGGCAAAACAACATAATTCATTATCTCTCGTGGGTTCTACTGTGATTTACTTCTTTCCTTACTTGTTTCTCTTTCGTTATTATTTTGATGTTGTGTGGGATAGGGTTATAAATAACTATGACACCAGATTACTTATGTGAAAAAAATGTATTATCTGTTTATTAATTACAATAGATAAAATTTATTGTTGCCTGTATATTATTTATTTTATTTGTTTATTTACAATTCTATATAAGTAGCAGTTTTCATAATAATATCGTGTTCGTTTATTTTAATATGAATTCAATCAATACAGGGTTTCTCCACCTTCACTCTTTTCTTACGAAGGCCTGTATATTTGGGCCAAATTATGTTGACTTGATAATGAAAGTACTGACTAATCGGCTTTATGCAAACATTCACACGTACTACATAAAGCTTGGATCAATCACCACCCCAGATACATTCCTAATGCATCACAAACTAATTGTCTAAACCTCTATTCTCACGGAGACTTTAGATTCTTAGTGCGAAGCTTTTAGGCGTTCCTGTTTATAAAAGTTTGAATATTGTTCAAAGCTGTGCTTACTAATGTCTTTTTTAATGAACACTGGTCCGTTGTGCAAGTATTCGCACACAGTACACTATTAAGACTAATGTTCTTTATTTTTAATAAAAATTGTGTCCCTATATTTACGTTCTATTATTTAAATAACTAAGTATTAAAAGAAATGGAGTGTTTAGAGAGAACCTGTGTATTTTTGATTGAATTTAATAGTTATAACAATATTATTTACTACTCACTGCGTAGATTCATATAATTCCTCGAATTCTTCTTGAAATTGGTTTTCCATTTTTGTGGATTCTTCCCTCCTTGGAATCTTCTATAAATTTAATGGTGACGCTCACTTCTCGCAAATATGGCGACGAGAAAACAATTGGAAATTATTCCTATAGAAGCGTGTATGCTTCTTGTTTGTTTGTGAGTTGTTAGTTAGTTTAGGTATTTATTTATTTATACTGCGGTAATAATGGTAAGCGTGTAGCAACTCCACTTGACCATTACTCGCTAAACACGTAGATGTATTATCAACTTCAAGAGACACTATCACTTTGTTGTGTATTAGAAGTTTTTAATGTCACAGGTACCAGCTAACAACTAACTATTTTCTGTTGTCACTCCCTTTTTATAGTTGAAAATAAATGCCGCTCGTTATTTGATTGTTTTGCGGACCTTTATTTTTGAATTGTTCGTTGTGGCGCCTCTAGCGGATATCTCGATACTTATGCCTTGTCTCTTCTTCTTCTTGTCGTATTTTAGGTTGGTATTTATTTTTATTATGTTCGTTCCTGACATTTGATATCTTCCACATTCACCAACGACAGTATTTGTTGTTGTTCCATTTATTTATATCTAATGTGCAGTAAGTATATTCATATTTATTTTGATGTTTTTCTTACGTTATTTTATTCTTTTTTTGCTATCGTAAACATTCATTGTACTTATAAATGTATTCATTGCTACTTTTATTGTTTTGTAGGTACATTCTTCGACCAAGCGCTAACCTTACTCGTATTTTTGTTTTGGTGCTTTTAATCGGAAAGAATGGAAAGAAATTGGATATTGTTTCGATCGCCAGTCCCTCTGTCTGTGGCTTCTCTGTCTGCTCCGTTCTCTCTTCGAACCATTTTACCGTCCTTGGAGAGTTTTGTATGTTTAATATGCTGTAATAAATCATTGCTTTTTATATTAATGCTGCTTATTCCTTTGGTTACAGATGTTCGTTTGTATGTGCACTAAGTTTGGAACCATGAAAAGGATTGCTATTATTCGCATTATGATGAGAATTGATACTTTTGTTGTGTATATTAAAAATGTTATACGATTCTGTGCTGTTCTTTATGATATACTTTATTTTAATATCCTTTTCAACGCAAATGTATGTATTTTATTTGTAAGTTACATGAGTGCATTAAGCCTCTTCATATATTTTACGAGTATATCTTATTTTAAATACTTATTTTCTAAATGGTGTGTGTATATATATAATCTTAATTAAAATACTTATATTCTAAGTGCATACCTGTGTTATCGTATGATCTAATAAATTTTATTTTAAAATAAATATTTCTTAAACTATGAGTGTGTTTTCTTATTGCTAATATTGATTTAAATACACGAGTATATCTTAGTGTCAACATTAATTATATCTATTTCTAACATTTTATAATTATATACAATATTGTCTTAATTTCTAAAGTAAAGTTCACGGCAATATGTAATAGTGCGGCCCCACGTTGGGCGCCATATGTAATAATAAGTGTTTAAAATATAATAAAAAGACTAAAATGTCCCAAGGTTGGGCACCATATGTAATAGTACTGCCCTTTAAAGTTAAATAAAAATGAATAAAATGACTCAACTAAATAGAATGACTTATTGACTGCTCCGCGTAATTAGCTCAGATAAATAGTTCGGTTTTGCATAAGACTCTCAATTTCAAGACGGTTCGGGTAATTAGACACTAAGATTATTTATCTGAACGTACTATTACTTCTTTTTTAAAATCCAAATTTCTTATATTAAGGTAGACAAATAATACGCAAAAGGATATTTAAACATTATTAATATATTGATTATAACACCATCAACACAGATCAGGTTACAAACAAAGGTTATAGAAACAAAACACAATTCAAATGGTACAACACAATACAAATTATGCATCAATTACAACATGGGCAAATATAATAAACAACAATGCAATGACGCTTTACCTATACAGTATACCATGGATTTAAGTAGATGCTAATTGAATTGTTTTATAAAAAAACATGCATGATATAGGCCTTTAATTCAAACAACGTTGGGTACCTTTATACGATGCTGTGACGCTGGAACGGTGTTTTCACGGGCAGCTTTCCCAGGGTAGACTGAAATCGTCGTCTTCTTTGTCCCGAGATACGGCACACACTTATTTTATTAAACATATATCTCTTTTCTCACCAGGCTTTTATATCACTTTTAACTAATGCTTAGAATTACTACGTTTGTATTCGCACTGTTAGCCAGTGAGATCGTTCCCTTTTCTTGGGTGCGGTCCAGTGTTATTTTACTTAACGGGACCTGCAACCTACTTCTTTACGGGCTAGGGAGCGTCTGCCTGCCTCCTCCTTGCTTACGGCATGTCACACCGTATTCTTACTCGGGGTTTCCCCGGGCCACCTATGTGCTTTACTTTTCTGCATCACATTCAAGGTTCCACGTGTCGGTTGCACACAAACTGTTTCTTATCTATGTCGCATAACTTCCTGGCTGGCTCCGATATCATTGGCGCCACTTGTGTTTTTCTTTCTTTCACACCGATACACCTACGCACTATTTTTCTTTTACATATACAGAATTTATATAGGAACATTTTAAACAGGAATATAATAATTTAATACAACTAAATGAATAATACATGTTTCCCGATCTGTGTTGATTTATTATCTACCTTAATATCATAATATACATTACCCAATATAAATATTTTGGATGTTATATTATATTTATATTTTATTCATTATATACAGGGCCTGCCGTTACAGCTTGCGGTTCCTTTAACACAAATAATTAACAATTCAGTTATGGAGGGTGTATTTCCTGAGAAGCTGAAGATCTCTAAAATCAAGCCGTTATTTAAGAACGGTGATAGGCAATATATATCGAACTATCGTCCCATATCTATACTGAGCTCTTTTTCTAAAGTTTTTGAAAAAGTCATGGCAGTAAGGTTAATAAAATTTCTAGAGCAAAATAACAAGCTTAATGATAATCAGTTTGGTTTTCGTAATGGACGCAACACCTCCACTGCTATTATTACATTTTTAAAATATCTGTACAGTGATATGGATGAAGGGAAAACATGTATAGGAATCTTTTTGGACCTCAGCAAAGCCTTCGATCTTGTAAACCATCGACTGCTGCTTGAAAAACTGTATAAGTATGGGATTAGGGGAAATGTTTGGGACTGGTTTAATAGCTACCTTGTAGGAAGAGAACACTATGTGGAAATTGACGAGACTTGCTCTGGTAGGTTGCATTTGGGGCGTGGTGTGCCACAGGGAAGCATCCTCGGTCCATTGCTCTATATAGTATATGTTAACGACATGAACGTGGAAAGGGCTGTTTTGTTTGCGGATGACACATCCATGATTGTGAGTTGCTCAAGTGGGACGGATGCTGTGAGATGCGCGGAAAATAGTTTAATCGCGGTAAGCGAATACCTGTCTCAGAATGACTTAGCTATAAACAGTGAAAAGACCACTTATATGGACTTCAGAACAAGATCGTATGACAGAGACACTTCGAGTTTAATTAGATGTAACGGTCACAGTATCGCACAGGTGGATAGTACTAGGTTTCTAGGGGTTACCATTGATTATACATGCAAGTGGAATGAACACATTGATGGCATTTGCAAAAAATTATCTTCGTTCTGCCACGTTCTCAGGGTCCTTAAATCTGGGGTGAGCCCGGATATTCTCCTAACATATTACTTTGGCCAGGTCCACTCGGTGATGTCCTATACGATCTTGGCATGGGGCTCATCGTCTGGCCTGGATAGAGTATTTAAAATGCAGAAACGTGCAATACGTATTATGAATGGGGTGGGTAGTAGGGTTAGCTGCAGATCACATTTTGCCTCGATGAGGGTGTTGCCGCTACCGTGTGTCTACATCATGGAACTGTTATTGTACGCGAAGGACAATCTAAATAGTTTGACACATTTGAGTAGTTATCATACGTACAACACGCGGAATATATTACAGTTAGAGATACCGAGGCATAAACTTGCATTTTATGAAAAGAGTCCACACTTAGTAGCTATAAAAGCATATAACAAGCTACCAAATAACGTAAAAAATATCGGGTGCAGAGAGATCATTAAACGTACAATAAAAGCGTATTTGTTGCATGGGTGTTACTACTCATTGTCAGAGTTTTTAAATGAGATCTGAATTAGAATTGGTGTTTTTGTATTAGTTTGTATCCATATTGTCTTTTTATGTATGTTGTATATGTAATAGCTTTGTTGACATATCCCATACTACTATGTAGTCGAGAGGACAAATAAATTATTATTATTATTATTATTATTATTATTATTATATGATGCGCCAAATTTATACTTTCAACAGGACGGTGCTCCTGCACACAACTGTCACTTAGTACAAAACTATCTCAACGCCACTTTTGCCAATACATGGATTGGTACCAATGGTCACATTCAATGGCCAGCACAGTCCTCGATTCTCTCGCCTTTAGGCATTTTTATTTGGGGATATTTAAAAAATAGGGTGTACAAAACGCGGTACAACACCGTTGCAAACAAGCTCAGAATTAATAATAACGGAGATAGCAATGGTGTGCACTTAATTTGTATGACTTCTTTATTATCCAATTTAAGACAATAGTGCATAAGAACTTTTATATCACAAAATAAATTTTTAATCGATATTTTTAATAATATATAGGGTGTTCTATTTAAAAAATCAAAAAAATCACTGTTTCTCTGAAATGCGTTATTCATTTGTTTATTCATGAACTGCATATTAATCAACATTAAACACACTACTACTTTGTTAATTTAAGCTACTTTCTAGAATTAATAATAACGGAGCTAGCAATGGTGCGTACTTAATTTGAATCAGCCTGTATACATGCCTCAGGAATAAATATTATCAAAATTTGTATGAAAATTTGAATTAAAGCTGTTGAATCAGTACCTATTATATGGAGTGTAAATACTAATTTAATGATATATAGTATATAATATAGTAATATACTGAATGGTTAACTTAAAAATAAACATGAAACAGAGCATTTTGATGGACAGAAGATGTGAGAATTATAATATTTTATGCTAATGAGACTTAAACTGGTTTAATATGGGGGTAGTGTACGTAACACATATAATAGGAAATCTTATCGTAATTTTATTAGATAAACATTACTTAGCAGTAATAATAAACAAGCCCGCATAATCGCCGACATTAAGAAAATATTGAGTTTATATTAGCTGATAGAGCTTTTAATATATGTAAATTTAGATGCAAATATTTGATTTCATATTCTAATGTTATTTTTCAAGTAAACTGAATTTTAAAGTACAAAGAGAAAATTAACATACAATAACATACAAGAAAAACATCTATTTTTTTATATTATACTTCTCTCCAGCCACACCACCTTAATCCAGGACATCCCAAAGCAACACAACATGAGCATTAATGAAACGACAACCGGCCGCACCCCCACACATGTTTATTCTTTGTTTGTTATGTAACAATAGTCTCTTAATATTTATTGAAACGACAATAAGGAATCTCAGTAACAATATCAACAAAAAATAAATTATCGAACCAAATGTATGGTATTAATTTGTTTAAAGGAAATGTTTAAAGTAACAAAATATTTTTTCTCCAACCGTAAAAAAAGTATGACATATTTTGACTGTCAGGAGTATTTAAGGTTGTCATTTTCCATACTGATCCAAGAAAGTGGTATCTAAGCAACAAAAATATTCACTTTTAATCCTAGGAAGTAAAAGTGGTTATTTTTAATCCTAGGATAAAAAAGTATTCATAGTTTTAATTTATTATTTAACGATTTTCATTTATTCACATTAATGTTGAATGTACAATTTAAGCACTTGTTAAAATTAAATAAACCACTGCCATCAGTAACCCCATTCTTAGAGCGATCTAAGCGGTCCAACACGTTTTCTGCAATTGTGATATTATTATCAGAAATGATATCGGCGCTTCGTCCAGTACTACCACTATCATCTACATCTCCCAATATCCTTTTCGCAATGTTTTCTTTGTTCAAACGTGACTCTTCAATGTAGGATTCCGCCACAGTGCTTGATCTCCAACCTCCGTGTCTTTTAAGACATGTTAAGTCACCACCGCCGTCAACCAAAAGAGTAGCAGACGTTCGTCGTAATGCGTGTCCGGTATACTCTTTCCAGTTGTCCAGATTCAAAAATTTTGCTACTTCTTGCGCGACGGCACTGATTTTGTGAATACCAACCACCATTCGATGACACTTTCCATTAACATATCTGAGCAATAATCGACGTTCTACCAATCTGGGTGGACGTAAAGCAATATATTTTCGATAAACACTTAAATAATTTTCTCCCAACACAGTAAAGGAACGTGACCTCTTCGATTTGGTATCGGGAATTTTTATAATTAAGGCGGATTTCACATCTTCAACATTATCAATTCTTAATTTCACGATTTCATCACACCTCATTGCTCCTGCAACCCCCAATACCAAGACAACCTATAAAGAAACTCTTTAAAAATGTTATTCTTTTATTTTGAAAGTACCTACCTTCTGCATCAAATATAAATTATCAGGTGCATTGTCCAAAAAGTTATCCACTTGCTCCTTTGTAAATACTCGCGACTTTTTTGGTAAATATCCCTCACTCTGTCTCTTGAGAAAAGCACGCAACTTTGAATATTTACTCATATCGATTACCTTCTTTGTATCCAACGTTGACCGCAACATGGAATATTGTGACCAAAGCGTAGACTGCTTCATTTTATTTGCTAAGTTTGAGAAATACACTATAACTACATCTTCTGAATACACCTGGACATTTTTTCCTTTGTACCAATCAATAAACCGTTGGTACGCGTACTCATAAATTTCTCTAGATTTCTGCGGGAGAAGATTCAAAGAAACTACTTTCGCACACTCTAGTATGTCTTCAGGAATACCCAAATCTTCATTAGTTTCCATTTTTACAAAGTTTTCAACAAATTGGACCACTAATAATCACAAATGAATGCAATGACAACTAATGTATGACTAATGTTTGACAACATATCCATGACAACGTTACCTACTTCATTTTATTATCCCAGTGCATGATTTCGGTTGAATAAAAAATAGACTTCGTTTTATTATCGCAATGCATGATTTCGGTTGGAGAAAAAATAGTATGTTCCATTCGGATTAAAAATGTCTTTTCGACTCGTACAATTTTACATTCGCTCGGCTACGCTACGCTCCGCCTCGCAAATGTAAAATTGTACTCGTCGAAAAAAGAGACATTTTTAATCCTAATACAACAATCTACTATTATATTATAATAAATGAAAACATACCTACTTTATAAAATAAGTTTTACAAATATTTTTGCAATAATAATTGCAATCGTTTCATTGCAGTAATTGAGGCAAACGTACAAAATGAACATTATTATTTCCCATTATTTTACCAATTTCATTTTATTCTTTAGGGAAAGCACATTCTTTTTTGTTTACTATTAAGCTAGAAGTTTGACAGTAGCAAATATTACTCGTTTAACCCACAAACCGAATCCAACATCAGGTTCAACATATAAAACAATAGCACGTCAACAAGATATGAGTTAGGTCAATTACACTAAAAATTTAACAAAAAACAGGATTACCTCCGAACGGAATTGCACTGAACTTATGTTGTTTCACATATTAGCCAGAAGTTGATTTTGGTCTTATAATCCCTTATAGTTTTAGATTTCTTAAGTTGTTAGTCGGTAAGTAATTGAAAAGTCTTGGAAGCACATTTTTTCTTTGCTACCATATCGCGATTTAAATAGTTTCTTACGCACAAAAGCGAATTAAACACTTTCCTCATTTAATAACTGCAAAGCTACACTGACATCCTCACTTGTTTCCCCATATCAAAATATTTGATTTTCTTTTGAATCTCATTAACATGCACCTTCCACGAGAAGGATTATCCCTAGACAGTTTTTGTTGTGTCACCTGTATTAGGATCTCAGAGTTACAATTTATATAAATACTGATTTCACGATTCTGGTGAAGGCATTCGTTAATGTGAACCCCTATTCGAACGTTATGCTTTCACGGGGCGTTGCGATGTGCATAAGTTTAGCTCTTTTTGTATCTATCTATTAGATAGTTTTTTGTTATGTGCCCATAGCTGAAATCTGTAGAAGTCTTCTTTTATCTTATTAATTGCATTTGGTAAGTCTTTATGTGCAGACAAGTTCAGAGTATCATCAGCGTACAGGTAATGGTCACAAACACAAAAACACTGGCTAATGCCGTTTACGTAAACCAAATAGAGCAAACGCCCCAAAAATACTGCCCTGAGGGATACCACAATTTATATTTTTATTATGAGTAAGTGTTTAACTGCACATATAAATTAGGAGATAAAACTGTAATTCAAATTTCAAATGTCCGTTTCAATTCTATAATTGCATGCTTTAAAATAATCACTTATTTTGAATATTTGTCTGTGTTTTGATATTTATCTCATAAATAAATTGATTATTTGAAAACTTTTCGCTCTCTAGTATATTGCTTTTACTTTTGTTTAATTTGTATTAGCTTATCAATCGAATGATTAACATTTTTAAGTTGAACACAAATTAAATTAACCTAAAGTACATATATAAATCTATGTCCAAGTGTGCATGAAAAGGTATACGCACCAATACAGCTATATACGCACGCATACACCGACAAGCTAGATACTTGCACAGCATGTTCTAACAATATCGTTAATTACATGAATTGAATCAGACATCACAAGTAGCTCACAACATTAAAATTGCTACACATAATTGATATAGGCAATTTAAACAGCACTCCGCGAAGACAAGCGTGGTACAAGAAAACCCAATTTACCCAGAAGCCACGGGCAGTCAATATTGTTATGAATTAAGCCATATAAAAATCTTACACTTGCTATGTTACGCCTAGTGGCAAGTGAGACGAAGCTAAATCTACTGAGCAGTGCAAGATGATCATATCCTCTAGGAGGATGAACACCATCCGACATGAACACTAAGTATTTCAGAAATCTACGCTGGACGTTCTCAGTAATATTAGTATGCGCAGCGTAGACGGGGCACCAGACTAGTGATCCGTACTCAAGTTTAGATTTCACATATGAGTTATATAATAAAATTAGGCAGTTAGTGTTAGTGAAGTTTCTACAATTTCTATATATAAAACCATACAATCCATATGCACTGCCGATCATTTCATTAATATGACATACAAAAGAAAACCCCGTATCGAAATATATGCCCAAATCCTTTATACTATTGCAGAGTTCCAGGGTAATATTGTTTATTGAATAATCATATCTAACAGCATTGTGTTTCCTAGTAAAAGTCACGACTTTACACTTATTGATATTAAGATTTAAAAAATTACTTTTGCACCAAGCATCTATGCTGTCTAGATCATGCTGCAGTCTGTGGCAATCATTTATTGACTCTACACTACAAAATATTTTCAAATCATCAGCAAATAATAGTGCATTACAATCCAGGAATTGGTATGGTAATGATACGATGTTACGATAATGATCAATACTAACTTGTAATCTAACAGATTTTTTCTACTCCCATACTTTAATTCAGTGGTTCTCAACGTGGGCGGTAGCGCCCACCAGTGGGCGCTGGAGGATTTTGGGTGGGCGCTGTACGATGTAAAGGTAAAGCTACACTACACAGTAAAAAATTAGTAAAATCATACAAAAATTCAAAATGTTTAATATCCGCGCTCACCAATGTTCCTATTATGCATTGTTAACCCCATCGTTGCTATGGTTACGTATATGCTGTTTCTATTTCTGTGCTTAACTATGTTATTGTATGTATGACGCAACGCGCGGACTCTGTGAGTCAACGTGAGTATAGTGGACCGCATCTCGAATGTTCCAAGGTCGAGAGAGTTCGACTTCCAGAGAATTCCACGCAGTGCGGTATATATAGCGAAGTCATTATTCGCATGATTCATTCTATTTACGATAGTCAGCGATAACGTTCGAACAGAGACAAATATTCAGTGTCCGATAGTTGTCTGATTAATTAACAGAGTGTTAATCAAAAATATTGTACATTTAGCACACACGGTTCTGTTATAAAATAAACAATATATATTTGAGCTGAATTAAAACTAGGTAGAGCAATTTTTATAATCGAAAACCGTTTATTACAGGTAATAATCATTTATTGATGTTGGTAATGTTTTTAATAACTCAAATTATTTTATAAATCTAACTTATACAAAATACTTTAATTATATTGCTCCAACCAAAATTGTTTAACATTGTTTAACATCGGTCTTTTTTACACGACAGCAATGGCCCCTCCAGGCAAAAAGCAGAAGGTGGTACGCCAGTATTCGGTCGACTATATAGCCTTTGGTTTCGTACCAAGCCCAGCGGATCGCACAAGACCGATGTGCCTCATTTGTTCCAATGTCTTCTCAAATGAAGGTATGAAACCCTCTCGTATGCGTGACCATCTAGAAAAGATGCATTCGGACAAAAAGGACAAGCCCGCAGAATACTTCAAAAAACTGCGTGATGACAGGGAGAAAACTACCCCGTCCATTTCGTCTGCTTTTGCCAAGGCGACAGAGATTCAGCGTGATGGCCTGCTGGCATCGTATAACATTGCATATATGATTGCAAAGGCTGGCAAGCCGCACACTGTGGGGGAAACACTGATTCTGCCTGCCGTGAAAGAGGTGATTTCGACTGTCTTACATAGGAATGCGACAGAAATAGTGAAGGCTATCCCCCTTAGCAACGACACGGTCTCCAGAAGAATAGATGAGATGGCAAGTGATGTCGAAATCCAGTTGGTGTACATTCTCAAGAAGACCAACTTTTCCATCCAGCTTGATGAATCGACTTTGAGTGATAACACTGCCCTTCTCATGTCTTACGTGAGGTACTTCGACGAAACTGGGGAAACAAAAGAGGACATGTTGTTTGCAGAGTCTTTACCTTGACACAACTGGTACACCCATCTTTGCTGCTGTCAAGAAGTACTTTGAAGAAAAGGAAATCCCGCTAATCAACATTCACTCCTGCGCAACAGATGGAGCACCAGCAATGGTTGGGCGATACAAGGGGTTACTTGCTCTTCTCAAGAAGGAGCATCCAGATATCATCTGCATACATTGCGTAGCGCACAGAGAGCATCTTGCAGCGAAACGGCTGACCCCCAGCCTTCATGACTCTCTCAATCTCGTGATCACGGCCGTCAACGTAATAAAAACAAATGCAAAAAGCGATCGACTATTCCGCAACCTCTGCCAGGAAAATGACGAGATCTACAATCGGCTGCTGCTTCACACCGAGGTGAGATGGCTCTCTAAGGGCAACTGCTTGGCTCGATTCTGTGAAATGTTCGATTCAGTTGTCACTTTCCTGCAAGTCAAACATGAGAAGTTGGCCGATGAGCTGAAGAAACACAAATTCGACATTTTCTATTTGGCTACAATCTTCAGGAAACTCAACGAGTTGTCTCTCCAGATTCAAGGTAAACTGGTGACACTCATCGACTGCAAGAGCGCAGTGACCACCTTTATCGACAAGCTGGCCCTTCTTCGCAGTAATATCGTTAGGAAAGAACTTTACCAATTTAGTGAAATTAATCAAATGACAGAGACACCCACAGATGAAGATCTTCTTCGATATGGGGCTCATCTTCAGCAACTAAAAGAGGACCTTACATCGCGCCTCCAAGACCTCATCGAACTGGATGTACCTGCCTGGATCACTGACCCGTTTGGAGTCGTGCTGGAAGACGTTGACGTTAAATTGCAGCAGGAGTTGGTGGAACTTCGCAACAACGAGGATTGCAAAGTCCGAATCAAAACAGGCTTCAAGAAACTCTGGCAGAACCACACCATAGCAGGACTATTCCCTACAATGTGGGGAATTGTTCACAAGACTCTCGTATTCATTACAATACTCGGCTTCGCCTCGTATTGTAATTTTCTTACTCGTGTCTTAATAGCTATCATTAAATGCTCATTGCATAATATACTATTCTTCTTAGTTTCAGGCTTACATTGTAAAATTCAATCTTTTTGTATTCAAAATGTAACGTGTACTTGTATTGTATATAATCAGATTCTGAATTAATGTAAGTCTAAATCTGAAAACAGTCCTACTGTAATTGTTTCCCCTCTTAAAGTAATGATTATAAATAATACCTAAAGGTATGGTTTCCTCCACGCCGTTGAAGGTTGCGTCTGACTGTTGCGTTTAACAGTTACCGTTGACGATTCGCGTTGGGTGGTTTCTTTTACCGCCGTCGGCAGTAGCCAGTTAGTGGCTGCTGCTTGTATAGAATGGTGAAGTTTCGGTTGCAAAATGAGTAATAAGCGGAAAGCCATTTGTCTCCTTTTGTTATTAGATGAAGAAGAGGATGATGAAATACTACGTAATGAAGTGAAAAGAAAGAGAAAAAGTCATCACGAACTTTTTAGAAGTAGAGAAAAAGAAGGATTTTTCAATGTTTTAATAAATAAAAGATTGAAAAATGACGAAGAAAAATTTCGACAGTTTTTCCGACTTAATCAAGACCAGTTCTTATTTGTCAGCAGTCTGATTGAAAGAGACCTCAAGAAGGAGGGAACACATGCTGTTAAAAATCCAATAACAGCAGAGGAGAAAGTGGCAGTAACTCTGAGGTATGTCAAACTAGGTTTGTATGTTTAGCTATATTTTTCATTTCATTTACAAGCATGCAAACTTAAACTGGTACACGAAAAGTTAAACACTAGACATAATATAACTTAAAACAAGTTAATTCATGGCAATAATGCACTCACAAAAGGGTAGTCAGTATCAATTTCCTGGGGTGGATGTTGTGTAGTACTAAAATACTGCTGGAGCGAAGACCCCGTAATGGGACTCTCTTTCTGCTGAGTCGATACGGTTTGTGGAAATTGAGCTTCTGTGACCAGATTAAGAATTCCAATTTTTAACTCTGCAATTTTGTTCGGAGGTAACTTTTTAATGGTCATTGCAATACTTTTCATGAAGACATCTACATCGTCTTCTTCGGTGGCACAGAGCTCCTTGAGTAGTTTGGTTCGTTCCTCAGCCCTTTTTTCGATTTGTGTTAGTAGAATATTTTGATTGTTTCGTTTTCGAGGATTCCTCACACTGGTTGAGGGTGTAGATGTAGATGATCCACTCGTATACCCACTAGTTTTACTCACTGGTTCCTCAATGCACCCATGTCCCCTGGTGCTATCTGCTGCTTCAGAATCATGATCGTAACTGGCCTGTGTTTCCTCGTCCTCATGCTCTAAATATTGTGAACCTTGTGTTGAATCCATTTCCTGGGCGTCCTGTGGCGATTCCGGAGCTTCCACAATGGTACTCTGTGATCTAGAAATAAAGTAAGTGTTATTTGGTGCCTGTTGACATACAAGCGCCTACCTTCTCTCGTACTTTACAGTTGCTAGAAATTTCAAGTGTTCGTATAAGTACCATTTTACTGGTTTTTTCGCGTCTCGCGGCTCTCCGGTTCCTAACTTTTGGCTCTTTTTAATTTTCATAAAATTGTCCTTGATAGCTCGCCATCTTTTTTTACACTGTTCCTCTAAAAGAATATGTTCATTAATCACTCATCAACTCTTAGTTACCTAATTTCTAGTTAAAACTATTTTTGTTCCAGGTATATGGCCACTGGAGAGTCCTTCCGGTCACTTGCATTTGCATTTCGCATATCTCATAGTTACATTAGTGTGATAATAAAGGATACTTTGAATGCGATGTGCAGACATTTGATTTCTTTATTCTTGCCGTCGCCAAATCTCGAAAATTTGAAAGAAAATTCCAGGGAATTTTTACAGAAATGGAACTTTCCACATTGTGTTGCAGCTATCGATGGGAAACACATAAGAATTTTCTGCCCAGACCAAAGTGGTTCACTATTCTTCAATTATAAAGATTATTTTTCGCTAGTGCTACTTGCCATGGTTGATGCAAATTCTAGATTTGTAGCCGTAGATGTAGGTTCGTATGGCAAAGAAGGAGATAGTGGCATATTTGCCAAATCGGCCATGGGACGACAAGTTTATTCAGGAAACTTTTTCCCCCCTAATGAACTGCTAGCAGGTTTAAATAAACCAATGCCCTACGTGATCCTTGGGGATGAAGCATTTCGCCTCCATAAACATGTGATGAAACCTTATACAAAAGCAGCGGCACATGCAGATAAAACAAAGGCAATTTTTAATTATCGACTTTCCCGCGCACGAAGACTGTCTGAAAATGCTTTTGGACTTCTTTGCCAAGTATTTAGGGTATTCTTTACTCCAATTGCAATAAAACCGGAAACTTGTGATAAACTTGTGCTAGCTGCATGTTGCCTACACAATTTATTACGCGATGCATATTTAGAAAAAACTGGACAACCATATTATCATTACGATCCAAATGAAAAGCCACCAACCGGATTGGTACCTCTGACAAGAACAGGTGGCTTTGCAAATTACGACGGATTTCAGATCAGAGACGATTTTAAAACTTATTTCAATCAAATGGGGGCAGTAGAGTGGCAAAATTATCATGTAAATCGTTTGTCAAGTACATAAATTAAATAAAAACTACATTCACCACTTACCAGATCTTCCAACATTCTGTTCAATTTCTTTCCAGACATTTCCTTTTATTTGTACATTTTTATAATCCTTGTGTTCACTGTCATAAATACAAGGATATGAAGCCACTATTGTTACTAGTTTCTCATCTTCAGCGACCGAAAACTTCATTCCTGTTCGCAGGGCCATAGCAAACAAGTTATTAAAATTCTATTTGAGCACAGATCAGGTGTTGCGTCTTGCGTTTTGACTCCTCTGCCAGCAGTGCGCTCATGAACGCATGCATTCGACGGTTGCGTTGGCAAAATGCACTGCGGCGAGGAAACCGCATTCATGTCAACCCCCTACCAGCAGTAGTTGCGTCCAACGGCCGGCCGTTAACGGCAACCGTCGACGGCGTGGAGGAAACCATACCTTAACAATCTTATATAAATCAACTGATAAGTTCTGTATATTTGTATTAAAAGAAAATGTGTGCCCACTTAAATAGTTTTGATATTAGCAAAATATTTGATATAGTAGGCAAATTGTAACTTCAGTTGAATATTGTTCAGTGTACGCCGAGGAATCACTGAATTATGTAGGAAAACTAAAAGGAAAGAACCTTTCACATACACGTATTTAATCGCTTAATTTACATATTTCAACCTGTATAGAACAGAAACGATACGAACGCTGTATTAGTGACACTAGATAAAATCAGAAAATTAAATAGAAGTTAATGTATCTACGTAACAACAGTAATGAACGCTAAGTAGTTAAAGCTAGAGTAAATCAAATCCGCTTTGCGTACATATCTGTACGTACGTACATCTCCATCAATGCACGTTTCTATGTTTGCGTGATTCTTTTTTCTTCCATTGTATGTACACATTTATTACTCAATACACAGACATGTCACGTAATGTTTAATGCATTCACATCGCTATAGTTGCCTTTTAATTATTTAAACATTATATTTTCCAGCAGTGTGTTATGACTTACTCATAGAGAGATAAAACCTACGCACTTAAAACCGCTGTTAGAAAGCTCTTCGTGGAATATCAACGTACTCCTTTCTACATTTCATTGAGTCACGATGATTTGAAGGAAGCAAAATGTTGCAATTCTGATAAACACCAGATTATACGGGTATGCTCACGTCATTGCGAAGCACGTCAGTTTTGACAGTTGTTGTCTTGACTGTGTTTTAAGTTCATTTATAATGCTTTTTAAATAATATTCCATTGAATAAATCAGGTTGTGCTATTTGTAGTTTCTGTAATCACACTGTACGTAGTCTTAAATTATATTAGCAATTATTCTATAGTATTTTTAAATCAAATCATAAGACTTCAAGATGTATTTATTAATTTTTTTTTGCAAAAGCTTCACTTACATTTTCAATACACAATCGAAAGAGTTTATTTATGTGTTGAGATAACTACAGTTATATGCATTGACCATTCTGTACATGTGGAATGTCAATTTCGAAGACGGGGGCATTATCCTGTGTGGTTTACCACTAGAATCAAGAAGAAACTTAAACTTAAAACGTTATTATCATTGCAACACTACTAACAGCTTCTTCCTCAAAAATGAGTTTCTGCATTTGTGGAGCGAAATCAAAACTGAGATGTCCTTCTCGTATCCTGCAATAGTGTCCAACAAATTTAGTTGATAACCCTATATCATTTTGGGATATCGTACATGCCAAAAATACAGTTTGTAGAATCCCTGGCAGGATGCATTGTTCTGATAGCGAATTTTCTGATCCCCAGACGATTATTAATACTTTAGCTTCAACTTTTTCTACCATTTACACACATTATGACGGTAATGCTGACGAGTTACTTGTTCTGCTGTACCATCTTTTCATTTAATAAGAATGATGTTATGAGAAGTATAAGAACAATAAAAAATACTACCACACGACTAGTAATTAGTGATGGTAACCAGATGGCGACGCGAGTCTACTGTTAAGTTTGAACATGAACTGATTGCAAGATTATTTGCAAATGATATGCAAAGAATAAAATTATGTACAAGAAACTAAGGAAAGAGCTTTTATTTCACATAATTACATGACCTTGCTATTAATAGTGTTTGATTTTTTACATAAATATTTTGCAGCTTGGATTTTATACTAATAATAATAATAATAATAATAATAATAAAAATAATAATAAATTTATTAATTACCCCACAGAAAACTACAAGAATATTCGACAAATACATTACAGATTATGAAATAATTATGAAATGATAAATTACAGGATAATAACAAAAACAAGCATATTTAATAAATTGAAAAATTGACACTAAAATCGCAATTATTACTCATGTCGCAAATGTCAATCATTTATAGCAGCGTGGTATAACGGTGCTTTGTATAGGATATTCGTCCTGGGCGTCCGAAGTCCGAACCATAAATGACTTGCTTGCTCTCGACTGAAGACATGGCATCAGGATGTTCACTCTAGAAAGCAACTCCGGAGCATCATATACACTGAACAGTAAGTAGGCTATTGATGAAGAAAGCGCTGATGTCAGTTCTACCCTCGGATAGTGCTCTAAAATTATGTCTCAAGAGCAATGCGCCGTAGTCGGTATTCCGAATCGGATAGAAGCCATCTTCATCAGAAGAATCTTCTTTGTACCCTTTCAATTGCATTCGAGTACACATGGTATATCGGGAACTACACCGCAGATGCGTATTATAGTTTGCTTATAACGAAGGCATTAAAAGGAGAACATGCAGTATGTAAGTTGGTAAAACAATTACTGTTACTAATAATGAAGCCAAGTACTTTATGTGCAAAAATGGTAATGGATGATATATGCTCACCAAACGTTAGTGCCGAATCAAAGAGAACACCCAGGTTTTTGACGGATGACAAAGTATATATATATAGAGAGAGAGAGTAGTATAAGTTGCTTGTACTTGTACAATGTATGTTGATAAATTAAAATTACTGTTTTAAAACAGAATTATGGGTTTGTAATCAAATGAAACACTATAATTTGATGTTTTGTGACGTTTCGATTTTATTTCAAATCTTCATCAGACCTATTTTTTTTATAAATATACTTTTAATTGTATGACGTCCTAATTTTAATGAATTTTATAAACGTAGTGAATTTGTTTTTAATATGTAAAATTTGTAAATTATACACAACGCTGTGATGTTGGTTTAATATGTTAAAACCTATAATGTTTACACAACACAGATGTTATGTGAGTATTGCCTTAACACGATGTAATTATTTAATGACTAATTTCTTTGTTTTTTCCCATTGGGGTTTTTTATTATATTTATAAAAAAAATAGGTCTGATGAAGATTTGAAATAAAATCGAAACGTCACAATACATCAAATTATTGTGTTTCATTTGATTACAAACCCATAATTCTGTTTTAAAACAGTAATTTTAATTTATCTATCTATATATATATGATTCTTATATTTTTTGTATACCTATATCAAATTATTTTTGTGTTATCGCATTTTGTATGTACATGGTGTATGTTGTTTCAGAAAAATTGTTTCTTACCTATTATCATTTCTGATGAAGACCAAAAGAAAGGTCGAAACGTTAAAAAATAAATCAAACATTATAAACTAATGTATGTTTATTTAATGCCGAAAATGCCCAATGCTCATCAAGAGTTTAAATAATATATAAATACGGCAACAAAGAATAGAAAATATATATATATATATATATATCAAAATATTAATAATAAATAATGTAATTATTTACCCGCACTATTTCCAGTTTTGATGAATTTTCCAGGGTCGGTTGGCACGCAGGTTGACAATGTCTTCCTAGTGGCGATTTTGGTTGTAGTCCTCAAAACTGAGGATCTTCCAACTGAAGCTACAAATGGAGGTCTGTCACCTGATGGTCTTCCGTTTATGCTTATTTCTCCAAGGTTTTCCCACCTTATTTCTTGGCTACACCGTACTGATGACGACCAATTATTCAGAAACACGTGTCTACGGTTGCTCTCCAGCGGGATTACCCACTATTTTCTATGACTACATATATATATATAAAAGAAAGAGAAAAATAATGGGTAAATTCCGCTGTAGAGCAACCGTAGACACGTGTTTCTGACTCATTGGTCGTCATCGGTACGGTGTAGCCAAGGAATAAGGTGGGATAACCTTGGAGATGTATGCAATATACGGAAGACCATCAGGAGACAGACCACCATTTGTAGCTTCAGTTAGAAGATCCTCAATTTGAGGACAACAACTAACGTCGCCACGAGGAAGACAATGTCAACCTGCGTGCCATCCGAAAACCCAGGAAAGATAAATAAAAGGAATTATCGCGGATACATGAAATAAAAGAAAGAGAAAAATAATGGGTAAATTCCGCTGTAGAGCAACCGTAGACACGTGTTTCTGACTCATTGGTCGTCATCGGTCCTCAAATTGAGGATCTTCTAACTGAAGCTACAAATGGTGCTCTGTCTCCTGATGGTCTTCCGTATATTGCATACATCTCCAAGGTTATCCCACCTTATTCCTTGGCTACACCGTACCGATGACGACCAATGAGTCAGAAACACGTGTCTACGGTTGCTCTACAGCGGAATTTACCCATTATTTTTCTCTTTCTTTTATTTCATGTATCCGCGATAATTCCTTTTATTTATCTTTCCTGGGTTTTCGGATGGCACGCAGGTTGACATTGTCTTCCTCGTGGCGACGTTAGTTGTTGTCCTCAAATTGAGGATCTTCTAACTGAAGCTACAAATGGTGGTCTGTCTCCTGATGGTCTTCCGTATATTGCATACATCTCCAAGGTTATCCCACCTTATTCCTTGGCTACACCGTACCGATGACGACCAATGAGTCAGAAACACGTGTCTACGGTTGCTCTACAGCGGAATTTACCCATTATTTTTCTCTTTCTTTTATTTCATGTATCCGCGATAATTCCTTTTATATATATATATATATATATATATATATATATATATATATATATGTATATATATGACAAATTGATATTTTGGGTTATTTACCGCGTTAATTCAAATCAAGTGTACATATACGAAATAATTCGTATATGCATAAGTGATATGAAATGTAATGCATATCTACACCACGATACACTTATACCGGTATGCTCACTTTAGTTGTCAATGACGTCATTGAGGAGCAAGTCAGGTTGACAGTTCTCATATGGGCTACATCATGGCTACATTTTGACGCAGTTTCAAGTTGTTTTATCGTTTTTTTAAGTAATTCTCTATTTAATATGCCAGGTTGTGCTGTATACGGATGCCGTAATTACAGTCGAAAAAGTAGAGATAGCCACATTAAATATTACAAGTTTCCCAAAGAAGAGACGGTACTAAATGTATGGTTAATTGCGTGTAAAAGGCAGGATTTAATAAATTTGAAAAATGGTATTTCCACAAATTAATAATATAAGCAATTATTGAAGTACTCAGGCAAAGTGATATTTTTGAATGCAATCATAACTACTAAGATGTTTTAACTTTTTTTTGTATGTGTTTGAATTACGTTTTCAATACACAATGCAAAACAGTTTATTTTGTGAGTTCATTGTTAGACTATGTTATCGAGGGGCTATGCATTAATGATCTGTGTAAATATAAACTGAAAATAGTAATTGAAGTATAAATAAATGTTTCATTTAGTGAATAAAATCATTTCCAAAATGTAAATATAGATATTTATTTAACATATATTTTGAAGCATATAATATTTTCTTTTGCACACATGTAAATACTATTTAGTTAATCGCATAGTTCTGATGTATTCGATATTGGTAATGTACAGCTACATCACTTTTAATAGAAGGGTCTTGGGTAATGGAAGAGAAGATAAACCAACATTTGAATGAAGCAAATACAACTTCGCTGGAGTTGTTATGTTTAATATACATATTTTACAAGTATGTTTTCAATAATTATAAATTACCCACTGAAATATATAAAACTAACTTCAAGCCATAAATTAATCTTGATTCTAGATTAAACAATTGTAGTAGTCACGTATTTCAAAATTTTACCTAATAATATTAAGTTAAAATAAAATTGTCAAACTTAAATTTTATCATTGTCATGTATAACAAAATTTTTAATTTGAAGAGATTTTATAAGATTGTTTTTGTGTTTGATAAAAATACTATATTTGAACAGAATACAAATGTTTATAAAATGCAGATAATGTATTATATGTTGCTTAAGAAAGATACCATGGGAGTTAAGGATAAATGTTTGTAGAAGGTACGAATTCTAATTATGGTAGCTAATATAAAAAACGACTTTGATAGTTTAAGAAGTTTATTTCAATTCAGTTCGAGTCAATGCTTTTAAAACTATTAAAGAAAATGCTATACCATTCTGTATAAGATTAAAATCCAAATACTACTCTCACTCCTTGCGTTAACGAAAAGCAGCCTGAAATAGTTATCAATAAATTAAAAATTCTTAATAAGCAAAAACCCTACCTATGTTGCTACGATGTATAGAATACCACAAAATACTGTGTGAATGTTCGCAGATGTACAAATGTGTTGCTCTTAATGTGACAGTCTTGGAAAAGGTACCAAATCAAATAATTCACTTTCATAGGTGGTCAGTAAGCATCGGATACTTTAAAAGCTTCAAAATCAGTCTATGTTGATGTTTCACACATTTTACTGCTCGATCTTAATTACTTTGATCATCTGTGTATGTTTTATTAAAGCATCTATTTCTTGCTTTTTAAGGATTTTCAACTATCTTTTCTTTAAATCTGGAGACTGCATCAGAATTTAAATCTCTGTATGATTTACTGGAAAATTGCAGTAATTCTTGTTGGAGTGATGTAATGAAAACATGATTGCTTAAAATGAACGGAACAGATACATGCTACAATAAGTTGATTTGTTTATTACGAACAATGATAAAATCAGATTTCAGGAAATACTATTCTTCAAATTTATTAAATCCTGCCTTTTACACTCAATTAACCACACATTTCGTATCGTCCCTTCCTTGGGAAACCTCTAATATTTAATGACTATCTGTACTTCTTCGATTGCATTCACGACAACCGTATATAACACAACTAGGCATATTAAATGGAATATAATTAAAAAAAAACGATAAAACAACTTAAAACTGTGTCAAAAATGAGAACTGTGAATCTGACTTGCTCCTCAATGACGTCATTGACAGCTAAAGTGAGCATACCGGTATAAGTGTATCGTGATCTACACCACTAATTGCTGTCATTGCAAATATCAACGTGTAGACAGCTGTTTCGATCTAACCTTGATCTCGTCAGTACACGAAGGTGATATTTGCAATGTCAGACAAACTTGGATTTCCCGCCTATATACTTGAATTGGGTACCAAATGCCTATGAGAGAGACTCCCAGCGGCATCTGTGATCCAAGATCAAGAACGCAAGGAAATGTTCTTGATCTTGAATCACTGAACAAACGAATACAATTAATTTCCAGGTTTTCCACAGCTTTATTTGAAATTTGAATGTGTATTTATCCGTCCGAATACGCATATAATAAACAAGTTCTATGTATCCTGATGTTTTATCGTGTTATTTATTTTGTATTGTTTTTTCTGGTGGTTACTTTTTGTTGTTTTTTTAAATCTGTTCAATACTCGACGACCTCAGCATAAATTTCCTTGATATCACAGTGATAAAACACAACAACACAATTCAAACAGCATGGTACAACAAACCCACATCATCAGGACGCTACATGAATTACAAGGCAAATTGTCCCGTCACCTATAAGAGAAATGTGGTAACAGGGTTAGTAGTTCGAGCAATAATGTTAACAAGTCCTCAATACCGACCACAAATAATATCAAAAATACAGGCCATGTTAGAACAGAACAATTACCCAAGAGCATTTGTTAAAGGGATCATCAAACAGAGATTACATAAAATATATAACGAGTAGCAAAGAAGAGAAAATCAAGTAAGGCAATCACATAAAAACGTTACGTACATACCGGTTCCAATATATTGCAGGGCTTTCGGAAAAGATAAACAATATTGTAAAACCATATGACTGTAAATTGGCTTATCGAACCAACAACAACTTAAATCACTTGTACACAAGCTTAAAAGATCCCATTCCAAATTCAAAACGTTCACATGTAGTATATGGTATTCCATGTGGTGATTGCAACAAAGTATACATTGGCCAAACCAAACAGTTGTTAGATGAAAGAATAAATGGACACAAGTACGCAAAAAACCAAACGTCTCTCAAAAAACACAGAGACAAGATGAAACATAATTTAGATTTTAATAAGGTTAAAATTCTCAAAACAGAAAGAAATAATAAAGCAAGAGGTGTCCTCGGAATGATTGAAATAAAACGTAACAACAACACAGTTAATGATAGGGCAGAAATAGGGGGACTTTCTAAAATCTACTTTCCCATTTTATAACATAATTGCACGCAGTATATGAGGTCGTCGAGTATTGAACAGATTTAAAAAAACAACAGAAAGTAACCACCAGAAAAAACAATACAAAATAAATAACACGATAAAACATCACGATACATAGAACTTGTTTATTATATGCGTATTCGGACGGATAAATATACATTCAAATTTCAAATAAAACTGTTCCAACGTGGAAATTAATTGTATTCGTTTGTTCAGTTACAAGGATTAGTTTTGTTTTTATATCTAAAAATATAAAACTACTTAAAAGATCGCATAAATCATGCAATTAAGTTCAGGGGGTGACACAAAAACAACAACGTGCATCCATACATGAAAAACAATAAATTACATATTACGGTGAGTTAAAAAAGTGTTGGTATAGGATGCGTTCTGTAAATTTTTAATGAGAAATTGTATCTTTTACAGTTATTCTGGTTTTACCGCTAGACAATTTTAACAAAATATGTTATATAAAAAAAAAGTGTTTAACTGAGGAAGTCAGTAATAAAATTGTCGAAACGTTTTAATTATATGATTTTATTTGTTAAATTTTAATATTTGACAAGGAATAAGAAACAGGCCGCTAATGCCAAGATTTTTAATGTTTTTATTATTGTGTGTATAATATTGTGTGAAGGATTTATTTCTTTTTCCTTCTTTTTTAGCCGTTTTTATTGAATATATAGAGAAAACATTCACAAAATAACATAAATTTTAATAAGAACAAATACACTAATAAAATAACATCATAGTGTCTTCAATACTGAAATATTAAATGTGATTTATTAATACCGTCAATTCTACAAAATGATATAACTACTATGCTTTAATAAACAAACAACTTACACTTGATATTTGTAACAGTTGTGTCTTCAATACTGAAATATTAAATGTGATTTATTAATACCATCAATTCTACAAAATGATATAACTACTATGCTTTAATAAACAAACAACTTACACTTGATATTTGTCACATATAACATCTATTATATTATTGAATATACGGCAAAGAAAAATCTAATTATATTATATATATATATATATATATATATAATAGTTTAAATAAATTTTAAAAACTTTAATAAGTAGCTTTTGTTGAGTCCTAAGTATCTTTAAAATTTCAGGATCCTAGCTTAAACCGTTTCAACAACGGACGACACCGAGTTCGTTCCCAAAGCAGAGAATGAATAGTTGTAGAAAGAATGCAGCACAATATTCAAATGTTCCATCTGCACATAATGTTGTTATATTTTCGCACATAAATTGTAAATTCGTTTTACAGGAACATATTTTGAGTTTCGTCATCATTCATATATAAAAACTTTTCCTGTTTGCTTGTTTCTATTGGCAGCTGCTTTAACTGTTGATGTACGTAGCATATATTTTTTGCAAATTTTGGTAAAATTTATGTTCTCGCTTGGTATATATTCTTTCTAATACAATACGAAGTGTCTCAATGTGCTTATTTTGCAATTCTTTATCTAGAAGTTTCATAAGACACAGATCAACAACTGCTTTGTGTTTCAGACCATTTCTTAATATATGTCTGTCAATTATTTCAGTTGAAACCTTATCATGACTATGTATTGCCGAAATTTGAACTACAATGTTATCAGCACATTCCGTTTTAACAAATGCAAAGTTGTTTAGAACGCGATGTACAAGTCCATCTTTTCATACCATTGGCCAGCTCTTTCTGAAATGAATATTTATAACCATCCAACACCAACACTTTTTTAACTTTTTCACTTTGTTCAAACTGCACAACACTCATGGCTTATTGGAATTAGTAATTCAATTTGAAACATAAAATGTAAAACTAATTGTTAATGCTAACTACTTTGCCTGATAAACTTTCACAGATTTTGGGGTAATTGGGGGTAATTAGTGGAAGGGGTAACACCACCCGCTCATTCCAACATCTTTGGGAACGAACTAGGCTATAACCCGGGAACGAATTTGCGGATTTAGGAACGAACTCGGCTCTTCCCTCAACAACACCAACCCGGTTCCATAGTTCTTTTCTGAACCTTAAACATACTAGAAACGGGTGGGGAAGCGCGCCATAAAATTATTCCGTAATTTACCGAACTAAAGAAATTTGCATAGTATAACAATTACACAATTTTTCTAATTTGATAGCTGCATGCATTTAATTTTTTACACAAGTCACCTCCAATTTAATTCTGAATTACCAAAAATGCCTAAAAGATTAATAGTGTCAGCATTCCCCTGAGTTATCTTAAATATTATTTTCAGCGTTTTAATATTATTTAATTTTAATTTATTTGTACCAAAACACTCAATAACTATTTTGATCTATGTTTCTTCGTACACAATTAAAAGTGCCTTTTAAATCTCCTTTGGTTATTCATCTGCAAATATTACACTATTGAAACATTGATATTAAAAACCAATCTTTCATAAAAATAATAAACAAAATTGCACCTAATTCAGAGGCTTGGGGGACTACTAATGCTAATGAAAGCTAAGGGATTCGCGGAATATCTTATCTTTCACATGCACCACAGCTGACGGTTACTCAAGTATAATTTAAACAATCAGATTGGTGTACCTTTTACCAAATACAATTCCAACTTAGCCAAAAGAATATCATGATCAACATAATCGAAGGCCTTACTCAAATACAATGAAACAGCAGAGCACTCCCATGACAATACACTTTACACAAAATATTTAATATAAATGATATAATAATAATAATAATAATAATAATAATAATAATAATAATAATAATAATATTTATTAAATACACACAAAGGGTACAAAATTAACTATTATAAGTACAAATGCATAGAAGCTAAGGCAAATCTACATTAAAGAAATTGAAATTTCTTGCTGCGTGTACCAGAAGCGCCTTCCATAAAACATTTGTCCGGACCGTCGGGACCCAGAGGAGCCGGTGATGCCTTGAATGGAGACGCGGTACATGAACATCCATGCTGGAGAGAAGGTCGGGTGAGTCGATCCTATTTGTGAGGACGTTCAGTCCAAAGGACATACTTATGCTTGTTCTTCTTTCTCCCAACGAAATGAAGCCGTGCGCCTCCAACAATTCACCATAATCAACACTACGCGCAGGATAGAGCGTATGGTATTGTATATTTTAATATGATTAAGTGACTGCTTAAATTGGATTGACAAAATATGTAAAATGTTCTTTTTTCAAAATCTCATATTTTTAATAATTGCTTTTAAATTTAATTGGAATTAACTTTTTGTTAAGCATTTCAGTGGTTTTCTATATGGTCGCGTATTAAATAAAAAATAACTACTCCAACTCTGCTGCAGTATGGTTTTGTTCCTTATTTTTACTTTATGCTCCTGGTACAATTAAATTGACCGACAGGTACAAATTAAGCAACGTGTAGTCTAAATACTACCTTTTGCTTCGTAGAGTAACTATTTCTCTATATAAATAAAAATATACACATGTGTAAGATACTGAGTGGGCCACCGAAAACGAAACAGATTGAATATCTCGAAGGAGAAAACTTTCTTGAAAAAACGGGAAAACAGGTCGATTTTTGATCCAAGGGGGACACCCTTCCATCATATCTTGAACTGTGATACGTCATTCCCCTCCCCTCCATCACTCTAACCATTACAATTTAAATAGGGAAAGTAGTATATACGATACATCATTGAAAAGGTAATTGTACGGAGAATTCAGCAAAGTGATTGTTGGTTGCGCTATTTTTGATTTTAGCGCCCTCTAGCGGAAAAAAAACGGTTACGTATTCCACAATGTGACACATCATTTCAAAGCTAATTTTATTAGCAACTAAATACGTAATATCTTTGACATTTATTTGTCATCATTCTCAAGTACAGACTGTCAGTGTCTTTTGTAAACTAATAAGTTCGTAGTTTCTAATATTAGAGCTCTGCAAGGTGTTTCGATTATTTAATTTTTTTCAATTGTGCATTAAATTGCTAATAAAATTAGCTTTGAAATGATGTGTCACATTGTGAAATACGTAACCGTTTTTTTACCCGCTAGAGGGCGCTAAAATCAAAAATAGCGCAACCAACAATCACATTGCTGAATTCTCCGTACAATTACCTTTTCAATGATGTATCGTATTTAGTACTTTCCCTATTTAAATTGTAATGGTTAGAGTGATGGAGGGGAGGGGAATGACGTATCACAGTTGAAGATATGATGGAAGGGTGTCCCCCTTGGATCAAAAATCGACCTGTTTTTGCGTTTCTTCAAAAAAGTTTTCTCCTTCGAGATATTCAATCTGTTTCGTTTTCGGTGGCCCATTCTGTATATGTTGCCATGAGAACATCAAAGAAATATCGGTGGACTTTTTATTTCATTTTGACAAGAATATTTCTTTTACTAAACGACATGTGAAAAGTGGTACAATTAGGCAACTCTCCTTATATCTGCCAATCTTCCATATATTACGTATGAAAACATGTTTATTATTTTATGTCACATTAGACATACAAGAATCACTTCATATTTCGGCCTTTATTCACTTGACTTTTTTTTTATTGATGACAGTATTCCATTCTATTGTTTGTTATCTATTATGATGTTATGGTGAAGTTCATTTGTTCGTTCTTATTTAAATGAGGAGCACCTCAGCGCTCATCAATAAACAAACGGGCAGTACAAAAATATCTGCAGAATATGTACATCAGCGAACATCTTTCTTTAGATTTTCTTTGTATTTTCCCTCATCATTTCCATTTTTCTCAAACAGTTGAGTAAATTTAATTTGCATGATGTATTCGAAGAGAAGTAAAAGCAGACGCAGAAGTATTTTACGCTCGATTGATTGTTGCTATACCTGAGAATAATTGAAATGACGATAATATTTGTCCTTGTAAGTTTACATGAATTAATTGGTAATTTCCTGCACGTTACGTCCTTAATTAGTTTTCAAAGTGAAACTCTTTAATTAGGACTAAAATTCTACATGAACTTGCGTCTAATCACAAAGTTTCCTTTTTATCCCGATGTTGAGTTTTAATTAGAAGAGACAGGCTTTGATTTGCAAAAAAAAAGAATTGAGAAATGGGCGTGATCGAAATACTAGAAAGGCAACAGATCTTTGATATGCATTTTATCAATTAGCTAGATCTAAAGCTTCGTTAAATCTTATTTAATTTTTAAATGAAAGGTCCTTCAATATTAATAGTTTTAATTAATTACTCTCTACCTTATGGATTGCAATAAGTATTACTTTATATAGCTTTGGTGTTTTAGCAATATATTTAATGAGTGAGCTCAACGTTTTTGGTTAGTGTATGACTAATATTTCCACCCGCGTTTTTTATTTCTTGAGAGCCGCCCGATTAGATGATCAATCGTGGGTCTGTGTTTTATTTAGGGAAAGGGGTTATATACAGGGTGAGTTTTTTTGAATGTTTAGCATTGGGATCTCAGAAACTACTGGAGATAGAAAAACGCTTAAATGGGGAAAGATGCGCAGTTTTACGAATTTGATTTAAAACTGCTTTTGTTTCTCCGATAACTTTCATGGCTTATTAGATATTCAAAGAAAACTAAATTTTACGTTTTTCTTTAAACATGCTTAGCATCGTTAATAGTAATTTTAGAGAAAAAGTGTTCAGACAAAAGTTTTAGATAATTTTACGCCAAATAAAACTATGTAGCTAATATTTTTTTTTCGTTCGCCATTATCGAGTTATGACACAAACTTGTGTTTTTTTAAATGGAAACCATAGTTGGTTTTGACATCATTAAAAAGCTTATTTTTTGCTGATTACAATGATATAAGGTTTGATATGGTTATTTTAAAAAATAAAGAGGATATAGACATTTTTATGGTTTTTATGGAAAACAATTGAATTTCGAACTGATAAAATACAAACCAAACGAAAACTTATTTTGAAATCTTATGTAGTAATAAAATGAAAACTATAAGAACTTTTATTAAGGGCACACAACATTATTAATGTTCAAAGATACCTCCATTATTATTAATACACAAATTGCATCTCTTCACAACAGAATTTGTAGCATTGCGTACTTTACGCCTACCAATGTTATTAAAAGCAACTAAGACAGCTTCTCTTAAATCGTCGATTGTTTCATATGTTCTTTTGTATACTGTGTCCTTTAGTACACCCCACAAGAAAAAATCCAAAACTGATAAATCAGGGGATCTAGCCGGCCATTCAATGGGTGCATTTCGTACTATCCATTGATTACGGAAGTTCAAATTTAAATAATTTATAACATTCAGTTGATTGTGCGGAGGCGCTCCGTTATGTTGAAACCATTGCATTGCTCGGGTTCTTAAATTTAAATTATCTAACATTTCCTCGAAATCTTGTAAAAAATTAAGATAACGATTGCCAGTTAGTGATCCATCAAAAATAAAAGGAGGAAGAACAGTTGATCCTATAACACCACCCCAAACATTAAACCCAAATTTAATTTGTGGTCTCCTATGTTCAACGTGAAGCGGATTTGTTTGAGACCATATTATGTGCTCATTGTGCCTATTAAACATTCCACAATTTGTGAAACGAAATTCATCAGTCCATAATATTTTCATTGAGCAGTGTGGATCGCTTTGACACTGATCTTTAAACCATCTACAAAAAGCTATTCGTCTGATGTTATCACCTTCATGTAAAGTTTGTGATACTGATAATTTGTAGGGACGAAATTTATGCTTCTTCAACACTTAATTGTCAATGTTTGACAATTAACTATTAATTAATTTAATTGTAACTTAACTATAAGCGGTGTAAACGGCCGTTAATCATAAGTTTGCATTCGCTATGGAATTTTCTAACGTAGAAAAGCGTGATATGGTTGAATGTTACATTCAGTGCCAGAGAAATTCTACTAGAGCTGCTGAAGTTTATTTTAAAAATTATTTTGATCGATGTCAGCCGTGGCTACCTACTTTTAAGAGATTATGGGATAATTTAGCAGATTATGGTTCGTTCGTTAAACCAAAATCAAAAAAAGGGATGGATGAAGATAGAGAAATAAACATATTAGCATGTGTCGCTCAGAATCCATCTATATCGACCCGACAAATTTTAACAGAAATGGGCTCCTCTCAACGCACTATTGTCAGAGTGTTGAAGAAGCATAAATTTCGTCCCTACAAATTATCAGTATCACAAACTTTACATGAAGGTGATAACATCAGACGAATAGCTTTTTGTAGATGGTTTAAAGATCAGTGTCAAAACGATCCACACTGCTCAATGAAAATATTATGGACTGATGAATTTCGTTTCACAAATTGTGGAATGTTTAATAGGCACAATGAGCACATAATATGGTCTCAAACAAATCCGCTTCACGTTGAACATAGGAGACCACAAATTAAATTTGGGTTTAATGTTTGGGGTGGTGTTATAGGATCAACTGTTCTTCCTCCTTTTATTTTTGATGGATCACTAACTGGCAATCGTTATCTTAATTTTTTACAAGATTTCGAGGAAATGTTAGATAATTTAAATTTAAGAACCGGAGCAATGCAATGGTTTCAACATAACGGAGCGCCTCCGCACAATCAACTGAATGTTATAAATTATTTAAATTTGAACTTCCGTAATCAATGGATAGTACGAAATGCACCCATTGAATGGCCGGCTAGATCCCCTGATTTATCAGTTTTGGATTTTTTCTTGTGGGGTGTACTAAAGGACACAGTATACAAAAGAACATATGAAACAATCGACGATTTAAGAGAAGCTGTCTTAGTTGCTTTTAATAACATTGGTAGGCGTAAAGTACGCAATGCTACAAATTCTGTTGTGAAGAGATGCAATTTGTGTATTAATAATAATGGAGGTATCTTTGAACATTAATAATGTTGTGTGCCCTTAATAAAAGTTCTTATAGTTTTCATTTTATTACTACATAAGATTTCAAAATAAGTTTTCGTTTGGTTTGTATTTTATCAGTTCGAAATTCAATTGTTTTCCATAAAAACCATAAAAATGTCTATATCCTCTTTATTTTTTAAAATAACCATATCAAACCTTATATCATTGTAATCAGCAAAAAATAAGCTTTTTAATGATGTCAAAACCAACTATGGTTTCCATTTAAAAAAACACAAGTTTGTGTCATAACTCGATAATGGCGAACGAAAAAAAAATATTAGCTACATAGTTTTATTTGGCGTAAAATTATCTAAAACTTTTGTCTGAACACTTTTTCTCTAAAATTACTATTAACGATGCTAAGCATGTTTAAAGAAAAACGTAAAATTTAGTTTTCTTTGAATATCTAATAAGCCATGAAAGTTATCGGAGAAACAAAAGCAGTTTTAAATCAAATTCGTAAAACTGCGCATCTTTCCCCATTTAAGCGTTTTTCTATCTCCAGTAGTTTCTGAGATCCCAATGCTAAACATTCAAAAAAACTCACCCTGTATATTTCTTCATCTAGATAAATTTTGTCGGATCCACGACCGTCACTACTAGAGTTAAGAGGCGACAGAGCTTCTGCTATTAAGATTGGATGCAGAGCGAATTTCCTGGTAAGACGTTGAATCTTTTGACTATGCCAGGTATATCATATTCATTTAATACTGATATATCTATACCAACAAGGAATACAAGCGATTTACTCTACTTTTTGATTAAATCAAAAGATTTATAAATTTACAACTCCAGGGAATACAAAGAGTTGCATAGATAATGTGTTTACCAACTATACTAAATATGCAGCCCTTACTGTTATCACATCCATTTCTGATCATCACTGCATGCTACCACTTTAACTCCATACAAGAAATGAAACAAAATTACAGAAAAACAAGAACATGGTTAAGCTTAGAGAAAGTAAACAATGCTTATATAAAATTTAATATAATCTTACCTAAATATTTAATTCCTACAAACACTTCTACATCACAAAATGGAGACAAGAGAAACGAAATAATTACCTGCGCTTGATATACCAGTCTCATCCAGAAAAAGGTTTGGAACATGATCAAAAAGGAAATAGGCACATCTAACATCTTACAATATTAAACAATAACGACTACAATGAACAAACAAATTTTATAGGGTATATTCAGTATAATGATCGTTCATATTTTCTAGTACCAGTGACACTGTTGGACGATTATTCAAAACATTAAAGCTAGCGATGCTTTGGGTGTATATGGCATGAATATGAAAATGCTAAAATGATGTTCGAATTACCTATTGCAACCACTTACTGATTTCCTGAATGCGTGCTTTGAGCAAAGGAATCTTGCCAGATAACATGAAAGTTGCAAAAGTGACTGCTGTTTATAATTTTGTGAGCCCAATAATCCAAAGAACTATAAACCTTTTTCCGTTTTACCTCACATCATTCCTAGAGAAACATTTAATTCTATCTGGGCAACAATTTGGATTATGTCCGGGAAAGTCGACGGTGGATGATATACTATCGGTGCTGAACTTTGTTTGGGATACGATAGTGGAGGGAGACGAAGGTTTGGTGGTGATGTGGGACTTGTCCAAGGACCTGCACTGCGTAAGATATGAAAATTTTTCGGAAAGAATAAACCGCTACGGCGGCGTTTGCGGTTTAGCATCGGGGTTCCTAAAATCGTACTTCGAGGACAGAACATAAGCTGTGTGTGCAAACAATGAATTCGCGACATATTGAACACAGAGTAGCTTAGGGATCACTCATGGACTTGTTCTGTTTTGTGTTTACATAAATGATTTGCCGTACAATATTTCAAGCCATATGTTATTGTTCCTCTGGATACTCGGCTGACCTGGCGAGCTTACATTGATGAACTCCATACGAAACTCTTCTACGCTCTTTACGCCATACGGAGGTTAAGAACTATCTTAAGTAAGGACGCAGCAATAACAACATATATGGTCCTCGGCTGTGGGGGGAATAGGCACATGCGGTGGACATATTAATTCTACATAATGTAACGCTTTCGGGTTCGCAATAAACAACTCGTGCAATTTATTTATTTAAAACTGTCTGTATATTCATACACGTAAAATTATATAACAATATAAAAATATAAAAACTAACGTAACACACTTAAACTACTACAATTTAATTATCACAGGTATTTATTTATTTCCATTACTAATGTCTCTGTCCGTATTTATGTAACAGTTGTATTTATATAAGACAGCACTACTATATTTATTTATTTGGCTACCACTATTTATTTCCACTGTTCCCACGAGACCACTCGAGACTACCGAATTACTCCGCGATTACTTCTCCGCAATGAATGAATCCCGTAATGAATCCCGCGCCTTATATACACATGCGAAGATTACTAGAACATACCAGCACAGTCCCGCTTTTTCTGCACATGTACGAGAAACGTTCTCGTCCCTTTCGCTATGCAAGCCATACGGCGTGGAGATGAGTCATCGACTTGTTTACCCGTCGCGCCGAATATGATTTATTGCCCGCCCGGTCTGCCTCTTTTTTTGCGTGTGACAATTTCGTTTTCATCGCGCCGAGAGATCTGATTCTTTTATTTAATGTAACTCAATTCGTCTGCTGGTTTCGTTACATTGCCCCCTTCTTAAAAACTGCGTTTCGACCCGAAACACACTATTCCATGTTCTTCTCGCTGGCGGATGACGAAATCCACACCGGGACCCACGGGTGCACCCAGCCGTCTTGTAGAAATGGCAATCCACAGTCTTAGGTTGTATAACGGGCTGATTGGGTTGATAGCTGCATACAACTATTTCCATACCAGTATGCCGAAACACCACCTCCAGCATGTTTCTTACGGTTCTCCATTCCAAACGGTCTAATCCGCAGCCCAGTTTCGGAATTGCCAGCCTCCTTACATTTCCCATAAATTGGCTCCTTACATTTCCCATAAATTGGCTCTCTAGGTTTTCCGGTAATTTGTCCCGCATCCGCCACTTCACCGCCGTCACGTCCATGGTATGGGCAATTGGTTGAAACACACCATCTCTGGCTCACTATGGGGCGTTAGTCTCATGCGATAAACGACGTCATCTATTTGCTCTAGTATTTCGTATGGTCCCTCCCAGTATTGTTGGAGCTTTGGGGACAGGCATCGGCGACGTTGAGGATCATACAACCAAACAAGGTCCTCTCTCGGCTTGCACGTGGTAACGATTCTTCGTCCTGTCGCTGGCATCCTGAGTGTGATGGCGTACTCGCTCGTGGACATCCTTCAACCTTCGCCAGGATCCACTGACGCAGTCTTCTCCATTTGGGTTCTCCACAGCACACTTGAGTAGATCATCCTCCACTTTCAGAGAGTCCCATTGAGCCCAGTAGGATTCCAGTCCCTGTGAGCGAGGAGCCACTTCTTGACCAGCCGGTCCGCGACCAGTACCTTTCCAAACCATCAATGAACCAAGGTCCTCATCAGCTTCTTGACCGATCCGCAAATTGTCAGGATGTCACTGATCGTCAACCACGGTTGTTCCGAATGTGTTGGCCGATTTTTCTTCTAGGCGGTTGCTATGCCTGCAGCCTCCTGGACGTGGTCTTCTTGCAACAGCATCAGCGTTTTGGTGTTGCACAGATGCAATTCGCGCTATTTATTTTGAGGCTCTACGATACTGGATCGACGATTGCCTCTTCTCATCGACCCGTTTCATTTTTCGCTGCTCCGCTATGGTTTTCTTGGGCTTCTTCGCGCATTTACTATGCGCATGGCCCACTTCCATCTCCATTTCCATTTCCATTTCCAATTCCAACATCGGAGCGTTCTTCTCTTAGGTTGCACCTTATTCACTAATCGTCGGACTACCTGTCCCACGTGTGCATGCCCATACTTCATCTTAAGACGCTTGATTGATTTAAGGTAGTCTTCACACTCTTCTGGAAGTAAGGTCTGCAGAACATCACTGGCCTGTCTTCTTAATGACACAATCAGACCAGTATCTTTCTTCGGGGACGTCCACCCATTTGCTCCTGCAGCGGCTTCGAATTGATTCCGGTACGACATCCATGACGTCTTTCCATCGAAGGTGGGAGGTTTTACCTTTGCCTTCGCTGTTTGGGCAATCTCCAGGCTTCCGCTAGAGATATCATGGGGACCGCAGTCGTTCATCGTTGGCAACTGAAGCTGAACCCCAAACTCGTCCCCCATTCCGAACACGCGCTCCTCAACTTTCTGTTCCACGACTTCGATGGCCTCAGAAAATTCCTGCCTCCCATTCGATGAATTCTTTTGAATGTCTTCCTTGAAAGTAGTCTCGAGTTGTTTCGAATTACTTGCAATTTCATTTCTTAAAGCTTTTGAATTATTTGCAATTTCATCCTTCAAAGCTTTTGAATTATTTGCAATTTCATCATTTAGAGTCTTGAAATGTTCTTTTATAGTCTTCATATCAGTCTCGAATTGTTTTGCAACTGCATCTCTTAGAGTCTTCATATCAGTCTCGAATTGTTTTGCAACTGCATCTTTTAGAGTCTCGAATTGTTTTGCAACTGCATCTTTTAGAGTCTTCATACTAGTCTCGAATTGTTTTGCAACATCTTTTAGACTCTCAGATTGTTTATCAATTTCTTCCGCTATTAAGCTTAGATCAGGCTGTACTTGAAACAAATATTTCTCGGGATCCTCACCTTCATTTATTAAAAGGTCACGAAGCCGGTCCTGGAGAATTGTTTTATTTCCAGACGCATCTGCGTCCCTTTCTTCCAATTCTGCCCTTAACTCGGCGACCTTTAGTTCTTCCAAACGTTTGGTAGCCATTTATTTATTTATTTATTTATTTATTTGCACTTATGTTTACCCCACACTGACACCAATTGTTGCGTTTTCGGGTTCCAATAAACAACTCGTGCAATTATTTATTTAAAACCGTCTGTATATTCATACACGTAAAATTATATAACAATATAAAAATATAAAAACTAACGTAACACACTTAAACTACTACAATTTAATTATCACAGGTATTTATTTATTTCCATTACTAATATCTCTGTCCGTATTTATGTAACAGTTCTATTTATATAAGACGGCACTACTATATTTATTTATTTGGCTACCACTATTTATTTCCACTGTTCCCACTAGACCACTCGAGACTACCGAATTACTCCGCGATTACTTCTCCGCAATGAATGAATCCCGTAATGAATCCCGCCGCCTTATATACACATGCGAAGATTACTAGAACATACCAGCACAGTCCCGCTTTTTCTCCACATGTACGAGAAACGTTCTCGTCCCTTTCGCTATGCAAGCCATACGGCGTGGAGATGAGTCATCGACTTGTTTACCCGTCGCGCCGAATATGATTTATTGCTCGCCCGGTCTGCCTCTTTTTTTGCGTGTGACAATTTCGTTTTTATCGCGCCGAGGGATCTGATTCTTTTATTTAATGTAACTCAATTCGTCTGCTGGTTTCGTTACAATAAAAAAGGAATTCATGCAATCCAAGAGGTCATTCGAATGACATCGTGCAGGCTTCTCTTTGTTAGAAACAAGATCATATCTTTGTCATCAGCATATATCTATAGATAACTTCGTTGTGTTAAATTGGAGCTACCCATGTTAAACAGAATAGTAGATGTGAGGCAGTTGCGACTAGGATCTCAATTACAGGTTCCACTTTCCAATCACAGATTGCATACCACATAGACATTCAGAACTACTTAATAAACTACCGAAAACAGCTCCTACTCGGTTATTGAGTTTTTACAAGCTATCAATTAGTTTCAGTTAGATCTATCATTAATACACACATTCTTTGACGTTACTTCTGTTCTTTATAGACCAATGTATTTTATATTATATAGATAGTACAATGAAAGCAATTTTATTCTATTTAAGGGTTACGTAAGAGTATTCAGCATTTAGTAACTGAAAGGGATGAGCGCTGATTTTTTTGCAAAAGCAAACTAAAATAAAGTGCTTCTGAAAAATAAATGGACTTGAGTTTTTAGTTGCACCATTTTTGTTTGCTCTTTAACTAGCTTAGGAAAAGCAACACATTCAATGTTATACTTATTAATAAATGTATAATATAGTACTACTGAGAGGGAGCTTTATAAATACATGGTCAGGATTATGTGCCATTTGAACAAAATGTATTTATTTAATACTGACATATAGCAAAATAAATATATCTGCTTTACTAATGGCATGATTTTAAGGAATATTTTACTAGTAAATTGCATAGTTTCAATTTATCTCGACAATTCCGGGGTTTATTTACAAAGTCGCCGTTGCTAAACTAAGGAATCGTGGAGCATGGGAAAATGGAGGGAAGGATAGATGGGAATTGTTCGAAATTCACTGTTTGCATATGCCGTGCTCCTTATCAAGTCCTTATATATTACCTGAAAAGATCAAATATCGAATCATATCTGTACTTATAGTACAAAACAAGTATTTGTGTGAAAGAAATCTGCTTATAAAATACCGCGCGATCATTTAAATTCTAAATTAGAGCAGGCTGTAAAATTTAAATTAAGTTGGTAAGTACTAATTTACAATTTGAATTGTCAAAGTGACGTTTCAAAATGTTAATTAATCAATAATTGACATTCTGGACAACCTAATAAAAAAATCCCGCCTGCTATAATTTAGAATTTAAATGATCGCGTGGTATGATTTCACAGGTTGTCGTTACAATGTGGAAGATAATAGCTATTTATGTCCCAAGTCAGTAAAGTGATCCTTTATGGAACGAGTCTGATTTATGAGCCAAGCGAGCGAGACGAATAACAGACGAGTTCGATAAAGGCACTTTACTGATGTGGTGCACACAAAATTTTATCGCCAACCGCAAAAATTTGTAATTTAAAAAATAAAGATATAATGATTATGACATTTTATGACAGCGACAAACGATTTATGTTTAATGTCATACAATCATATCTGTGTTGACAGATATTAGCTGCAAGTAAAGTACTTTATTTTACAGTACGATAAAGGGACGCATACGTGTTGCGCCAAAGCATCTGATTTAATCCTAGAAATAAAGTTTTAGGGATTATCCGACCCCCTTAAATCCGTATACGGGTTGCGCCAAAGATACTCCTCGAGGGTGGTAAATGTTCAAGATGAAAGTAAAGTAGATATAACAGACTTTTAAAGTGTAATTCAATTTATTTATGCATTCGTTGCACTTTGAAATTAAAAGTAATAAACTAAAATAATTGCCAATAATTACAATTAATATTAAAACAAACTGAAATATATATATGTATATTACACCTACATCAATATTATATTACACAGAGCTGGACAAAAATGTATATAAAATGCATTTGATAAAATCTATTTCACTAATTGTCTTATACACATATAGTCCATCGTTTTTATGTTTTACATATGCTTGCTTATTTTTTAGGTCAGTTGTAATTTTCTTGGCAAACTTATTTGCTGTATTAATTTTAACGTATATTTCTAACTCTAAATTTACAAGCAATACCAAATTTGGAATTAAATGACTCACAATTATTTGTAGTTTTAGTCATTAAACAAGAGGCAGAAGGCCCTGAATTTGTAGTTATTTATTACTAATAAAAAATTTCCTTTCTCACTAAACATAGTATTCATTTCCATGATTGCCTAACTAACTAACTTGACGATAGACCAATATCGTCTATAAATATGCAGAAATATTTAGGGAAAATATTACCTACCCCTACTTTATGACATTTTAAAGACCAACTTTCACCTTCAACATTTACCATGATCGAGGTGTATCTTTGGCGCAACTCGTATACGGATTTAAGAGGGATTACTAATCCCTAGAAACTGTACTCGTATTCACCGCGATAAAGTGTTTGTTTACCTCTGTAAAACACTATGGTAATGCATCGTTTTATTGACAGTTGGCGATAAAAAATATTTATGGTATTTATATTCATATTTGTATATATTGTAACTCAAAATAGGCATACTTAATTAAATGAAAAAATAATACTTGACAATTATTTTCTAATACCTGCTCTGTCTTTTTAATGGACTAAGCAATTTTGACCGCACTTCTCTTATGTGTTCCAACAACAACCTTTCCAAAAATCGATATCATATTATCGCAACTTCAGAACATTCCTGCTCTCGAAGGTAATTGATCTACAAATAACATGTGTTATTACAGTAAATAGATTTCACTCTGGCCTTTCGATTTTCTTTTGAGGAGTACTTTATGGTTTGTCGTAAAGCGACAACTCTGAGAACTTGCTGTCGTAAAGTAATACCGTTTCTTTGAAACACAGAATTTGCGTTTTGTTCTCAATGTTTGATTAGAGTGGAAACTTTCTGTTAGGTATAATTAATTTAAGAAAATGTAATGCTTTCTTTAACAGAGAGACAAATTGCTTTAGAGAAAAAAAAAGTTGAAACTTGGGTAGACTAATTTTGTTTGTAATTGGTATTTGAACGACTTGTTGCAACAGAAAAAACGCTAAAAGAGGGGGTTTGCAATTTACCTGGTTTGATTCTCTCAAAACGGCAGATTTTAAAATATAACTTTATTTAGAGAATAATATTTTGGCATCTCACATTTATCTTCTTAGGACATTAATTAATCGAATACGTTAGGAATGTTTTAGACTCATTTATTTCATCTAATAGAACTAAAATCAATTTTTACAAAAATATATTTGAAGATAAATAGTGTTTTATATGTGTTTTCTTAAAATAAGACAAATTAAAATTAATGTTGGTACATTTTTATTTCAAGCGAGTTAGGTAAAGAGTGGAATTGTTGTAAAGGTTAAAAACTCTCATTGAATAATAATTTCTGGGCTAGTATTCGAATTTCTGATAAATCCGGATCATGCGTAATTGTCATTCGTATCAGCGTTCGCATTTTTCTGGTTATGTTTATCGTATGTATGTTGAACTTCAGAGTTTGGAGTTGTTGTAGATTAGTTTTATTTAATAGTTGTGGATCGAGTGCTTTTTATTTTAGTTTGTGATATTATTAGAGTATTGGTGTGATTCGGTTCATCAAACGTATTTTTAATTTTTTTAAACTTGTTTTTATTCACATTCATTATATCAATTTTGTAATAACCGAAATAAACAGCTATAAGTATGTGTTTAAACATTCAAATTTCTTCAAATGATGGTTTATTGTTTTAGAAATTACTTTATTACTTCATATTCTTGAGTCTAGCAAGTGATTCTATCTCTAAGAATAAAGTGCACCTAATGATGTTGCAACCGGGTGGTTGCAACGAAAACATCTAGTCAATGATAAGGGTTTATCATTGACTAGATGTTTTCGTCCAATAAGAATGTCACTTTAGTATGTCATTGAACTTGCTCAATAATTAAAGCAAAAATCAAGACGTTGCCCAGTAACTCGTTAGTTGTTACAAAAGGTCGTGGATCTATAAGCGCACCTGTTTTATTTACCAAAAACATGAAAAGGAGGATTGGATTTATAGCGACTGCAATAAAACGCACAAGATCTAATTTAATTGAATAGTTAATAGTAAATATATATATATATATATAAAACAAGAAAAAGAGAATATTGGGTATATTCCGCTGTAGTGCAAACCGTAGACACGTGTTTCTGACTAATTGGTCGTCATCAGTACGGTGTAGCCAAGGAATAAGGTGGGATATCCTTGGAGATAGAAGCATACACGGAAGACCATCAGGTGACAGACCACCATTTGCAGCTTCAGTTAGAAGATCTTCGGTTTTGAAGACAACAACTAACGTCGCCACGAGGAAGACATTGTCAACCTGCGTGCCATCCGAACCCAGGAAAGATAATCAATAAAGGAATTATCGCGGATACTTAAAATAAAACAAGAAAAAGAGAATATTGGGTATATTCCGCTGTAGTGCAAACCGTAGACACGTGTTTCTGACTAATTGGTCGTCATCAGTACGGTGTAGCCAAGGAATAAGGTGGGATATCCTTGGAGATAGAAGCATACACGGAAGACCATCAGGTGACAGACCACCATTTGCAGCTTCAGTTAGAAGATCTTCGGTTTTGAAGACAACAACTAACGTCGCCACGAGGAAGACATTGTCAACCTGCGTGCCATCCGAACCCAGGAAAGATAATCAATAAAGGAATTATCGCGGATACTTAAAATAAAACAAGAAAAAGAGAATATTGGGTATATTCCGCTGTAGTGCAAACCGTAGACACGTGTTTCTGACTAATTGGTCGTCATCAGTACGGTGTAGCCAAGGAATAAGGTGGGATATCCTTGGAGATATTCTCTTTTTCTTGTTTTATTTTAAGTATCCGCGATAATTCCTTTATTGATTATCTTTCCTGGGTTCGGATGGCACGCAGGTTGACAATGTCTTCCTCGTGGCGACGTTAGTTGTTGTCTTCAAAACCGAAGATCTTCTAACTGAAGCTGCAAATGGTGGTCTGTCACCTGATGGTCTTCCGTGTATGCTTCTATCTCCAAGGATATCCCACCTTATTCCTTGGCTACACCGTACTGATGACGACCAATTAGTCAGAAACACGTGTCTACGGTTTGCACTACAGCGGAATATACCCAATATTCTCTTTTTCTTGTTTTATTTTAAGTATCCGCGATAATTCCTTTATTGATTATCTTTCCTGGGTTCGGATGGCACGCAGGTTGACAATGTCTTCCTCGTGGCGACGTTAGTTGTTGTCTTCAAAACCGAAGATCTTCTAACTGAAGCTGCAAATGGTGGTCTGTCACCTGATGGTCTTCCGTGTATGCTTCTATCTCCAAGGATATCCCACCTTATTCCTTGGCTACACCGTACTGATGACGACCAATTAGTCAGAAACACGTGTCTACGGTTTGCACTACAGCGGAATATACCCAATATTCTCTTTTTCTTGTTTTATTTTAAGTATCCGCGATAATTCCTTTATTGTATATATATATATATTAATAAACAATATATTTTATATTAAAATAAAAGAAAGATTGTTAACGTTTCGATGTTTAATTTACATCTTTCTCAAAACATTGGTAGATATATATATAAAATTAAACGTATACAGCAATATCACAATTAAAAGATCAAGATTAAAAACAGCCGGTTGTATTGTATAATGGTATAAATTAAAGATAAAAGAAATATAACTTCATTATTATTTTTATATTTTTGATATCTGTTATAATGAAGTTATATTTCTTTTATCTTTAATTTATACCATTATACAATACAACCGGCTGTTTTTAATATTGATCTTTTAATTGTGATATTGCTGTATACGTTTAATTTTATATATATATCTACCAATGTTTTGCGAAAGATGTAAATTAAACATCGAAACGTTAACAATCTTTCTTTTATTTTAATATAATTTTACCACAATACCCAAGAAAATATATTGTTTATTAATAATTAGTGGTAAAGAAAAACAAATACAATATATATATATTTATATATATATCGATATGCTTTGGAATACGGATAATACACAAAAAATTATGTCGTTTGTAATTTTAATTTAAAAATACCGTTCATTTCTATAGATATTATAGCTTATTTTGCTCATTTGACAGGTATCCACCAAATGGCTGATTTTCAGTTAGTTAAGAAAAAATTATGTAAATGATTATCTGAATCTAAGTAGCGCGTTTATAAATGAGAAATATTGCGTGCAAGTTTAGAATATCCATCCAACTGGTATAGTTTTCTGGTCGCGCAGTGGTAATAATTCTTAAGACGAATAGTATATCCCTATAAAGTTTGTTTGTGCCTATGAAGTTTATATTTTAAAACAGCATTTGTTGAAATGTAAACAGTATTGATTTAACGTAAAAGAAATATATGGAACTGATTACAGGTTTCTTCAGTTTAATGTCCTTTCGGATTCGAGGGATATAAAATTTATGCAAATTCAATTCAATTTCCATCTCTAAAAGCAGTTAAATTGGCGTTAACAAAGGGTTCAGATTGGGATACATTAAGCTTTAAGGGATACGGATAGATCTCCGATTAACAAACACTATAGATACATATATAACCATTATAATTTGGACGATAACTTAATATAGACATATTGCCGTGAACTCGCATAATTTGTAAAATAAGAATAGTTTTAGAGATTGATTTAAGAATTAGTTTAAGCTTAGAAATAAAAGTAAAAATAAGAAAAAGTCCTATTTAAATATTATTGAGTAAAACGATGCAACAAAACTTACATGAAGGTATACAAAGTTGCATACTTATAGTCAAATTTTTATTATAACAGTAAATAATGAAATATGCAAGATAAAAATTTATTAAATAAATATATAAACAAAAGATGTAGAATAAAAATTTATTAAATAAAGAAATATATAAAATAAAGACAAAATAAATATAAGTAATATATTTCTTTTGTAGAAAAGATACACAAAAAGTATGGTTTACATATCAAAAGAAGGAACCTAATTTTTCACAATGTGTAAATATTGCTTTAAACATTCTAAATAATGGACCGCTGTTTAAGTCAAAAAGAGAAATGAAGGCAAATAATAGAGAAAGAGTTATGTTAATGGATGGAACAATTAAGAGAATGAGTCATGTGAAAGCAATAGAATTATATGAAAAAAATGAAATAAGATATGCAAGAAATATAAATGAGTAAATTATTGTAATTTATATGCACAAAGCAATAAAGTGTTATGAAAATGTTTATGAAATAAATAGTATTAAAGAATAAAATTTACCTTAGCTTATTACTAGATTAATAAAAAAGGATATAAAAATATGTTAAACATAGAAGCAATCAGCAGTGACATATTTTTTGTATTTAAAAGCTGATATCACAAATAAAAAGGTATCTGTGTTCATGGTTTGTTCGTAACACAATACTTCAGGGACTAGAGGCGGACGTGTTCTACAAGGACAAGGCAGTGCGGAATAATGGTTATCTTCGACGTGTTTCCCATTTTTCCAAGGCGAACTCCGGCTAAAAGAAAAGTAAAACTAACATAAATAAATGGAAAGAAAAAGTATGTGTCGAACAATGAACAAGGTAATAGGTTCATTGACGAGTACAAGGAAGGATGGTATTAGTAACAAGAATAAACCTACCATTGGGAATCATGTACAAAGCAGAGGGGACCTTTGAATTGGAAGGTTATGTTGACGTTTAAGTGAATTGTGAACTGTCAGAACAAAATGTGTATGTGTGCGTGAACCAAGGCGGCAACATATGGGCAGCGATTTCACGGGAAAAGTGTATTCCAGTACCAACCTAAACATGGACTAGAGGGCGCAATGGTCAACATAGTTTATTTTTGCCGCTATAAATAGGAAGACAAGATTCGACAAGACGGACTTTCTGATAACACCTCCGAGAGGTGAACTTCTCAAAACACTTACAAAAGGAAGATCTCTTAAAGAATAGTTTTTTTTTTCGTTATATTGTAGTTTTTCATTATTTCTTCAACACATATAGTCACAGTAATTTATTTTATTTAATACATTTGAATTCATTTGAAGCGTTCATAATGGACATTCAAAATAGATTTATTGATAACAAGTAAGTTTATTATTTCTTTGGAAAATGAAATTATACGAGTTGTTGGACAGACATTGATTTTTACGTGCGAATGATTAATCAATGTATTGTTGGACGAAAAATAGACAAGTAAATAATTTATCCTGTAAGGTTTATTTTAAATTTATATAGTTGGAATTACAACTAAACAGGATTAATGGTGTTGGTCAGTTGGAGAGATGTTACGTGAAAATGAGCATTTTCTTCATCGTATTGTCTAGACATCATTAATTTCTTTCAAATTAAGCAAATAATAAATTAGAATTTCACAAGGCATAGATTAAGAGCTCGATACAACACGTGCAAATGGTTGTCTAAAGCAATTAATTGAAGCCTATCCATAAATATTATAACGTCGATGAGTATATTCATAAATGTACAATAAAAATTTACATTTGTTTATTTGCAGGATAAATATTTATTTTGTTTGATAGAATAAATAAATAAACAAAAGATTTACATACATTACAACCGGCATTAGGTATAAATGATATGAGCATTTTTCAATTATGTATCTTGTTTAGAGCATAAAGGTGTGTATATAAAGGAAACTATATTTTTGAATCCATAAATTACAAAATAAAAAATACATGATTATGTTGAATAGACATACAGTTTTTCTTTGAACAAAACTATTACCTTTTCCCTATAATGAGCAAGAGAAAAATCATCAGCAAATAAGAAGGAACCACAAACATTGCCAGGACCCACAATAGTTATAAGGTACATGACCCAACAATATAAGATAAAAAATACAAAACCAATTATAAGTTCTTGGTGTGTAAAGAATAATTTAAAGAGTATAATGTGTACAAAAGACTATACCCTACGTGTGGTAATACACAGAAATATATGTTGTCACAGCATATAAATTATATGGCAATATTGTTATTTAGAATAAATATTTATATGTCACAGCAATATGTATGTATTGATAATACATATAGAGAGATTTCAATAAAGCTTTGCCTTTGTTTACGTGTCGATATACACTGCTAGTCAGGATTTTTTATAATTGTTGTAACATTTTATTAACGGTCATTTAGAAAATGAATTATAAAATGAAACAATTTTTGTATTAGGAATATAGCATAATTTAGGCACATATATATGAAAATGATACTTGTACTATTTTTTAGATACTATTCTCAAACAAATATGTTCCATTAATAACAGTTTTTGGGAATATCGACTTTTATAAAATGTAAAACCGGAATCATGATTAAAATATTGCATTTACGTACGTAATTTTAGGGCCGATGTTTCCAACTTCGACTAAAATACTCGGTTAACTAATCATTGATTATCTCTAACCGACTTTTTTCAATCACCGGTTAATTAAACAGTGTATATTGCCAACGTTATAGAATGTTATATCAGAATAAACTGGATTACGACTCATTAATTTAAATATATGAATTGTCACACCTAGCATTACATATAGCAAATATTAAAGTAGTTCCTTATGATATTTTCTATATACAATAAGTAATACCACTAAATTAAAATTAATATGCAGATGGAAAACCTATAAAGAAGTCCACTGAAAAAACAATGTTAAATACACTTTACTTTCACACATATTATACATACAACGTTATTTTATTATTTTACTATTTTACATTTTAATCTGTTATACTTAAATTGTCTTACAGTTATATATATTTTCTGAAAAAGATATAGATAATATCGAACCGTAAAAAACCATTGTTTTTCTTTCATAAACAAACCTTAATTAAATAAGAGGCCGCTACACCCATGATGTCGATAGTGAATTATTTAACTAACGGCCAAGAAATTAAAAAGGATAAGAAATAAAAACCTTTTCCTTATTAAATACTATATATATATATATATAAAGAAAAAAATATTGGGGAACATGGAATAAACAATACAGAATGTAATGGGTAACTCCGCTGAAATGCAACTGCGGACACGTGTTTCGAACTACTTGGTTCTCGTCAGCGCAGTGTAGTCAAGGAATAGGATGGGATAACCTTGGAGCTGAAGAACATCAATCAGAGACATACACAGGGGACAGCCTACCAATTGAGGCTTCAGCTAGAGTGTCCTCGATATTGAGGATGAATCTAATGTCGCCGCGAGGTAGCCATTGTCCACCTGCGCGCCATCTGAACCCACAGGATAAAAGTAGTGTACTTAGGAGAGTTCTGGACCACTCCTCCCCCTCTCACCCAGCTCCCCCTCACCCCCCTCGCCCTAGTGGCGCCCTCTGCCAACCCAACTGATGTGGCGCCCCCTCGCGGTCGCCAACCCAACTAAAAATTGCAGATTTCATCATTACCAACCCAACTAAAATTACAGATTTCATCATTACCAACCCAACTAAAAATTGCAGATTTCATCATTACCAACCCAACTAAAAATTGCAGATTTCATCATTACCAACCCAACTAAAAATTGCAGATTTCATCATTACCAACCCAACTAAAAATTGCAGATTTCATCATTACCAACCCAACTGATGTGGTGCCCTCTGACGGCCACTAACCAAACTAAGAAATGGCAGATTTCATCATTACCAACCCAAATACCATGACGCCCTCTCACAGCCACTAACCAAGAAATGGCATCTCCCATCACTACCAACCCAACTAATGTAGCATCCTCTCACGGTCACTAGCCAAACTAAGGTGACGTCAGACAAATGGCGGACCATCAAGATGGTCTTTGCTTCTAGAGAATTCCTGAATAAATTACCAGGCTTGCTATCGCGCTTCTCAATGTACTTTAAACAGGTCTAAACATGTTTCCAGCGGAAACCGTAACGGCTGTCTGCATCTGTGATAGCCGCACGCTTGAAATGTATATCTTACTTATAAAATAAAATAAAACAAACAATATATTTTTTAAGAAAAAACAATTTATTTATTATTATTTATAAATTAACAATATTATTTTAAATTAACAATATCTCCAAGCTTCATACTATCAATATGATCGATAAAAATATAAACTTTACATCTAAGATCGGCATACCATTTCAAAATTATAAAATAAATATACAGTATGCTACTGGACGAGATAGCAACCAAGTATGAATATACAGGACGTTTCAAAGGTAGGGATTTTTAGAAAAGCAAGATGGCGAATCCAAGATGGCCGCCAAAAATCTAATAAACTAATGTCACGTCAAGCATCCAATCTATCTAAACCATGCACTCGAACTCCTATGAAACATCATCTCAAAACCATCGCTAGAATCAGCTCACAACCGGGTCATGAAGCGGTTCTGAAACCCCTATATTAAAACCACACATTCAAACCACTATCAAATCCCTCTTTCCTCAAAAAAGCCATCCAACCATCCATCCATCCATCCATCCATCCATCCATCCATCCAACCATCCATTCATCCATCCATCTTCAAAACAATACTTTCAAGTCCATTAATCCATCCATCCATCTGGACGAGAGAGCAACCAAGTATGAATATACAGGACGTTTCAAAGGTAGGGATTTTTAGAAAAGCAAGATGGCGAATCCAAGATGGCCGCCAAAAATCTAATAAACTAAGGTGACGTCAGGCATCCAATCTATCAAAACCATGCACTCAAACTCCTATGAAATACCCAACTCCGTATCACGCATCACAACAACAACCCAACATAGTTTCAAAACGCCACAACACCAGATCAACTTAGGAAGATACATCTAGCTCAAACCCAACATACTTTCAAACACCACCACCGAGGATTTATATTTGACATCAGCATACCATCTCAAAATCATAAAATAAATATACAGTATGATACTGGATAACATAGCAACCAAGTATGAATATACAGGACGTTTCAAAGTAGGGATTTTTAGAAAAGCAAGATGGCCGCCAAAAATCTAATAAACTTCGGTGGCATCAGGCATCAATCCATTAAAACCACTATCAAATCATTCTCTTTAAAAGCCATCATTCCAAAACAATACATTCAAATCATACATTCAGCGATAGATGCATAAATGAAATGTATTTATGCAGCCTAACAGTTCAAAAAGCTCGATATCGAGCTTACCAGCATATTTCTAACAGATCTAAACATGTTTTCTAATGGAAACCACAACGTTTGATCGCTATCAACACCTCTATGATAGTAGCCTTATTTAATATATCTATATCATAAAATAAAAAGGAACAACATATTTTAAGAAAAACAATTTATTAAAAAATAATAACCACATTTTGTAGGTGAATTATAGCTAATATGTAGCATATCAATCATAGGGAAAAAACATTAAACGAATTACAACGATAAACAATTATGACATATAAATCCATAGGTAAAAGATATATAGCAATCAAAACCCTTCCTATATCTACCTCTCTTCATAGAAGACCTAGATATTTAATACCACATACATAAATACATAGACACTCTAATCCTCATATGAATAAATTGATAGACTTATAATAATTATTTTCATCCATAAGTATACATACATACTTTTATATATATATCACTACAAGAAATAAGTCGACACCGCTGTGATAGTCACCTTATTTAATATATCTATATTATAAAATAAAAAGGAACAACATATTTTAAGAAAACAATTTATTAAAAATAAAACAACTACACACATCAAACAAACCTCAACCATACTTTCAATTTCACAAATATCAAAATTTAAACAAAACAATCTAATGCAAAGGCAAGGAATGTTCTCGAGATGATCCATATAGTGCAATATAACAATGCAGTAAAACGATAGAGGTGAGATACATGGTCCATCAAAAATTTTTTATTACCCACTTTTTCAGCAATCAAAACTTTTTGACAAAACACTATACATATGAAAAATAGACATAGCATTAAATATTTCCATTTTAGAGATACCCCAGTTTAATCCCAATTTTAAATAACATAAATTCTTAAATTGATTTAGTTAACTTTCTTATAATATTTAAAAAAAAGGTTGAAAAAGAAAACATACTAAGTCCAACAACAGATAAAATATGTACTATCTTTTTACACTTCATGTTTAGTACTATCATTAGAAGAAATATGCTTGAGGTACAGCTTTTAATATGAAATTTAGAGGTTTTTATGCAAAATACATAGTTTATCACTAATAAAACTAATTTTGGGACACATAACAATTTTTATATATCATAAAAGAACCAAACAAAAAACTAATATAAAGACAGCATTAACGTTCTAACCAAAAGATTTGCAAAATAATAAATATATACTTGTTCTAAAAATGCTTCTATCTCTCTTTTTACAGTTTATGTTTTGTACATTAATAAATACTTGTCCTCAATTTGCATAAAAATGTTTGAAAAAGTATCGCTTAAAAACAATTGAAAAATTGATGTCTGCCAAGCTATTTATCAATATTTAAGAGTTAAAAATTATCATCATTTTTACATTTACAGATACCCCATGTTTAATATCAATTTGAATTAACATAAATTCATAAAATGAGTCCATCTTTTTACACATCATGCGTTTTTGTACAACAGCGAATGTATTACATTTTAAAGCACTTTATAATTTGAGAAAAATAGCAAAACCTATCACGAAACATTATTATAAATTCTATTTTATTTGGATGACATTGTATTTACAAATAGTTTTTATATCATTACAAGAAATATGCTTTTCATTAAATATTAACCACTGAACAACAGCAGTATACACAAAAAAACTAATATAAAGACAGTATTAACGTTCTAACCAAAAGATTTGCAAAATAATAAATATATACTTGTTCATCGCTTAAAAACAATTGAAAAATTGATGTTTGCCAAGCTATTTATCAATATTTAAGAGTTAAAAATTATCATCATTTTTACATTTACAGATACCCCATGTTTAATATCAATTTGAATTAACATAAATTCATAAAATGAGTCCATCTTTTCACACATCATGCGTTTTTGTACAACAGCGAATGTATTACATTTTAAAGCACTTTATAATTTGAGAAAAATAGCAAAACCTATCACGAAACATTATTATAAATTCTATTTTATTTGGATGACATTGTATTTACAAATAGTTTTTATATCATTACAAGAAATATACTTTTCATTAAATATTAACCACTGAACAACAGTAGTATAATAAATACTCGCTTTCAATTATTTAATATTGAAATTACATAAAATTCAATGCAATACACTTAAAACATTTGAAAAATCATGTTTGGTAAGCCCAATATATATCAATATTTAAGACAAAAATTATTATTAATTTTCCATCTACAGATACCCCATGTTTAATATCAATTTGAATTAACATAATTTCATAAAATGAGTCTATCTTTAAATGTAGGGGTTTTTACACAAAAACATAGTTTACGCCTAATAAAACTAATTTTGAAACACAATGTACACATAGTATTAAAAAAAAGATGATAAAAACATTAAACAAGGTGCGCTTCACACGAAACATTATTATAAATTACATTTTAAAAACATGGAATTCTATTTTATTTGGATTTAAGGCAAAAAATTATTATTAATTTCCCCATTTACAACAGATTTCCTTGTTTAATCTCAATTTTTAAATAACATAAATTCTTAAATTGATTTAGTTAACTTTCTTATAATATTTAAAAAGGGTGAGAAAGAAAACATACTAAGTCTCACAACAGATAAAATATATACTATCTTTTTACAGTTCATGTTTTTTGTACTATCATTAGAAGAAATATGCTTGACGAGCGGCTTTTAATATGAAATTTAGAGGTTTTTACACAAAAACATATCAAAAACATGCATTCAAGTCAATGAAATTAATTAAAAATTAATTAAAAATCTAAGAAATAGTAGCACTTAAAACGTTTGAAAAATCAGGTTTGGTAAGCCTACTATTTAAGACAAAAATTATTAGTTATTTCCATTTACAACAGATAGCCCACTATTTATCAATATTTAAGGCAAAAAATTATTATTAATTCCCTCATTTACAACAGATTTCCTCGCTTAATCTCAATTTTTAAATAACATAAATTCTTAAATTGATTTAGTTAACTTTCTTATAATATTAAAAAAGGGTAAGAAAAAAAAACATGGTAAGTCTCACAACAGATAAATATTAAAACTAAAATAAATATATACTATTTCAAAATGTTTCTACCTTTTATAGCTGTGTTTTGTTATACACAATCCAAACCATTTTGCATGTAAATATCAGTAGCCATTCCGACATGCTTCAGAACTAACCCCATCAGGTTAACTGAAAGAAGAAACACAATCCTATCAAGAATTTTATCTTATATGGTATATGTTTGAATATCTTTTTCGACCACAATTATAGGAATACAATTAGTTTCACATACCTAATGCGGGTGACAGATTGGGCAAAGTATCGGGGGGATCACCAAACTAATCCTTTCAGAACATCGCTCGCATCTGATTATTTCATATTCTTAAAAAAAAATATATACCGAATAATATTTTACATCCCTTTTTTTCATAAAACTCACCTATCATGAGTAAATTAAGCACAAAATGGCTCAGCACCCTGTGTCGATATATTTCCCGCAGAGGTGCAGAATAATAGCACATCGTGCATAATATATCATCACCCCCTTCATGCACTCGCACGAAGCCAGCAGCAATCACGCACATATTATTAATAGGTATCAATTGATGACGTCCATATCCGTCATCTCGGTACACATCAACCACAATGTCACCCGAACCACGAGATTCATAACCATTGTCTGTATCAACAGACGGCAAAGTTAATGTTGAATCTGAATTTTGATCATCCATCACCTTAAACAAAAATTAATCAATATTAAATTCTACACCCCCAACCATCTTTAAACATCAACAAAAATTATTTGATATTAAAATACCACTCACAAAAATAAACAAACTAAATAAACACAATTAATAGCCAACAATAAAAGATGCAGGGGAAAAACAAAATCTACTTCGAGGCACACTATCAAAACTAATATAAAATGATCTACTACACATCTATATATAACCAACCCCCACTAATGACCTTAAACGAAAAAAATTCTCACTGGAAATGGATAAAGAAAACACAGGATTACCTAAAACAATCTTCTCCACATCTTCAAATGATTTTTTTTTATTATCATCATAAACATCCAAACAATTGCCAACCCAATTAAAACTAGGACCCTTTAACGATAGACGATTAGCATTAAATTAAAAAAATATAACCAAGTATCATAACTTTCAATACCATAAAAGCAAATTACCGACATCCGTTCCAGACAAAAAGCCCTAAAACTCGGCATTGGTCAAATAACTGATTACACCCCGTACCGTAAGAATTATTTACATAATGAACCCTTAGGGAAGAATGCGATATATATACATATTTAGTAGATAAATTAAGAACAAATTTAGTTTCACCAATTATAGGAACCCCTACATATCACTCAGCAAATGAACAAAAAAGATTGATTTAACCAATTCCAACGTTCTAACAAAGAAACGCACTTTATGTATCTGGAGATGTCTTCAACATAATTGAAATTCCACTTAGTCCGAGCAGATCACAACCCCATCATACCGACAAAGGAATGAATAATTCGAACAGATACCTATAAACCTGTCACAATCAACAAATCCATTAGAAAACAACACAACCTCCCAGCAGCTGTAAATTAAATGCTAATGATGCAAAAATACCTAAAAATATTTCGTAAAACAAGAGTATTTTAGTTAAATATACAATAAATATTATTCAGTATTGGAATACACAATGAATAACACAAATTTGAGTAGAGAAAGATAAATATTTCTAATTACACATGTGTGAATTTGAATTCACATCACCTGCCCGAATAGAGTGTCTTATATATGGATAGTAAAGTCGTCGCGTCCATACAAATGCATTTCTCACATACGTATGTATATAGTCACCGCGCTTATGTGCGAACTACTACGGCGGATACAGCCCTTCGCATACAACGTAGGGTAGACAGGTAGTCATTTGCTGACCGTCATTATTTTTAGACCCATCGCTTCGTATATATAATGCCTCATTATTAGAGGTTCCTAATAGATGAATTTTATTCATAAATATGGGGATGTTTAAAATGAAAAATAGGAAGTATACATATTCTCTTTATTTATTAATGTATACAAGATATATTTATTTATAACATTTTTATATATTTATTTTAGCAATATTTATCACCAACGCATACTCTCTAAATCGGATTTTGATTTTTTCAATTTCGGATATAAACCTCATAATTCTAATGTTCAACAAGTCATTCTTCTGTCTAAGAACCCTCAGCCTGCTATAGGAAATTGCCGCAAATGCCAACAAATTGACGAATAGCCTCATATCTTTTTATTTATACGTACATATATTGTGAATTATTACACTAATTATAAAACAAAATTAATTATAGATAGACAAACATTATACAGGTATATTGCAAACATGTAGTGCTAAGATAATCAGAGTGATATATACATACATGTAAAGAAATTTATAATTTATTCAATCTCTTATTAAAAGAGTTATTAATATTTTTCAAATGAATACCTGACAGCGGTGGAAAACTGTTGAAATTTGGATAGATTAATAGTTACATATGCGAGCTTCAGAATAGCTTCTGAACATGTTGGGTTGTAATTTGGTATACAATAAAAGGCAGCGGGGAACTGAACCGCCTCCCAAAAGAAGGTATTTAATATTAAAATCGTCGTTTTCCCATCACAGAAAAATAGTGTATTATACAATGGAAAAAATTAGATTTTAGCTCTCGGTAATTTATCTTACCTCGAGCTAAAATCTAATACTTTTTTCCCTTGTATGATACACTATTTTTCTGTGATGGGGAATCGACGATTTTAATATTAAATACCTTCTTTTGGGAGGCGGTTCAGTTCCCCGCTGCCTTTTATTGTATACCAAATTACAACCCAACATGTTCAGAAGCTATTCTGAAGCTCGCATATGTAACTATTAATCTATCCAAATTTCAACAGTTTTCCACCGCTGTCAGGTATTCATTTGAAAAATATTAATAACTCTTTTAATAAGAGATTGAATAAATTATAAATTTCTTTACATGTATGTATATATCACTCTGATTATCTTAGCATTACATGTTTGCAATATACCTGTATAATGTTTGTCTATCTATAATTAATTTTGTTTTATAATTAGTGTAATAATTCACAATATATGTACGTATAAATAAAAAGATATGAGGCTATTCGTCAATTTGTTGGCATTTGCGGCAATTTCCTATAGCAGGCTGAGGGTTCTTAGACAGAAGAATGACTTGTTGAACATTAGAATTATGAGGTTTATATCCGAAATTGAAAATATCAAAATCCGATTTAGAGAGTATGCGTTGGTGATAAATATTGCTAAAATAAATATATAAAAATGTTATAAATAAATATATCTTGTATACATTAATAAATAAAGAGAATATGTATACTTCCTATTTTTCATTTTAAACATCCCCATATTTATGAATAAAATTCATCTATTAGGAACCTCTAATAATGAGGCATTATATATACGAAGCGATGGGTCTAAAAATAATGACGGTCAGCAAATGACTACCTGTCTACCCTACGTTGTATGCGAAGGGCTGTATCCGCCGTAGTAGTTCGCACATAAGCGCGGTGACTATATACATACGTATGTGAGAAATGCATTTGTATGGACGCGACGACTTTACTATCCATATATAAGACACTCTATTCGGGCAGGTGATGTAAATTCAAATTCACACATGTGTAATTAGAAATATTTATCTTTCTCTACTCAAATTTGTGTTATTCATTGTGTATTCCAATACTGAATAATATTTATTGTATATTTAACTAAAATACTCTTGTTTTACGAAATATTTTTAGGTATTTTTGCATCATTAGCATTTAATTTACAGCTGCTGGGAGGTTGTGTTGTTTTCTAATGGATTTGTTGATTGTGACAGGTTTATAGGTATCTGTTCGAATTATTCATTCCTTTGTCGGTATGATGGGGTTGTGATCTGCTCGGACTAAGTGGAATTTCAATTATGTTGAAGACATCTCCAGATACATAAAGTGCGTTTCTTTGTTAGAACGTTGGAATTGGTTAAATCAATCTTTTTTGTTCATTTGCTGAGTGATATGTAGGGGTTCCTATAATTGGTGAAACTAAATTTGTTCTTAATTTATCTACTAAATATGTATATATATCGCATTCTTCCCTAAGGGTTCATTATGTAAATAATTCTTACGGTACGGGGTGTAATCAGTTATTTGACCAATGCCGAGTTTTAGGGCTTTTTGTCTGGAACGGATGTCGGTAATTTGCTTTTATGGTATTGAAAGTTATGATACTTGGTTATATTTTTTTAATTTAATGCTAATCGTCTATCGTTAAAGGGTCCTAGTTTTAATTGGGTTGGCAATTGTTTGGATGTTTATGATGATAATAAAAAAAAATCATTTGAAGATGTGGAGAAGATTGTTTTAGGTAATCCTGTGTTTTCTTTATCCATTTCCAGTGAGAATTTTTTTCGTTTAAGGTCATTAGTGGGGGTTGGTTATATATAGATGTGTAGTAGATAATTTTATATTAGTTTTGATAGTGTGCCTCGAAGTAGATTTTGTTTTTCCCCTGCATCTTTTATTGTTGGCTATTAATTGTGTTTATTTAGTTTGTTTATTTTTGTGAGTGGTATTTTAATATCAAATAATTTTTGTTGATGTTTAAAGATGGTTGGGGGTGTAGAATTTAATATTGATTAATTTTTGTTTAAGGTGATGGATGATCAAAATTCAGATTCAACATTAACTTCGCCGTCTGTTGATACAGACAATGGTTATGAATCTCGTGGTTCGGGTGACATTGTGGTTGATGTGTACCGAGATGACGGATATGGACGTCATCAATTGATACCTATTAATAATATGTGCGTGATTGCTGCTGGCTTCGTGCGAGTGCATGAAGGGGGTGATGATATATTATGCACGATGTGCTATTATTCTGCACCTCTGCGGGAAATATATCGACACAGGGTGCTGAGCCATTTTGTGCTTAATTTACTCATGATAGGTGAGTTTTATGAAAAAAAGGGATGTAAAATATTATTCGGTATATATTTTTTTTTAAGAATATGAAATAATCAGATGCGAGCGATGTTCTGAAAGGATTAGTTTGGTGATCCCCCCGATACTTTGCCCAATCTGTCACCCGCATTAGGTATGTGAAACTAATTGTATTCCTATAATTGTGGTCGAAAAAGATATTCAAACATATACCATATAAGATAAAATTCTTGATAGGATTGTGTTTCTTCTTTCAGTTAACCTGGTGGGGTTAGTTCTGAAGCATGTCGGAATGGCTACTGATATTTACATGCAAAATGGTTTGGATTGTGTATAACAAAACACAGCTATAAAAGGTAGAAACATTTTGAAATAGTATATATTTATTTTAGTTTTAATATTTATCTGTTGTGAGACTTACCATGTTTTTTTTTCTTACCCTTTTTTAATATTATAAGAAAGTTAACTAAATCAATTTAAGAATTTATGTTATTTAAAAATTGAGATTAAGCGAGGAAATCTGTTGTAAATGAGGGAATTAATAATAATTTTTTGCCTTAAATATTGATAAATAGTGGGCTATCTGTTGTAAATGGAAATAACTAATAATTTTTGTCTTAAATAGTAGGCTTACCAAACCTGATTTTTCAAACGTTTTAAGTGCTACTATTTCTTAGATTTTTAATTAATTTTTAATTAATTTCATTGACTTGAATGCATGTTTTTGATATGTTTTTGTGTAAAAACCTCTAAATTTCATATTAAAAGCCGCTCGTCAAGCATATTTCTTCTAATGATAGTACAAAAAACATGAACTGTAAAAAGATAGTATATATTTTATCTGTTGTGAGACTTAGTATGTTTTCTTTCTCACCCTTTTTAAATATTATAAGAAAGTTAACTAAATCAATTTAAGAATTTATGTTATTTAAAAATTGAGATTAAACAAGGAAATCTGTTGTAAATGGGGAAATTAATAATAATTTTTTGCCTTAAATCCAAATAAAATAGAATTCCATGTTTTTAAAATGTAATTTATAATAATGTTTCGTGTGAAGCGCACCTTGTTTAATGTTTTTATCATCTTTTTTTTAATACTATGTGTACATTGTGTTTCAAAATTAGTTTTATTAGGCGTAAACTATGTTTTTGTGTAAAAACCCCTACATTTAAAGATAGACTCATTTTATGAAATTATGTTAATTCAAATTGATATTAAACATGGGGTATCTGTAGATGGAAAATTAATAATAATTTTTGTCTTAAATATTGATATATATTGGGCTTACCAAACATGATTTTTCAAATGTTTTAAGTGTATTGCATTGAATTTTATGTAATTTCAATATTAAATAATTGAAAGCGAGTATTTATTATACTACTGTTGTTCAGTGGTTAATATTTAATGAAAAGTATATTTCTTGTAATGATATAAAAACTATTTGTAAATACAATGTCATCCAAATAAAATAGAATTTATAATAATGTTTCGTGATAGGTTTTGCTATTTTTCTCAAATTATAAAGTGCTTTAAAATGTAATACATTCGCTGTTGTACAAAAACGCATGATGTGTAAAAAGATGGACTCATTTTATGAATTTATGTTAATTCAAATTGATATTAAACATGGGGTATCTGTAAATGTAAAAATGATGATAATTTTTAACTCTTAAATATTGATAAATAGCTTGGCAAACATCAATTTTTCAATTGTTTTTAAGCGATGAACAAGTATATATTTATTATTTTGCAAATCTTTTGGTTAGAACGTTAATACTGTCTTTATATTAGTTTTTTTGTGTATACTGCTGTTGTTCAGTGGTTAATATTTAATGAAAAGCATATTTCTTGTAATGATATAAAAACTATTTGTAAATACAATGTCATCCAAATAAAATAGAATTTATAATAATGTTTCGTGATAGGTTTTGCTATTTTTCTCAAATTATAAAGTGCTTTAAAATGTAATACATTCGCTGTTGTACAAAAACGCATGATGTGTAAAAAGATGGACTCATTTTATGAATTTATGTTAATTCAAATTGATATTAAACATGGGGTATATGTAAATGTAAAAATGATGACAATTTTTAACTCTTAAATATTGATAAATAGCTTGGCAGACATCAATTTTTCAATTGTTTTTAAGCGATGAACAAGTATATATTTATTATTTTGCAAATCTTTTGGTTAGAACGTTAATACTGTCTTTATATTAGTTTTTTTGTGTATACTGCTGTTGTTCAGTGGTTAATATTTAATGAAAAGCATATTTCTTGTAATGATATAAAAACTATTTGTAAATACAATGTCATCCAAATAAAATAGAATTTATAATAATGTTTCGTGATAGGTTTTGCTATTTTTCTCAAATTATAAAGTGCTTTAAAATGTAATACATTCGCTGTTGTACAAAAACGCATGATGTGTAAAAAGATGGACTCATTTTATGAATTTATGTTAATTCAAATTGATATTAAACATGGGGTATCTGTAAATGTAAAAATGATGATAATTTTTAACTCTTAAATATTGATAAATAGCTTGGCAGACATCAATTTTTCAATTGTTTTTAAGCGATACTTTTTCAAACATTTTTATGCAAATTGAGGACAAGGATTTATTAATGTACAAAACATAAACTGTAAAAAGAGAGATAGAAGCATTTTTAGAACAAGTATATATTTATTATTTTGCAAATCTTTTGGTTAGAACGTTAATGCTGTCTTTATATTAGTTTTTTGTTTGGTTCTTTTATGATATATAAAAATTGTTATGTGTTTCAAAATTAGTTTTATTAGTGATAAACTATGTATTTTGCATAAAAACCTCTAAATTTCATATTAAAAGCTGTACCTCAAGCATATTTCTTCTAATGATAGTACTAAACATGAAGTGTAAAAAGATAGTACATATTTTATCTGTTGTTGGACTTAGTATGTTTTCTTTTTCAACCTTTTTTTTAAATATTATAAGAAAGTTAACTAAATCAATTTAAGAATTTATGTTATTTAAAATTGGGATTAAACTGGGGTATCTCTAAAATGGAAATATTTAATGCTATGTCTATTTTTCATATGTATAGTGTTTTGTCAAAAAGTTTTGATTGCTGAAAAAGTGGGTAATAAAAATTTTTTGATGGACCATGTATCTCACCTCTATCATTTTACTGCATTGTTATATTGCACTATATGGATCATCTCGAGAACATTCCTTGCCTTTGCATTAGATTGTTTTGTTTAAATTTTGATATTTGTGAAATTGAAAGTATGGTTGAGGTTTGTTTGATGTGTGTAGTTGTTTTATTTTTAATAAATTGTTTTCTTAAAATATGTTGTTCCTTTTTATTTTATAATATAGATATATTAAATAAGACACAGCGGTGTCGACTTATTTCTTGTAGTGATATATATATAAAAGTATGTATGTATACTTATGGATGAAAATAATTATTATAAGTCTATCAATTTATTCATATGAGGATTAGAGTGTCTATGTATTTATGTATGTGGTATTAAATATCTAGGTCTTCTATGAAGAGAGGTAGATATAGGAAGGGTTTTGATTGCTATATATCTTTTACCTATGGATTTATATGTCATAATTGTTTATCGTTGTAATTCGTTTAATGTTTTTTCCCTATGATTGATATGCTACATATTAGCTATAATTCACCTACAAAATGTGGTTATTATTTTTTAATAAATTGTTTTTCTTAAAATATGTTGTTCCTTTTTATTTTATGATATAGATATATTAAATAAGGCTACTATCATAGAGGTGTTGATAGCGATCAAACGTTGTGGTTTCCATTAGAAAACATGTTTAGATCTGTTAGAAATATGCTGGTAAGCTCGATATCGAGCTTTTTGAACTGTTAGGCTGCATAAATACATTTCATTTATGCATCTATCGCTGAATGTATGATTTGAATGTATTGTTTTGGAATGATGGCTTTTAAAGAGAATGATTTGATAGTGGTTTTAATGGATTGATGCCTGATGCCACCGAAGTTTATTAGATTTTTGGCGGCCATCTTGCTTTTCTAAAAATCCCTACTTTGAAACGTCCTGTATATTCATACTTGGTTGCTATGTTATCCAGTATCATACTGTATATTTATTTTATGATTTTGAGATGGTATGCTGATGTCAAATATAAATCCTCGGTGGTGGTGTTTGAAAGTATGTTGGGTTTGAGCTAGATGTATCTTCCTAAGTTGATCTGGTGTTGTGGCGTTTTGAAACTATGTTGGGTTGTTGTTGTGATGCGTGATACGGAGTTGGGTATTTCATAGGAGTTTGAGTGCATGGTTTTGATAGATTGGATGCCTGACGTCACCTTAGTTTATTAGATTTTTGGCGGCCATCTTGGATTCGCCATCTTGCTTTTCTAAAAATCCCTACCTTTGAAACGTCCTGTATATTCATACTTGGTTGCTCTCTCGTCCAGATGGATGGATGGATTAATGGACTTGAAAGTATTGTTTTGAAGATGGATGGATGAATGGATGGTTGGATGGATGGATGGATGGATGGATGGATGGATGGTTGGATGGCTTTTTTGAGGAAAGAGGGATTTGATAGTGGTTTGAATGTGTGGTTTTAATATAGGGGTTTCAGAACCGCTTCATGACCCGGTTGTGAGCTGATTCTAGCGATGGTTTTGAGATGATGTTTCATAGGAGTTCGAGTGCATGGTTTAGATAGATTGGATGCTTGACGTGACATTAGTTTATTAGATTTTTGGCGGCCATCTTGGATTCGCCATCTTGCTTTTCTAAAAATCCCTACCTTTGAAACGTCCTGTATATTCATACTTGGTTGCTATCTCGTCCAGTAGCATACTGTATATTTATTTTATAATTTTGAAATGGTATGCCGATCTTAGATGTAAAGTTTATATTTTTATCGATCATATTGATAGTATGAAGCTTGGAGATATTGTTAATTTAAAATAATATTGTTAATTTATAAATAATAATAAATAAATTGTTTTTTCTTAAAAAATATATTGTTTGTTTTATTTTATTTTATAAGTAAGATATACATTTCAAGCGTGCGGCTATCACAGATGCAGACAGCCGTTACGGTTTCCGCTGGAAACATGTTTAGACCTGTTTAAAGTACATTGAGAAGCGCGATAGCAAGCCTGGTAATTTATTCAGGAATTCTCTAGAAGCAAAGACCATCTTGATGGTCCGCCATTTGTCTGACGTTACCTTAGTTTGGCTAGTGACCGTGAGAGGATGCTACATTAGTTGGGTTGGTAGTGATGGGAGATGCCATTTCTTGGTTAGTGGCTGTGAGAGGGCGTCATGGTATTTGGGTTGGTAATGATGAAATCTGCCATTTCTTAGTTTGGTTAGTGGCCGTCAGAGGGCACCACATCAGTTGGGTTGGTAATGATGAAATCTGCAATTTTTAGTTGGGTTGGTAATGATGAAATCTGCAATTTTTAGTTGGGTTGGTAATGATGAAATCTGCAATTTTTAGTTGGGTTGGTAATGATGAAATCTGCAATTTTTAGTTGGGTTGGTAATGATGAAATCTGTAATTTTAGTTGGGTTGGTAATGATGAAATCTGCAATTTTTAGTTGGGTTGGCGACCGCGAGGGGGCGCCACATCAGTTGGGTTGGCAGAGGGCGCCACTAGGGCGAGGGGGGTGAGGGGGAGCTGGGTGAGAGGGGGAGGAGTGGTCCAGAACTCTCCTAAGTACACTACTGATAAACGTAAAGAAAAAATTATTGCGGATCATAGAATAAACAATACAGAATTTAATGGGGTAACTTCGCTGAAAATGCAACTGCGGACACGTGTTTCGAACTACTTGTTTCTCGTCAGCGCAGTGTAGCCAATGAATAGGATGGATAACCTTGGAGCTGTTTTTATAGCAATATGAGAAGAATTGACCGTATTTTTGCATTGTTACCGCCTGTTGCCGAGCAAAGTGATCCGGAGAGTGATGTTGAAAATGAAGACTTACAGGGTGAACCAAGTTCTCGACAAAACAACACATGTTCAGTAGAAGATGGACAAGTATCACAACTTGTTCAGACTGTTGAAAAGTGCGAGGATGATATCGTTTTAGTAACACTCTTACCTGTTCCTGTTGCCAATATTCCTACAACGCCGAAGAGCAGGTTTGGGGTACGTAAGTTAGTTGCCACTCCACCTATTCAAAAGCCGATTCCTAAAGTAAAAAACCAAATTATGAAAACTGTAAGCGACTTTCAGTGGACTGGCGACGACTTTGAGTACGAAGTGGACATACACGAAAACGATTTCTCTAAACCGAGCAGGCTACTCGCACTGGATCAATACACAATATTTTAAGATCTTCTTCAGCGATGATATCATAGATCTCATAGTAGCACAAACCAATTTATATTCTACTAAGGAGCTCGGTAAATGCGTCGACACAAATCACGACGAAATTGAAACTTATTTAGAGATTGAACTTATGATGGGTGTTGTACATATGCCAGCGTACACTGACTACTGGGCCGAAGAAACACGTTGGGCTCCAGTTGCGGATATTATGCCGCTAAAAAGGTATAAGGAATTGCGACGCCATCTTCATTTCGCAAACAACGACGATATTGACAATGACCGTTATTTCAAAGTGGGACCTCTTCTTGAAATAGTTAGAGAAAATTGTTTAAAAATTGAGCCAGAACGACGAAACAGTTGATGAAATGATGGTGCCTTGTAAAGGTAACAAAGCTGGTTAAAGAAGGCAGTATTTGAAAAGCAAACCAAAAAAATGGGGCTTTAAAATTTTCGCACGATGTGGAATTTCTGGCATGGTACACGATTTTATCCCATATGGAGGTGAAGACACATTCAGGAATCATAATTTTTCGGAAATTGAAGGTCTAGGTTTGGTGCCAAAGTTGTTACTCAAATCAAAACAAACCATTATCAGTTGTTTATTTTGATAATTTTTTCACGAGTCCAGAGTTTGCATCCTACCTTCATAATGAGTTCGGCATGTTATGTTAGGGGACTTTGTTGCAACCTCTAAGACGGTTTGACCTAATAGGTCAAACCGTCTTAGTAGTAGATCTACTAAAAGAAGGCCGAGGATCTTTTGACCAAAAGGTTGATAACAAAAATGGCCTTGGGATTATCAAGTGGTACGACAACAAAGCTGTTGTCTTTTGCAGTTCTTATGTGGCAGCTAATCCAACTCAAACAATTCAAAGGTATTCAAAAGCGGGAGGCGGTAAAGTTCACATAGTCTGTCCAAAAGTAGAAAAGCAATATAACAGCCACATATTGATTGCTCTGTATAGAACTGGCATGAAAACCCATAGATGGTATATGGGCTTATTTTCGCAAGTTTTTGTTATATGTCTTAATAACGCATGGCTCCTTTATAGACGAGAATGTAAATTATTAGAAGATCAAAAACAGGCAAAAAGACCAACATTTTTTTAGAATAGGTGTGGCAAAAAACCTATTTCATACAAACAAAGTAAAAAGAGGTCGTCCTAGTTCAGAGACACCACAATAAAAAGACCACTGCAACCAAGACCCCAAGATGATAGCAGATTCGACAAGCTGGATTATTTTACAATATTTCGAGAAAAAGGTAGATGTAAGATTTGTATTTCTGGCCAAACACATGTTGTTTATCGCAAATGTAAGGTTAGGTTGTCTTGTACCTACTAGAAATTGTTTTGTGGATTTTCATTCTAACAAATAAAAGGTTTTAAACGATATGTGTGTTTTCCCTTATTATCTGAAAGCACTTTGAATAGAGTCAAGTGTACCCAGTTTTGGCAATGTATCCCTAAAGATACAACTCAAAATTTTGAGTTGCACATGTTTCCAAAAATATATGACACTAAAAATAGTATTCTACCACCGTTTTTGACATCTACACTGAATAATAGAATTTTTGAAAGAAAAACAATCGTTTGCCAATTTAAGGGTTAATGGAAATTATTATTATTTTGTTGTTTTTTTATTTTGTCATTTTGTATTTCTCATAATATTTTGATAGTTGTTTCTTATTTTATCACCATTTGTCGTACTATATATGACGACCTAAGCGTACAGTATTGAAAATTTAGATGAAACTAATTTTCACCACAGAATCTGTTCAAAAGCAGTGGGTAGAAAATACACATACAAACATTGACAAATTCCTAATATATTCCGCGAAATTTCAGCAATTTTGCGATGAGAAAATACTGCTTAATTTAATAATAGAGTAGATTAGACCGAGATATCTTCATCGAGGTTCATAAAATTATAACTTCAATACTGATTCCAAGCGTAGGAGATTCGTTGTGGTATTGCCCTTATTTGAACGTGTTATAAACTGACATACTCTGAATAACTTTCTATTATTCGTGATATATAAGGATCCCAGACAAAACTTCGCACTCCTAAATAATTGAACTCATCACGGTCGTCAGCTTATGTAGATGTCTACCTGCTCTAATATAATTCCAAAGTTTCCTACGTACAATATTAAGTCTTGTATGTACATATTAACTTATAAGTGGCTAATTTTATAACTTAGTATAAATGGTGAACTATAAAACAGTTTGTCTATGTTGAATTAATTAAATTAGATAATAGCGCACGAGTGCCTAGGGCAATACTTATTGTATTGTAGTCTGAAGAATTTGACCAATTATTCAGCATTTGCTTATGCTGCTGATTTTTATAAGATTTCATAGTACATATAATAATAATAATAATAAACGGTATTAATTGCAACAGAAATAATAAAAAAAAATGTAGAAAAGTTAATATTAAAGTTAAATTTTGAAGCACAAAGCAGAATTCTGCTAAAACTGTTTTACAGTTTAACTTTGAATTATAAGAAAAAAATCATGTGATAATGCGTCATTACTAGGTGTAGTGGAGCAAAATCGACCGCAAAATTCTGCATAAGAAACAGCTATTAATGACATTCTTCTGTGGTGTAGATTATTTATTTCAAAAAAGCGTAAGAAACTGATAATTTCTGAACAACCAGGATATTCACATTTTCATTAAGGCATTTTTAGTTTTTCAATTCTGAATAGTTTTGTAACGCAACAGGAGCTCGCCTTTCTAGTGTTCCAAGGCTATAGTTGTCTCTTCTTTACGAAAACGACGAAATCAGATTTTGCATTACAAATGGAAGATTTATTTGGATTTAATATAAGACATTTCTCTGTTAATATTCTGTGCAGGTAGCAAAAGTTTCTATTAATATTAGCAACAACAATTCTTCAGCCATTTCGTTGAAAAGAATATTAACGCTGAGTTATTCAGTACAACGTGAGCATTGGAATAAAGAAATCGTAGACAAAATTCGGGATATATATTGGAAATTAGTGGATCAACAATGAGAAATTCCATGTGTAACAGCAAGTGGTGCGGTTAAGTATCCGTTAAAACTGACACATAAAATAGTTTTCAAATGGCAGTTATGATACACCTGCAATACCAATACTCTTAATTAATTCTTTATCAGTTGATAGTACAAAATCATGAGTTACTTCCAATAAAGCTGTTTTGCAAGTGAACGCTGCACAAAAACCTGACTGAACAGGTAGTATATTAAATACATTGTAATATTTGGTCAACTGCAAGAATATTATTTTTCCAGCACTTTATGAATACTAATAAGATATTTTTGGTCTTAAATTGCGGAAATTGAATTCATTTAAAATTTTAAGCAACACATTTTCAAGAGTTTGGAAGTACGCTTTTTGTTAAGCACGATATTAATTTTATTAGCAGTATATGAAAAATAGGAAAACAGTATCACAATAATAATAGACCATTATACCCAGATGTGTGATGATTTTAAAAACGATTGTAGTGTTCGTTTTCAATTACAAACACACAAGACAACTAACAATAAGTCAAAATAATAAATGTTAAAAGAAGAAGCCCTTTCAACAAAATAATTATTTATGCAGTCAGGATTAGTCAAATATACTCTGTGTTCAAAAAGTCTGGAAACACCCAAATAAAATCGAAACGGATGATTTTTGAGAAAAATGCAAAAACAGGTCAATTAGTATTTTCAAAAAACTACTGGCTGATGGTATCTGTTTGAAATTTTTGATGACTTTGAAAAATTTATGTCATCAAAAAAAAATGTAAATGGCAACGTCGCATTTTTAATTTTATTTTTGATAGATCTTTTAATTCTCTAAACGACTGTAAAAAAAATTTTCATTTTACTTAAGAAAATGATCGAGAAAAATTTAATTACTTCTTCGAAAATGGAAAAGTTTGTCTTTAAAAAAAAAACATAGTTGGCTTAAAAGTCGATTATTTTTCAAACTCATTTTGTTTTATTTGTGACATTCTGTCAAATACGAATTGTGCGTAAGTTAAAATAATCTGTTTAAAAATGGTTTTAAGTGAGAAGGAACGTATTCAAATATTGATGATGATTGGTTTTGGGGATAGGGCTCGTTCAGTTAGAGAAGTTTGCGACATATTTTAATACAGAACATCCGGAGCGTGCCCCAATTAGTTTTTCTGCAGTGAGTAAGATTCACAAAAAATTTCAAGAAGAAGGCCATGTTCGAGATCGCCCTAGAAGTGGTCGTCCAAAGATCGCAGAAGATACGCAACTCGACGTATTATTGTCAGTAGAGGAAACTTCAAATTCTAGTACACGGCAGCTTGCTCGGTAGTTTAACGTGTCGAAGAGTACAATTGGTAATACTTTCCGGAAAACTAAGTATCATCCCTACAAAATCTGTTTGGTTCATGAGTTGTCTGAAGACGACTTCGACAGGAGTGTACAGTTTTGCGAACAACTGATGCCTATGTGTGATAATGATCCGTTTTTAATCAGAAATATCTTATTCTCAGATGAAGCTACGTTCACATTACATGGGACTGTTAATAGGCAAAACTGCAGGTACTTGGCACGCCAAAATCCACGCTGGATGAGAGAGGTACGAACTCAGTATCTTCAGAAATTAAATGTATGGGCTGGTTTAATTGGTAACAGAATTATAGGGCCTTTTTTCTTCAACGGTAACCTGACGGCGGAAATGTATTTGGATTTTTTACAAAATTATTTAATTCCGTCATTAGCAGAAATATTTCCGAACCATAAAGATCCTAATTTGGCCAGCCAAAGAATTTGGTTTCAACAAGATGGGGCTCCACCCCACTATGCGGGAAACGTTCGGCATTATCTCGAGAATACCTTCCCAAACAGATGGATTGGCAGGAGGGGGGCTATCGAGTGGCCGGCTAGGTCGCCAGATCTAATGCCTATTGATTATTTTTTGTGGGGTTACCTAAAAAATAAGGTATACGCCACTAAACCTGAAAATTTGGAAGACTTGCTTCAACGGATTGAGATTGAAGTATGAAGGATCACTTCTGAAATGATAGAAAACGTTCAAAATGAATTTTATTATCGTTTAGGGTATTGCCAAGATGCTCAAGGACAACATTTTGAACATTTATTGTAAGAGTTTTTGCTGATTTCTACGATTAAAATTTTCTTTGTTTTCTATAATGATTTTCTTTTTCAAAATTTTTCATAAGTAGAATGAAAAATTTTTTGACTGTCGTTTAGACAATTAAAAGATCTATCAAAAACAAAATTAAAAATTCTACGTTGCCATTTAAATTTTTTTTGATGACATCAAAACGTTTTCAAGGTCATCAATAATTCCAAACAGATACCATCAGCCAGTAGTTTTTTGAAAATACTAATTGACCTGTTTTTGCATTTCTCTCAAAAATCATCCGTTTCGATTTTATTTGGGTGTTTTCAGACTTTTTGGACACACAGTATTGATACGCAATTTAGTATCAGTATTTGGCGATATAAAATTATAGTATGTATACCCTTTGTTCTAGACTAAATGTTTTGGTAATTAAATTTCTTGATGAGTTGTAGTATAAACAGTCCTGCGGATTTTTGGTTTGATGAATTTTTTTAATTTGTTCCTTTAATGAAGTCATTGTCAGTAAGTCACGGAATACTCCACCTATAATTGGGGTGATGACGGGAGCATACCTATCAAATAACAGGAGCAGATTTGCAGCGAAAAAATCGACATTGTAGACGCGTTAGATAAATGTTTACACATCCTATCTCGGTGTTTGTCTTTAAACGCACACAAGCGTTTAAAGGCAAACACCGTTGTACTAAACTCTAACACTATACAGAGTGTTAATTTGCGACATCTCTCTCTCCTTCAGTTTTTATGCCACCGCCATATAAATAACCAATAAAGCTTCACCTACCAAAACTTTTTGAGTCGCAAGTCAACACTGTCGTACAACTAAACTTATACTGGATTCTAATTCTACCTTAATTCCTACACTCTTAATTGTTCCTAATTATCAACTGTTACCTTTTCATTACTGGAGTCACTTATTCTGTTTTGATCTACACTGTTTTCTTCATCAGAGCATCTTTGTTGTTCTTAGCACGACTAGTTTCATTTAGCTGTTCGCTGTTCAGAATATCTTCAACATCGGCCTTCTTTTTGGCAATGAATGGCTGCGTTTCAGTTTTCTCGCTTCTTGTGAGATTTATTATCTTCCGGCGCAGCAAGAGGATATGGTTTCAAGCGCTGCGACTTTTAAGAGAAATGGTATTTCCTCCACCGGTTGCGGACACTACACAGGATCATCTCATAAATCTTCGCTTCCGTTTTTACTTGTGACGCAACTTGGTGAATGGCTTTATTATTCCATATATTCAGCCATACGACCCCATCCTGCTATTAGGACCTCTTCACGATTTTATTACGTGTGCCATTGCATTTTTAGGATCTCTTCATAATTTTATTTCTTATGCTATTGCACTTTTAGGACAGCTATCATGTCTTAATAAGACCATATTAAATGCAACGTAAAAATAAAGCTTTGCAAAAGTAAGGGAGGAGTATTTTAAATTGTCAGTATGAAGAGTGTATATGTAATTAATTTGTAAAGAAAAGCGCAGCCGATAGTACTATACATATAATTAAACTTTAACTTCATATGTTGTTAAATTGCATTCAATCATAAAGTACAATAGTTGCAAATTTGTTGGTTGAGTATTTGGACAGCAATACATCTTAATTCTGGTAGATATTTTTATTGAAGTATTATTGGAACAAGTGTTTTTACCGACAGATAATTATTAAGCAAGGAAATACATAGATTTGAAAGAAAAGTTAGAAAATGGGTCTTCAGCAAATTTAACAATATGAATATCTAACGTTTAATTTGTTGATTTGACAATATGTTTTAGCATAAATACACTAGAATATGATGTACGGACCAAATTAATAATCTCATCTTTCATAACGCAGTTGAACATATAGTCATATTGGCTAGTGTGGGATAGCATTCTAATTACAAGTACCACTTAATTTGTGTCTTGTGTAGTAACAAATTTTCTCCTGTTCAATACTATGTCCATATTGTGCATTCGTAAGCACTTGAAGGAATTTGTAGGTATACATGCAATTTTCAAGTTTAATTGCCATTTGATCAAAACATGACATCAAGAAGAAAAAACTTTTTATTGAGAAAAACAAACGTCGTGATATCCCAAAATGTTGATGTAAGTGTGCTACTAAACTATCCGTTCTTGAACAAAGGACCATCTTCAAGAAATACTCTTCATTATCTACACTAGCAGAACAAACTATATATCTACAGGGTTGTATTGCAAAAGAAGAACCTTCTCGATCTTGAGCTAGTAAGAACTAGGAGGATCCGAGGAAGCGGCTAACTTATAAGTACCAAATCATGATCGACAATGGAAAGTCGATTATTCTTTTTTAGAAAGCTTTCCTGTCAATTCACGGCATTTTTAAATCTTATTTAGAATGGGAAGTGAACGTTGGAGCACATCCGAAGACCTAATCGAACACCAATCGAGGTTCTTGATTCTGTTCGAAAGTTTGCCTCTAATATACCGTCACGCAAATCCCACTATACAAGATCGGATAGTCGCAATAGTTTTCACTAAGGTTTTTTTACGAGGAGTTTAATCTTACCTTTGGCTACTCCCGAATAGACATTTGTAATGTTTGCACAAAATTTATACTCGATATTGCCAAGGCCAACATGGAATTTGCTGAGGACGAATTGACAAATAGCTTCATTTGAGACGAGCAGAAGTATTCGAGTTTTCAAAGGTTCAGAAAGATTCTGCTGATGAAGTAGACATGCTGATATGTTACGACTATGAAGAGAATTTACCTTTGCCAGTAATCAATCATCAACACGAAAATTATGTTAGTCAGTTGTGGTTATATGTTTTTGGCATTCACAACCTAAGATCTAAATCCGTGACAATGTACTTTTACAGTGAAAATTTTGCCTTCAAAGGACTCAATGCGGTTATTACTTGCTCCATCGATTCTCTTTGTATTTTAGATCAGTTGTGCAAGAAAGAAGTCTTTAACAATATTGATGTGGTGTATCCTATACCACGACATTCAATGATGCCGATTGATTGAGATGTTGCTGCAATCGACAAAAAGACACTCCTACTAGAGAAAGTTGATAAATTTAAAACATATGTCAAAATGATAAAATCCTACAGAAAGAAAAACTACTTTACTGTGGTATTTGTTCAGCACAGTCTCCGATCGAATGGGCAGTTAGTCCCAGGTGAAAGAATTATCAAAGTGCAAAATTTCAAAAGTTGTACGGAATCGTACGCAAAGACTTCCGTACCAGGAATTTCGAATACTAGATACGCCATGCTTAAACTGGAAGCCGTATATTTGTCAAGAGATAATGACGAGAAGCTGCTCAGAAATGTCTTTCTACAGAGTTGATATGAATCGAAAAATTAAAACCTTTCAAAATAGGCATATGGTGATGAGTATCTGAAAGTTAAGACCAAAAAGTTTGAAATCATAAAAAAACCCTTAAATTGAGTTAGTTCCTGCAATACTGAATTTTATAAAAGAACTCTCATTACTGTTACCAATTGTTGCTACGCCTGTCCGAAAAGATAATGGAAATGAAGAAGAAAGTATTGAGAGCGATGCTGATATCTATGAATAGTGCTTTTTGTTGTAATATAGAGTTTATATTTTTAGCTGGGGCGTAATATATATGTTCCATTTATTATATAGTTTATTATTTTACAAAACAAAACTACAATAAAGATTGTTATTTCTGGAATAGGTCAGTATTTTTTGGAATTTTTTATAAATATGAACAGGAATTTAGTGCAAAATGGTTGCCAAGTCCATAATTCTCATTTTTTTTTTATATTTCAAGAAGATATCAAATTTAGCAAACTTAAACTAGGGTGTCTTATTGCAACTCAACATATTGCAGTGATCTTGAATAAATAATAATATGTAAATAAATAAGTATAATCAAGATCACTTTAAGTTTTATTTAAATTAATTTTATTTTATTCATTTTTACCATAATGTGTATATAAATATTCACTATATCAATAATTTACGAAAACTTTATTTTTATTTAAGTAAAACAATAAAAGAATCCTAGTAAATTTTTATAAGGTTATAATATTAAGACGTATCAAATGTTACGTGAAAAGGAGCGAGCAGGTGTTTCCGGCACAAAGACTTCTGACATTGGCAAAGATCGACTGTGTAGACCGACGCAAAAAGTATTGTTTATCAGGTGCACGGCTGAGTCATAAACGTATAGACGAATTTATATTCGCATGTTTGTTTACCTTTTTCAAGGATTATTAATACACTGTTTCTCCAAGTGACCGATAAGGGCAGCACCGTCGATATACAATTTTGGAGGTGGATTCGTGTTTGCCGAGAGTTGCCGGATGTTTTATAAAGAGATTTGGGGATAAAAGCGCGGACGGATAAAATTTCCGGGGATTGCTTGGTGAAAACCGCAATATTAACTAGTCTTAAAAGTAGGTGATAAACCACTTCCTCCTTCTTTTAAAAGGATTGCTCTTAAATCCGGACTTAGAATAATTTTTGAGACTTTTGATACTTATAAAATTTTAACAAGATTCAACGCATATAATATTTTATTTTTAACATGCAGCGTGTATCGCATAGAAATGTCTAGATATATTTTAATAATTACTTATGTATGAGATACTTTTATTTATGAACTCGGTTTTTGAATTTATTTAATTTCATTTTATTTTTTTTTTCCTAGAGTGTTTTGTTTTGCATGTAGGGGTACTATGCCATACATTATGACAGAACCTTCTAGTAATTGTAATGATAATTTTGGATAGCATAATCATTTCATTTCCGTATAATTTATTTTTCTTTTAAGTTTATTTATCCTACAAAAGATATTTGAAATTAATAATTTTGTTTTATGTGTATATAGGTTATATAGATAAGTGAATCAAATTTTCATTGAAAATTTATGATGGATGAGTTTAATACGATGTACGAAGAATTGAGGTGATTAAACAATATTTGTTATAAATGTGTGTATAGTGGCGTACCAAATTCTTTATTTGTAGTGGTGTTTTTGTATTGGAATTTCGCGAAAAAGGTAAAGTTTATTTTCTTTATGTATATATTATTTCTTTTGATATGTGTATTAAGTATATTTTTGTTGTATTTGGGTGTTCAATATTAACGTGTTGAATAATACATCAGGGATGTGTGAAATAAATTATGTCATTATTTAATTCATAGCATGGAGTCCTGGTGAATTTGAAAGACACGAATTGGTCTTGGTGGTACTGTGTTGGGAGCGAGAAAAGGCACCGGACAGAACTAATCAGGGCTGAGTTAATTATTGGATACGCAGAGACATTATTTTATTTCTTTTTATTTATTTAATTTAAAATTTATATATTCCTTAAGGAGTGTGCACATTGTGATGTATGTTCGGGTTGCGTCCAACGAGTTGAAAAAGACATGCTCGTAGGGTGGAACTTTGGGATACTCATCTGTGTGAATTTGTTATCTGATGGTACTGTGTTGGGAGCGAGAAAAGGCGCCGGACAGGACTAATTAGGGCAAAGCCACTTCCTTAATGTCTATATTTTGTTAGCAAATAGTAGACCGCACAAATTTTTTTTTTTTTCTTCTTATTTATATTCCAGTACAATTCATCACGGGTAATTTATTTTATTTTTGATTGTTTACATGTATCTATGACAAATATTAATCATAATAATCACGTTCACATTTTCTTTTAGACATAAGCTTTTCACGACATCATAATGTCATTTATTCTTTATTACTTGTAATATTTTATTGATGATGATGTATAAATTTGAATTATGACTGAATATTGATTTTCTGTGTGTAAATATTTGTAGATTAAAAATTTTTTTTGAATTTGTTTAAAATTATTTTATTTTAATAAATTAGATATTAAGATTTATTTTGTATTTTATTTCTTTACCTGACCTGGAGATAATTAAAGAGCAGGAGAATCAACTCATATTTTCTGCCCCTGAGAGAACTATTTATTTTCAAACTGAGCTAGTTGCATGTAAAATGTTTTGCTTAACCTACCTTTCAGCAGAAAGTTCTCCGTATCTTAGTCTAGCATAAGGCCTAGCACTAGGATGCGTGCTTGACTCTCAGTTACGCTTTAATTAAGTAAATTAAATTTATTTCATTTATATGTAAATTTGTAAGAGTCACAGCAATATGATGCCATAAAAAATTCAGATTCAGGATATTCCAGTATTCAACTTGCAATTTTTCGAAAACATAATAACATGACTTAGGCACTTTTTACAACGGGCCCTTCATTTATAGATAAGTTTATTTTTAGCTAGATTAGGAAATTTCAATAGTTGTTATATAATTATAATAAGCATACTACGCATAACTGTACGATTGAAATACTGATTTATCTACTTGTACTTGATGGGATAAATTGTTAACATGGATAATAACTAAAGTAAGCAGAGTATTGGGGTACACTTTACTAATTTTACTTACCTCTTCTTCAATTTTCAATAATAAAAAATTTCAGTTCCCTTGAAAGATATATACATTTTAAGGCACGTGCCAACTAATATAGATATGCTGGTGTGAAGAAACGTGAAGTTAATAATAATTTGTTGCTGTTGAGAAATTTCTCTCGAAAAGAGAGAAGTCGTCATGAATGCAGTAAAAGTACAGAAAATATAAATCCAGTTTCACAATAATAAGAAAATGTTTTTACTCTAACGTTACAGACAATTTCGTGGAAAGCATGTTCAATAAGCAAGTCCTTTTGAGTGCGTTTAAAGCGGGTGCAGATTCGACGTATGCAATGCAGCCTAGTAATTTACTATAAAGCTTAGGTCTTGCGTACACCGTTGAATTTTCAAAAGGGGTCGTTTTGTGGTTAGGCAATTTAATTAAACCCGCCTGACGCGTTGGGTAAGAATACGTAAATCCAGGGCCGGCGCTAGTTTATTTTGGGCCACGTGCAAATGAGAGGCGCGAGGCTGGAATTAGGGGTATACAATCTGCCAAATTGGAAAGTAGGTTGTAAAAACAGACCTCTTTTTAGAAAATATAATTAAATAAAATGTATTTTCTCTACAAAAAAAGCAATAACAATAAAACTAAAAACTATAAAAATAGAACAAAACTCTAAAAAACCTAGAAAAAAGATAAAATTCTAAAAATAAAAAGAAGACTAAGTAATATATGTTTTTCTTGATTTTGCAGAGGCAAATGTATCTACTATTTTTGTGTAGTCAAGATCATGAGCAATTTCTTTTTCTATTGACAAAAAAGATAGACCTACTAGCCGCTCTTGCGAAATTGTCGATCGTAAATAGTTTTTTATAAGCTTCAATTTTGAAAAACTTCTTTCTGCAGAAGCAACTGTAACTGGCATAGTAAGCAAAATACGGATTAATATGTATGTGTTGGGATACACTTGGTATAATTTCGTTGTCACAATATATTTTAATATATCCAAAAGAGAACTTTGATGAGTGTTAGGAATAAATTGTACAAAAGAACGTAATTCTTCAAACAATTCAATATTGTCAATGTCAGAGTCATCTGTTTCTCCTTCTTTTGTTTTTAAAATTGCTTTTCGTTTCCTCTCTTTTTCAGCTCCACCCATATATTTTCGTCCCAAATCCCGTTTCCTGGATGACATTTTATGCGAAATCTTAAATGACATTACCTTGATAAATAAAATGTATCTATGTAATTCAGTAGTGAAACCTACCTCTCTTTTTATATAATACACAACACCATACATAAAATAAAAGTTAAAAAATTTCTCTGATTTTTATGCTTGGTAATATCCAATTCAAAATTTTTATACAAAACACAAACACAACACTATTACACTATACACAAAATAAAACTTTAAAAAAATGTCTCTGATTTTTATGCTTGGTAATATAGTTTACTAAATTATAATTATTATTCATTTCCACTCTCAAGACGTGCACATTACTGATTATTGTTTTTTTTTGCCAACTTCTGTGTAATATTAGGTGTGTAGCTCCTACACTTGGTATTGTTTCACTGAATTTTGTTTTCCCTTAATATGTATTTTGACCTAATTCGGTCATCGTCCGAAGGGCAAGATTGAATACATCTGAATCTGAAGAAAAAAGAAAAAAGGGGACTCCAACAAATATATACAAGTTTTTTAAACGTACATCTACAAAATTCCTATCATGATTTATGGCTAAGAAACTGCTATTATTAGAAGTTTGTTTTCAATGAGTTTGTCTCTCTGAATGCAGGGGGTGTAAAACCCTTCTGTATATCATAAATCAATTTTAAGCGTAACAAGCAATAAGGTTGGATTTGGATGTATACCATCAAATACGTGGCTTGCCATAATCTCGAAAAGAGTTGTATATACTTATAAATACATAGATTCTAGTAGAAAACTATGTAAGATATATAAGATAAAACGAAAACATTTAAGATATTATATAAGATAAAGAGAACAATCAGAATCATTAATAATTACCCGGTATTATATATTTCAAGAACATTGTATTTATTGAAATATGTGCCAAAATAAATAAAAGCAAATGTATTACATACAAAATTAAAATATTTATAAATAAATATTTTGTATTTTATAGTTTTTCTTTTCAATTGTCTAAATAAATTTACATAAATTATAATAATAGTAACAAATAGGATGTTCTCGTTCTCTATATTGCTGTACAAAAAGCAATTAATTTGTACATTTTGAGCAGGCGCGTTGTACGTTTTGTTTTAGACTGCTGGTAACGCTGTGCATTAGCTGACTAGCTTTGTTACAGTGCAGCTGCAGAACAGACAGTGCGGTCGAGTATTTATTGGCTAATATCCACTTTAAATAAATACTTATAAAAAGGATAAACATATGCGCTGTACCGAATGCATTCAACATTCGTTTACCATGTTTCTATATATCACTGTTGAAAATGCCGATACAAAATACTTATTCGCATAAAATGAGTACTTTAAATAAACCATATAAAAATGATTATAATTGTTGCTTGGAGTGCTGAGAAATATGAAAACCAGATTAATGTTAATAATTTAGTTTACAAATTATGAAATTTTAATTTTTAATACTACTATTAATATGAATATCCAAAATAAACAAAGAAATCACTGTTATTTTATACTTTTAAGTTTTCACTTCTAACGGCAGTCCTCAATGACTGTATCGGTTTTTTTTGCATAAAAGTATTTTCGGCCTACAATGAAAATTTTATGAGCTCTATGTCCGCCAGTATAATAAGTCTAAGTTTTTTTTTGTCGAATCAAAAATTAAAACAGGACCGGACCAGACCGAACGCGGGGCCGGTAAAAGCGCGGGGCCGCGTGCGGGGCACCGTTTGCACGTGCCTAGCGCCGGCCCTGCGTAAATCTGTCGAAAATGCTGGTATTATTCCTAACAAAAGTTAAAGCTTTGTATATACAGTGGAATCCAGTTATAACGAAGGCATTACAATACTTTTTCGTTAGAATTAGGGTTTTATTCTAAAGGGAAATGTAAATGTAGAAATATGATTATACTGGTTGCTCAAAATTCGTTATTAATGTAGTTACAATGTTGGTTAAATTCCCAAAAGACGTAGTATTTTTGCGTTGATAAATGGTCAATACAGAAAAATATTTGAGGGTCTGCTTTCGGAAGAAATCCAGATAATTATTTTTTTTAATGAGACACCCGTATTTTTATTTAATGGTCGGTAGAAAATGTTAATTTGAACAAAATGTGCTTAGCACTAAAGAAACAAAAAAGGAAAACAAAGACGATGTTAATATATGATCAATTAACTGTGCTATATTACAGTATTTTAGAAGATGAGTATTAGCCAGCACAACAATATTTGCTTTTTTCTAATAATTACTTTGGTTAATTAAAGAAATATTTTATATTTACAATTCTAACAAAAGTTTGTTTATACATTCTTATTTGGATCCAAACGGTGTAATTTTAAATTATACATTATACAGCCGACATACAAAATATAAAAGTACATCAGTACAGATATATGTTGTTAATATAATATACACATATAAAAAATAAAACGCGAGAATATACAGTGTGGGGCACCTCATTTCCGTCGGTTTATATACGAAAAGCGGTAATATGTTTTATTTTTATTTTTATTAAAGGTTGTGTAGGTTCATTAGGGGCACGTTTTAAAATTATTTTGAAATATACAGAGTGATCCAAAAAAATTTGGCACACCAAAGTTATGAAAATTTAAATGGAACACCCTGTATATTATGGGATATTTTGATGCTATAAGCTAAATTAAGTCCACTTCATGTTATATTCCCTATACCTAACTCAACCTCTTTTCGAGATATTTCACTATTTTTGAAAATGTAGATCAAAATTTCAGAGACATTGCTGTCTTCCATATTTGAGCGAATTATTTTAAATTGTATTTAATGTATACTCAAAGCATTAGACTCTAAGATTAGCTAAAGCTGATATCTAAAAATTATACAGGGTGTTCAAAAACCACATTTCTGTTTTGGCTAACATTAAAGGCAAATAACTTTCTTATTTTAAATGGAACAACCTGTATTTATTGCCATTTTTAGATTCTAATTTTAATTTTTTTTAAAACTGTATTAGGGTTCCTATACCTATCTCTTATAGTTTTTTGGTAATTTAGGATTTTCAATTTCAAACACTAATTTCTTGCAATTTTTTGCAAAAGTAGGCTTTGCCGCTGTTATTAATACTTCAAACAGATAAATTATTTGACAGTGACAGTACATATTAGTTAAGACATCAACGCTATTCGACGTCGTTTAAATAATTTTAATTATTTAAAATGAGAACCTACTCTGAAAACGAAAAGGTGGATATGATTTTAGTAATCGGAGTGTGTGGCGAAAATTGCTTGCTAGCATCAAGAGTTTATGCTCAAAAATATCCTAACAGGCGTCATCCTGACAGGCGGTCATTAGAAAATTTATTGCAAGTTTTCCGAAGAACAGGAAGTGTGCGTTATCAGAAACCAGAACGGCAAATACCAATTACGGGAAATGAAGAAAATGATTTTGTTGTTATCGGATCTCTGGCAGAAAATCCGCATACAAGTCAACGAAAAATATGTGAAACCACTGAAATAAGCAGGCGGAGCGTCGGAAGAATTATAAAAAGGCACAACTTCTTCCCGTATCGTATTCAATTACACCAAGCACTTTTGGAATTAGATTACGAATGACGACTCGTTTTTTGTTTATGGGTTTTAGAAAAGTTTAGTGAAGATGAAAATTTCTTCGATTTTGTACTTTTTTCGGATGAGTCATCATTCCACAATAAAGGATTAGTTAATAAACATAATTTTCATTACTACAGTGACGAAAATCCCCATTTTTTTAGAACTATTGACAGGCAACACAGGTGGTGTGTCAATGTATGGGGTGGAATAATTGGAACTCAAGTGGTAGGTCCGTTCTTTTTTGATGGTCACTTAAACGGCGCCATGTTTCTTCGATTTTTAAGAGACAATTTGCCTGTACTTTTGGAAAATATACCATTTAAAATTCGTCAAAGGATGTGGTTACAACTAGACGGTGCGCCAGCGCATTTTCAAGTAAATGTGAGAAATGAATTGGATAGGCAATATCCCAATAGGTGGATAGGACGCGGCGGTCCACAGAATTGGCCAGCAAGATCCCCAGACTTAACGAGTCCCGATTTTTTCTTATGGGGATATGTCAAAAATATCATTTATGATACACCACCAACCACACCCGACGATATGAGAGAACGAATAAGAATAGCGTTTCGTTCTATAATACCAAATATTTAAACAAGAGTTAAACAGTCCTTTCAAGAGAGAATTCGATTATGCATTGAAACAGATGGACATCATTTCGAGCACTTGTTAAAACATTAGTTTTCTTTTACAATTTAAGTTTTTTGTTTGTTTAATAAAGTATGTATTTTTTATTTACCTAGTTATGAGGCCTTTTAATTAATGTGAAACAAAACCAATCATCCCGATAGGTTAATAAATATTAGCATTTTGAAAAATAGTTTGCAAGAAATTAGTGTTTGAAATTGAAAATTCTAAATTACCAAAAAACTATAAGAGATAGGTATAGGAAACCCTAATACAGTTTTAAAAACAATTAAAATTAGAATCTAAATATGGCAATAAATACAGGGTGTTCCATTTAAAAGAAGAAAGTTATTTTCCTTTAATGTTAGTCAAAACACAAATGTAGTTTTTAAACACCCTGTATAATTTTTAGATATCAACTTTAGCTTATCTTAGAGTCTAATGCTTTGAGTGTACATTAAATACAATTTAAAATAATTCGCCCAAATATGGAAGACAGCAATGTCTCTGAAATTTTGATCTACATTTTCAAAAATAGTGAAATATCTCGAAAAGAGGTTGAGTTAAGTATAGGGAATATAACAGTAAGTGGCCTTAATTTAGCCTATAGCATCAAAATATCCCATAATATACAGGGTGTTCCATTTAAATTTTCATAACTTTGGTGTGCCAAATTTTTTTGGATCACTCTGTATATTTCAAAATAATTTTAAAACGTGCCCCTAATGAACCTACACAACCTTTAATAAAAATAAAAATAAAACATATTACCGCTTTTTGTATATAAACCGACGGAAATGAGGTGCCCCACCCTGTATAACAATCTATCGTTTAAAAATTCATGCACCGAGTAGCAACTCCTCTCAATTAGGAATTCCTTGGTTGTGACTTTGATTTATCATATAACATTGTCTTGAAATTATTTGTCAATTTATTAAATAATTTTATTTATTACAAATGACAAATAATTATTGTAAACATATTTCCAGCTTCCTAATATAACAGTATTAAACTAAATTCAGTTACTGCTCCTAGTCAGCTTAAGTTTGTATTGAAGGTGCATTGTAGGTTATATGTGAATAATTTAACTATATCTATATTCTTCTTATTTCAATTCCTCGCCTCTTGGTTTCTTACTTCCTTGGACCACACTGCATCCCAGTCGAAAGTATCAGAGCATGCTAACATTTTCTTCCATGTACCTTCGTACTTCGCTTTTGAATACCGTGAAACTCGAGCAGCTTTTTATTTTCTAAATAATTTTTGGAACAACAGTCTGTGATCAACTAGATTGAACTAACGTCTACAAAAATTACAGCATATGCTTATTTATGTTTTCGTACAATTCCTTCAATAGTTCTGTAATTGCTGAAATTGTATTGCGACCTTTTCTAAAGTTAAATAGATGGTCAATAAACAGATTATACGTTTGCATAAATTGCCCTAGTTTATTGCCAACAAGGTTTTCAATGATTTTCGTAAATATACTTAACAGAGATATTGGACGGGAATTCTCAACTAGTTTCTTTGATCCCTTTTTAGAAAATGGTTGATTATTTGACATTTTTAACCGCGCCGGAAAAGGACCCATCATAAACGAATCATTGTTTAATGCTCAAGGGAGACTAATTCTGGTGGCTCTAATTTTCCAGGTATCAATTGAAGAGTGGAAATTAGAAGGGGCGTAGGTGCGAAAAACAAAATTCAGAAATAATCGCGAAAAACAAAACCGGCAAAGTTCAAAATTAAGTGTAGACATAGAAAATTTTTTGATAAACGTTTATTAAATATATGCAAGTAGTACGAAACTTAAAACATACTTATTAGCAAAAATTATTATCAAAATAACGTTCTATAACCAATATAAACAAAAACAGAAGTGCAAAATTTGGAAAGGGCGTAAGTGTCATCGACATTTTTTAGTAAAAAATTGTTAATTTCAGGCGTTTTCTAGATTTTCTGAAACATTTTCGTCAATGTGAAGTAGCTCTTTATAGAAACGTTGGTGTGCCGGATTCTTAAGGTAGGGAATCATGCTTCGAAGAGAAACCTTTTTATTTTCAGACACTTTACTTTCTGGCGGCAGCTTGATTATGTTAGCCCGTCTAAGGTCAGCTAAAGTTTTCTTTTTCTTTAAAACATTGACTTTCACTGCTTCCTGAATATCAGAGAAAAAAGTGGTCTTCATTTTAATAAATGGAAGATTAGCCTCTTCAATGGTTATCACTGAAGCTTTACTTATATTTAACTTTGTGGTGTTAATATATGCATTCGCAGCTTTTCTTAGGTACCAAAAGCCAGAAATTGTCATGTCAACAATATTGAATGGAGGAGAGTACCTTGCTGATTTAACTATTGCGTGTAGGTCCGAGGGAACATATGCTTTAGCTACCTTCTTACGCTTTTCTATGAAAGCAAAGTCCCTATCGCAGGGCATGAAACTATGGCCGCTGATAAGAAATTTCTGCTCGATGGTCTCAAAAACACCATTGGCTACTAAAAACAGCAAGGTAAATAATAAAATTCTATTCTTGTTCTCGCCCCCGCTATTATCACACCATATTACTAAATGGTTCGTAAAAATCAGTCCTTGATTAGCAAGATGGAGGAGGCATGACGCAATTTCGTTAGCTCCGCGAGACGCTACCCCCTCGTGCCATATACACATGTAGGATTCATTCGTATCGCCAATATGAACACCTAAGTTGTAGCACGATAGCTGTGAGAGGTAAAACATATCGCTGTGGGTCAGTGATGGAACGAACATGACCTGTTGTAGGTCCATGGATAAACAACACTTGATGCTTTCGGGTTCTTGAGACTCAATCATATCTTCTTTTAGCACTTCTCTTGCTCTCTCGGCCTTGCGGTGATGAAGTTCCAGCTGAGTTTTAGCAGATTGACTTGACTGAATGTAGGCCTTGATTTGACAGTCAAGTTTATCACATGTGCTGCACGTATCAACACGTGGTCTGTGAAAACACAGATTGGGAACATTCTTTATGAAAACAGACCTGTAAAATTTATAGGTGACTATTGAATCAGGGTGCAATTGCAGAAATGCTTTAAACAGTCTGTGAATATTTAAGTCGGAGCTAATGTACTCCTTTTCCGATTTAGATCTTGAGTAATGGCCAACTTCCCTTGGGATCCTGTTAATATGAGCCTTAACTAACGACCGGTCAAATTCAGAATATTTTGGCGCAGCATGTCTGGTACGTTTATCTTTATAACAGGCTTCACCCTTTTTTTTTTCTCAATAAGTACGCGAATTCTTTTATCATTAACAGCGAAGGTGTCTTGGAAAAGTTTTTTACATACACGAACAAATTTTCCTGTACCATCAGGAACGGAATAAGCTATAGTGGCCTGACGTCGACTGCTTTGCGGGTCCTCATATGAACCGTGCCGCCTTCTTTGCACAGCACAAATACTCATTAAACCCATTAAAAACGTCCCTTGTGTTTTAGCATCTTGACAATAAAACTTTTCCCAAAGGGGACGTCGCCTTTCGTATGTAACATCTTTACATCCCAGCTTGCATTTACATGATACCTACATATAACATATTTTCAAGATTAGTACCAGACAGGGAAACATTTTGTTTGTATACCTAACCTGCTCTTTGGGAATGGTTTTTTCAGGTACCATTTTGTTTTTATACGTTTTGTACGACTTTCCATTCCATTTTAAATGCTTCTGTTCAGTATGATATGAGCCACTACCTTTACCTTTTCTTATTCTTTGATTTCCTTCCATTTTAATATACAGACACACAAAACACATAACTAACACCTGCCGATTTTAAAACAAACTGGCAATATTCTGTGATGGACTTAGGACCTATCAAATGAAAACGCTTGCTCACATACGCCAAGCGACATCTATTACTACCTCCTGACAATTAAATTTTAACTTTGCCACTTATGGCTTTTCACAGGACATAAAGTATGATATTTAGAACCTTTCTATGTTGTTAACTCAATTTCGTTAAAAATGGCATTTAGGCACTTTCTAATTTCCACTCTACAATTCAAATTGGAAAATGTGACCAGTATAGGATATCTATAATATTACACTTTCCTTTCATTCGCCTTGAATAGCAACAGAGTATTTAAACATAATTAACCTCCTCTTTCCAAGAAAGCTTGTATAAATTTGGAACCAGGTTTTTCTCTAACCTAAAAAATGTTTGTTTTAACATTTATTTGTTTCTGGCTTTTAGTTAATTTTGAATTACCCGTCCCTAACTTTTTATTGTGCCGTAGAAAATAGCTATAGCGTGAACATAATCTATATCTTAATCTTATTCATACGTAGATTAGAAACACTAGTAGAGTGGTGATTCTCAAATTTATTTGTATTTTGCTAAGCGAATTTTAATCTAAAAGTAAGTCTTAGTTTTATGTTGTAAATGCAGCCGAAGTTGTCGACAAAACGAAGTTTGAAATTAGAGGATAACTTTTAGAATACTTTTGCTAAGTTACCCAACATTAATGTTTTTTTTTTGTAATTTTATGATGAAGATTGAATGTTATATTACTGACGAAGTTTGAAATGAATATTTTGAAGTTGGCTAATCTGACGTCTATAAATATGTAAAATGGCATGATGGCTATCTAATACGCTTTCATCGAGATTACAGGAAAGTATAGTTTTATTATATTATAATAGTTATTATCTGGATATGCGAATTGTTTGTTGTACATTCCAAAAGAACTTGAGAAACCTGTTTTCGAAAAAACTGAATATTTCGTTATAGTCCAATTAACTAATATTGTGCGCATAAAATGAATGGAAGATTATAGAAAAAAATTGTTAACTGCTAATTATTCCTCGCAGTTAACTTTTTATTTATATGCAGGAAGTATTATTATAGTTTGAAGATTTGTTTATTTATGAACATCCGTCTAACATTATTTTGCAAATGGCTGTAACACCATATACCGTATGTGTCAATTTTCATTAGGTATAGGGATTCAATGTTTACGTGCGATTTATACGTATACAAGTAATGCGTGGCAACATGGCACCCCTACTGTCCGTCACCAATCCCGGCAACAATCGACATCACAACGATTTTCTCCGATCTTCCCAGTTCTACATTCAATGTTTAGCTGCGAACACGTTGCGATCTAGTCTGCAATAAAAGCCGTCTTATTACTGGAACGGGAAACATCAAATGGCCGCCGCGATCTCCTGATCTAGTAGTTTATTATTATTTTCAGAATCCTTTTTCATTTGCCTTATTTTTAATTTTATTAGAATTACGCTTTTGTTTGTGTCATGCAGCGTGAACGCAGCATAATAATTCTCTGCATTTACTGAAAGGAAAATGAAAAACAAATCCTTGCAACTCGTAAATATTATTTCTGAACGCATTACTAACACCCGGTGGTCGAATAGTTACTGCTAACCACGCTAACTTGTATTTACGAACATGCATCGGTCGTGCTGGCATTGGAAAGGAAAGAAGGGGTACTATGTTGCCACGTACTGAGGGATCAATCGCCTATGGCTAATGAAAATTGACACATGCTGTATGTGAGTTTGAGATACTTGCGAGTGTTATCAATAAAAATGACTTTGATCCAGGAAATGCGACGAAGTTTTTTTTTTATTACGAAATAAGTTTATATATTCTCGTTCGCCAAGGGATATTTATAAAAACACAGAGCAAAGATTACACGTAGGTGTACAATATTGAAACAGGAAAAAAAGCAATTTTTTTAGAATATCTTCGCATGCGTTTGGTAACTTCAACCGACATTTGTTATAAATGTTATTTTGTCTACGACCCTAGAACAATTTTATTTTCTGTCGTAGTTGTACGAAATGCCGAACATGTTTAAAGAAAGACGCCAATATCGAACGGCATTAACCGTTTACCAGGCAGAGTTCCTTCTAGCATAAACTTAACTTTCTTCCGGTAATAGTTTCAAGTAATATAATGCTATCCATTTCAAACATTCTATACAATGTTGTAAGTAGACTAAGCTCTTCTTTTCTTTTATAGGAAACGAGTGGTATTTCGTTTCGTAATTGAGTTTTTTAAATACTAACAAAAACTCATGGAAATACTTTATAATGATCTTAGAGCCGCCTACCCTCTCCTCTGTATTCTGATTTGAATTCAGGATGCATGCGCTTAGTTTATACAGACACTTTCCAATACCGACGTGTTTAGGATTAGCTATTAATGTGTCCTGATATTGATTCATAAGCGTGCATTCTCACGCTTGATCAATGATATCCTCAATAACACATGCCACACACATTGGTTGCACAAATCCTTGCCTTATACATTATTCTTCTGATTCATTAGAGAAATATTTGCACAAAGTAATTGTGAATAACCAAACGATTATTCTTTAGTTTATGGTCTCTCAACGTAAAATCCTTCTCAGAGACTATACTGCCTGACCATAATTTAGCTGATGTTCATAAAATAAATGATTATTTTGCGCCTTTTGTTCAGTCTCTTAATGATAACTCCAAAAATCTCATTGCTTATTACAACTCTACTCATAATAATAGTGAAGTCTTCTTTGGGTTTGCATTGGCATCAGTTAAGGAAGTCCATACATTCATCGTATTACTACTGATGCATATTGGTGTGACAATATTTCTTCAATTATGCTGAAGTACTGCAGTAATTTCATTGATCTTTATGTTATATATCTTGTAAATTGATGTATTGAACAGTATTATTTTCCTACTATGTGGAAGTCTGCCTTGGGCATCCCCTTGCCTAAAAAAACTAATCCTACCACTTTCTCTCATATAAGGATAATTAGTCTATTACCAGTTCTTTCAAAAATATTAGAGAGAGTTCTTTATAATTAGATTTCCAATTTCTTTACTGTCAATAATTGCCTTTCCCCTTATCAAGCTGGTTTTCGGAAGGGCTTCAGTACCGCTACAGCATTGGCTTATGTGTTGAATGACATAATGACGTCTATTGATATTGGATTGAATTGTGTGCTTATTCTTTTGGACTATTCCAGGGCATTTGACACGATTTGTCATGAGCTGCTTATTTGTAAGCTCAGATATTACGGATTCTGCGATAGTTCATTAGTTTTGCTACAACTATACTTATCTGGAAGAATACAGCGAATTTATTTCATGTAGTTCCGTTATATTATCTGGAGTTCCACATGGTTCAATCCTAGGTCCGCCGCTATTTATAATTTATACTAACGACATTCTATCATCTGTTAATAAATGTACCAAATGGCAGCTGATGATATTAATGCGGACTTGTTTAAGTTGAATGAGTTATCTATTGAACAGAACTTGCTTCTTAATTCGCAAATGCTAACTTGTTGATTTTTGGTTCTTAAATGTCGTGTTGATTTTTTAAAATTAAACTTACATTTATACATTTCAAATGATCGCTTACCTTTTGTCGAGGTTGTGAAAGATCTTGGGCTACTTAATGATACTCGACTTCGCTTCAGTGAGCATGTTTCCTACTTACTACAGAAGTCCTACGGAGCTTTGAGAGTGTTATATCCTAATAAGCATATTTTAATTTCTTCTTTGAGGCGACAACATTGTGAATCTTTATTCTTATCTTTGTTTAGCTATTGTGATTTTGTTTAAGGTCCATGTCTGCGTGGAATAAGTTGCGAATTCAAAAGCTTCAAAATTAATGTTGTAGAATTATTGCAATCTTAGAAAGTATGATCACATTTCAACTAGTATTTAAGCTATTATGTGGTAACATATGGAAAACCGCAGGAAATTGTACTTGGCTAACTTTGTTCATTCGTTGCTTCAGTTGCCGTCCCTGCCCGTCCCTCTCAGAGGCTTTTTGATTCCGCGGCATTTTATCCATGTATTCAAGTAGATGGATTTACTTACGGTTTCGCGTCATTGTACATTTCTTTTTGAAAAATCTTTTGGTTATTCGGCCGTTACACTTTATAACGGTATACCGGAAAATATTGACAGCCTCAGTAGCCGCGAGGGGTTTAGTAGTAACGCAGTTCATACGTATTGATGCACGGGTTATGTAAGTGTGGTGTACCTTCTCGTCATTAGCTTTTATTACTGTTCTTATTTCTTGTATTTGTTGATGGGCTCTGGTTGAGTATGATTAGCTATAGCTAGACTTCGCCAGGCTTCATTAACGTAATGGTTCACTTTCTTTAATAAAGGCAATTTATTATTATTATTTTTATTATTATTATTATTATTATTATTACTTGTCTGTCCGATATCAGATTCTGTGAAGCAGTTAACATCAGTCAGCGTGGTATTTATGTAAGGAAGTAGAGTATAAACTAGCTGTGTGGTTAAAAGATAAGTTTGAAAGGCATTGACAACATACAGAGGGTCGTCTATCGTGCCCCCATTCAAATTATCGAATTTGGTAGAATTTGTCCTAAACCTAACAAAATACCAAATTTTTTTAGGATAAGTTTTAATGGCATTTCTAATATTTGTTTTAGTACTATCTGTAAACTGATTGAGATAGTCTGCATTATTAGTTCTTTTTGCATTTTAAACAACAGTTGATTTTAATTTTTATATTTACAATATGCACATGATTTAACCATACAGGGTACAGGTCTTATTGCAGCGTTTTGCAAAACATATAGTCAAAGACATTGATAAATTTTATTTAAAAAATCTTTACATACATCATCTACATTAGTGTAGATACAAACGACAAATTGATTTTAGAAATGAACACGATATATAGATTCAGCCTTACAAAAATTAAAATTATTTTGTTTAATATTCTCACTAACTTTGTAATTAGGTTTTCATAAAAATTAATGTGAAGCATAAGACCCAGGTGATCCAAATTCTCTTTTTATGTGCCGTTGATGCCTCACCAAAATTAGTTAGTATCAAGTCCAGCGAGCATTTCCTTGAATTCAATATAATATTTACTTGCTTGAGAATCACAGAGTTAAGAACGTTATTTAGTAACTATAGATTTATTGTCACCTCTTCATGTCGTCATTAGCATAAGGCACTTTAAAATTGTATGTCTTCATACGTAAATATTGTATAATATGTTAGAATAATTGTATCTCCAAGAATTGCTCTCACATTTTAACAAAGTTGAAAGAAATTGTAATCCAGCTATAACTGCTTATATGAAATTTGCGGATATCTATTACAAATTAATAAAGACAGTATGGAATGGAAAAATTAATTATTCCGGGAATTAATTTCATGGAGTCAATCAGATCTAAAATATCATTAACTTGAAACCAACAATGCTCATTTTCGAATCAGTTGTTAAACGCTTTTGCTTCCATTTCCTTATAGTACCATTAAGGTGAAATAATTGGACAGAGTAAGCATTGTATCCAGGCGAAAGTAAGCATAAAATTGTATTTCTTGAAAGGTGTAAATGGTATACCAGACAATAGATTGGGAAAAGATGACACAAATTTAGAGACTCCTCATAATATTATAAACGAACATATTAAATTGCCTATCTGTGTGAATAAATTTTGTTTCATTAATAAAAATTCTAGTGTTTTAAAACGATGCATGGTATTTACTCGAATGCAATATAATACCTAATGATAATAATAATAACAACATATATGTGCAAATTGTTTGATTATATCATGGGATATTAAAGTGTTTCTTATTTGGATATAATTTTATTACGTTTTTAGTGACAGTTACCCAATAATTAAGCAGAAATACGAAGTAGAGAAATCGCATTCCAGGTATCCACATTGAATTCATAGTGTTTCTAAAAATTTACGTTTTCTACCTACCCAATGCTAATGCAATTTTTTTCGATAATAGATTCTTGAGATTAATATATAACTATATAATAATAATAATAATAATAATAATAATTATTATTATTTATTTTCCCAACAGGTTATACCCAATAACAGAGAAAAATTACAATAGTTATGCAAAACGGCAAATAAATATATGCACATAAACATACATATACCGCATGTGTCAATTTTCATTAGGTATAAGGGATTCAATGTTTACGTGCGATTTATACGTATACAAGTAACACGTGGCAACGTGGCACCCCTACTGTCCGTCACAAATCCCGGCAACAATCGACATCACAACGATTTTCTCCGATCTTCCCACTTCTCCCCACCAGATTTTACATTCAATGTTTAGCTGCGAACACGTTGCGATCTAGTCTGCAATAAAAACCATCTTATTACTGGAACGGGAAACATGAAATGGCCGCGGCGATCTCCTGATCTAGTAGTTTATTATTATTTTCAGAATCCTTTTTTATATACCTTATTAGGGTTATTTTTTAATTTTATTAGAATTACGCTTTTGTTTGTGTCATGCAGCGTGAAAGCAGTTAATAATTCTCTGCATTTACTGAAAGGAAAAAGAAAAACAAATCCTTTCAACTCGTAAATATTATTTCTGAACGCATTACAAACACCCAAGTCAGTGGTCCAATAGTTACTGCTAAACTAACTTGTATTTTCGAGCATGTATCGGTCGCGCTGGCACTGGAGAGGAAAGTAGGGGTGCCACGTTGTCACGTATTGCATGAATTGATCGCCTATGGCTAATGAAAATTGACACATGCTATATATATACCCACACAATATTTCATTTCAAATCCCCACACCCTCACAAGAATAAATCCAACTCCAATTACCCATCTTGGCAAGTAGATATGCTGGAATCAGCTTCATTGCGTTAGACCTCGCAAAGGGCATCATAAACGTTGAGTTGTATCTCGATGGAACTCGTGGGACAACACTTTCTGGCAAAGAACAACTCTTCTTGCTGTAAAGATGCTAAATTTGGCGTAATAGTAAATCTGCCTGGGGTGTGCCCCTCTCCGGATAAACACCATTGATTTTGACTGACAGGAATTTTAGAATCTTACGTTGAATACGATCCAGTGCCAACGAGTTGTATGCATAAATGGGATTTCAGATAGGTGCTGCGTATTCAGTTTTATTCAAGACGTATGCCGAGTACAAGGATTTTAGCAATGCAACATTTGTAAATATTTGGATGCACGCATTAAAAATCCAAGTGATCTAAAGGCTCCAGAACAGATTGTCCCAATATGTGTTCCAAAGGTAAAGTAAGAGTCGAAAATAACACCAAGGTCCATGATTTCGAATTTTCTTTCAAGGGCGGTATCATTTACCTGGTAAAAGTAGTAGGAAGGTGTAGAGGAACATGTATACGTAACCACACAGCGTTTGTTGATATTTAACTTAAGCCTAAATCTCTCGCACCACATGGCCAACATGTCCAAACTTGTTTGACGATTCTGCATAATTCAGGCTGATGTAATTTGAGAAAATATTTTAATGTCATCCGCGTACGCAAGAACAGGACAGTTAATTTGGAGCAATAAATCATTAATAAATAGGACAAATAATAACGGACCCAAGTTGGATCCCTGAGGGATGCCAGACGTAGGAATAAAGTTGCTAGAAGAGTATCCGTTATAGGTGACATAGCATTTTCTTTCAAAAAGATAAGATCTAAACAGATTAATCGAAGTGGGTACTATACCAAGTGAACCAATCTTATGTAATAATATTTCATGATCAATCGAGTCGAATGCTTTCGACAAATCGGTCTAAATTACATTCACCTGACCACTCTTATTCAAAGATTCTCCAATGTATTGAGACACAGTGGCCAAATTGGTAAGAGTAGATCGACCAACGATAAATCCGTGTTGGTCTGGCGAAATAAGGGATCGAGTACTATGAAAACTACTGTGGTATAATGCCCTCTCATACAATTTCGCAAAGTTAGAAATAATAGAGATAGGCCTATAATTACTCAATAATGATCGATCCCCCTTTCTATGAACTGGGGTAATTCTTGTAATTTTCATTGTTCAGGGAAAATGTTCGAAAATAGAGATATAATTGTGGAAAGCAGCGAGTAATTCTAACAACTCATCCTCAGTTACGTTTGAGAAGGAGTTTGGCAGAGACTTGTAATGTGATTCAGGGGCTGCAAATCCAGTAGATGAAGGGAGTTCACCCGAGAAGGTGTTCGCAAAAGCATTGACAATGTGACTAGGTTCCGTGAAGGTATTACCATGTTTATCACATAGTACATTAGGTATCCTAATAGTACGTCTCTTTGAGAGAGAAAACCCCAAAGCTTCGAAGTGTCAGTTCTAATAGAATCTTCCATTCATTAATCTATCTCTTTACTAAGGTCCTAAGTCGCTTAAATTCATCATAGAACACCGCATTTTTTGAATGAATCCATTTTCTATGATAGTAGTCTTTGTATTTAATGTGAGATATTATCTCAGACGAGAACCAAGGTGGATAACTAACATTGGATTTTGATTTGCGAGGCACATACAGATTCAGAATGGAGAATAACTTATTGTAAAAAGCACCCAATGCATAATTGACATCAGTATAATCATTCAGAATGAACCAGTCATAGCCAAGCAAGTGACTATATAATAATATATAATCGGCTTTCTTAAAATTATATCGAGAATTATCAGCCGATGGAAAACGCTTGCCTGACGAAGACTGCGAAACAGAGATCATTATCTCAAGACTGGGGTGATAAGGGTCCTCGGCCACCGCGGGACTCTCAGGCCCGGTTGCACAAACCTCTTGTTAATTGATCATTAACTAACGGTTCATCAAATTTGATGATTTGTTATAAAATGATCGGGTTGCACAAAACAATTTAATGATTCCTTAATCGTCCATTTGGTAATTCGTCATTAATTAAAGTTGAATTTGGCAACAACGGGAAGACAGTTGTATGTTGACATTTGATGTTTTGTCTATTTGTCTGTTATTATTTGAATTTCATACGACAATTTTGGATTCATGATGGCAACAAAGAAAAGAGTCAATTTTACTCAACGAGAAAAAGAAACCCTTCTTTCCGTTGTAGCCAAGTGAGTATTTATTGCATTAGGTATATCGGTATATAGTGTTTTTTACAAAGCTAAAATCTCAATTTATTCTTCTTTAATCATCAATCCTTTTCCATTCCCTTTTATATTCCCTTTATCATCTATTTTTAGATATAAACACGTTGTTGAAGATAAATCAACAAAATCGTTTATGATCGAAAAGAAAAACAAGGTGTGGGCAGAAATTGAGAGGGATTATAATTGTACTGCTGAAACGGGCCCTCGAACAAGTAAACAGTTAAAAGTTTTGTACGAAAATGTGAAACGGGAGACCAAAAAAACTGTAGCCGAACATCACGTAAGGCTAGAATAATTGTAATCATGAAAAGTTAATAACTATTAAATGTTTTTGTTTAAAAATTAGCACGACAACTATGAAGCAAAATTACTTGAACAAGAGGCAAAACGAGCCGCGAATAACGATAAGGTACACATTTTTTTAATATCTTTAAATAAAAATAATTGTAACAATTAAGTACTATTCATATATATATATATATAGAAAGAAATATTTAAAACGGGCGGAGGAACTGCGGACCTTGTTTTGTCTTCAGATCAGGAGATTCTGTTGGCTACAATTAGGGAGCAAGTACATCCTCTCCAAAATGAGTTTGACAGCGCGACTGACTATTTCAGTAATTTAATTCCCAAATTAATTATATTTCGAAATTAATTTATATATTTGTTGATACTAGATGAAATAAGTATCCTTGACCCTGACTCTGAACCTGGTCCTTCCCATCAAGATGTAAGTGCAATTCCCGTGGTCGTATCGCAACCCCAACCATCCACATTCCAAAAAAAAAGAAAACGTGTTGCTACATGCGAATATTTAAGGAAACAGTATTACCGTGAAAAACTCAAAAATGAAAAAATACAAACGACAGTTTTAAATCTGCAAGCGAAAAAATTAAGATTAGAAATAAAAAAATTAAAAAATTGAAATCTTTGTTTTTTTTATCTATCAAATACTGTGGCAATTAATGCATTTCGCACTGCGTAATTTGGATTATTTTCGTTGCCTTCCCGAAAAATAATATCTTCAACTTCTTCTTCATCTCCAATTTCGTCAAAATAATCCTCCATATCGTCATTTTGTTCCTTGCAGATATTGTGCAATACCCCACAAGCAACAATCACTTTCACGGTAGTCTTTAGTTTGAGGCGTAAGCCGTATTTTAAGCAGGGAAATCTGCGTTTAAGGACTCCAAAAAACCTCTCCACTGTATTTCGTGTAATGATATGGGCCCTGTTGTAAGCTTCTTGACTATCATTCCTTTGATTTACAGTCACAGGGCTTAAAAGGTATGGTTTACATGGGTAACCACTGTCTCCCAGTAAGAAGCCATTGCCATATCTACCCATACGAAACTCAACAGGAAGAGGAGAGTCGTTAAATATGGTACTGTCATGCACGGATCCTGGCCACCGAGAAATGATATGCATCAATTTTAATTGGGAGTCACAAATTGCTTGAACGTTTATGCTAAAGTATCCTTTCCTATTTCTGTATAATTCAGCGTTGTGACCACCAGGGGACTGGATAAAAACGTGCGTGCAATCGACGGCACCCACAACCCTTGGAAAACCAGCAATGTTAAAAAATCCCTGTTTTGTGGCCATTAACTCGTCATTGGTACGAGGCATTTTTATGTAATGTTGAGAAAGTTGTGCGATCTGATGAGTAACACGCCGAACTACTCTACTTATGTTTGATTTATGAATATGCATGTAATCACCAATTAATTGAAGAAAACTACCTGTGGCATAAAATCGAAGTGCAATTAGGATCTGGGTAAGTGCATCGAGGGATTTGTTTCTATGGGTTCTTGGTGGAATTGCACCCCCGATTGAATGAACCAAATTCATCACCGTTATTTTGTCAAGTCGAAATCTTTTCTTAAAATCCACATCATGAAGATCGAACGGATTTTCTCGATCGCGTATGAACCGAATCCGTCGTTGCAATCTTGGTGGTGGTCCTTGTTCATCTTCATCGCTCGACGAGGATGATAAGTCAGACAGCATCTTGCGCCTTTATATTGTTCAATCGTCAAATAAAAATTAATTTTTGTTTAATTGCCCGAATGTCACTGATTAAATAAATCCTTCGTTAACAACTGTTTAACACTGTATCATTGTTTCTGCAACGCAAAATAACGATAATTGGCCGTTAATGACAGATTAGAATTGACATTTATTAAAAATTTAATCAAACATTAACAAACCGTTAACAGCTCGTTAATCACTCGTCAAATTTTAATCGTCCGTTAGCAAATGATTAAAGATCAATTAACTTTTGTGCAACCGGGCATTAGACTGTTGTAATTCGACATTAAAATCTATATTAGAGAATACTAAATCTAGTAGTCTGCCGTCGCTATTAAGTATATTATTATACCGCTTAATGTGAAGAACATCAATAACATTCTTGAAGATATTAGTCCGACTACAATGTTGATGAGTTTGATAATATAAATAAGGAAGATTAAAATCCCCAATTAATATAAAAAGCTTATTAATTAATAAAATTTCAAGAGCTGGGGTAAAAACTTCCAAGACTTCCGTAGACAGATCAGGAGGCATACATACTAAAACAATAAACACGACATATATGTATCGTTCATTAAACATTTACAAATCAGTAAATCACTAAGAGGAACCAGACTATCAATATGGCTCGTATCTAAAATATTAAATGAGATATACTGTCGAAGAGCAATCAAGACACCCCCAACCCTAGTGCGATCAACAGTTGCAAAGTCCCTATCTTTACGGATCACATTATAATTGTTGGGAAAAAGTTCGCTGTTAAATGCCGAATTATTAAGCCATGTTTCAGTGATTAGTACTACACACCTCGTATGTCTTTATATGAGAGCAAATGTTAAGGAAATTTAGACTTTAAAATTGTGTTTTGAGCCGCGGCTAAACGACAAAGTAAGTGAACCCGAAAAATACAAATATTCAATTTTTCATGAACTTAAGTTGACTACTAAATAAAAGTATTTCGGAGCATTACCTAGCTATGACATCCATCTTGCATAGTGGAAGGTACGCTAAAGAGAAAAGATATTCCTGTATACAACAAAAAAATAAGGTCATCAGTAATTGTTTCCAATAGGACAGTGAAGGAAACGTCGACAACTGAAGACAAGATAGAAATGTGTTCCCCAACTTTTTTTGTAAAGGCATTTGATTTCTTTGAATATTCGCTTATTAAATTTCATTTTTTATATTTTTCCTTCAACGTGGCAATATAATATTGAAGGACCGTTCCAGGAAATCTATCAGTTTGTTTGTAAATATTATTTCGTATATTGCTAAGCATATATTTCATCGAATCATGTTTCTTTGTTTCACTAAGTTTATTAAATTTAATAGATTTTCTTTTCTAAAGTTTAATAACATTAAATTTTGACTGGAGATAATACATTAATCGACCATTGGAATATTTAGTTTCCTGAAATGCAATAGAGAACAACTATTCGAAGCTTCTCTTTTAAAAAGATATCCAAACATAAATATGGGGTACATTTATTAACTTGAAATTAGATATAGATAGATTTTTCAGTTCAATTTTTTTACAGAAAAACTCCTGATCACAACAGTTAGAATAATTTAAGTAATATGTTTCAAAGTAAAATGTAAATCGACAGAAAGTACACGTTACTACTGTTTACTAAGTTATTACTTATAATAATGTGTACATGAATGCTGAAAATACAAAGTTTTATTTCTTAAAAATCTCTCTTTCGTTTAGAAAAAGTGAAATTTATATAACAATCTGAATGTGATGGATTGGAAAACATTCCTTACTCAAGATTTCCAGAAGTCTGAATCATTGTAATATTATTAATGTAGTCATACTTTAATTTACATAGTGGAAAGCTTGCTGTCCGAGTCGTGGAGAATACGAATTTTTGCAAAATTTTATTAATTTTTCATGTAAATTTTATAGAGAATTTCAATTGTATAATTTTGTGCAGTCTGTGTAAAATTCAAATTAATTGAGCGGAATGTTGTTCTGTTACAGGCAGACATCAAATATGAGTGCTATTTCAGAGATTTTAATTAAGAACTGAGAAACACAATCTTTATCGACAGGGTGCTAATTTTAGCTTGATGAAAATTCCATAAACTGGTTTTAAATTTGAATGTTCAAAGTGATTGTTTTCTAAAATTACTTAAGCAGGAGAAAGTCGATTTTAATATATACAATGCCATAAAGCTTTACAAATAAAATATTATCTTTATGTTTTATAATTATAAGCTTATTAGTTATTATTCATGAAATGAAAAATTATTAAAGAAGTAGATTTTAATAGAGCGAATAAATTTTGGTACTTACACTAATTGCGAATCTATTATAGTTTTCAAAAGGGATATTTTACTTAAAACAGCCACATTAAATTTAATTGCCCATTAATATGCTGCTGAAAAGGCAATTTGTAAATTCATGGATCAACAATTTTTTTATGATTAGTCATTAAGTACTAAACAATAAAATAAAGAATTATGAGGTCTTCAGTGATTTGTTGAAAAGCAATCTATTTCAAATTTAAGTAAAACAAATTATACTGGGTGATTGACCACAGACGACGGACGCTGTCTGTACATGGAAAAAAAAAGATTTTTAAAATTATTTTTATTGTGACAAATAGACAGCGATTATACCGTGCCTTCAAATACTTTCCTCATTATAGTAGGCAGTTTTGTAATTTGTTTTAGTAATCAATGTTGGTGTACATGCTAAGCTTTTGAAAACTTCAAATTCCGACAGTTATCATACTTAATTCAAATTATTATTTACATGACATAACCAAACTACCAAAATTATGCACTGTCACCAACCATCAAAAAAAAAGCATGGCCGTTTCTAATGAGGAAATTATTTGAAGGCACGGTATACACAATTACTATTTTGAACTATACAGATTGTTCGAGAAGAGAGGTGTATAAGAAAGTTTTTTTATAAATAGAAAGTCTTATATTTAGTGATTAGAAAAAATTTGAGCAATTTCATGAAGAATACCGTATACATAAGTTTATCTCTTCTTGAGATATTTTAAAACTTTCAAAATTAGAGGGTATAATTTTAAGACACCAGAAACAATTGAAAACATACACAAGAAAGCATAAAGAATGAATTATTAGATGAGATAAAATTTTAAATCTAAAACTATACCAAGTGTTGAAAATTCATATAAATATAACATCGCGTATATGATGTATTATAATTATTTTTAAATTAATAATCGACGAAGGAGATATATGTTGAAACTCCATTATATATATATAACAAAACACAAGTGTATAGTTTCAAAATTATTATAATGTTTAACACACTACATATGTTTCGCCACACTGTGGCTTCATCAGGTGGATGAAAATACAAAAAACCATTTCTCCTGATCACCATCACTGGCTAATTTTAAATTAATAATCGACGAAGGAGATATATGTTGAAACTCCATTATATATATATATAATAAAACACAAGTGTATAGTTTCAAAATTATTATAATGTTTAACACACTACATATGTTTCGCCACACTGTGGCTTCATCAGGTGGATGAAAATACAAAAAACCATTTCTCCTGATCACCATCACTGGCTAATTTTAAATTAATAATCGACGAAGGAGATATATGTTGAAACTCCATTATATATATATAATAAAACACAAGTGTATAGTTTCAAAATTATTATAATGTTTAACACACTACATATGTTTCGCCACACTGTGGCTTCATCAGGTGGATGAAAATCAGCCACAGTGTGGCGAAACATATGTAGTGTGTTAAACATTATAATAATTTTGAAACTATACACTTGTGTTTTATTATATATATATAATGGAGTTTCAACATATATCTCCTTCGTCGATTATTAATTTAAAATTAGCCAGTGATGGTGATCAGGAGAAATGGTTTTTTGTATTTTCATCCACCTGATGAAGCCACAGTGTGGCGAAACATATGTAGTGTGTTAAACATTATAATAATTTTGAAACTATACACTTGTGTTTTATTATATATACATAATTATTTTTATAATTGTATTAGGATTCTCTATATCTACCGTCAACAATTTTCTAGTAATTAGCATTTTATTTACCAAGTATATTGATGTTTCATATTCGTATAATTTAGAATTAGCTAACCATCTAAATTGTCGAAAGCATCGGCATATAGTTTGAATACAAAAAACACTACAAATATAGGACTGCTTTAACTTTAATGCAAAGTTTTAAAATGATAAATAATAAAATGTGTAAATAAAAAAAACTGAATGTAAATATAAGCTAGAAATTACCAATATCAAAAATACACTTGCGATCAGAAAATGCTCGAAATACTGCCCACCTCTCGAACTCTGCTTTTGAGTAATTCTGTAACTATCAATTAAATCTCTGAAATTATTTTTTGGTCAGTTTTTTTAAGTTTTGCCTCATGCATGAAGTTTTGCAACAACATATAATTCCATTATATAAAGGTGCATTTCTTAAGAATAGTTGTAGTAGGTAGAACATGAATTAACAAACGTTTTGCCTGACAAAATTGGAATTAAGGAAATAAAACCCTACCATATGTAATTCTACAATATCATCCAGTCGAGACAGTAACTTTAGAGAGTTCAATTTGACATTGAAAGAGATGGACAGCATTTTAAGCTTTTAAGCAACTGGAATCCTAATATAGACTTATAAAAACATATGGTCTTCATATACAGGTGTTCCATTTAAAAGAAGAAAATTAAATATTTAAGAACATTGCCAAATTAGAACATTAGGATTCTAACACTAGGTTTACTTTAATTTTATCTCATCTAATCATCAAATTCTTTTCCTGGAAGTTACTTACATTTGTGTTTCTAATATTATCTGGTGAAGTAAGGCTTAATTTTATATATTACCCCGTAATTTTAAAATTTTAAAATTTTTCAGGAAATAGTAGATTTTAGGCGTAAGGTATCTTACATAGAATTGCTGGAATTTGATATGTAGGATTGAAATAAAGATATGTATTAGATGTAAAATGTTCCAATTAAAATAACAAAACTCTAATTTTGACATGCGCCTTCCTTTCTGAAAACTATGTACATTTGAAAATAATATTATCAGCTTATGCATCTGTATATGCCAAAATAAAAATAATTTTATAAACGTCTACATCGGCTGTGGTAAATCACACTGTATAAATTTAAACCTATATAAACACCGTTTGAGGAAAGCCGTTTATTAAAATTAGACGTTAAATTTATAACGCCGCCCCTGGTTTGCCTGCTTGCCGACGTTACGGCGCTTTTCGTCGCTTGGTACGTTTTCTGGCAATAAACTATTTTGCTCAGATGCTCAGGCGCCTTAAAGATACGCAGCTTTACTTGTACTTAGATGGCAAGTCAATAAACACCCCACTCTTACATTTTCAGTTGTCACTTATAATTACCGTGTTGTTATTGTGCAAGATATAATTGATTATTTTATTTAATGCCTCAACCGGTTTATCCAATCGAATTAAGTTAAGTCGATAGCTTTTATTTAATATCTTTTTGAGTATACGGCACACCACGTTTAGTGGAACAAAATCAATAAGAGTTTGTTGACATCTTGTTTATTTATGAAATTACTGAAGTATAATCAAACAACATCCTTAATCTACATAACGGATATATTTACAAATAACAGTTCTGAATTAAACACTAAAGTTAAGTTTAATAGTTTTGATTTGTGAATTACATTTTATACGTTTATCAATTTATGGAAGACATATTTTATTGCGGGCCTTATATGCATATATATTTATTTATACTATATTACTACAACAACCCAGAGGACATCGTCAATGGTTTTGCTTCTTACTTCAGCTCAGTTTATTCGAGCGTCAGTGCTTGTGATATTCTGGATGTCGACTTTTGCAATTATCCAGATGTCAGCTTCGTGGTTTCACTGATGTTGAGGTGGGTGTAGCTTTGAGGAAATTGAAGAATAAGATGACGGTGGGTCCGGATGGTATTCCTAGTTTCTTGTTGCGTGATTGCACCTCAGTGTTGGTTTTTCCTCTGACCATCATCTTTAACTTGGCATTATCAACTGCTACATTCCCTGATTTGTGGAAGGGCACGAAGGTTTGTCCTGTACTTAAGAGTGGCTCCCCCTGTAACATAAATAATTACCGGCCTATCTCTATCCTAAACAACTTTGCCAAGGTTTTTGAGTTGGTTTTGCATAGCCGAATTTATCCGCTCATCAAGAACTTCATTGCCCCTGAACAACATGGATTTATAGAGAAGAGGTCAACTGTCACAAATCCTGCTAGTTTCACTCAATATACTTTTAATACACTTGATACAAGCGGCCAGGTCGACTTCTCAAAGGCATTTGACCGCATTGATCACGGATTGCTTCTGCAGAAGCTGCATATCCTCGGTTTTAGTACTCCACTGGTGATATTCTTTTCTTCATACCTGCAAAACAGAATGCAGTACGTTACCTTCAATGGATACAAGTCATATTTGTTCACTGCATCGTCTGGAGTACCGCAAGGGTCAAATATGGGTCCACTACTGTTTTTAATATCAAACACACTTGTCACAATGATCTCATTAAGAAGATTCATTGCGACAAGTGTGTTTTTGCTGATGATTTGAAACTGTTTGGATATGTCACGTCAGTTGCCGACTGTCTACACTTACAAGACCAACTAGACAAAATTTGTGTATGGTGTGTTACAAACAACCTCACCTTAAACACTGACAAATGTTGTGTCGTAACATTTACTAGAAAGATGTATCCCATTCCCGTCGACTATGCAATAAATGGTGCCACACAATCACGTACTTCAACAATCAAATACTTAGGTATTTACTTTGATAGCTCTCTGACTTTTGCCACACATAGGAATCACACTGTCTCTTCTGCCATGAGGATGTTGGGATTTGTAATTAGAAATTCAGCGCATTTTCATATAGATACTCTTAAACTGCTTTACTTTACCTTCGTGCGATCCAGATTGGAGTATGGCTCTATTATATGGAGTCCTTTTTAATCTTCGCACAAATTACTTGTGGAGAGTGTGCAGAGGAAGTTTTTGAAGTATTTGTATTTCAAACTGAATGGTACTTACCCTTGCAGAGGAACATGGATTCACTTGAACTTCGGTGTCAGTTAAATCGTATGACACTTGTATATAACCTTGTCCACTTCAAGGTAGATTCGCCAAATTTATTGTCTAAGCTTCGGTTTCATATTCCTCAGTTATCAGCGACGCAGAGTATTACTTTTGATATACCATATGCTAAATTGAATTCGTCAATGAATTCTCCAATTCTTGTAATGTCGCGCGGGTTCAAACAGCTTTCGTCACAGTGCGACATTAATTTCACCCCCCCCCTTATTGAAATATTGAGAGTGGCTGCGGATCTGCTGGCTTGATATGATTTTTATTTATTATGGAATCTAATATATGTCGCACTTTTGTTATACTTTCAACTGTTTATTCAATTGTTTATATTATGTTATATGTTGTGTGTACATCAGTATAACTAGTATTATATATTATATGTAATCATTCATGTATATTGTCCTTTACTTGGATGACTCTATTGGACAATAAAATGTATTATCATTATTATTATTATTATTATCTCACAAATCAATATTCTCAATCTGCTGGTTATGGATATAAAATTGATTGAATGCACTGTCGAAATAGTTTCGGAAACGGCAAATTAGTAACTATCTGACTCATGCATAGTCAAAATAGCATCGAAATGTCGGTGAGTAAGTGCACCACCAGTGAGGCAACTAGTTGAACGTGTGACAGGGAAATGTACGCAAGCTACTTTCCATTGGAAATCCCTTGGCTTATATAGGCAAAGAATAGTATAAATAACAATATAAGAATTATATAATATACAGAAACTCATACATAAATTTGTTGGGGACGTATTTTTATGAAAATATCGAACTTTTTAAAGAGAAAGTTAACGATAGTATTTAATATTTATTATTTGGATATTTTTCTACAGGGTCCAAAGAAAGTTCGTTACAAATTAATTCAAGGAAGGCGAGCGTAAGATTTTTGGTTATTCATTGGGCTATAATCATCCATTACACAATTTTATCTACACGGACTTCGGTTTTACTACTCAATTAATAAACTTTATTTGTTATAAGAAAATTCTATGCATGTATTTGTTTGTAAATGGCATACAGTTGATGCACTGTACTCCACTCTTCTACTAATTTCACTCATTGTAAGTTCTACTTGCTTTAAGGCCAACTTAAAAGCCTTTATTTGTAGATAATTTTGCGAATTTGGAGTTGTTTATATTCATAATGAATTACGATACAAGCCAAAGCAAGTGCAAAGGCCTTATAATTGCTCTCCCACAATGTCACTTAAATATTTCAATAAGGGGAAACGAAAACAACACCCCCATAATACATATCATTGATTTCATCTTAGAGCCTTAAGTGTTTGGATTCTCTTTCAGAGTAGGTACCGTATTTCCTGGACAATACGAAAGAAAATGCGAATTTGAAGTTGTTTATATTTTTAATGTACGTATAACTATACAAGCCAAAGCAAGTGCAAAGGCCTTATAATTGCTCTCTCACAAATTCACTTAATTATCTCAATAACGGGAAACGAAATCATCACCCTAATAATAAATATAATTGAGTTTATCTTAAAGCCTTAAGTGTTTGGATTCTCTTTCAGAGTTGGTACCGTATTTCCTGGACAATACGAAAGAAAATGCGAACTTAACGAAAAAGGCGTAATGACAAAAACCTGTTACTTGCAGGCATCTTTATTACTTAGTTCACTTCCCTCCTTTAAATGAATTTTTTTTGTGTAATTTATTAATGTTCCTTTGTGTCTTCAATGTCTTTCGATATATACATACAATTCCATGTACTCTTCGCGAAAGGACGATTTTTTTTAATGTTGTACATACGTCTAATAAATAATATAATTATTATGCATTATGAATATATATTAAAAAATCTCAATTTAAATTTGTTCCTCTTTCAATTTACCGGATCGTATTTTAAATTCAACCCAATGTTTGGAAAATTAATCCAGTACAATTCTGGACTAATCCATAATTTATTTATGATCAGGGTTTCTAATTGCTAACTAATTGATGGACGGTTCGATATTGTTACTAGTACTATCGGATTAATAACTTATTAAATTATATACGATGTTGGAATATATATTAATGTCCCTAAACAAATACACTTCAGCACCTTCACATATTTTTTACGAATTATTATTTTCCTATATGTTGTTTGTTTTGTCTTTATTTTTTTCTTTAGTTTGTATACATACATCCTAAAATAAAATTAATTTGGGAATTTCCACTGCTAAAATATTTAATGTGTTTTTCATTGTTTTTCCTAGTCTGTTTCGGCCGTTTTTACAACCACAGAAAATATATCTCAGATTACCACAAGTTCTGAGATATATATGTAATAGCGTAATTTCGAGCATGCAAAATATTTCACCCTGCCTTTCTTGTCTTTTAAATTTTAGTTTGTCTTTTTGCAATAAAAATTATCTGCATAACTAAATTCCAATCCCATAAAAGAAACACGTTTAAGTGCACTTTATATTGCGTAGGTTCCAAAATCCGAATACGAATTAATTATATTTTGCACGGATTTTTTGTTTTGCTCTATTTAAAGTATTTAGATTAAAATTATATCATAATAGAAAACACTTACTCCAAGAAGTAGAGTTGCATTTTAGGTAGTGATTTTACGCCGATCGATTATCATTTTCGATAGATCTGGTATGACTAATAACTATAGACCGGACGTATGAGGCCGAAATTACAACGGACAAAAGAAATAATCCATAACATCACGCAGTTACTGAATAGCACTCACTATTCATATGGTGAACTGCAACATCTGTTTTCGTTGAGAAAACGGACAGCAAAAAAGTCTATTTTACTGTTAAATTCCTTTCTTCATCGGCGTGGGTACAAGGGTGAGGAGTTTTTAAAATTTATCCTATTTACTTTATATTTCGTTGGATAAATAGAGTACTGTTTAATACCGTTTCATTGAATCTACTTCTCCCAATTATCTAGACGTAAGTGTGCATTAGATTTCGTTAGGTTTCATACATTTTTAGTTATCATTTTTTTAGATCTAGAACATTGTTCATGTTACTTTTCCATTTATGATATGGAAGAACGTCGAGAATGGCATCGTGAAACAATGGCGAGTTGGATTAAGGGTTATACTGATTGTATGTCCATTGTCAGTGATTTATTGCAAAGTCTGTAAAATATCATTACAAAATGCCCAAAAATTGCACGTACAACGTCATTTAGCATCGCTAAAACATACACAGAAATTGTACCCGTTGGAAGCTGACAATTTTATCGATGAACTCTGTGAAACTTTAATGACGGCTAATATCCCATTAAATAAACTTGACAGTCCCACTTTGAAAACATTTCTCCAAAAATATACTGATCGAAATGTTCCTGATGAATTCACTTTACGCAAATATTATATTGCTAAGTGCTTCACGAAAACAGTAGAATGCATCAGAAGACATCTTTCAAATCAGTACTTATGGATAAGTGCCGACGAAACTGTCGATATATTAGGACGCTGTGTGGTAAATGTTGTAGCTGGTTTACTACACCCAACTTTTCCGTATAATACATATGTAATAGCATCTAAAGTTATAAATAGAGTTTATGCGGAAACAGTTGCTAAAACCATTGACGAGAATTTGCACAAGATGCTTCATTCGGACGACAGATACAACGAAAAAATACCTTTATTTGTTAGTGACAATGCCGCATACATGTTAAATACAGACAGACTATTAAAGGACACATTTGCTGCATATTACTTGTGTAGCACATGCTCTCCACAGAATCTGTGAATATATCAGGGACATCCGGAAGTTGATAGACTTGTATCCGCTTTTAAAAAGGTTTTCAGAAAAGCACCATTGAGAGTAGCTCTTTACAGGGAAAACTTCCATCTTTAACTAGATGGGGAACATGGTTGAAAGCTACTACTTTTTATGCAGAGAATGTCGATAGTTTACAAAATTTTGTTACATGTTTATATGACGATGCTCGAAGTATTTCTGAGTTCAAGGAACTAACAAAAATCCCAAATTTAAAAAAACTGTTGTACTTCTGTCAGGAACACATTGGAAATTTTTGAAAATCGAAATATTAAAAGATGTATAACCACATTAGATATGGCTATTAATAATTTCAAAACTATTCCAAGTGACTTCGGATGTGGTCTTCGACAAAAATTAGACGCAGTTTTTAATAGAAAGCCAGATTTAATAACATTGCGGCAATTGTGTATGCGGACAATGACACAAAATCTAACTGCTAAATACGCTGAAATAAAAGAATATTTCCAGTACGCACCTATAACCAGTTGCGATGTAGAAAGGACGTTTTCTATCTATAGAAGGATGTACTTCATTCAAAGATAACAAATCTTACAGAAGGAAACCTTGAAAAAGTATTGCTAGTAAATATTAATACTCTTTTACTCGACTTGAACTACAAAATAAACAAATAATAACTTAATAGCAAAACACACACATTCATATACGTAGATCCCAGGCAAGGTAAGTAAGTACTTTGTTTGAAACACTTCAATACACGTTTCTCTTCTTGTTAGGTGGAATATGTTTTGTAAGCACGAGTTTTGAAGTATGACAATCCTGTTTGCATTTACCGAGTTTTCCCAGAAAATTATCCCATAACATACTCTACTCTACTTGGGATGATATAGTTTGCAACGTAAAAACCATTCCGAAGATTTTTTTTTTGGCAAGCATTCCAATTTAATAGTCTATCCCGTTCTAGTCCTAGAAATGTGGATTGATCAGTTGGTTTTAAGTTAGTGTTTTTATAAGTAATTTCTATAGTTTCAGTTTTTTATAAGGTAACCCTTATCATATTTGTTTTCTCAACGTTTAATTTTAATTTTTAGTTACTTTCGGCAACCCAGTTATTTACTGTATTCACCATATAATCTTTTAGTAGCACACAATTTTTATTCGTAATAATAACTGAGGTATCATCTGCAAACATGTTAATGAAATTCTTACTTACTTCTGGTAGATCGTTAGTATATTAATAGAAATAGAAATTAACCCAGAATAAGTCCTTGAGGTATTCTATGCTGTATATGTAAAGAGAAAAATCGTAGTTCCGTGCCTTTATCCTCTTATATTATGCTTGATTTTTGATTAACGTGCCTGCACTGAGACTACTGACAGTACTCATGACAACAACGACAATGGTAAGGAAAGTGCTGAAGATGGCATAAAATAGGTCTGCAACAGAAGCAGTGAGGGCACCTTTCCATATAGGAAACCAAGCAGTGCATATGAACAAGGAATGCAAAACCTCACAAGCTACCTACATTAAAACACATATTTTAATTTACTGCTCAGTAGTAAACTACGATAAACTTCTGACAATGTACCTATTACTTCTATCAGTTTTATCATATTTGTGACACAATGTAAAAAAAAAAATCATTAATAAAATATGAAATATATAACAAATGATTTTTTCCATACTGATTGACTTAAATTATTATTCCAAAACTATACCTTGTTCAAAAATACGAATATATTAATTTAATTATGCCATAAAATATGTTTATGTTACAGGTTCACGTAGCTGAAGCAGGTGAAACTAATTTAAACTGTTATGAAAAATAGCAGTGATATTTCAAACACGTTTCAGATTGCCTACAAATTGATGATGAACTTACATGTTAGATGCTGCTTTGAGAAACTCTTATTAGAAAGTATTCTACATGACGCACTTAATAATTAATTTAACATGTATGGGCACGCAAAGAGTTTCATAGTTCTCCAGAAAAATTTAGATTGATTAAATATTTTAGTGCTCAATCGTCGTAAAATATACAAAATAATTAAAGAAATTTTAGTTTCAGCCTTATTAAGTAAGATACAAATTTTGAATATTCTACTCTATATAAATAATTTGTCTCGGTACGAAGATTATTACCAGTGTATTAAATTACAAAGGGGTTATGAATTATTTTCATATTTAATTACCTGAGCTATTACCTGGAAAGTACGTTTATGGAAACAAGGCATATTCAGTACCGTCGTTAAATGAATATGGAACAGTTGATTTTAAAGAAAATTTTCCATATTCCATATGCTTCTGATTTGGAATATGAGGGATTACTAAACTAAATATAGTATTCTGCCTTCAAATTTGTAATGTATTTGTATAAAATTTGCATAACATTAGTAGCATCAATCCCCATCATCAAGTCATGCAGGGAATATATTTGTACAACGTAAGAATAATGATGTATTTAGAGATCAGCGATGTAAACCAATATGTAGAAGGATTTAAAGATCCATTGTATAGTGATCACAAATGCTCCTCGCGATATGTATATGAGAAAAATAATATATAATATGTACTAATGCCATTTATAAATTCAACTAAGTATGTCAATTTTAATACATTTTATTATCTTATCTATCTATGTAAATAGGATGACACAACAGATTAAGTTCCTTTTATAATTAATTTGAATTTGGTAATCTAACAATAATGTTACGTATATAACACTTAGTAGGTCATAACGAAATTATTTTCTTTTCTAACTGATTTGGGAAATTGGATGAACTTTCCTAATACAACTATTTTGTCAAGTTCTAAGTTTATTACTTTTTTGTGCCGAAAATATCTCGATATGATATAAGTTCCTTCTCGAGGGGGTTTTCACAATTGATGATGTTTCTTTTTGTTAGTAACATTTTTAGCTGGTAATTATAGTAAGCTACTGTACTGTATATCATAGGTATATTTTTACTTTGGAGTCTGCAAAAGCATATATGAATATACTCCTGTTATAAATCGTGAATAGTATTTGAGCATTCTTGATTTTAGCATAAATTATAAACAACACAATCAATGAATTTACATTGCGTAGTGTGTTTATACTTATTATTCTTATTAAAAATGTTGTATATAAAGTTTAGTAAACGAGTAAAATTAGAGATTAAATATATAAATATAATTTCGGAACAAAATATGTAGATTAGAAGGTAAATTTGTCCTCTAATTTCTAAGTATTGGAGGTATAATAAGCTTTAACAAGATATTAGCATTGTTTGACAATACGTAGTAACAGGATATTTGAATAACGCTAAAGTTATAATATAAAAATGAAATATAGAGACAAGTAAATAAAGAAAGAAGAAAATTACTACAAAATTGGTGTCCGGACTAATGAATTTATCAAGACATAAATCATTGTGAATTAATATTAAAGAAAAATACACTGCCCTATTACATAACAAAGGGTTACTTTATTTCAAAATTATGTAGTTTTGTGTACTAAGTTTGTATTCGTAGAATTTCAAATAATCTCATAAGAAGATTATCAAATTAATTACAATAGTCAAATAGGCACTAGGTATATTTTAGTACGCTTCTGCATCATTATGTTCAATGCAAACATGGCTGAATAAGTAATCTTGTTTAGAGTAACAGTAAATTAAATAAACTAAATCCTTTAGAAAGAATTCTCATCTTGCTGTTTAATACATACCTGATACAGTTTTTTAATCTCTCTCTCTCTCTCTCTCTCTGTTTGTGTGTCTGTCAGTGCGCGCGCGCGTGTGACCACGATAGCGTTCAAACGGCTAGAGCCATCATTTCCAAATTTTATATTTACGAGTTAATCTCCCTCTTGAGATCTAATTCGATTTTCAGTAAAGGAAGAAGTAGTTTACTTCTGTGAAAAAAGCGACTTTAACAAATTTATAAAGAACAGTACTCGAAAGTGAATTTGAGAGATACATTATTACAAAAAATCCTACCGGATGGAGGTCTTTTACTCTTACCGAAAATCAGTTTTTTGCAAATATCTGGCAAGTCGTGCTGTCCAGACATACATTATGGATATCAACATATTTAAAGATTGATTTTCAATACCTTTTGTATAAAAAATATTAAAGATTCGGGCCGGAAGTAACACTTTTACTCTTATTTGTTAGCGTTTGTTTTTGCAAATATTTCGTAAATCTTGCATTCTATATTTATCAAGAGTACAAAAGTGTTTAGAGTCGAATGTGGATTAATTTTTGTATAAAAGAAATATCAAAATTTAGAAGAAAGTAACAGTTTTACTCTTATCGAGTGGAACTTTTTTTGCAAATATCTCGCAGATGTTATAGAGATAAGATAAGATAAAAGTGTATTTAAAACTTAATTTAGAACAACTTTTGTACACCATATACATACATATACGAATTAAAAATTTATACATGCATACATGAAAGTCATAGAGTCGGCATTACAGCAACCAACGCACAGACACAGTGTTTGAGTCTACTATGAATTCGTCAGTATGCAACGTGGCCTAGTGCAAAGCCGAAGAACTCCAAACCTCTCGCTTATACATCTGCTTACATGACGATGTCCATGAGAAAATCTCAACGACCTCTATCATGCTATCGCAACGCGGTGTATGGTCTATCGATAACATATTCTAGACCACTGCAGACATATGTTTGCATCCAGTATCTCGCCAACAGGTAGCGTACCAATATCAACAATAATAATGAATATTTGGAAAATCTCCAAAAGATAATGAACATACATACATATACGAATTCAAAATCATACACGCATGCATGAAATGGATGTACACTCTGCCCTAGAATTGGAATTACAGCAACTAACAAGTTGGTTGTCCATTATAATCACCACTAACAACTTGTTAGCAGCACCGCAAGAGTTGCTCCCCTAGAAGGTGATTTTGTGAATGGGTGATTGAGTGGCCAACACGGAGTCCTGATCTGACCCCACTAGTGTTTTTCTTGTGGGGATGTATTAAGAATATTGTCTAGGAGAAGAACTTCTATGAAAAGCTTTTCACAATGCCCGCAAAAGGTTTGAGAAATATCACCAAAAAATAAATGAAAATCGGAGGTTACTGTTAACACCAAAAAATTTGCTTTAAAAAACTGTCTCAACTATGTTAGAGTTTAAAAGCGATCGCATTAGGCGTTATCGAGTTATTGAGGAAAATTGAAATTGGCAAATACTGTTTTTTTTCAAAATATCTGAAAATTGTAAAAAGTCCGAATGAATTTCAAATGAGATTTGTTGCGAGCAATTGAATTCTGCAAAACATTCCCTATTTTACCGTTGCGTAAAAGACCTACCTCCGCTAGAGATTTCGAAAAACTTTTTAAATAAATTGTTCTCAATTTTAATTTTAAGTACATATGAATTCTTTATAAATTTGTTTAAACTTAGTAGTTGACGAAATATTGGCAAAATTCGATTTTTTCACTGAAGTAAACTATTTCTTCCAGTCTACCGATTTTATTGAAAACCTAATCAGATCTCAAAAGGGAGATTATACACGTAAATACAAAATTTTAAATTGATATTTACAGCGGTTTGACCGCTTCAAAAAAATTAAAGTCACGAAAGGTGCGAAATTCAGATTATAGATGGTGGAAACCTACACATATATCTCACTACTCTAACTACTCTTTTTTAAATATTCAACCAATATAGGCAATAATTTAAAATTTACATTTTCAAGTAAAAGTGTAGCTCCATAACGATATACACATAATTATTATGTATGAATATATTTGTAATAATAATACAAAGGAAAAGCCTGCGAAAAAAAAAGATGGCAAAAGTTGAAAAAGTAGTATGCGAAAAAGGGGGTAGAAGAATATTCATGCGAAGGAAATTATATGTACAATATCGTCTCTGTTTCACTGAATTTTACTTAACTTTTTATCTCTATTAGTTTCCGAGTACATATGCTGCATGACATGGAAAGTGCAACACCAAGAATGGGTGCGAATTTTTTGACAAAACTTGGTAGAAACGTATAACTAGTCAAAAGCAATAATTGATTAAAATTTTGTTGCGATAGATCAAGTGGTCATACACATCTGACACTTCATTCAGTTTTCGCTGACATTAATGTGTGGTGTATTAATTGTTTGTTTGAAATTAATTTCAACGGTTTTGTCTTATTATACCTTTGTTTAACGTGTTTAAAGAGTTTTATTATGCCTAGAGTGCGGCAACGTGGAAATTATCGCCAATTAAGCGGAACCAATCCACCATTATGCGCTGTTATCAGTCATGGACTAGGGAAGGTCAGGAAAGACGCCAAAGAGGAACCGGAGGCCGAAGAAGAACTAATGAGATACAGGACCGCCGCCTTCGCTTAATGGCACTAAGAGACAGGTTTTCCAGTACCAGATCAATTGCTGACGTGTGGTTAGGTAATATTGGTCGTCTTGTAACCCTTCGAACCGTTTATCGTCGAATTAGGGGTTTCGGCTTACAATCTTATCGTCCACATCTTGTGTTACCACTTACGGCTCAACACCGACAGCAACGTTTGGAGTGGTGTAGATTGCGACTGCACTGGAACGTGGAGTGGCACAGGGTGGTATTCAGTGATGAATCTCGATTTTGTCTAGGGATGCATGATGGCCGTATGAGGGTCAGACGAAGACGTGGGGAACGTCGTGATATTCAGTTTTCCGTTGAAAGGCATGTGCATCGAGCAGTGGGTGTTATGGTATGGGGTGCTATAGCAAATGGGAGTAGGTCTCAATTGGTGTTCATCCAAACCACCATGAACGCCCAGCGTTACATTGATGAGGTGGTAGAACCCCATATTCTACCATATCTTCAAACGCTCGAAGACCCACTTTTCCAGCAGGATAATGCCCCTCCCCACGTAGCGAGAATTTCTATAAATCGCTTGGAAGAGGCTCATGTCAATATCTTGCCATAGCCACCCAAATCCCCCGACCTCTCGCCAATAGAACATGTGTGGGACATTATGGGACGAAAACTTATGAATTTAGCCAATCCCCCGCAGACACTAATAGCTCTCCGGCATGAATTACAGGTTGCTTGGGACACCATACCCCAAGAGGATATCGACCACCTAGTCGAATCAATGCCACGAAGAGTGAGGGAGTGTGACACTAATAGGGGCGGTTCAACACATTATTAATAAAAATTATGTTAAATTGTGTTAGTCTTTTGTTTTTTTTCTTTGAAATTTTAATCAATTATTGCCTTTGACTAGTTATACGTTTCTACCAAGTTTGGTCAAAAAATCCGCACCCCTTCTTGGTGTTGCAGTTTCCATGTCATGCAGTATATACCTATACGGAGAATATTAAATTGCCATTATCTTATGACTCAGTTTGACTAACATTAATGAAATGCCATACCAGTTATTGGATTTGATGCATTGACAAGAACATTTTACTTTCTTATACATAAGTGTTGTGACGATGAACAGTTTTGTCCTAGAAATTTTTGCAGATGTCCACGTTGTGAACTCCCCAACACCAAAAAAGGTAGTTTTGAAAAATATTTCTTTGTGTGTGTATAAATATGTCTGTGTGTAACCAGAATAAATGCTATCATTACCAAACTTACAAGTATAATCCGCCCTTTGATACCTGATTACATTTTCAGTGGGGTCGTGAAGCCGGAAGTCCTTTACTATGATCAAAAACAATTTTTTACGAATATCTCGCTGGTAAAGATATATACGGAGTATAACATTAGTTAGTGCTTGATTTTGAACATTTTTCGTAAAAAAAAATATAAAATTCAGGCGGGAAGTAGCATTTTTACTTATATATTATATTATCTAATTGCAGTACTAATAGACCACAGTCCAGCGACCTTTTTTTTTTGATTACTAACAGGCTGAATTTTCGTGAGTTGCTTCGTTTTGGCGAGACGCCCAACTTTTCCCTCTGCGAAAATTCTCGGTAGTGGTAGCTAATAAACTGCGCAGGGTCATATATGTCGATTGGGGTGATTGTTCAAATTTTATTACTAACCGTTAGTATTTTAGTTAAATCTGGAGATAATTTGATAAGAATCACAAAAAAACATTTGTCCTACAAAATCGTTGGTTAGAACGAAATGTCCCCCACCCGCAACATGTGCAAATAACGAGGTCATAAAAAATTATTACTAACCAGCTGATTTTTTTACTATTGCTTAATAAATGTTTCTAAAATGAAATGTCCACATTGTCCTACAAATTGAATGGTATGTTTTTCCAGTCCTACGCTTCGAAATTGTCAGTCCCACGGTAACCCTTTTCTCATTACTAACAGGAGGACAAAGATAACACATGATAGGTTGTTCTATTCTCTGGCCAAGTAAAATAGTGTCCTACAAAAAAATGGTATGTAACACTAGTCCGACAAAAATTATTTTAAATAACGAATTATTTTATAATTGCGGTTTTGAGAAATTAATATACTTTTATTACTTAAGCAGAATTCTGATATCTACTAAATTTTGCACATAGATTCAGATTATCAAGAAGTTTTTCCCGTGATTTTAAACCCTAATATATAAATTTACATTCATTGCGAATTTTTGAATTTTTCACGCACTTTTATGTTTTCTTAAAACTTCGACTATAAAACCGAAAAGTGTTCTTTATAGTTCTAATGTAATATTAATTTTAATGTTTAATTGTTTGTTTAATTTAAAAAGTAACATAATTTATTTGAAAAGTTTCTGAAAAAAGTGGGAAAACTATAAAAAAAATGATCATGAAAATATCTTCCTTTAATAGAAAAAAAATACGCATACTTTTCACAGTTGACCAAATCTTTTTTATTGTATAAAAAATAAAAACAAAATTGTTATTTTTGCGTATAAAAAAAATCAATCTTGATCAGAATCATCCGTCGACCCTTCATCTTCGTCACTTGAAACATCATTCTCCTGCTCTATATCATCGTGGCAACTATCATTTTCATCCTTTATGTTATCTCACTCTGTATTAAAATTAAGAAAAAATTCAGAATAATCAATAAGTGAAAAAGGGAATGAAAGGGTACCTTGGCAGTCCGAAGATAATTCTTCAAAAGATGGACTTTGAGGACCATCAAACCAATAATATTCGTATTTGCCATCAATTATTGTCCATCCATAATTTTCTGGTGTTTTTCGGTGGGGTTGCGCATGTATGCATTACACCATACACTGCAGATGTATTGCGTTCTCTTGATTTGCTGCAACAATTCTTGTTTCGTTGGTGGTAAACTAGAGGCATCATATCCTACGATATTCTTTATTAAAATTTCTTCATTTTCGTTACGGCATTTATAGCCTTCTTGAAACAATTCGTACCGTCCTTTATTAATGTCATTTTTCGTGTTTAATGCATATATCCTACACACGTACTCTTCAATGATTTGGAATACCTCGCCCGCATGTTTCAAATTTAAGCGACAGTTTTTATTTTTTTTTATCAATATTTACCACTTTTTTTGTAGGACATTAGTAAAGTCGTGTTCTACAGTTTATTCCTAAGAGAAAAAAAAACAGAATTAGCTTGTTAGTAATGAGAAAAGTGTTACCGTGGATTTGACAATTTCGGAGCGTAGGACTGGAAAAACATACCATTCAATTTGTAGGACAATGTGGACATTTCATTTTAGAACCATTTATTAAGCAATAGTAAAAAAATCAGCTGGTTAGTAATCATTTTTGTGACCTAGTTATTTGTACATGTTGCGGGTGGGGGACGCTTCGTTCTAACCAACGATTTTGTAGGACAAATATTTTTATGTGTTTCTTATCAAATTATCTCCAGATTTAACTAAAACACTAACGGTTAGTAATAAAATTTGAACAATCACCCAATCGACATATATGAACCATGCGCAGTTTATTAGCTACCACTACCGCGAATTTTCGCAGAGGGAAAAGTTGGGCGTCTCGCCAAAACGAAGCAACTCACGAAAATTCAGCCTGTTAGTAATCAAAAAAAAAAGGTCGCTGGACTGTGGTCTATAAGCAGCTACCTCGAAAATTACTCGTTCTATACGAATTTATTAAAAGTTTAAAAATATTTAAAGCTACATTTGGTATAATATTTGTATATAAATATTTCCGGACCAGAAAACATTTTTACTCACAGATTTATTTTACTAAGAAAAACGTATTTAAAACTTAGTTTGGAACAACTTTTATATAAAAAATTCAGAACGTACATAGGTATAAGAAAGTCGTATGGTGCCCATACCTCATTTTGTATTTTCTTATACGTAGGATAAAAAGTATTATGATCACGGAAATCTTCAACCTCGAGATTTTTGCAGGTTTCCACGTTTTAAGGTCTTTGGAACCGAAATAGAGGTTTTTGAAAATTATTTGCCTGTTTGCCTCTATCCCTTCCCTCTCTGTGTGTGACCACGATAACTGACGAAGTGCTAAAGCGATCGATAAAAAAAACCTTGTACTTGAGCTCTTTAGAGCTGATTAGATGTTCAAACAATAGTAATAGTATACTTAAATGAAAAAATCAATTTTACCAATATTTTGTTAAATGTAAGTTTAAACAAATTTATAATGAATTCAAATGGAGTTAAAAGTAAATTTAAGGAAAAAAATATAATAAAAGCTTTTGAAATTCTTAGCGGAAGTAGGTCTTAGACTATTATTGAAAAATATTTTATTCAAATATCTTGCTTTCTAGACACATGTATTAATAATATGAATGTATTTACACCTTTGACTTTGAATAATGTTTGTATATAAAAAGAATGTAAATTCAGACCAGAAGGAAACTTTGGCTCACAGGTTTGTTTTATTAAGAAATTGTTAATTTGTTCGATGATTATGTGCGAAAATAAAGAATTTTCTTAGAACATAAGATTCCATATGAATTAGTTATTCGTAATAGCAATTTACACAACATTGACTTAATCTGAGTAAGTAAGTAAAATGATCAAAAGGGTAAATTGAATCTTAAGCAAACACATTCTCCTGCAACTAAATAACTACATCAAGCTGTTGTTATATAAACCTGAAATAAATAATTGAAGCGATACTTTTATTTGCATCAGAATATGGTATTTTCGCTTTTTTCTTTCCACTTAAAAGTGTAACCCAGTACAGCAGTATTTTCAGACATAAAAAAGTTACGAATGAAGCCTCTGCTACGAGAAATATAAACGAAACCTCAAACCAACCGCAATATCCGTTCAATTCAGTATGCAAACAGTTTATTTCACCACGTAATGCTATTTTATTTCGGCTGTTCTCCACATTTTTCGTAGAAAATTTCGTCTCCGGGACGCATCTACATTCAGACATTATTATGGTACCTCCATTAGTGTTAGGCATACGCATAAGTAAACGTACCAAGTTATTTTCTAAGCGAACAGTTTATAATACATTTTGACAGAGCTGACATGTGAATGGCATATATTATGTGTGTATATGCCACGTTATTTATTAAGCTTGGATTTCGTTATTTTTGCTCTCAAAACATTCGTCTGAAATATAATGGAAGTAGACTTCGTAGGTATTGAATTGTAGAGAGATGTAGGGTAATTTAAAATAAATATTTCTTCGACTATTAGGTACTGAACATATCACTCTTACATGCGCTATTCTTCGGACATGCGTCTTCTATATTCAGACTGTTCACAGTAAGAATTCTAGTTAAATATCTCTTTAATGCTAGTAAGCAACAAGACAATATTCAACATATTTTAGCATATCGTTGTGAAATATGATCAATGACGAAATATTTTGTTTTGAAGATTAAAGTGACAGTGGTGTAGTAAAGACTGGTGACCACTATGTCTATTTACAAAAATGTTCACTTTATATTTATTTTATATAAAAATGTATTCTTCTCCTGTTTCACTGAGAGATTAAGTTAGCAAAATTTGTTTGAATAAATGAGGGTATCGTTGTGCATATAGTGTGGATGCTAGCAAAGATTTTTGTTAAGGACTTAGACCCCCAACATTTTTTCTGGCCTGCCGCCGGCTCAGCTGGATACGGTCGTGGTGCTGAAACTGATTATACAATTGTCACTACTCACACGTTTAAGTCTGTCCAGGATCCAGCGCGTGTGAGTGTTCTAGTTAACAAAAGAGTTAGGCATATAGGGTCAGATGAAGAACATAGACATTAACAAAAGACAAATAAGTAAAAACCAAAAATCTTGCTCTACAAGATGGAAGTCTTCTGTAGCAACACACCCTGTGTACCAAACAAAAGGTATGTAAACACTTAAAAATGAAAATAATATTTAAAAAAGTAATACTCGATAAGATACGTGAAGAATAAAGTCAAAAAAAAGTAGGGAACACCTGATCAAGATTTTCGATCACATTGATCATTAATAATATATATTGACTTATTCGACTATTTATGTAACTCCTAAAAATTAAATTCTACGTAATGTCCAAGAAAAGTATTGAAAATCTAATTTTACATTATAAAAGCAAAATATCTGAAGGGTCTAAGAGTAACGTGATATGTTAGACACAGATGTCAGATTGTGCAGTTTAAAAGAACATTGTACGGCAATGAAAAGAAAAAACTTCTACTAGGCACTTATACTAAAATCGCCGACGAGATTCAGTAATAAAAGTACGTGATCACAACGTAATCAAGGCATCCTATGCATAAAAAGGGTCGGCGGCAAAGATCGTTTACATTAGGCAATTAGGTAGACTGTATAGTATCACAGATCGCAGGTGTTATTTTACAGACATTGATCCTTGAATGATTTTATTTGCCTGTGTGCATAAGACTTTGTTGTGATCACTTCAACTCAACGTGATCACTGAATCTGTTCAGTGTTTTGAGTATAGCTTCTGAAAAAAAAATCTCTCGTGCTTCTCAAAGGTATTCAAATTCACGCACATGACACCTCAGGATATTAAAGACTCAATCCATGTACAATTTATCTCTTAAATTTGAGCTTACTCAAAAGAAGAATTGAAGGTACTAACCAGTCTATACCAAGCCAAGATCGGTCATTTTCCTCCTATGAAAAAAATATGAAACTATTATCAAATTTCAGTCGCTTGTACGTGCTGGCTGGAAGCTACTTAGACAATTGTGTTTTGAATATGGAAGATCATGTACAGATTTTTTAAGGCAAAATATTTGTTGTTATAATAAAAGTAGAAAATAAATCATGACTTTCTATAAGGAAATGGTTTTCCCTATATGTACACATTAATGAAACTCATTAATAAAATTTTAAAACTAATGAAGGGCATGTCTATATTAATTTTTTAGGTTACTAACTTTACCTTGATACAGGCATAATTTTATTCTGAAAGAATTTTGGATGGAAAATCTATACTGTTCGTAAAAAGTGCAAATTGGAAGTTTCATGGCTGCTTTCTTGACGAAAGTAAACAAAGTTAAAAGATCAACGTACTTTTAACAAACAATTGCTATTGTTACAGAGTAACTTTTAATACTTTTCAGCAGTTGCTATTGGAGTTGAATGTCAAAGCAAAAAAAGTCTCGATTCATGTCGATTTAACCTGAATCTTATTACGAAACAGAAAAAATATTTATGGACTTTGTTGAAAGTACATTATAACTAGTTTTGATGCAATATTTATTTAATGAATTTCGAACGTTATACACACGTTTACATTCACGTCTATGTTATTATGTAAAATACGGTTTATACAATATTTGATAGATATTTGACAATTTTACGATAGCGGCGAACCAATGAACATAGAATATACTAAACAGATGAATTACAAATTCACAAATAATATTCATCCAATAGTGAAATGATTTATAAAGTATGATTATCAACAACTGATTGCACAGGCCTGCATAATTAAGTCATGAATGATTGATTTCTATATTATTTGGTGCGCGGATTTCAAATGAGTTGTCGATCTTTTTCCGTAAGGATTTTTCACAAAATGGGGTTGGGCGAAGAGTATTTCCCTTCAAAATATTTATTAAACGTTTCATAAATCCTTATGCTAACTTCTCTTTCCCCCCTAAAAGCCCCTTTTGGCACTTTCCTCTTGTAGACAGCATGCGGGTCTTCTGGTCTTCACTAATAGCAGCAAGGTTTTCGGTAAAGTAGTTTAACTGCAAATTTAAGAAAACTCATCGAACAGCCCAAGTCACTGAATTTCGTTAACATGTTTTCCACGATACTCATTTATTTTTTGAGCCCTTAAAGTTCCAAGGAGCAGTCATCCTTTGATTTTTAGGGTCCCTCCAAATCATAAGTACTCTAAAATTCGCACCTTTTGACCGCTTTCGCAATTCTTCTACACAAGGGTTTTATGTGGGGCCCATGACTTGTTCTGATCACCAAGTTTTACGCCGAAGTGTGAATAATATATTTTCTTCACACATTTTTTGAATGTTTCCTTACTGCAAACTCCCAAAAAATATAACAAAAGGAGTCAGGTGAATTAAGACAAGGCCTTTGTGCCATTGAGTACATTTTCTAGATTGAAACTTTAATTTACTCATCTGCTACTAAAAATAGATAACCTCTACAGATATAACTCTTTGAGAAAAATTGCACTGCACAATAAACAACCGTTTCACTGAAAGATCATATAACAAGTAGGAATTGCGAAACAGGCGAGAAGATCAAAAGGAGTGAGTCATCAACTAACTCATTTACTCACACAAGATGTTTCTGGAATTCTCCTCATAGTAATCGCTGTCGAATTATTACGATTTTTAACGTATAAGCTCTGGACAAATAAGAGCCATTTTGAAGTAAAATCTGTCCACACAAAAAAAATGTTGGCACATGTTATCACTTAAAAATTATTTCTTTTTATTCACACCACTAAAAATCTTCATTTTTCGTCAGTAATGACGACTTATGGAACTACATGCTCATCAAAGTGCCCATTTTAAATAAAAGTCATTATTTAACAAAGTGGTGTAAATAACCGAAAGTTGTACGTATTGCTTCTTTTAAATCGTGTAAGTCTTGTGGCATATTTTTGTAAATGGTATGCTTAGTATGTCCCCATAAGAAAAAATTAACGTATTGACCTGGTAATGCGGTGGTGCTACATCTTGGTCGAACAACATGTTTGCTAGTATTTGTGGATTTCTTCTGCCAGGATACCAGTCTTTCCGTAACGGTATGACAATAGGGTTAGAAGGAAGAGCTAATTAAGAAGAGATGATTTTTACGATTGACAGTTCTAGCTGTTTTATTGTGTAGCGCAGCCCGGGCTGCCAAATATTGTTTAAATAAAAGCGCTTTACAATTTGAGTACTCCGTATCTACACGCTAAAAAGTACAGTTATAAATTAAGAAAAAAAATTCTCAAAAAAATTATATTCATACGAAATATAATTTGCTTCAAACGATTATATTAATCTTATGTTAAGTATAGTCTTGGCTCAAGCGAATGCAATTTTTCTCAAACTAAAACTAAATTTACTTCCCTATATACAAAACAGAGAAGTCTTGATTTGAAACAGATTTACTCGACTCAAAATAATACTCTTTAGCGTGTATGCCAATTGATGTATGATCAATGTTTGTATAAGTGGTTTATTAACATTTATTTAATAGAGCTTCTTTTCGAGAAAAATCCAATATTTTCTGAAGAATCGAATGTTAATTAGAATTATAATTGTGTTAATGTAATGTAGAGGCATATGTGTTAATATTTTGGTATATTATTGGATATCACACTGAAAGTACTCTAATATCATTTCGTCTAAATGCAGAAAATATTTATCATAACTTGTGTACAGAGGCGGCTGCTGCAGAGAGGGCAACGGGGCACTGCCCCCCCCCCTCCACGTGATAAATTTCTTTTAACAGATAAACTAATTATAAATACCTAATTTTTATGTAATTTTTCTGATTTGTTTGATAACAAATAATATCCCTAGCAGCAAAATCACTATATGCTCACTTCTCCTACATGAGCAAATATATATTTTTATCCTTCTTTAAAATTGTGATTTTGCTGCTTGGTATTTTTTCGGAAGTAACAGTCCGTCTCGTCAGCGCGTTTAAAAATCACAGCCTGACGTAGGCTCTGGGGCATTTCGCGTGACTGCAGCGTTTGTATTAGAAATCGAGTGGATAAAAAGTGGCGCGGGGCGAGAGCGGTATATGCCAGCGAGCGGGCACTACACTGTGATGCCAGAAGTGACAAAAACCTCACTTGCATAATTCCGATATTTGTGCGCAAAATCAAACAAGGGCACATTTCAAAATGGCGTGTCTTGTTTTTGTTGTGTACTTGTATATTGTTGTATAAATATAACCTATCTAAGCTTTATAACTTATAATTTACGAAAGAATAATAAGTAAAGGCGCTAGTTAAATTCTTGTTGATATAAATAATGGAAACTGTACGAAAGAAGAAATCTGACGCACGTAGATGTTGCATTTTTACTTGTAAAAATGTTCAGCAACAAAATATATTCTACAGTTTCTTTTCGTTTCTTAAAGAAGAAAATCGGTGAGTTATAGTTATTGAGTAACAGTTAATTTGTAATAATTTATCTTTTTTGTAGTGTCTTACAGTGGATCACCAGCTGTAACCGGAATGACTTTCTAAGTAAAGATTTGTCAAAATTATGGCAAACAACATTTGTGTGTGGTAAACACTTTGAATCACACATGTTGTTGAATCCTCCTGGTTTGAAGGATTGTTTGCCACTTTCAGCTGGAAAGTATGAGCGTGGATTGTTTCGCCACCCGTGTTGGTTTGTAAGACCACACTTTGTTAACCTTCACTATTTAAATTAAAAGTCGTAATATATGCAAGCACTTTAATAACACCTTTATCAACACTTGAAAGCTAACACAAATAGTATAAAAATAAAGTGAACATTGAGAACTATCTTGCTATTATGTCACATATACATTTTCGGAAAGATCACTAATTTAATTTGAAGGTAGTGCTTTCGCCCTGAACTCTGTGATGGAACTGATCTTTCATATTCTTAAAATCGTAAAAGGAAGGTTTTTACAAAATCGCCCCCACTATTCACGTCATGAATACTGGCTACTAATTAAAGAGGGAAAGTTCGAGACTTTCACAGATGATGAGTTTGTTACAATTATAATCCTTCAATAAAGGTAATTAGGTAAAATACCTAAAATTTACAAATGCATTACTTAACGCTACCTCGTGATACATAACAATAGACAGCATCGATATTAAATGGGAGCTTAACAGTGGTATTAACGCTCCAAGGCTAAAATCTATTAGGAAACGCTATTAAGGAGATATATACAATATTATTCCTAGGAACTATACAATTACTCTAAACCTACCGTTGTCAAAAGTAACGTTAATGTTGTAATAAAGTAATTTATCCTTTGCTTAACAAATATCATTAGGTTTTCCCTGACAGTCTGAATCGTCATAAAGCATAATGAGATTATAAATGCACATTTATATATGGTTTTATAATGACGTTATTTTTACTTGCATACAATCTTAACTTAAACATAAATTGAATATAAACTAAATATACAGGGTGATGCGCCAACACATGTGTTTAAATGATTTAAGGAATTCAATGCAATTCCCGCATTATTTCTCTCACTCTGCAAGGAATCACCAGAAACATCAACAGCTTTTGATGCAAAATTTCACACGGCTAAATAACCTATCCATGTGTGTGTTTATTTTTCATAAAAGTGTTTTTAATATAAACTATCATAAAATTAAAATATTTCTAAAATTATTTGTTAGCATTTTCTTTTATATATTCAACAATTTTTGTCTATATTAAGTTGCAATACCGTTGCATTGTAATTTTAAAATATGTAACTTCATACATCATCATGGAAGTAGAATAAATATAATAACACGACTTTATAATTTGAAATATTCCAAAAAATCAGTACATGATGATAACAATGTTTTACTTTAATTTCTCTAATAAGATATTTCGTAATTTAAATTTGTAAACTTATTTACTATCTACAAAAATATATGATCTTATTTATCATTGTTAAATATGTTTGGATAAGGTTTGCACTTATAATTAAGGTTTTTATTAAAGATGAAGCATGAAAATAAATACTTCTAATGTGGTTTTTATCTTTTTATATTAGTGAAGGAACTTCCTTCCAAAATAAGAATTTTAGAGAACATCGATATCTCTCACAGCCATGACCATATTGAAAAGAAATGAATTCAAACCTCACCGGTTAAGGAACTATCTACAGGTAAATGTTTATTATAAAATATTGTTGCGTTATCGGGGTCGAAATGAACAACTCGTGCTAATGTTTTGAAACAGTCTGTATATTTACACACTTAAAACTAATCACAATATAAAAATGTAAAATAAATGTATCGCACTTAAAACTACTACAATTTAAATTAACACACGTATTTATTTCTATCACTACTATTTATATCTGTAATATTTATGTATTTATTGCACTGTAATAAAAACTGCACCGCTCACTTATTTATGTTTATTTAACCGTACGAAAACTATTCAATGAATGAATTCTTTCCGTGGCACCGGCTGCTTTTATATCGGCATACAAAAACTCTGGACTTTACGATAAATCTCTCGCTTCATTCTCGATAGCTCCAGAGATTGTGTGTCGCCTACGCAGTGGATGTATAGATGATTTATGATTTATTTACGGTGCGTCGCGCAAATGTTTACTTCTCTTCTGTGGACTTATTTGATTACAATATTATTTTATAAGAACTATGTATTATTTGAAATTTTAAAAGCATACTAATTTCAAAATGTATTTTGGAATGTGTGGAAACTATGAATGTTCCTAGCACAAGTGATATTGGATCCCAAAATTTAGCAGAAAGTGAACCACCTATAGGTATGACAATTAATATCTACAATACAAAATTATATTATGAGCAACACATAAAATACGTTTAGTTGTTTAACTATAGAATTCGGAGTCATTTTTGAACAAAAATTCAATACATATGTATTTAACCTAGTATAAAGTAGAATAATTTTGAACTTTTCAGTTACACACATACAATTAATTATGTATTTAACGAAATGTATAATTTTTTAATTGTATTTTAGCAGTTATGGAAATTCCTACTACAAGTGACGTTGGGGTTCAAACTGAAAAAAATCTCTCTGCCCATACACCCAGAAAGGAAAGACTGAGAAAATTTCTAAAAAACATTGTAGCTACCGAGTTGTAGCTACTAAATCTAAAATAAAATCCTATCCTAAACAGGAGATTTTACAATATTTTCTAGGGCTTTGTGGCAGATATTTATTAAAAGAACTGGCAACTGTTAAATTTAATGCAGTTAATAAAAATAAGAATATTGCAATATTGTTTTTCAACTTTGAAGAGAATAAAAACATTTCCTGGAAATACTATGCTGGAAAGCAGACTATGCGCCTCAGCAATGTGTTCTATTGAAAAACAATTACTGACATCAACACCAAACTTCAATGAATTAGTTATTAATCATTTTGCTAGTCGTAAGGAACGGCGAATGGATTTTATTTTCAAACAAGTCAATTAAATAACATATTGAGTTTATTTTTTTGTCTGTACTTAATTTTTGATATTAAACACTCAGACCCCCCCCCCCCCGGTGCCCTCCCGTCCCAAAAAATCACAGGCCACCACTGCTTGTATATAGTTTTTAGCTGTTTGATCTATTTTATTTATGTGTAAATTTATACACCTGTTCTTATTCGAATGTCTAGACTGGATTTTGCATTGTTAAACACATGGTCGGAATACAGGCACAAAGTAATCCCACATTTCTTTTGTATGTGCTTCTATGTACCGCATCATATTTTAATACCGTTTGTACGCTTTGTTTGTATTACTTGGGTATGTTTTGACTCGTCCAATATTTATAATTAAAATGGATGTATTAAATTAATATATATTTACTTATTGTATGGTTGGATGAACTTAATAAATGTGTATATAAGTGATTAATTAATATTTATTTGGCAGACCTTCTTTACGAAAAAAATCAAATATTTGCAGAACAAACAAAAGCTTGTAATTGCAGTTTGTGTTAATACAAAGTAAATATGTATACAGGGTTATTTTTTTTTTTTAATATTGACGTAGGCTAACTTTTTCATTTGAAAAGATAGACCTATGGTTCCTGAAGCAAAGTTTTAGGAATTAGTCCAAATAAGAAAAATTTGTTGAAAAAATAAATGCATTGTTGCCAGATTGGGTGCTATTGCAGAAAAACATATTTTCTTAAATGGCAACACAGCATTTTTTAATAATTTCTAATACATCTTGAGATTCCAGACAAAAAAAGAAGATGCAAGTTTTTGATTAGAGTGGCGGTCTAATAGTGCCTAAACTTTAGTACATTTTCCAACATTAAAGGAATAACAAGGAGGCTATGTTTGTCCCTGGTGTCACAACAAGACAATAAGTTCTGTGTAATCTTGAATTAAGAGGGATCGTATTACACCTCAAGAGAAAATTGAATTAATTTTTTCTATGTTGGTGGTTTAAGTTTGCGAAAAGCATGCACTGAATAAATTCCATGTTAGGCATCCTAACAAACGTCGTCCTCGTCCAGAATTTTTAAAACAAAATTTGGTTAAGTTGAAAGCTACAGGAAGTGTGCGTCCAAGGATTCGACAAAGAAGTAAAAATACTGCGGTACAAGAAAATATTCTTTTGGAAAGTGTTGAAAACCCAAATCTATCTAAAAATAAAATTGCGCAAGCAGTGGGCTGCTCTCAAACCATAGTTTGGACAACCTTAAATTCCAATAAATTCCATCCCTATAAAACGATGAGTGTACAGCAAATTCATGACGATGATTGTGATCGGCGACTGGAATTTTGCGGTTGGTTTTTGGAGAAATAGCAGCTTCAACCACATTTTCAAAATTACATCTTATTTAGCGATGAGGCTTTCTTTTATTTAAACGGTTCGGTAAACCGGCAAAATTACAGATAATCCTTGTTGGGCTGAAGATAGGCAGGGACAGATCAATCCTAAAGTTAATGTTTGATGTGGCATATTTAACAACAGAGTGATAGGTACTGTTTTCATAGAAGGGAATTTAACGGGTGCAAGGTATTTGACATTATTACGAAATCAATTAGAAAACTTTATTGATGAGCTTCCTCTAAACAACAGAAGAATAAATGTATTTTCAGCAAGATGGCCCATTTTAGTTTAGAAGTTAGAGCCTATCTTGATGAGTTGCTACCTGAGCGTTGGATTAGAAGAAGAGGACCAGTAGAGTGGCCGCCCAGATCTTCCGATCTCACTCCTTTAGACTTTTTTTTTTCTGGGGACATCTAAGAATAAAGTTTATGTTAACGCTCCTGTGTCAATTGATGAATTAAAAATAGCCATACAACGGGAAATTCAAAACATAACCCCTCACATGTTGCATAATATTAATAGAAATTTTGTTGAACGTATTTATTGCTGCAGAACCCAACACCGAAATCAGTTCGAACTTTTTTAAAAAAATAAACGTTAGGTAAGTAATTTTTGTTACTATTGCTATTCTTTTAATGTTGGAAAATAAATTAAGTTTAGGCACTATTAGCACGTAAACCGCAACTCTAATCAAAAACTTGCAACCTCGTTGTTTCGTCTGGAATCTGAAGATGTACTAGAAATTGTTTAAAAAATGCAGTGTTGCCATTTACGAAAATACGTTTTCTTGAAATAGTGCCGTATCTGGCAACAACGCGTTTATTTTTTCCACACATTTTTCTTATTTGGACTAATTCCTAAAACTTTGCTTCAGGAACCATAGGTCTAGATTTAAAAAAATAACCCTGTATAATAAAGCTGAGAATTGTTGTCGAATTGTATTTTGTATTAATATAATATACTGTAATGTTATTCTTATATAATTATGTGTGTTTAGAGAGCAGAGAGAAATGATATAGATTTATGACATATTAAATTTTACAATATTTTTTACAAAAAACAACACACAAATGTTATTTCAATTAATACACTATTCACTAGTGTGTTAAATACATATAAGGTTTGTTCCGACCCTTAGTCTGAACAGTTCTAGAATTAGTGTCATTTGAACAAAGAAACTGTCGCAATTATTTAATTTGCGAAATTATTAGAATATTTGTTTTGCTTCAGTTTCTTCGAAATTGTTTGCCCCGTTTTTACTTTCTTATTCGTAGTATGTATAAGGAAGTCTTCTGTTGATGAAAATTTTGCAGATGTCCACATTCTGAAGCCCCTGATACCGGAAAAGTTGTTTTTAGAAAATGTCTCTCTGTGTATGTGTGTGTGTGTGTGTTTGGCCACGATAGCGGTCAAACGATTGAACCTATAAATGTCAAATTTTATATTTGCCAGTATAATCTTCCTCTTGTGGTCTGATTAGATTTTCAGTAAAATTGGTAGACCGGAAAATGAATTTGGGAAAAGTTTTATAAATAAGGTTTTTGAAATTCTTACCGGAAGTAGGTCTTATACTCTCATCGAAAATCTTTTTTTTGTGAAAATCTCTAAGTCATGTTTTCTAGCCAAATACATTAGAGATTAATTTTAAATACCTTTTGTGTAATTTTTTTTGAAATTCCGGCCGGAAGTAATACTTTAACTCTTATCGAATAGCAATTTTTTGCAAATATCTCCTAAATTATGCATTCTTTATAGATTTATCAAGAGTACAAAAGTATTTAGAGCTAGATTTGGCAAAATTTTTGTATAAAAAAAATTTCAAAATTCGGACCGGGAGTAACGCTTTTACTCTTATCGAGTTGCACTTATGTCGCAAAGTATACATTCTATAGAGATTTATTAAGAGAATATATGTACTTACTTAGAATAGAATTTTAAATAAAGTCCTTATTATCAAAAAAATTCTCAACATTTGGACCTGAAGTTACACACTGGTTTATTTATTTATATTAGATAAAAGTATTTATAAGTTAATTTAAAACAATTTTTGTATAATTTGCAACACACGTGCGTATAAGAAAGCTGTGCGGTCCGAACACCTAATTTTTTATATTTGTTTTCATTCACTCTCATTATTTCATACACAATTTTGTAAAAGCAGAAGTAAAAAATGAGGTGTGGCCACCACACGACTTTCTTATACGTATGAGCGTTTCAAACTATACAATCTTAAGAATTTTTTTATACAAAACTTATTCAAAATCTTATTCTAAGTACTTTTATTCTCTTAATAAATCGCTATAGAATGCATACTTTGCAAGATATTCGAAAAAAAGTGCTACTCGCTAAGAGTAAAAGTGCTACTTCCGGTCCGAATCTTGAAATTTCATGTATACAGAAAATATTGCAAATATAACTCTAAATACTTTTGTACTCTTAATAAATATATATAGAATGCATAATTTACGACATATTTGCCAAAAATCGCTATTCGGTAAGAATAAAAGTGCTACTTCCGGTCCGAATTTTGAAATCTTTTTTATACAAAAGATATTGAAAACTATGTTTTAAATACTTTTATACACGTAACGTACCTGTCTAAAAAGCTTGACTTGCGAAATATTCGTAAAAAACCGATTTTCGATAAGAGTAAAAGACCTACTTCCGGTAGGAATTTCGAAAAACTTTTTAAATAAAATTGTTCTCAATTTTAATTTTAAGTACATATGAATTCTTTATAAATTTGTATAAACTTAGTATTTGACGAAATATTGGCATAATTCGATTTTTTCACTGAAGTAAACTGCTACTTCCGGTCTACCGATTTTACTGAAAAACTAATCAGATCTCAAGAGGGAGATTATACACGTAAATACAAAATTTGGAATTGATATCTCCAGCGGTTTGACCGCTATCGTGGTCACACACACACACACAGACAGACAGACAGACAGACAGACAGACAGACACACACACAGACATTTTTTTAAAACCACTTTTTTGGTATCAGGGGACCTCAAAACGTGGACATCTGCAAAAATCTCGAGGTCGAAAATTTTCATCATCACAATACTTCCTTATACTACGTATAAGAAAGTAATAAGTATGTAATTAAATATTCAAATTTCTTCAAATTGTGGTTTTTACTTTCTTATACGTAGTATAAGGAAGTATTGTGATGATGAAAATTTTCGACCTCGAGATTTTTGCAGATGTCCACGTTTTGAGGTCCCCTGATACCAAAACACTGGTTTTACTTTCTTATACGTAGTATAAGGAAGTATTGTGATGATGAAAATTTTCGACCTCGAGATTTTTGCAGATGTCCACGTTTTGAAGTCCCCTGATACCGAAAAAGTGGTTTTTAAAAAATGTCTGTGTGTGTGTCTGTCTGTCTGTGTGTCTGTGTGTCTGTGTGTGACCACGATAGCGGTCAAACCGCTGTAGATATCAATTCCAAATTTTGTATTTACGTGTACAATCTCCCTCTTGAGATCTGATTAGTTTTTCAGTAAAATCGGTAGACCGGAAGTAGCAGTTTACTTCAGTGAAAAAATCGAATTTTGCCAATATTTCGTCAATTACTAAGTTTATACAAATTTATAAAGAATTGAAATGTACTCAAAATTAAATTTGAGAAAAATTATCTTAAAAAAGTTTTTCGAAATTCCAACCGGAAGTAGGTCTTTTACTCTTATCGAAAATCAGTTTTTTGCGAATATCTCGCAAGTCATGCTTTCTAGGTAGGTACATTACAAGTATAATGGTATTTAAATTATATTTTTAAATATCTTTTGTATAAAAAAAATTTCAAAATTGGGACCGGAAGTACCACTTTTACTCTTACCGAATATCGATTTTTTGCAGATATGTCGTAAATTATGCATTCTATATATATTTATTAAGAGTACAAAAGTATTTTGAGTTGAATTTTCAATATTTTTTGTGTACATGAAATTTCAAAATTCGGACCGGAAGTGGCACTTTTACTATTAGCGAGTAGCACTTTTTTTCGAATATCTTGCAAAGTATGCATTCTATAGCGATTTATTAAGAGAATGAAAGTACTTAGAATAGGATTTTGAATAAGTTTTGTTTAAAAAAATTCTTAAAATTGTATAGTTTGAAACGCTCATACGTATAAGAAAGTCGTGTGGTGGCCACACGTCATTTTTTAAAAAATGTCTGTGTGTGTGTCTGTCTGTCTGTCTGTCTGTCTGTGACCACGATAGCGGCCAAACCGCTGTAGATGTCAATTCCAAATTTTGCATTTACGTGTATAATCTCCCTCTTGAGATCTGATTAGTTTTTCAGTAAAATCGGTAGACCGGAAGTAGCAGTTTACTTCAGTGAAAGAATCGAATTTTGCAAATATTTCGTCAAATACTAAGTTTATACAAATTTATAAAGAATTGATATGTACTTAAAATTAAAATTGAGAACAATTTTATTTGAAAAGTTTTTCGAAATTCCTACCGGAAGTAGATATTTTACTCTTATCGAAAATCGGTTTTTTGCGAATATTTCGCAAGTCAAGCTTTTTAGACAGGTACGTTACGTGTATAAAAGTATTTAAAACATAGTTTTCAATATCTTTTGTATAAAAAAGATTTCAAAATTCGGACCGGAAGTAACACTTTTACTCTTACCGAATAGCGATTTTCGGCAAATATGTCGTAAATTATGCATTCTATATATATTTATTAAGAGTACAAAAGTATTTAGAATTATATTTGCAATATTTTTTCTATACATGAAATTTCAAAATTCGGACCGGAAGTAGCACTTTTGCTCTTAGCGAGTAGCACTTTTTTGCGAATATCTTGCAAAGTATGCATTCTATAGCGATTTATTAAGAGAATGAAAGTACTTAGAATAGGATTTTGAATAAGTTTTGTATAAAAAAATTCTTAAGATTGTATAGTTTGAAACGCTCATACGTATAAGAAAGTCGTGTGGTGGCCACACCTCATTTTTTACTTTAGAAATTACTTTACTTACCATCATGTTTTTGAGTCTAGCCTTCATTCTCTGAGTCAAGTCTTCATTCTCTGAGGATGAAGGTCACGTAATAGTACAATTGTTGGAATTTATCAACATGTGAAAGTTAATTTAGAACAAATTGACTTATTTGTAATATTATTAAACAATCTATATTAAATACTATAAATACTAAATGTATACTTTTTATCCGTTGTGTGCCCCCAAGAGATTTAAGAAAAATAGAAGAATTCTGTGATATCTAAAATTTGGGAGTGCATATTGTTATATAATAATAATAATAATAATAATATGCTTTATTTCAAGATACATACAATATATTCACATATAACACACACACATATATATATTAATACATATATGTATATATCAAAAACAAACGAAATATGTAACTGAAACCCTAAGGCGTGGTTCAGATGGATGGAGAAATTTTCCATCCCCTGTTCTTACACCAAAACCTTAACATTAAGACAAGACATATAACAAAGTTTGCCTATACTAACTTAATACTAATATTCTGCTATGATTACGTAGTCGTATGTGAATTAAGGTGGCACGCAAGTAACTGTATGCAAAAAAAAAGAAAATGTATATACATATAGAAAAGAAAATAATTTACAAGTAACGACTGAGAACCACTACTGACATTCAAAGAGATACTGCACAATTTGACGTTTAAACGCCCCTGGCTCCAAGGATTTGTAATGAACAGGAATAATATTGTACAGTTGATAAATGTTGTATGTGAAGGATCTTTCGAAAATTGCCAGTCTATGTTTTGGGGGTCTAATCAAGTTCGTGTTGCGAAGATTTATATTATGAACATCTGATCGAAAACGTATTTTTGATGTTAGATATGACGGAGTTTGAGAAACAAGAATTTTATGATAGAGGCATAGAGCATGTAATCTTCTCCTATTAGCCATGTTCAACCAACGCAACTCAATAAGTTTATGCGTAATATGATCAAATTTACGTATGCCAAAAATATAGCGCATACAAGCATTCTGTACCTTTTGGATATGAGATCGATCCGCATTATCTAAGCAGGGACCGTAAACTGGGGAAGCATAATTAAAGTGTGATAAAACAAGACTTTCGCACAGCATAGTCTTAGTACGAACGTCAAAAATTAATCGGTAAGGATATAGTGTTTTCAGATTGGCGTAGGCTAACTATAATTTTTGATATGTGTTCCTTAAATCTGAAACTGTTATCAATCATCAGACCAAGATTTCTCGCGAACTGAACCAACGGTATCTCTGTATCATTGACATTTATTTTAATCCGTTCTTTAGTGTTCTGAATTAAAGAGGGATTGCCAAACAGGACAGCAGTGGTTTTCTCAGGATTAATTTTCAGGGCATGATGCCGCGAAAACGACTGTATGCGCTGCAAGTCTCGATTAATACAATCCACAGCCATCTGTACATCGTGTTTTGAAAAATCCATGTAAAGTTGTGTATCATCGGCATACATCTGCAATTGACAGTGTTGTACACATTTGTTTAAATGACTAGTGTAAAGGGAGAAAAAAAGAGGGCCAAGGATGGATCCCTGGGGAACACCTCTAGTCAAGGCCAAAGCTGATGAGACATCACCGTGCAGCTTCACGCACTGGTACCTTTCGGAAAAATATGAATGCACGAGACCCACAGCGCTGCCACTGAAACCCAGATGGTGTAGGACAGCCAACAAGATATCATAGTTAACAGTGTCGAAAGCCTTACTGTAATCCAGCAAGACCAATAGAGACATGGAGTTATTATCTCTAGATCTAAGAATATCATCCGTAACCTTCAGGAGTGTAGTAGTGCAACTGTGGTTACGTCGAAAACCCGACTGACATTGAGGGAGCAAATCAAATGCTTCCAAATGTTCATGAATTTCAAAACCTAATATCTTTTCCAGAACTTTGCTTAGGACAGGCAACAAACTAATAGGGCGAAGGTCACCAATGTTAACAGGATTTGCTTTTTTAGGTATGTTCATGAATTTGAAAACCTAATATCTTTTCCAGAACTTTGCTCAGGACAGGCAACAAACTAATAGGGCGAAGGTCACCAATGTTAACAGGATTTGTTTTTTTAGGTATAGGAATTACCAGTTATGTTTTCCAAGATGCAGGAAAAGTGCTCTCTGCTATGCAACAGTTCACCAGGTGGGTTATGTATGGAAGGACATGTGGTAGAAGCAGTCTAAGCATATGAATGCTAATACCATCAATGCCAACAGCAGCACTACCAATGCTCAAGATCAAGCGAAAAACAGTATCCTCATCAACAGTGCGAAATGCAAAAACATTCGCTAGATCCTCCCGGGTATTTTCCATATAGTTACGAATACACCCCGCAAAATCTCCAGAAACGACAGGTATGTTGCTAATAAAACTGGAGTTGATAAGGTTCGAGTCAGAAAACCCACAAGGAATCCCACTTCGCTTTTTTTTCCCAATATTTAAACTATTAAGTTCACGCCAAATTAGTTTGCTGTTTTTGTTGTACGATAAATAACGAAAATAAGCTGACTTTTCATTTCGAATCGCCAATGTAGTGAAATTTCGAAGCTGTTTATAATAAATCCAATGCGCCTCCAATTTGTTTCTCCTAAACCTACTCTTAGCATTATTACGCAATTTCTGGAGAAGTTTAATATTTTCAGTTATCCACGGTTTACGGGGTTTACTAATTTTGACAGTTTTTAGAGGAGCATGAACGTTGAATAAATTAAGAATCACAGAATTGAAAAATTCCAATTGCGCGTTTAATGTCATAAAAAACATCTGATTAAATGGAATAACTGTTAAATCTTTCATAAAGAGGTCGTAGTCAAAACCCGAGTAATCTCTGAAGGTGTGCAGTTTTGGTGTTGTTGCGATTTTGGGCATGGATAACCTACAATAGGGTATATCGTGGTCAGACAAATCACATGATATTACACCACTTTCGATAACGTCAGTCTCACCAGAAAGAACAATTATGTCAATCAAGGTAGCAGTAGTAAGAGTTATTCGAGTTGGCTCCGTTATTACTTGCCTCATACTTAAGGACTCAAACATATGTGAAACCCGTTGTTTCAAAGGTGAATTTGCATCCAGAAGATCAACATTAATATCACCCAAGCAATAGACGGATGCAGCACTAAGTTTACTCGTGATCAGCTGATTCTCAAATTCATCAAAAAAAATAGATGAACAAAAGGTAGGTGGTCGGTATACACATCCGATAACCGAAAGCTCATTGTTAATGTTGCATGATAACCAAACATTTTCAATCTTTGATGTGTAATTAATAACATTGCAGTGAATACTTTCCCTAATATAAATGCCCACGCCACCACCAAGGCGGCCCACGCGATCACGCCTGTAAAAATTATAATTATTTATTTTGAGTTTGTCATCAGGGATCCTTGGAGACAGCCATGTCTCAGTCAGACACAGAACATCAATAGAATTCTCAGTCAACACCTCGGCCACACAATTAAACTTAGGGACCAATGATTGAATATTAAGGTGTGCAAAAGTGAGGCCTATGAAAGACATTCTCCTTTCTTTTTTCTTCCCCCTGTTTCCCACGAAAGTACCAGCTAAATATACAGACAATTAATCATTTAAAAATATTGAAAAAAAAAACACAAATATTCTACATTTCCTATAACAATATCACAATATCAATAATATGCACGAACACAAGTGAAAGTACCAGCTAAATATACAGACAATTAATCATTTAAAAATATTAAAAAGAAACACAAATATTCTACATTTCCTATAACAATATCATAATATAAATTATATGCACGAACACATGTGAAAGATCTGTTTTATAAAAATGGTCCAAAAAAGGAAGTAAGTATTAGAGTAAATCTCTACACGAAAATACAAGTTACAAAAACAAGATATAGCAAGAAACAAGTACACAAACCAACCAATGTATGTTGGTAGGATCACTGAATTACTCGTATTTACGGGCGCTCGGTGCTCCAGAGTTTGTTAATATCTTCAACACAATGAATTAAATAGATCTTATTATTGCACTTACAATAAATTTTCCCGTCGTTCGTCCAGGAGCTGTTAGCGGGAGAGCGGGGTTGGAGTTCCTTTAACAGATTTATATTCTTCGGCGTAAGATCTTCTTTAATAACGATTTTGGGGCCCTTTAATTTACGTTTATTATTATAAATTACTTGTTTGGCCGCTCTGCGCGCAAAACGGACAATTATTGGCTTGACACCATTTTCCTTAGCCCGCAGACGGTGGGCCATATCTATATCGGAGGGCAGAATATCAATGTTCATCTTCTCCTTGCATAGCTTTACAACGGTTTCAGCCGTGTTTTCACCAAGCTCCTCCTTGATACCGAATATTCGAAGATTACTAATACGTGAAAATTGTTGGAGTTGGTTTAAGTCTCTCTTCACTTCATCTACCTCGGATTTTAGCTGGCCCACCTCGGTTGTTAACTGCTTGAATTTCTCGTCAAATCAAGTTGTAGCTTAAAACTTATTTTTTCACTAATTTTAGTTAAAAATTCTTCAGAGAGCAATAGATTTTCGATAGCTTTTTTAATGTAAGTGTCATGTTCAACACAGGATGAATTTATTCTATTTCTTAGCTTATAATCCATTGTGGATAATAACGAGAAAAATTGTATCAGAGCTAGCACACGCACGTCTACTCGAGATCACAGCACATAGCAGAATATGCATTATAGATTGTTGTTCTGGAGATGTACATTACAAGCTATTTAGTTCACATTCAGAAGAAAATGATGTGTATTATCTAGATCAGAAATGAAGGCAATTTTATGTAGGACTTACTTTACTGAACAATTTATTATAAGTTATACAGTGTGCACGCGGTCTACCTGCGGATGAATATACTAGACAGGCTGGTCGACTATAAGTGGGAGAATAAGAGGGTGGCCTCTGTTACTAACATTAGAGCTACGGTAAAGTCGACACCGCAGAAATCGTTACTGCGTTAGTCCGTGAAAATTGCTACTGTTACTGTTAATAACAAATTATTTAACCAAGCATAGTCATTTACTGTACTGCTTTAGAGAAGATGGAAATAATATTAATCAATAAAAAATCACTACCTGAATAATTTATAAGTAGAAACTTGTTGAAGCATCAAATAATCGCAGTAAACAATTTTAGTAACGGATTTAATCATAGCTTCCCAAATTGTATGAGTAAATAAAAGAAATTATCATTAATTCTAATAACTTAAAAATAATAATTTGGCGCGTCTTTGTTCTAAATTAGACGGACGAAACGCGATTTAAATGTACTAGTCGACTAGAGATCGAGCGTGAACAAAATTCAAATCAAATGCGCAAGTACAGCTGCTATCCTAAACGCGAGTCAGTCAAGCCTCACTACACTCGACCAATAGAACAATTTGTATATTGCTTTCTCGTACTAACTCATACAAACTCTCGGTATCGTCGTTTTATCACACAGTAAATGCATGTATGTTACATTCGCATATTTAACGTTTGTACGTATTGTAAATACCTCTACATTACAATTTGAAAATAATTTGCTAATAGCATATTATTAGATTAAGTTGTAGGACAATTAATCTTATTATTATGTATTATTATTATTATTATTATGGGTCTTTGTGATAATACTTCTTTAATCTAAAATGTGTTTATACTGTAGTATAATGGATATTAGTTGCGATAATTCCTTTCTGACTATAATTAACATATAATAAAAATGATCATTTATCTTTTTCAAAGGGTGTCTGTGAGAGGGAGCAAACGAAACGTCAAAATTAGCGAAACCGATACCGTTGGTGTTGTATGGTCCAATCCTTCCATCATTTTTTTATAAGTTGAAAAAGAGCACGTAGTGTTGATCTGCATTTCATATATCAGTTCTGGATGGCAATAAAGATGTTTATATGTAAATGCTGTTATACTTAGATGATTTGATGTATATTTTTTATGATTATAGATGTATTGAGATAAGGATTTTCGGTCTACAGTTTTCGAATTTTCACTCATCTCCTGTTTCGTGCATGGATTTTATAACACTATATATTATTTTAGTGTATCTTATAAAATGCCTGATAAGGAAGAGAAGTTTGTACCAGTATATCCGAATAATGCTTAAGGGGGCTTACGCAGAAGTGCCGACTAACTCCCGTGAGGTAGGACGTAAGGGGGTGGGCCATATGCGCTAATGTAAATTCTGGACTTAGAAGGTTTCGTTCAAGTAATAGTACCGCTTTCATTTACGAAATATCAAAACAAAATTTAAAACACAAATAAACAAAGGCTCAATGTATGCTTAAATTAGTTGTTAAAAAGTTTCTGATACTGTGTTATGATGATGTAAATTTTGAGAGTGAAATGTAGGAGTAAATAATTTGAATTATAAAAAAGTACTCTCAACGAAACCTTAATTAATCCTTTGTATTCAATTTAATGCGAAAACATAATAAGAAAAACAAACATTTCTGCTGTTTGTTTTACTTGAACGAATACCTTACAACAGCGGAATTTGCATTAGCGCATATGGCATCACCCCGTTACGTCCTACCTCATGGCAGTTAGTTGGCATCTCTGCAGAAGCACCCTTAAGCATTGACTATGTGTATCCGCATGCATAGTGTTTCCGCACAAATTTATATAATATTTATTTTGTTTAATGCATCCTCCCTCCGTATTTTTTATCAAGTTTTTCTTTTTGTAGTTTTGTACATAATTTATTATTTCAAAAGTTGCGTTAATGGAATTTTTTAAATTTATGATGCAATTCCAGTATATTTTTTAATCATATTTTGAGTTCTTCATCCATTACAGAACATGTGTATGATTTTTTCTTTCTTCTCTTGTATAATATTGATTCATACATATATCTTCTTATAGTCGACATTTTCTTGATATCGCCTGTCAACGAATTTCCTTGAATTTGATGTTCTGTAACTAATATTTTCTCAGTAAATTTGTTTATGAGATTTTGAATACTTTAAAATAGTATTAACTTTCAAATTATAATATTGTAAAGTTAACATACAATTAAGAAATAGCAATTAGCAAAAAATTATTTCTACAATTAAATAAATCAAATTTTTTCAGTAATTGTGATAATCGGTCTACGTTGTATCTGTTTCATTCAACTACATGTTAATGATTTAAACTTTATAGTTCTTATTGGCTGATGATGCGCGGAAAAAAACAATGGCTAACAAATAAAGAATTTATGAGAATTTTCTTGCAAATTATAACTTTCAATTTTTTATTTCCTTTATTAAATTAGATTTATGTAACAGAAACAAATATGTATCTTCTATATATTTCTAGGGATTTAGTTTAATCCTAACTGTTATTATAAGTAATTATTTTACATGTGTGAAAGCAACTACAAATAAAGCAAAATATGGTCTTAGTAACTTCTCCAGTAATTACTAGTCTGATCCGCTTTTGAAGCTCTAGATACCCCATAATAGTCATACCTAAAACATTAGTTTTGTAATTACACTGCATTAACTTCTCATATATATTATTAAGGTAAATCTAAGGTCTAGAGGTTTCTAATGTAAAAGCTCGTTTACCTATCTAAATCCCTCCAAAAATAGCATTTATGAATCGTGTCCCCTGTAGTTCCAGACTATGTGGATACATTATTTTGAAATATGGGAGTACTCTATTTTTATTTATGTTTGTATATGTTTGTATGTTCTATATGTTTATTCACCGATGCAATTGAAGAAGGACAAAATATTGTGAAAGTGTTTTAATTAGTCTTATTAAAGTTAAACGTTGTATTTAATCATAAAGAAAGCTTAACCATGTAATTAGCTTATATAGTTATCTGTTTGATGACAGAACTCAGAACAATTTTTTATGTCGACTTTAGTATTGCTGAAACAAAAACCTAATGTTCTTATGCAGCGGAAACAATATGTGCATATATCTGTGTAATTTGAGAAACACGTATATAGAAAAATCAAAAAATAAATTATTATATCAAGTATATTACGAGTTAATCCAAATTATAAGAGAAATAGTGAAGACATATTACAACACGTTTTAGAGCTATTTAAATTTTTCTTCCAGAAAATACAATATTTCAACAGCTACGCAATATGCGAAGTTAAGATATTCACGAAATAAAGATATTTAAAAGGTGACACTTTGAACTGAGTTTAAGTTAAATTACATTTAATTGTGTATCCCATCATCTGGATACCGAATAATCTTCGAGAGCAATTCTTTAAGAACAATTGTGCAAAATAAAACATTATTTATGCATTGTAAACCTCCAAATTTAGTATTAAAAAATAATTATATTTATATTCTAATATAGTTTTTCTAAAAATTTAATCGATAAAATCTTCAAACTACTTAAGACTTAGAAAACATTGTTGTAGCCAATAACAATTACGACTGATTTAGGAAAAAAATAGTTAAAGCTTCCAATATTGCGCTTCTAGACGCGAGTAATAGGCATGTTTATTTCATTTGACCTAATGTATTTTTAGATCAATTTAGAGCGAGGGTTTGAAAATTTGTAAACGTAACTGCTGGTAACGTAGCGTTAAACTTTAAAATAATGTACGCAATCGAAAACCATCTAGTTAATATCAGAAGCTAGTTATTTTCAGATCAAGCAATTGTCCATAACATGGCCTAACGACTTCCAAAGTAGTTGGATTCGACGGCTTTAATTGCCTTACGTAGCACTGTGGTTGCTAATTATTAATTTTCTGAATCTAAGTGCGTAGGCTTCCACGGTTGTCGTTGATACATTCTTAGTTCCTGGGTTCAAACCGTGTTGTTGTATCTGCTTCTACTGCCGACGTTTCATCGACTATTCTAAAGAGATAGTAACCTTGGTGGAGATAGTAACCTTGGTTCACGTTGTTCCGATGTTTCTGAATTTCGATAGATTCACGGATTTTGCGATTGTAATAATGGGAATTTTTGGAGAGTTGGATTGGATCCAGTGGTTTGATTCTAAGCAAAAGGGACAAACAAGGCTTTGTATATCCTATGAGCGAGGGAAGTATTATAAGATAAATTCAGCAAAATTCAACGCGCTTTGAGAATTATTAAAACTATTGATTTGCGGTGCAACGATGGCAAAAGATCTGATAGTGCTATACTCACACCCTGGTTTAAAGCCGAAGATTTAATTTGGGATGTAACATGTGTAAACACTCTTGCTACAACATATCTTCTTAATACTATAATGGTTCAGAAGCAAAAACTGCTAAAAAAAAATAGGTGTGGCCACCACACGACTTTCTTATACGTATGAAAGTGTTACTTCCGGTCTGAATTTTGAAATTTCATTTATACAAAAAATATTCCAAATCCAACTCTAAATACTTTTGTACTCTTCATAAATATATATAGAGTGCATAATTTACGACATACATATTTCCAAAAAATCGTTATTCGGTAAGAGTAAAAGTGTTACTTCCGGTCCGAATTTTAAAAATTTGTTTATACAAAAGATATTTAGAAGTACGTTCTAAATATTTTTATACTCGTAATGTACCTGCCTAGAAAGCATGACTTGGGAAATATTCGCAAAAAACTGATTTTCGAGAAGAGTAAAAGACCTACTTCCGGTAGGAATTTCGAAAAACTTTATTAATACAATTTTTCTCAAATTTAATTTTGAGTACATTTGAATTCTTTATAAATTTGTAATTGACGAAATATTTGCAAAATTCGATTTTTTCACTGAAGTAAACTACTACTTCCGGTCTGCTGATTTTGCTCAAAATCTAATCAGTTCTCAAGAGGGAGATTATATTCGTAAATACAAAATTTGAAATTGATATCTGTAACGGTTTGGCCGCTATCGTGGTGCCAGACAGACAGACACACAGACACACGCACAGACATTTTTTAAAAACCAAATTTTTGGTATCAGGGGACCTCAAAACGTGGACATCTGCAAAAATCTCGAGGTCGAAAATTTTCATCATCAGAATACTTCCTTATACTACGTATAAGAAAGTAAAAGGATACAATAAATGTAGCCTCCTTATGCCTCCAAATTCTTTTACTTTCTTATACGTAGTATAAGGAAGTATTGTGATGATGAAAATTTTCGACCTCGAGATTTTTGCAGATGTCCACGTTTTGAAGTCCCCTGATACCGAAAAAGTGGTTTGAAAAAAATATCTGTCTCTCTCTGTGTCTCTCTCTGTGTGTGTGTGTGTGTGTGTGTGTGACCACGATAGCGGTCAAACCGCTGTAGATATCAATTCCAAATTTTGTATTTACGTGTATAATCTCCCTCTTGAGATCTGGTTAGTTTTTCAGTAAAATCGGTAGACCGGAAGTAGCAGTTTACTTCAGCGAAAAAAATTGAATTTTGACAATATTTCGTCAACTACTAAGTTTAAACAAATTTATAAAGAATTCATATATACTTAAAATTGAAACTGAAAATAATTTTATTTAAAAAGTTTTTCGAAATTCCCACCGGAAGTAGGTCTTTTACTCTTATCGAAAATCAGTTTTTTGCGGATATTTCGCAAGTCATGCTTTTTAGACAAGTACGTTACGGGTATAAAAGTATTTAAAACATAATTTTCAATATCTTTTGTATAAAAGAAATTTCAAAATTCAGACCGGAAGTACCAGTTTTACTCTTATCGAATAACGATTTTTTGCAAATATGTCGTAAGTTATGCATTCTATATATATTTATCAAGAGTACAAAAGTATTTAGAACTGGATTTACAATATTTTTGTATATATGAAATTTCAAAATTCGGACCGGAATTAGCACTTTTACTCTTAGCGAATAGCACTTTTTTGATAATATCTTGCAAAGTATGCATTCTATAGAGATTTATTGAGAGAATAGAAGTACTTAGAATAGGATTTTGAATAATTTTTGTATAAAAAAATTCTTAAAATTCTATAATTTGAAACGCTCATACGTATAAGAAAGTCGTGTGGTGGCCACACCTCATTTTTTTCTAAGTCATTGGCTTTACAGTCGAAGCACAACGAAACAAAATCCTTTGTGACAGCACAGAGTGTATTTATATTGTATATTCATACACGTAAAATTAATTACAATATAAAATATAAAACTAACGTATCACACTTAAAACTATTAGGATCTAAATTAACACATGTATTTATTTCTATTACTAATATTTATGTCCGTATATTTGAATCACTTCTATTTATATAACACGGTAATATTTATGTCATTACACTATTTTTATGTTTATTCTTCGACTACCACTCAAAGAACTATCTATTTATTTCTTATATATATCTTACTGTTCCGCACGAGACTACTTAAGGACTTTCTTATTCCGGAATTACTCATCCATCGGTGACCCAGCCGCCTTATATACACATACGAAACATCTGGAAGCATTCGCGTAAACTCCATCTTTCTCTCGATGTTTGTAGAACATTCAATAGACATTCTGTCTCTTTGCAGTACATGTGATTTATTGCTTTACGACTTTATGAGCACGTCTTTGTTGTCGCCTAGAAATACACTGGGAGAAACTCCAGGCATTATGTCGCGTCGAGATGATTTACAACCTCTTTTTATTGTCGCTCGGAAGTCTGCCTTTCTTTGTGCACTTGTTTCGTTACAATATTATCACTATAAGCTGGCGAAATGGGAGCGAAAGAAAAGAATTTCCCTATCAATTCAACAAAAAAATACTGTTCTTCATTATTGTATTGCGTCTTGTTATTTATAAATTGTATTTGATTATTACATGTTTAACAATATATAAATTATTTAAAGCACAATCAAAAAAAAAATGAAAACAAATTTTTATTTTACGTGGATGTAATTGACAGCTTGTAGGTAACAAATATTTGTATTGATTTATTAAGAAAAATTGAAATGTAGGTTCTTGTTTATACCAGTACTTATTATTGAATTGTTAATTTATTCAATGTCAGTGTAATTAAATTCATGAAGGGATATCAGTTTTATTTCCACGTAAATCTTCTCGATCCGTCATATAATTTAAATTTATGCCACTAGTGCTAAAGTACAATCACTGATGCGACATAAAAGCATACAATACACGCCCTTTCATGTGAATACTCTTTTTATATGCATCGTAAAGAAAGAATGAAACGTGCAAAATGAATAATAAATATCTGTCAGTGTAATACTTTCGGAAATACAGGCAATTTAAAATGTACTTACAATTGTTATGACCTTATTTCACACAAAGTCTTCGAAGAGATATTGTAAGTATTTTAATATACGTTTCTTTTAAAGAAAAAATCCTCGAAAATGTATTTTCATAAGGAAGCTTTTCAACGCAAGAATGTGTTACGTACTTTAAATGTAATAAAATTTTGTGTAAATAAAATGCCTATAAAAGCGGACGCTTCTTGCTTGTGTATATAAAGTTTAACATCGCTTTTCAATATTTAATATTGGTGTCAACTAAGTCAGAGTAACCTTTAAAATTTTATCCAGGCGGATTTCATGTAAGTTTAACGCGACGCGAGCTTTCTCTTTTGCCGAAGAGCTCCGGAAAAATGGCTCTGATGTCGAGATTATTTAAAATATCGTCCTGTTAATGTAAATTATAATTTGCATTTTCATGAGGAAACAATGTTAAATCACGGAGCGTCCTGCAGAATTTAAAATAATTCCTGTATTTTTGTTGTTGTTGAGATGGGTGAAATAATTGGCTTGCAATATAATATTTGATATATGTTAGATTTTCTGTTAAATATTTACTTTCTTATATGTAGTATAAGGAAGTGTTATGATGATGAAAAGTTCGAACTCGAATGTTTTGAAGACTATTATAATTATATAACAAAAGAGTGGATTTTGAAAACATGCCTGTCAAACAGTTAGAGCTATCAACATTACACCATGTATTATGCGTTTTATAAAGATTTATTAACCATTAACTGGACAGGTGGCTTCTCATAAAACTGCTTACCAGATTCCAGTACAACTGTTAAACTTATCGATAAAAAAATATCAGATATGTTTTAATTTCTTTTGACTCTTAAAATATACCGAAATAGGAGAGTATAATGAGCAAAAAAATGAAACTTCTTCTATAACAAAACTGCACCTATAACTGTGGCTTGGAGCACTGAAGGCATATAGGCCTTTTACACTGCACCGCACTTAGTCATTCTATACTTTGAGCGAGGACTTTTTTCATATTCTTTTGTATACAATGAAGAACTGCCTTCTGGTTGCCCAAGAATTTGACGTATAGTTAAACGTATCTTTTTAGGAATTCGGGGGTTGTTTAGACGTATCCTCAACTGTTCCTACATTAACGCCATGGCTAGTTCTCTTGCATACAAAGATTTTTCTTTAATTTGACGATATTATTTAAAGCACTGACGTAAAATAAAAGTATTGACCACAGACATGACGAGAAATCTAAAAAATACTGCTATACTCCATCGTTGTCTTCGGCGGCTTGATGAACTTTTTGAACACATTTTGAGAGTGTATAGTACATTCACGGTTGTGTCCTCTGCAAATTTTTACAATGAGGACCCCACATAACGCTTCTTGTTCATTAAAGAGCTGGGTGGAATTTCTCTCTTGTTTTCACTTTCTTATACGTAGTATAAGGAAGTATTGTGATGACAAACATTTTCGACCTGGAGATTTTTGCAATGTCCATGTTTTGAAGTCTCTCTCTGTGTGTGTCAGTGTAACTCTCTCTGGGTGTGACCAAGAATGCAGTCAAACTGCTATAGCTATCAATTACAAAAGTTATATTTACGAGGATAATCTCACTTTTGGGATCTGATTAAATTTTCAGTAAACCGAAGTTCTTCCTGATTCAAACTAATTCCGTCTGAGTTTTTACCGCAACGTATGTACGCGTTATAAGAATAACTCGTCCTGGGCACATTATCTTTATCTCATATTACTAGATTTGTTTGGTATATACATTTTGAAGTGTACACGCTCACGAAAAGCCACAAGCATTTTGTAAGTTGTGACAGATTTCACAATTCTGTATATATACTTTGCCAGTTTTTAATAGATTGATTAAAAATAAATGATGTTACTGCTGTTGGATCCTCCTTTTTATGTTCCTTACTTGCGTGAGGATTATCATAACGTACCGTAGCTAAAAGTAAAGAGGACCTTTTTTGACTAATCACGGATTTAGAAATATATCTTCCTATCCCATCTGTGGCAAAAAGAACATTCCAAGAAAATTTTCCTCGCTACAAAGTTAATGTATAATGTTTTCATTCCATTCTTAAATACTTCTGATTCCCATTTGGATACAGTGTAACAGTTATAAATACCTGTTATGGTTCAGTAACAATCATTGTCGCCGATGTGACAAATAGCATGTGTAATCACGGAGGTTTTGAAGCGGCTATAATCATGCGCTTCTCTTTGTCAATCGACAGGCACATATAAACGATGCCGTGCGAATTTAGCTTCTTTTAAATAGTGAAGCCCCATAAGATACTAGGGTAAGCCCAATTGTTAATATTGCCATTTAATTTAAATCTGAAGTCATCATGCTTCGTGATGATAATAAGTAATGCACCTGTTAATAATTGTTTTCTAATTTCACAAGCGCTATCTGTAACGCACGTATTTGTAACCTCTAAATGAAACCATGTTGATTGTTATTTCGACTTGTAGGCTTGTATGGGAATCCTTGTTGCATGGAAATCCTTGTAGAATGGAAATCCTTCTTTTGTGAACAAAGGAGAATCCTTGTGTTAAGGAAAATCCTTTGTTACCATTTAAAGGAAAGTAGTGCAAGTAACAACATAAGCAGAATATATGTAACCAGCAAATGAACCTCTTAACCTTTAGGCATTGTTGTTCGGAGATTCCTTGTAATGTATACGGGAACTCCGGAATGACCTATGTTTAGCATCGTTGTCACAAGAGCATGGTTGTATTTTGCAGGCTTTGTAGTTGATGATATTTGTATTAAGTATTATGCACATTATATCACCTAATGTGAGTTTCTTATAAGTCGGAAGAGAGATATCTAACAGCTGTTACAAATCAGATCGTGCATGTTTAGAATTTTTTGGGAACTATGTTCATTAATTGACTGCCTGTCGACAGTCTGTGTATGTGTGTGTTCTACAGTAGCTGTGTTTTCATTCTTATATATATTTTTTTACTATTTATTATACATTTGAATTAGAGCTTGTGTGTTTGGTTGCTATTGCTATAAGTCCTAATCCTAGTTTTCATGTTTTTGTTTATTTGAAAAGCATGTGGCGTTTATAGACGACCTTTTGTACCGACTAACGAGTTACAGGGGCAATGTTTTTGATTTTTGCTTTAATTATTGAGCAGTTCATTGACATATTAAAGCGGCATCCTTTTTATTGGACCAAAACATCTAGTCAATAACAAGGTTGGTTGCAAAAGTTCGAGAAATAACTTTAGCAACGTTAAAATTTCAAGGTCAAGAATTAATCTTTCAATTGGTGTCTGAATACAGGCTACAGAAAGCTCTTAGACAATCTTAGTTCCGATTTAATCAATCATTTCATCAATACAATACATCATTTTGTTATGTATATAAAATATGTCAATATAAAATTCATTTATTGATTTATACAGAAGTATTATCTTTCGTTAGTTATTTAAGATATAATTGAATTAATTTAAGTAAGTGTTTTGAATTAGGAATATATTAACTAAATTGGAATTTTAAGTAACATACTACACTACGCAATACTTATACATTATATTTTCAATACCATCCAAGTGAAATACTAAATATAGCAACAGAAATAAATAATCAAATATGAAAAAATATATAGCAGTACAAGTTAGCAATGGGACTAAATCATAACCATAAACATGTTGCTTTGTAATATGTGAAAATGAAAATAATTATCAGTTGATTGATATCCAATTTAAAAGTAATAACATTCACTGAAATAGTTTAAAAACAAATATGTTGTTATTAAAAAAAAACATAAATAAGTTTACATTTAGACAAGAACCAGTAAATGTCAGGAGAAATAGTGGTAGAAGAATAACTATTGCCGAAGATTTAATTTTGCATACATTGTACATAAAATAATTGTAAGTAAATATTGAATTACAATTAGTTTCAATGAAAAGTATAAAATTTGTAAAATATTATAAAAATAAAATAGGTTATAATTCTGCTATGCCGTTCATATTTTCAAAAATTGAAATATGTAGATAAATACCTCGAAAAGAACGTATATTTGGCATAATGTTGCATGTTTGCTTTTCAAACGAAGACTATCTGCAACGGAAGATATATGAATTTAGAAATAATGCGAAAGCCAGTTATATGAAAATATTACTGCAAAAAGGTAGTCCATTAAATTAAAATAAGAACAAGCTATAGATTCATGGTAAATTAAATGACTTTATGTAAGAACTAACGACGAACAAAAACAAATCCATATTACAAAATATACTGTTCTCTACAGTAATGAGAATGTTTCGATACTTAAAACCTTGAATATGACGTACATTAAAAACATCAAAAGACCTTTAGTTCGTTATTATGTAGTTGTCATGGTAATCTACATGCAGTGCAAAATATACGCAAAAGCTGAAGCAATTGCGTCATAGAGTAAATCGTTTAAAAGAGAGTATTTCATGCTACATTTTTTATATGAAAAAGGTTGTCAAATTACTGGTAGGGAAACCTTAATATCTGAATGTTGAAATGTTAATGATCTGATGGAAAGAGATCTATATGCATTAATTAGTAATGCATATTTATATCTAAAGAAACCAACAATTAATTCTATTGAATGTTGTGTATATAGTTAAATTTATATTATAATATTAGTATGGTATGTAAGAAATATTATTGTTTTACGCTGATTAATGGGAGAACAGTTTAGAAGCTCCATCACATAGGGTTTTATTAAAAATAACAGATTTAATTTTAACGAATTTATTATGTTTAAGACTTTTGTTTGAACTTATTAAACATATTTAAAGATTTTAAATAGCAGTTTAGTTTACAAAAATACTATCTCAGAGACAATAAACAATTATTTATTTAGAATTATTCTGTAAAGTGATGAGTTGCCCATAAAATTCCCTTGTTTTTTTTCCCATGCAAATGGCACAACCTGGATAATAAAAGAACATTATAGTAACATGTAATTTCAAAAAAGAACATGCAACAAATAATATTCGAGAACAAAGTCTAATCAATCCAAAAAAGCTTCAACAGCTTGCGATTAAATTAGGTCCATAAAACTAAAATTTGTTAAGGCATTGCCAAAAAGTGGAGAATTTTAAAAATACTATTTGTACTCTTATCCCTTAAATGCTTCTTATGGTATATCTTTCCATGCCGCTAAGCAATGTTTTAAATACACCTTGACAAGCTGTGACTTTGTGCGCTTTAGTCACGGGATGAACTTAGCTACGGGCTCTTTCATTACGGGCGCGAAATGAGCTCTAGGTTTTTTAACTGCAAAAATTAACTTGAACTTAAGCAAGCTGATTGTCACTTGTCATCAATCTGTCAAAATGAGTTGACGTGATGTATTAACACATAAGTAATTTTGTATTACTTCGATTATTTGCTGTCGTAGAAATAGTATTATATGAAACTCTATAGTCGCTCATTTTAAAAATCACTCCTTCTGCTAAGCTTTGCTAATTATTAATAAAATACGTGATTAGAAAGAGGTTTATAATTTATAAACGTGATATATTATATACTATTATGAACATTTTGCAGGTTTATTCAAAGTATAACAAAAAGATGGTGTATTTGAAGAACCTGACACGCGAAAACTCATAATAGATGGAAATTTGTGTTAGCATAATGGAAACAACCGAAAGAAAAACCGGAAAATTTGTTGAACTAGTGGTAACTCGTTACCACTAGAAGATCGTAATTACATTGTTTTTTGGTAGAAGAGAATAAGTTTTTAGGTTGCAATATGAGTTTAATGTAAATTAAGATATAGTCAACGAAAACAATCTGAAAGATTTTACTAAGATATCAGAAAGCCATTATCAACGAAAATGGAGTATGTTAGCCGACCAATGCTGAATATTTAATTTGATAATCTCCGGCAACTTTGCAAGAGGAAAGGCGGAGAATGAAGTTTTGATAAAAAACCGTGCCATCCCAAGTAGCCAAGTTCGTTGGTTTGAAAGCGTGCCGATATCACTCCAACATTCTAAGATCGGTAGAATATCAGTGACCCCCACCCAATGTTATACGAACATAAAATTCCGATATCACGTAAATGTCAATTTATGTCGTTGCGTTGACATCAGACCACAGTTGTCTACATTGGTAATATATTGGTTAAATATCTGATACTGGTATTGTATTGATAACAAAAATCTATATACTATTAACATTGAAAAGAAATGTCTACACAATATCAAGTTCACAACGTCACTGTGACGTTGGTTGTAGGTCAGTATTGGATATAAAGCAGATTAAAAGGGATGATGTCACAGTTTCTCTGGCGCCACAGTGGCGACAGTCTGGCGCCGTCTATCTAAATACCCCCCTTCCACAGACTACCTATGTTCAGCAGCCATCCAAGCAGTGTATTAGGTGCATTTTTATTGCGTTGTTGTTAACACGTTTTTCTTTATTTTCTCGCGTTGTTTGTTAATTCCTTGTTAGTATTAATTATTTTTGCGATATATGTTAAATTATAGATACTTGTGTGTTGTGTAAGTCATCACGCCGCCATAAGCGAAAATGAACATGTAAGTACATTACATATTAACATAATATACATGTACTATTTTTATTGAACTTATGCAAATGTGTGTATATATGTATGAATGTATGCATTGGTTTTGTAATTGTCATACTCCTAATATTAATTTAAATTTTAATTATAAATCACAAGTGATCACAAAATACCTACATTAAGGGAGGCTCATGTATGTTCGGCCGTTGTAAGGTATTCAGCGTTGTTCCGTCACCTGTGAATATAATCGGTAGAATTCGGTAGATTTTTTTTATCCTTAGTTTAAAAACAAATATTTGAAAGCAATTTTGATTTATAAAATTCATAAATGCATATAATGAAATAAAGTAAATATAATAAGAAAGTAGGTACATATTACATACAATATATTTTATAAAACTACTGGCGTATTTAGGAGTGAGGAACTACTCATCACCAGGTATATTTTTTAACGTTTTATCACTCATTTTCAAAAGCAATTTGTTGTTTATTTTGAAATCGAAACAGCTGTCTTTATGTATATATGTTTTATATATTATTCAATTATTGAATGATATGTTATACTTATTTCATTCATTTATTGGAATGAAAAGGATTATTTTTATTAATATAATATTTTTAAATAATTATTTTTAGGCCAATAAGAGGGTCATGTTTTTATTTGGAAAACTACTTTTGTTTAAGTTCTTTTTTAACAGAATAGTTCCTTTATTCAGAATAAAGAGCGCGTATTTCTGGCTTTGAATGCAGGCATTATATCGACTACAATCCATGTGTGTGGATTTTATTACTATAAAATAACTTGCCTGTATTAATTTTTTATTTATTATAGTCATAGATTAAAGACGAATGCCATTAAATTAACAATTTATTATATTGTATTTTTATGCTTTGTTAAACATTTTACAGAAATATAAATATTTATATTAAATCGTATTATTTACATGAATATAAACAGTTTAAGCGATTCCAGTTTGTGATTTCATTTAGATTTTTCCTCATTCTTAAAAAATCTGTAGATATGATAGCTTAATCGGTAGATCGGTAGAAATGAAGAAAAATCGGTAGATCTACCGAAAAATCGGTAGACGGAACAACGCTGAAGGTATTCGTTCTCGTGAAACAAACAGCAGAATTTTTTTTTGTTTGTTTTTGCATTAAGTTGAATACAAAGGAGCAATTAAGGTTTCGTTGGGAGTGCTTTCTGATAATTAAAATTATTTACTCCTACATTTCACCCTCGAAGTTGGCAAAATTTACTACATCATAACAAAGTTTCAGAAACTTTATTTTAAAAACTATTTCCAGTGGAACATGCATTGAGCCTTTTTTTTATTTGCGTTTGAAGCGTAAGCCCCCTTAATATATAAAAACTGTATTATAACGACAGCCGGCAGACGCCACTAATAGATAGATTTTCAAGGACACCTCGGAAATCTAAATGTCAGGGAAGACGTTCAGAAATATATGTGTTAAATAAATGATAATAAAGTAATGTTATGATATCTTAATCATATTATATCATTGGTTGCACACCTATTATACAATAACAATAAGACAAAATGTTTGACAAACGTTTTAAACTTCAAATTCTTACTGAATATTGTGTTAATAATTTTATTTTCATTTATAAATGTCAGATTGATATTTAATTAACTTCACAAATAGGTAATTCGTCTAATTTGTGTACACCAACCTAATAATTTGTGGAAATTATACTTTGAAAGAATATGTATTTTGTATAATTGGTGTGCAGCCTTAGACCAAAGAAAAATAACTTTAAAACTGCTAATATAATATTAGCAGTTTAAAACGACAAAGAAGAAAATGTTTATTTTATGAAACACTTGCGCGTTTTTAACCCTTTAACTTACTTTTTAGATACAAGTTTTATATCTCTGGAGAATCAATTAAGGAAGCAGTACATCTCATCATGAAGAAATGTATGACGACGACGTTATCCATGCAATTTTCACTAAGGGAAGAAAAAGAAAATACCTTTCTGTCAAACAACTATATACCAGGTGATTGTAGGTAATGTCTTGTTTTCCAAATGGCACTGCCTTTATTAATTGCCAGTTGAAGATACTGAATTTCTCTACACTAAAATTTACAGGCTGTATATAATTTAAATGAGAGACATATTAATTTGCTTAGTGGTTTAATTGAGCATGTTCCAAACATTTGTTTTTTTAAAACCTACATTGCATTAACTGATTATTTAATTACCAATTAGAATTGAATAATATTTTTTATTGCTGAACACATTACTGCTTATTTCAACATAACACTAAATAAAACATAGCATAAAATTATATGTTAATACATATAATTTTATGCTATGTTTTATTTAGTATTATGTTGAAATAATAATGTTGAAATACAGGGTCAGTCATTAGTAGCCGCTTCTTCGATTGCTCTTTTGTGTTTTAAATAAAAGAAAGAATAATTAGTGGAAGATTAATGGTTGCTTGTGGCGCATATTGTAAAAACACTTTAAGCTGTGACTCACTTCCGGTTTCACCGGAAACTTACGGAACTTAATTTTTTTAAATGACAATTTATATATTTTTGAATTTTCTAGTACTGCCGTAAATTGCCTATTCAACTTTTTTCGTTTTCAAAATTATGTCAATAGTTTCTGAGTTACTAATTTTTTTTTGAAAATATTTGACCAAAACACGTGTTGAGAAAAAATCCTTTTCACATTGTTCTGAAAAGAAAAAACATTAAATTTTGGTGGTGCTTGTAGGCAAGAAAATTCTGCACCATTTGGTATAAGTTGCAATCGACAATACCTCGAAAAACTTTGTTATTTCAAAGCCTACTTTCCTAAATTTTCACATACGAAAAAATAATTTTTTTTAAATGCAACACTCGGTATTTTATTGTGACAGTTTGTTGCTTTTTATTCTCTTTCATTTTTATTAACAATGTCCTATGCCTATCTTACTAGCGGTCAAGTACCATAAACTTATTATCCTCACCAGTTATTGATTTTGTCCGCTGTTTTTGTCATATTCAATACTTTCAGTTCACTCGAACCGTTCCTTTATACTTTCGAAGGTTTCTGGCTTCTGTTGACTTCTACCATGGATCACTGTGCATAAGGTATGGATGCTAGCAAAGAGTTTCTCTTAGATTCACCAAGAAGTCAATTATATCTATTAACTCTTCATAAGACTAATTACTTTAATGATAACTAATAGCAATGCTTTTATAAATTTGTATAGGACATGTTTAACAAAAATGAAAGAGAATAAAAAGCAAAATGCCACAAGAAAATATCGGGTGTTGTATTTAAAAAAAAATAAATTTTTGGTAAGTGAAAATTTCGGGAAGTAAGCTTTGAAAAAACAAAGTTTTTTGAGGTATTGTCGAGTGCAACTTATACCAAATGATGCAGAATTTTCTTGGCTACAAGCACCACCAATGTTAATGTTCTACTTTTAAGAACAATGTGAAAATATTTTTTTTCTGAGCACGTGTTTTGTTCAAATATTTTCAAAAAAAAATTAATAACTCAAAAACTATTGCTCAATTTTGAAAAAGAAAAAAAACAGTTGAATAGATAATTTAAAGCAGTACTAGAAAATCCAAAAATATATAGGGGGAGGTCATATAAAAAAATAAATTTAATGTATTTCCGATGAAACCGGAAGTGCGTCAGAGTTTAAAGTATTTTTAGAATATTCACCCCAAGCAACCATGAATCCTCCACTAATTCTTTTATTAAAAACACAAAAGAGCAATCGAAGAAGCGGCTATTGATTTACCCTGTATATCTATTTTATATCTACCATCATATTAATAAATATGTTTTGTTTGCTCGCAGATGTAGTACGCCGTCGTTTTGAAAACGCTAGTGTTATGGATAACGATAAATGTATTGGCTGATAGCTTGCTATAGGAAGTGATAGAGAAGGCGGTAGGATTGACCAGATACCGAAAAAGCTGGATGCAACACAATTTAACTGATAATCGAATATCCCAACTTTTACAGACTGGAAGCAACACGGATATATAATAATTTTATTTGAAAGTGTCTGTAAGAATTTTATTATAAGTGTAATAATATCATATTTTCACGTTAATTGTCAGGGTGGAAGCAAATCTGATTTAGTTTGTTATATCTTGATAATTAAGTGTGCCATAAATTTTTAACTAAGATTATTAAATTCTACGTAAAAATTATTACCATATGTCATTTTTAGTTTTGTTGTACTTTTAATGGTTACGAAGATATGGATAACTGAAAAATTCGGGAATTTTCATTCTTCTTTTAAATATATTTAAGAGTTGACAATAAATGTCAAATCTGAAAATGCTAACATATACTCATCAAATTTCTTAACAACTATACTAATTTAACAGATCGTATATCTTCCAACATTTTTTTAATTTTCTCCACAGTATGTACTTTTATTATTTTTTTTTAGAATTTTGGCATTTTTTTATAATAAATTATGATTTATATTTCCAATTATATATTTATTTTATATTTATAAATATATGTATAATTCTGGCGTTATTTCATAAAGAAATTAAATTTGTGAAAATATTTATTTTGTCTTCATTTAATTCACATTCATTATTTATCTGTGTACGACGTCAGTTCATTCAAAACATAAATTTTTTTTTGTAGTAGTAGTACGCTTATTGCATGTATTTCTTTACTGTATTGCGTCAACTTAAATTTAATAGTGACATTTATTTATGTATTCATATTAAATTGGAAGTTAACTATGGTGTAGCCATTTCAGGGCAGTATGTCATAATATGCTAGCTTAGAATAGCTGTTCATAAAATTACATCATAGTTGACTTCCTTGAATGTGAATATACAATGTGTTCACTTTACATGAATACAAACAATAACCTGTTTATTAATAACGCCATATGTGTTAAACTCTTACCAGTGATAGAGGCCATTACAATAAATATTTTTATAGGAAAATAATTTTTTGGGAGTCTAATTCTGACCAACTATGATTAAAATAAAAACTAGTGTTTGAAGTTACTTAGTTGAAAAATATCCAATTTAATTAATGTTTCAAAATTGTAATTCAATGTTCAATCTAATTTCAATTGTTTCAATTGTTGTGATAAGTATTTTGTTATTGAGTTTATAGACAAAAATGTAGGAAAAGTTTTCAGCGAAACTTTGTATTTGGAGTCTTTTAGTGATTAGCAACAACTTTTTTTAAATTCATTTTATATTATTTTCATCGTTGCTATATGACTACTTGCACTAGAGTTTTTTATCATAGTAGGCCGGATTTAACCTCTTTAAAAATTCGTTCCAATAAAAATATTAATCGTAAGTACCTCTATCAGTGGTAAAAGTATTTTTACTTATTGCGTTATTAATAAAATATTTATTTAGGTGTCTTCAAGTAAAGAGGAACACTCGGTATAATGAAAATTTACTAAAAATTTAATGTTGGCAAAATGGCGGTATATATTATTGTATTTATATCACTTCGTAACATCATATATATGTAGCTAAATAATATCATATACATATCGCATCGTGACAGCAATACGATGTCGTACGCAGATCAACAGCCAATATTCCCTTACGATCATCAGCCGATTTTGCTTTAAATCGGCTCAGTGTCAGCTGCCGACCCTGAGCCGATTTATGCTCAAATCGGAAAAATTTCTGTGCAAAATGTTGGGCCAATATCATGCAATGATATTTATCCAACGTTGTAAAATGTTAACACTTTCACATCGGGTTGATATCAGCCGCCGAGGTCAGGCCAACAAATAAACGACCAGCAACCAACGTTGGCCCGATATTGTGTGCTACTAGGGATAAGAATTTCTAATGAACAAAAAAAAATTGATTTACTATTTTTTCATATTTTACTATAAACATTTGCATTTGTATGTGCTTGATGTAGCATCCCAGCATATTTACGAACACTGCATCTGTTTCATCTTCAACTTTTTATACCATTACAATCTAATACTTTCTTTCACCAATACAAATAGTATATTATGCAATGAGCATTTAATGATAGTTATTAAGACACGAGAATGAAAATTACAATACGAGCCGAAGGCGACTATTGTAATGAATTCGAATTGTCCGTACGTTCTTGCAACTTTAGCTGGTAATAAATTGTTCGTGGCTACTAAGGCTTATTCCATAATTTCTGCTGGAGTCAAATTTTACATTTCACTGTCATTATCCCTTATTTTTACCGTTTATATTTTCAAAAAAGCAATAATTTTAACTACTTACTTGTAAATTGCAGAGAACTGTTACATTTAATTAATTTTTATATCTGTCAGATATGCAGTCGCCATATTGAATATTGTTTGAATATTGAAATGTCGCATTCCAATTGGATATAAACTTATATCGTAATGAAAAATCTGTATTCCTATTGGCTATAAACTTGTATCATAATGAAAATCTGTATTGTAATGGACATCGTTGAAGTACAGGTTCAGCATATCTAATAATACAATTAAAGTATGGGAGTAGAAAATAGTTATTTATGTACAAAGTCAGTAAAGTGATACTTTATCGAACGAGTCTGATTTACGACGCAAGCGAGTGAAGCGAGCGCGGCGAGTAACAGGCGAGTTCGGTAATAGTTATTTATGTAACAAGTCAGTAAAGTGATACTTTATCGAACGAGTCTGATTTACGACGCAAGCGAGTGAAGCGAGCGCGGCGAGTAACAGACGAGTTCGGTAAAGGTACTTTACTGACGTGGTGCATACAAAATTTTATCGCCAACCGTGAAAATTGTTAATTTAAGAAATAAAGATATAATAACTTATGACAGTTTATGACAGTGACAAACGATTTATTTTAAAAGTCATCACTCAAGGCTACGCTGACAGATATTAGCGGCAGGTAAAGTACTTTATTGTACAGTACGATAAAGTGTTTCTTTGCCTCCGTAAAACGCTATGCTAACGCATCACTTTACTGACGGTTGGCGATAAAAAATATTATGGTATCAACAGATTGTCCCAAATCGGTATTACGTTGGTTGTGTTAAATTATCACAAACATTTATAAAGTGATTGTGAACAATGACCATTTAGGAAAAACATTGTAAAAAGGAGTATTAATAAAAAACAAACAACGTTTTCTTTAAAGTTTTATTTTAAGGAAATAAATAACGAATTAAAAAAAGATTAAGTCTAAATATAAATTAATAGTAACTCTAGGCAGATAAATTATTATAATAAGAGATTCCATAAAGATAGAGTTTATATATCGGTTTAAAATCAGAGGTTGTAAAGTAAGTAGAAAGTATTTTGAACCAAACAATTTATACATAACGTGTATGACCCTTCGACAGATTCACCTGTGTAGCGACGGACCCCGAACTATAATGAGCACTAGCAGACACTAAGTGATGAATATCACGCAGAGTAACACTTAACAGAGTAACAAGTAGTAGTGTAGTGAATGTAATGAGAGAGTAGCAATGAGAGAGCCCGTAAAGAGACTGGGCCTTTTTAAAGTAATTTCAAAGAAAAGGGAGTACAGAGTCAGCGTTCTGAACAATAGAAAAAATGAGGTGTGGCCACCGCACGACTTTCTTATACGTATGAGCGTTTCAAATTATACACAAGTTGTTCTGAATTCCTTTAAATACTTTTATATTAGAAAAATAAACAGAAAACTAAACCTGTGTGTTCCTTCAAGTTCAAGTTATAAGAATTTCTTTAAGCAAAAAATATTCAAAATCCTATTCTAAATATTTCTATTCTCTTAATAAATCTCTATCGAATGCATACTTTGCGAGTGTTACTGTCGGTCCGAATTTTGAAATTTCATTTATACAAAAAATACTCCAAGTCCAGCTCTAAATACTTTTGTACTCTTGACAAATGTATATAGAATGCAAAATTTACGACATATTTAAAAAAAATCGCTATTTGATACGAGTAAAAGTGTCACTTCCGGTCCGAATCTTGAACTTTTTTTTTATACAAAAAGTTTTGAAAATTAAGTTCTAAATACTTTTATACTCGGCACGTACCTGTCTAAATTGATAATCAGGTATTTGTAAGAATTACGACACCGAATATTTGTATTAATTAGAGGATTAGTGACATTGTGTTTATGTTATCGCCAGTTAAAAAGGAAGTCGATTTGGGACCTTGGAGCGGTTAACAGCATTTTTAAAGGTGGCCCGAACCGTATATAATAGTCCCTATATATGTATAAATACTAAATGGATTCACACATAGCGGTCGATAATATATTAAATTGTCGATTTAGAACCTTAAAATTAAATAAATAGGTTCTTGTTTACAAAAGATCGACCGATCTTCTAATAAAAAGTCATTGTTGTGCGAATAGCAGTTTGTGGAAGCTACAGGCGTCTTTACCGTCGAAAGAAGACCCAAACTAAGCACACTGTTAACAGGAAGATTATCTTCATCTGAAAAAAGGAAAGACTATACAAAAGGTATTTAGAAACTGTTATTATGTGAATGTTATATAAAAAATTAAATATAGAAATTTGTCCTAATATAATGGCGTAAATAAATCAATATAATAATCTAAGATTGAAAACATATTTAATAAACTGTCTTATATGTAACAATATTTCAGTATTTGTAAATTGTTTGCCAGTGTTATTTTAATATACTATTTGCAAGTGTAAATATGTATCCATCTTGCGTAGTTTGTTTTCTTAGTGCTTACGTTGTTAGTATTAATATAAATACTGTACAGCGGTAGAGAGCAAACACTCTATAGGCGTTTTCGGAAAATGTATAGCATTAACCTGACTCGATTAGAAAGTACCTAACAGGTTCAATAACTTTACCTGGTTAAATGAAACATTTCCGAACGCAATTGCGGTCACGTTGAGTAACGTAACGTAAACGTCTGCATATAACCTTATAAATACCTATCTTCATAACATAGTTTAGCTGTACTGGCAATACGACAGAAAAAAATTGACCGGGGAGGAGGTAAAACAACCCGCATTACCCTACTCACTTACCAGGGTTATGAAAATCGAACCGGGTTGTTGAACCCGGTTACTTTTTCGATTTTACGAACACGGTTGGTTTTACCCGAGTGAATTAACGGAACGCATTCGTGCTAACCGTGTTGTAACCCCAATGACCGGGTTTAATTTCCGAAAACACCTTATGTCATATATTATTTCATAAAAGTGATAGAAGTAATAAATCTCATTGAATATTTCAGCATTAAAGGCGCTAGAATGCTATTTTATTAATGTGTTTGTCCGAATTAAAATTGAAATTATTTTATGAATGCTTTCTCTTGTGTTATATATGAAAGAATATTGGTTTCTAATACAAATATTATTTAAAATGATACAATTGTATTTTATTGAATTGTGCCAAATAATGCACTAAAATTATTTATTGTTGACATTTCTTAACATGGATCGACCTGGAAAAATCAATGAGCTAGTCAGGTAAAACAATTCAATTGTTTTATTTTATTTTATATAAAATATATTAAAGTAGAGTAGATATTAATAAATTTCGGTGTTCTTCTTCATTATGGTTCAACAACGTAAGGTTTCTTTTACAATATGGCTACCAATCGTGGGGCCTTTGTATCATGTTATTATTAATTTTAAAGGAGTTCTATTTCAGCAGGTAGCTGGCAAACGGAAAGAAGCCCTTGATTTAATGCTGGTCGCCGTCTTTGAACAAGAAGAAGTATAAGATCTGTGGAAAAAATTGTTACATAAGCAAAATGTGTTTGGTGTATGGTCTGCTTTTAAAATTAACTTAAAAAGAAAATATTTAGAAATAATTAATTTTTTGAAACGCGTGGTGTAAATTGTCATACAATATAAACACCAAGCTTTTTTAGAATACTGTTTCAGATAGACAAAAGTTAAGAAGGTACATTTTTAAATAGAGTAATTTATATATTGTCAAATTTTTAGAATCTAAATATACTAATAATATCAAAAAATATCATATTACTGAAGCATTAGAAAAAAAATAGTTCAGTTTCATTGCTGATTACCGCATGTATCAACCTGCTTCTTTTTGTGCGAAATAAATGTACGTGCTGATATTTTACGCGCTGAAAAAGTGAAATGATGTTCCTGCCAACTTTGTAGAAATAAAGAAGCACTTATGTACCAGACGTATGCTTGTAATTTGGGTAAAAGCATTTGTGAAAGTTTGTACATTCCCGGCAATATTAAACAAACATCCCATAACGTAGTATTATGATATTACCGAGGAAACAAGTTTACACAACGTTAGATACAGTATATTTGAAATATTCTCGGAAGGCGATATTTAAGTTTCCGGAGTGGAATGAAATTAAAGAGAATCTGTTCACTTAAAAGTTAAAATAAATACTGCAATACTGAATTCAGTATACACATCGTATTTGCACTGGATTTAGCAGGATACCCTATATCAAACTGTTACATTTTCAATTAATTAGCATTGTCTAAGACGGATGCTAAAACAATTTTGAAGAAAACGATTTCAAAAATAAATCTTTTTTTTATTATAAAGAATGTATTAAATCACCTTTGTCAAATATCAGATGGCAATCTAGAAAACGATTCGCTTTGTTTGTGCGATATTAAAATGAGGTTTGTTACAATTAGTAAGGAATGCATTAAAAGAATACGTGACAAAAAATTCTTTTTGAAACTATTTTGTGAGTAATTAACAACTATGAAAAATGTGTTCTTTATATTTGAAGTATTATGTTTCACACTACCAAAATAAGTGCTGTAATTAGTAGAAAATGTATTTATTAGGATACACTTACAAAAAGTATATTTTTCCTTATTATCCCAGTAACTAACTTCTAAGAAATATGTTCATTTATATTTTAATTATTCATGTTTTCTCTATTTTCAAATTAGGTCTTTCTCTAATTAATAGATAATATGTATATTTATTATAAATTGTAATTATCAGGACGTCCACAAGGTAGAAGAATCGACATTTAGAGAAGACACCGGCAAAACGAGCCCTATTGCAAATTAAGGTGGAAAGAATTGACACCACGGTGTCAGTAACTACATATGAATATATGTCGTGTAACATTTAGAAATCACAGTCTCAAACGTTTGCAGGTTTTATACATTAAATACTTGAAAAATCCAAGGCAAATAAATATATAAATCCAGGGAATCAAATACGTAAGCACCAAGGGGTATACTAAAAGGCATGAATTTCATCAAACACGAATTTAGTATTTATACAACAAAGCGTAGACTAAACATATATTATAGAGAAGATATGCACATTTTTAATTTTTCTATATGAAAACTTTAACTGCAAGTTGCCGAATAACATACATCGAAGAAGAACATTTAAAGAAGTGCTAATGTGGTACCTTTCAGATATGTATTAGTGTTATTATCAATTATTACTATTTCTTTTCTCTATAAATATATGAAAAATGCCGATGGATATGATTAAATAAACTTAAAATGTATTATCGCAAGTAAGTACATTAATAAATGTAACGATTTTTCTATATTATTAAGATATATTAAATACAATGACACTCTATTCATTATAAATGTCATCGAAATGTTGTCACGATGACAGCTCGCGAGAGAAGTACAGGCTATTTTTTGCTTAAAACTGGATGCAAAAAAGTCAGGCAACTACCAATTGAACAGAACTTGAAGCAAGACTAAAAATAAAGAACGATTTGAGGTTTACCTTTTTGGGTCTGCCTAATTACGTTAGATGTACACGAATTATACAAAACCTAAATGTCAACAGAATGTTGGAAATATATCAGTGTTCAAGATATAATTATATAAATTTAAGCCATTTTACGAATGGGATCATTTAATAACATTTCTCATCGATATATATATATATATATATATATATATATATATATATATATATATATATATATATATATATATATATATACCTATATATGGTATGTTGTGGAGCCCAATATATACATGGGTCGTTCATCCACCAGGCACAAACATTGGGATTTAAAAAGTATACTTTTGTGGAAATTACATTATTAATCAAAATCATATGGGGGAGACCATGAGGGGAAAAGAAATTTTTTGATTAAACCATTTATAGACCTATAATACCTTACGAAGCCAAGGTAATGTAAATATGACGTTAATAATCCCTTAGATATACAAATATATATTTGTCGTTTGTTGAGGAGACAGGCGTAGTTGCCGTATTGCTTCTATAAATAATCGTTCACCGCTTCTGAGCTATCTCGAGACGGTCTAAAAAAATACTTGTCAGCGGTGTTTACAATACGATAAGACGAAGAAGCATGTTTATATTTTAGATTGGTCATTTTTATTCCTTCCACATGTAACTGTTTAAGCGTAATACCAGGGCATTTAATTCGCTTTTGTTTTAACTTTATTCTCTCTTACTAAAATTGGAAAAAGTCTACTTTCTTCTTATTTTGAAGTTGTACATTACTTTGTAAACTTTGTAAAATTGTGAATTTTTTATACGATCATAAAAAAATTAAAGATCACGTCCTGTAGATATCATAAATATGAAGGTAATCCGAAAATCCATATGACATAATTTCAATAGAATAAAAAATGATATTACTACAATGTATGAACTACGTATCTATGTACGGACGCCGGTCAATTCGACCACGGGTACCTGGATAATCTTTCAGTCAAAAATGGTTACGTTAATCCCACCTTTCAGTTCAACCATGTAAGGAATGGTCATTGAAGGGGTATATATATATATATATCGGCCATCATAATTATGTTTATTATTTAAAAAGCTTGGGGTCATGTTAGAAAAAATAAGTTTTCATCAAAATGATGATAGATAAATGTATGTTAGGTAGGTTAAGTAAATCAGAATTTGTAAAAAGTTTGTCGTCGCTGTATTTACTATAAATTAATTTTTGTACATATTTTGATACTTATATTGACGAACTATGAAATGTGATTCCTTTGTAAAATAAAATTTTATATTTTAAAAACGCTGATTTTTATACGTGTTTCAAAATTGTGGCAATATTATCTTTTAAAAGTTGAGGTCGTGGTCGAACTGTAGGGTCGGATTAACGCCAGGTCATTAGCGTGGTCGAATTGACGGCCGCTATGTACAATCGGTCTAGTAAAAGTGGTTCGTAAAGAGGATTAATATAATTACATACGGAAAACAAACAGATTTCTTAGTAAGTAAGGGATTTTTGACCATTCTAACGTTTCTTTTTGCATCATTAGAATGCTTCCTAAATTCATTCATTACCTGATATAAAGAAGGCAAAATGAACAGGTTTTTAATCTTCAACAGCTTCACGAATATAATCATATAATGTTAACAATTATATAACCACCATTTTTGGATAAGATCGTCATGGCTACGAGTCGAAGAGAATATTACATATGGTTAAAAGTAGACAACGGACGGAATCCACTAAGAGTTCTTGCAATGAGTAATAGCTTAAAAATTTCAAATGATCACAAAAAACGAGAACAGATAGTTAAAGTAGGCGAAGAAGGCCAGGCAATTACTTATGACTTTGTTTTGGCTGCGAAGATAATTAATGCATACGATGGTAAAACCCATACATTTAGAGCAAGTAGTTTAGTATCAAAAAGACTATTGTTTGTCTATCACGAACAATCGTTGAAAGACAAAACGATTAATTAATCTTATAGAAAATCACTGGAATTCACAAGTATCTAGTTTAGGGGTAAAAGCATAATTGGGAAGAAATATGGCTAACCAAAACTTTTGCCGCTTACAGAGTTAGTGACGTCAAATTTTAACAATTTAATGTAGATGAAGCTAAGAGGCGCATGAAAAATTAACACAGAATTATCAGACAAAAGCAAATGAATATAGACGGTTAAACAAATGTGTTTTAGCATGAACGATGCTACTAAATAGTAAATAAGATGCAGTACTTAAGAGTAAAAACATACTCTAGCACTGTTTCGCAAATTTAACAGGAAAAACGTTTATTTAAAAGAGTAATAACAGAGGCAAAGGGTAATAAATCGGTACCAATTCTATTCTCCAAAATATATAAGAAGCCAAAACTGTCAGTCAAAACTAGATTTAATGACAAGTCCCGAACCATCTAGTCGTCAATCCAAAAGTAAAATTTTGTTTTGTGGAACTAGTACAGACTTTTTTTTTAAGTTCCAGTGTGTAATAATTGAACAGACACAATAAAGAAACGGAAATAACTTATAATAATCTTATTAAAGAACTGCTGCAGGACAAAAATAAGTATAAATAAACATAAAACTTGTAGCTTTAACAATAAAACTAAGACTAATTTATTAAAAATTTATAATCAACATATTTTTAATATTTATAATAGAGAACAACATAATTATTTTGTTGTAATAGTAAACGGGCTCCTCTATATTTTTATAAAGTAATGACACTTTACTGTTGTTCAATATTATTAATTTTACTATATTGATATATTTAAGCTACAAATTTCAAGTTCTATAGAAATATTATATACATAGATGTGGGATTAAATAAATAAAAAGGTAAGCGGATATATTCCTTTAATTCCCGGCAAGCAACTCTGGAAATTTGGTGCGTCGCTTATATTAGAACTGAAAATTATCTGCCTAAACATAATTAAAAATGTTATTTGAGTTAGTTTGATATGTTTATACTTTACAGAACGAGACACATACAAAAAGTTTATCTTAATTAATTTACAAGAGATTAACTTGCGAAAATGCTTATTCTTATTTTTCTATCTACAGAATAGTAATTTGCTCTGCAAATTAATGTAAACAAATTTGTATGTAGTAGCCCACAATGTATAAGAAGTATTTATGTATCGCTATCATAACACAACGCAGCATTGCCACATTGCTGGCTCCACAGAATGCTAAACGTATATAGGTGTGTTTGGTGTATATACGTCTACACAAGACGACATCTACAGTGAATTCTATTTAACTATTCCGCGTATCTTGTAGGGGTAAAGGGGTCGTTATTAAGCCTTCTTGAAATTTTGTATTGGAAGTTAGTATCACATAATATAATGAATACTGACGAAATAAACGAAAAACGTTGTGGAGCCCAGCGGTGGGCTTAATAACGTATTTTCGGGCTCAACAAAGTACCACTTGTATGTTGATCGGGCTGCATAATGACCGTTTATATGTCTATATATATATATATATATATGTATTGAAAAATTCAAAAGATTCTTGGTAGTAGTGGCATACAATGAAGTAAAAGTAATAACAATATGACAACTGGTTGTCAATTAGAAAACAATGACAAATATAAAATTTTATATTTGTCATTGTTTTCTAATTGACAACCAGTTGTCATATTGTTATTACTTTTACTTCATTGTATGCCACTACTACCAAGAATCTTTTGAATTTTTCAATACATGCCAAATATACAAATGTATTGAAAAATTCAAAAGATTCTTGGTAGTAGTGGCATACAATGAAGTAAAAGTAATAACAATATGACAACTGGTTGTCAATTAGAAAACAATGACAAATATAAAATTTTATATTTGTCATTGTTTTCTAATTGACAACCAGTTGTCATATTGTTATTACTTTTACTTCATTGTATGCCACTACTACCAAGAATCTTTTGAATTTTTCAATACATTTGTATATTTGGCAAAGAATTGTAATATATTTTATATATATATATATTGTAATAGGGGGGGGGGGGGTAAATTCTTATAGAGAGATTGAATGAGGCCCTGGAGATATTGAATGTGTATATTTAATTAATTATGCAAGAGACGGATATGGTTTGAGAGCACGTATTTAATTCATTAATTACTTTAATTATATTGAAGAAAAAAATTACTTAATACGAAATTAAATGGCTAATGTCCTAAATAATTATTTAATTGTTGTTCCAAATTTAAATCTGCCGGCTAGCTAAAGGGGGATGCATTCTCTAAGTACTGAGATAATTATATATAGAGTTCTTGTGTAAATGAGTGTCTCAAAATCGCCCTAAGTGAAATGCACAAATTCATTTATATTTCAAAACTTCGCGGTATTCAGCGTATAACTGCGCAAGTTTGAATTAAAATTTATCCAAGTGGGGGTAAATGCTCTGTATTTAGCGCGAAATCGCAAGAACTCTCGTGTGGGTGTGATTGTTACGGTGATAAAACGAAAATTAAAAAGTGATGTAGTTCTCTCAGTGGTGTGATCTCTAATTGACTCTAATACTCTACCTCAGGGCGTTAAAGGATTCGAAATTTCATTACCTTAGTCCACGATACAGCAACTCTTCAGCTCTAATGCGAGGATCTTGTGGATTCTAACCTGCAAAAGCTATTTTGTGGCACCGCTTTATCGCCAATGCACAAAATACATATTGCTGTGACTCTTACAAATTGAGGTTTATATAAAATAAATTTAAATTATTCAATCAATGAGTAGTTAAGAATCAAGCACGCATCCTAGTACTAGGCCTTATGCTAGACTAAGATACAACAAATTTTCTGCTAAATAGTAGGTTAAGCAATTTTTACATTCAACTAGCTCAGTTTTAAATGGTTAAAAATAAATAATTCTCTCAGGGGCAGAAAATATAAATAGATTCTCCAATCGATTTTGAATGCTCTTTAATTATTTCCAGGTCAGGTAAAGAAAATAAAATGCAAAATAAATCTTATCATCTAATTTATTAAAATAAATATTAATGAATTAAAAATTTCAAATTACACAGATATATATATATATATTTACAAACAAAAATTAATATTTCAAACATCTTCCAAATCTATACATATCATAATCAACAAATCAATATAATAAAGAAATTAAAATAAGTAAAAGCATAACGTCGAGAAAATCTTATGTTTTTAAAATGTGAACGTGATTATCATGATTTATATTTGCCATAGATACATGTAAACAATCAACATCTTTAATAAAATAAAATTTTATTGCATATGATGGATTGTACTGGAATATGAATAACCAAAAATTTACACGATTTATTATTTATGAACAAAATATAAACATTAAGGGAATGGCTTTGCCCTAATTAGTCCTGCCTGGCGCCTTTTCTCGCTCCCAACACAGTACCATCAGAAAGCAAATTCACACAGATGGGTACCCCAAAGTTAGTAGTAATACTATGCGGATTCTGGCGCAATTTCCCATGTTATTTCTTATGGAGGTTCATTTTACAAAATTGACAATTTATACAGGTGTAATCACTTTCGTGCCACGAGGCAAGTCATTCAATCCTTACAGGCCTTCATATATATATGTATGTATATATGTATATACGCGAGCGAGCGAGCGTAGGTGTGTGCGGCGGTGTGTGTGTGTGTGTGTGTGTGTGCGTGTGTGTATGTAAGAGCTTCGGAGGTGTAGAGAAAGATAGGGAAGGAGTTGTTTAATATACCTGTATACAAAGATGAGATGTGAACACCGCACGACTTTTATACATATGTACATTCAAATTATTCGATTAATAATACAGCTAGCATAGAAACAATGATTAACTTTTATTAAATACTAATACTGTAATTATATTTAATTATACTAATTATATAGCATGATCATGCTATCATAATGCTAATAAATACATGTAAATTCCTGAATAAATTACCCGACTTGCTATCGCGCTTCTCAATGTACTTCAAACAGGTCTAAACATGTTTCCAGCGGAAACCGCAACGGCTGTCTGCTTCTGTGATAGACGCATGCATGAAATGTATATCTTACTTATAAAATAAAATAAAACAAACAATATATTTTTTTAAGAAAAACAATTTATTTATTATTATTTATAAATTAACAATATTATTTTAAATTAACAATATCTCCAAGCTTCATACCATCAAGATGGTCGATAAAAATATAAACTTTACATCTAAGATCGGCATACCATTTCAAATTATAAAATAAATATACAGTATGCTACTGGACGAGATAGCAACCAAGTATGAATATACAGGACGTTTCAAAGGTAGGGATTTTTAGAAAAACAATGTATTAATTAACAATATGACCAAGTTTCATACCATCAAGATGGTCGATAAAAATATAAACCTTACATCTAAGATCGGCATACCATTTCAAATTATAAAATAAATATACAGTATGCTACTGGACGAGATAGCAACCAAGTATGAATATACAGGACGTTTTCAAAGGTAGGGATTTTTAGAAAAGCAAGATGACGAATCCAAGATGGCCGCCAAAAATCTAATAAACTAATGCCACGTCAAGCATCCAATATATCAAAACCATGCACTCGAACTCCTATGAAACATCATCTCAAAACCATCGCTAGAATCAGCTCACAACCGGGTCATGAAGCGATTCTGAAACCCCTATATTAAAACCACACATTCAAACCACTATCAAATCCCTCTTTTCTCAAAAACTATCCAACCATCCATCCGTCCATCCATCCATCCATCTGGATAACATAGCAACCAAATATTAATATACAGGACGCTTCAAAGTAGGGATTTTTTAGAAAAGCAAGATGGAGAATCCAAGATGGCCGCCAAAAATCTAATAAACTAAGGTGACGTCAGGCGAAATAGCCGACTATCAATATGATCGATCAAAATATAAGCTCAACTTATAGAAAATACCCAACTCCGTATCACGCATCACAACAACAACCACCCAACATAGTTTCAAACGCCACAACACCGGATCAACTTAGGAAGATACATCTAGGTCAAACCCAACATACTTTCAATCACCACCACCGAGGATTTATATTTGACATCAGCATACCATCTCAAATCATAAAATAAATATACAGTATGATACTGGATAACATAGCAACCAATTATGAATATACAGGACGTTTCAAAGTAGGGATTTTTAGAAAAGCAAGATGGCCACCAAAAATCTAATAAACTTCGGTGGCATCAGGCATCAATCTATTAAAACCACTATCAAATCATTCTCTTTTAAAGCCGTCATTCCAAAACAATACATTCAAATCATACATTCAGTGATAGATGCATAAATGAAATGTATTTATGCAGCCTAGCAGTTCAAAGCTTGTTATCGAGCTTACCAGTATATTTCTAACAGATCTAAACACGTTTCTAATGGAAACCACAACGTTTGATCACTATCAACACCTCTATGATAGTCACATTATTTAATATATCTATACCATATAATAAAAAGGAACAACATATTTTAAGAAAAACAATTTTTAAAAAATAATAACCACATTTTGTAGGTGAATTATAGCTAATATATATAGCATATCAATCATAGGGAAAAACATTAAACGAATTACAACGATAAACAATTATGACATATAAATCCATAGGTAAAGTTATATAGGTAATAAACATCATTCTCTCCATAGAAGACCTAGATATTTAATACCACATACATAAATACATAGACACTCTAATCCTCATATGAATAAATTGATAGACTTATAATAATTATTTTCATCCATAAGTATACATACATACTTTTATATATATCACTACAAGAAATAAGTCAACACCTCTATGATAGTCACATTATTTAATATATCTATACCATAAAATAAAAAGGAACAACATATTTTAAGAAAAACAATTATTAAAAAATAATAACCACATATTGTATGCGAATTATAGCTAATATAGCATATCAATCATAGGGAAAAACATTAAACGAATTACAATGATAAGCAATTATGACATATAAATCCATAGGTAAAGTTATATAGGTAATAAACATCATTCCCTCCATAGAAAACCTAGATATTTAATACCACATACATAAATACATAGACACTCTAATCCTCATATGAATAAATTGATAGACTTATAATAATTATTTTCATCCATAAGTATACATACATACTTTTATAGTATATGGTTTGAAGTAGTATACTTTTATATATATCACTACAAGAAATAAGTCAACACCTCTATGATAGTAGCCTTATTTAATATATCTATATCATAAAATAAAAAGGAACAACATATTTTAAGAAAAAACAATTTATTAAAAAATAATAACACATTTTGTAGGCGAATTATAGCATATCAATCATAGGGAAAAACATTAAACGAAATACAACGATAAACAATTATGACATATAAATCCATAGGTAAAGTTATATAGGTAATAAACATCATTCTCTCCATAGAAGACCTAGATATTTAATACCACATACATAAATACATAGACACTCTAATCCTCATATGAATAAATTGATAGACTTATAATAATTATTTTCATCCATAAGTATACATACATACTTTTATATATATCACTACAAGAAATAACTCGACACCGCTGTGATAGTCACCTTATTTAATATATCTATATTATAAAATAAAAAGGAACAACATATTTTCAAGAAAACAATTTATTAAAAATAAAACAACTACACACATCAAACAAACCTCAACCATACTTTCAATTTCACAAATATCAAATTTAAACAAAACAATCAAATGCAAAGGCAAGGAATGTTCTCGAGATGATCCATATAGTGCAATATAACAATGCAGTAAAACGATAGAGCTGAGATACATGCTCTATCAATTTTTTATTACCCACTTTTTCAGCAATCAAAACTTTTTGACAAAACACTACACATATGAAAAATAGACATAGCATTAAATATTTCCATTTTAGAGATACCCCAGCCTAATCCCAATTTTAAATATCATAAATTCTTAAATTGATTTAGTTAACTTTCTTATAATATTTAAAAAGGTTGAAAAGGAAACATACTAAGTCCCACAACAGATAAAATATGCGCTATCTTTTTACACTTCACGTTTAGTACTATCATTAGAAGAAATATGCATGAGGTACAGCTTTTAATATGAATTTAGGGGTTTTTTTTTTTCACAAAAACATAGTTTATCCCTAATAAAACTAATTTTGAAACACAATGTGCACATAGTATTAAAAAAGAGAATAAAAACATTAAACAAGGTACGCTTCACACGAAACATTTTTATAAATTACATTTTAAAAACATGGAATTCTATTTTATTTGAATGACATTGTATTTACAAATAGTTTTTATATCATTACAAGAAATATGCTTTTCATTAAATATTAACACTGAACAACAGCAGTATACACAAAAAAAAAACTAATATAAAGACAGTATTAACGTTCTAACCAAAAGATTTGCAAAATAATAAATATATACTTGTTCATCGCTTAAAAACAATCGAAAAATTGATGTTTGCCAAGCTATTTATCAATATTTAAGAGTTAAAAATTTATCATCATTTTTACATTTACAGATACCCCATGTTTAATATCAATTTGAATTAACATAAATTCATAAAATGAGTCCATCTTTTCACACATCATGCGTTTTTGTACAACAGCGAATGTATTACATTTTAAAGCACTTTATAATTTGAGAAAAATAGCAAATCATATCACGAAACACTATTATAAATTCTATTTTATTTGGATGACATTGTATTTACAAATAGTTTTTATATCATTACAAGAAATATACTTTTCATTAAATATTAACCACTGAACAACAGTAGTATAATAAATACTCGCTTTCAATTATTTAATATTGAAATTACATAAAATTCAATGCAATACACTTAAAACATTTGAAAAATCGTAGAATACAATATAAATTTACAATTATGCAAATGTCGGTTATAAAATCATTAATTGTTTATTTTATTGTATTCTATGATTCAAACGCCCCCTTAATACACCTATATCCCTGAAATATCTCTATCTTGAAGTATGTAGCATACAGATTTCGAGATTTCTAGATATCCATGCTGATATATGCAAGAAGTATCGTGGCCTTGTGGACTAACTTATAGGTGTTAGTGGCTTGAAAATGCTCGTTAGCGAAAAATTGTTTGAAAACAATCCGATAAGGGTCAGCTTTTATAAATTCGATAATTCGGGCTACGATATAGAAAATGTCAACTCGACAGTTTTGCAGACAGATCTAACGGTTTTTAATAAGAAATTATTATATATATATATATATATAATGGAGTTTCAACATGTATCTCCTTCCTCGACTATTAATTTAAAATTAGTCAGTAATGGTAAACAGGAGAAATGGTTTTTTAAACTACGTTTGTGTGAACATTATAATTTTTGAAACTAAACAATTGTGTTTTATTATATATATATATATATATATATATATATATATTCTAAACTTGTATTGTTCTAGACATATCGACTAAGAAAAACAAGATCTCTATCTTACATTAGTTTTTTTTATATATTCTATGGAATTAGCTATTATACTCCCTGTCAAGACAGATTTATATGTTTGTACAATACTGCTGGTTTAGTTCAAGTTTTATTTGAAGAAAAGGCTACTTTTATATAAATCAATTCTCTTTAAATAATACTAGAATTATTTCTCCACTCAGTGTTTCTGATGCAAAATTAAAATAATATGCAATCATAATTCTTTTTAGTTGTTTTTTTTTTTTTTTGATGTTTTTTAATGTATAATTAGCAAATTATTTGTTACGACCTTCTAATACTATAAAACCAACCATTTAAATTGTGAATAGAGATATATTAGCTATATTATTAAAAAAATTCTAGGCCAGCTTAATTCATCAGAACATACTAATTGCCCTACCTAATGAAATTTGTATTTGTATTATTGTATATTTATTTGTACTGGTTTACTCAACTGAATGGGAGATATTATTAGTTGTAATCAGCATTATAACGAACGAAGAAGGTTTATATGAGTCTAATAATGTCGTTATATAAAACCGTGTTATATATAATGACAATATTCAAGTACCGCTCTATTACAGAAAAGAGTTCGAAACACAAGATATTGAAATTTCCCCTTTGTGTTCAGTAATACTTACCTGATTGTGATATCATAATACTCCAAATAGACACAGACGATCAAAGTATTTATATACCTCCAGGGCTACTCTATGTACAATATAATCAAGCAACAGTTGAAATAATTAATAAGAGATCAATTTCGCAAACGATACTCATAGACCGAAATTTATTAAATGAATATGCGAACAAATTTGACGAAACAAATTTGAATGTTTTCATATAGAGCAATTTCAGGAAAATATGCCACTTGTAATAATAATACACAGCCATTCAAAATTAATATAAATAAATTTAGAACAGATCATTTAAATTCGGAAGAAAAAGATTGTTTAAGTAAACTTGTCACAGTATTTTCAGATTTATTTCATGATAATGAAAAAAAAAATTAACATTTTCAAATCAAATTAAACACTAAATAAAGACAACCGATGAAATCTCAATACATATATACTAAGTCATACCGCTATCCGTGTGTTCATAAGCAAGAAATTAATAAACAAATATCGAAATTATTAGAAGACGGAATCATTAGACCATCATATTCACCATGGTCCAGTCCTGTATGGATAGTTCCGAAAAAGCTCGACGCCAGCGGAGTAAAGAAATGGCGCATGGTGGTTGATTATCGAAAATTAAACGAAAAAACAATAGATGATCGATACCCTATACCAAACATTAGTGATATTTTAGATAAACTAAGACGGTGTAATTATTTTACTACTCTTGATCTAGCTTCGGGCTATTATCAAATAGAAATGCACCCTGATTCGATATAAAAAAACTGCTTTCAGTGTTGAAAACGGTCGTCTTCCAATGGGAACTCCTCTATTTTACTATTGTACTAATGCGTTCATAAAACTAAAATCTAACCCTACAGAGTGGTTTCAAAAACAAATTAAAAGTGCTATAAACAATACCGAATGTTTATTCAATAATGCACAAAAGTTCCAACTACCTGTTATGAACCCACAACCTCCAGAATTATATGGTTTACTAAAATTACATAAAAAGAATATACCTATTCGTCCAGTTGTTTCGTATGTAAAAGCACCAGATGTGAATCTATGCAAACAACTTATAAAAATCATTTTAGAATACACTAAATTCAAACCGAAATTTTCGATAAATAAAATTAGTAAATTTAAATTACCAGATAATTTAAAACTCATTTCATTTGACGTTTGTTTACGATTATTCCCCCAAAAGAAGTGTTAAACGGAAACCCACTAAGTCCCTTATTATCCGAAATATTTATGGACAACCTTGAAGACATTATTAGTAAACATTCGTTATTTAAAAATTGTATATACTGGGTGAGATATGTAGATGATATTTTGGTGTGTTTTAAAGGAACGGATAGACAATTAAATTCACTTCATAATCATATTAACATTTTGCATCCTAATATTAAATTCACCATAGAATTAGAAGTAAATAAAACCATTAATTTTCTAGACCTCTACACACGAATTCGCTATTTACCATAAACCTACTCACACAGATATTACGATACATTCTAACTCTTTCCACCCGATTAGTCATAAACTTGCTGCTTTCCACTCAATGTTATATAAAATAATCCATGTTCTTATGCATAAGATTAATTTTGATAAAGAATTAGATAGAATTTACATCATAGCTCAGAATAATAGTTATTCAAAAGAATTAATAAATAATCTCCTTCATAAAAACAAAAAAGCAAAAATCATATCCAAGAATTATCCTATAGTTCCTCAAACTTACTCATCAAAATTTGCCTCTGTGACTTATATAGGTACACCTTCCATGAAAATAAAAACATATTTACGAAAAACAACAAAGACATTAATTTCATTTCGTACAAACAACAAACTACAGAATCATATTAAAAATAATAAAGATAAAACTGACAAAAATTTAAAGATAGACTCATTTTATGAAATTATGTTCATTCAAATTGATATTAAACATGTGTTATCTGTAGATGGAAAATTAATAATAATTTTTGTCTTAAATATTGATATATATTTGGCTTACCAAAATACAATGTCATCCAAATAAAATAGAATTCCATGTTTTAAAATGTAATTTATAAAAATGATTCGTGTGAAGCGTACCTTGTTTAATGTTTTTATCATCTTTTTTTTTTTTTTTTTTTTTTAATACTATGTGTACATTGTGTTTCAAAAATTAGTTTTATTAGGCGTAAACTATGTTTTGTGTAAAAACCCCTAAATTTAAAGATAGACTCATTTTATGAAATTATGTTAATTCAAATTGATATTAAACATGGGGTATCTGTAGATGTAAAATTAATAATAATTTTGTCTTAATATTGATATATATTGGGCTTACCAAACATGATTTTTCAAATGTTTTAAGTGTATTGCATTGAATTTTATGTAATTTCAATATTAAATAATTGAAAGCGAGTATTTATTATACTACTGTTGTTCAGTGGTTAATATTTAATGAAAAGTATATTTCTTGTAATGATATAAAAACTATTTGTAAATACAATGTCATCCAAATAAAATAGAATTTATAATAGTGTTTCGTGATATGATTTGCTATTTTTCTCAAATTATAAAGTGCTTTAAAATGTAATACATTCGCTGTTGTACAAAAACGCATGATGTGTGAAAAGATGGACTCATTTTATGAATTTATGTTAATTCAAATTGATATTAAACATGGGGTATCTGTAAATGTAAAAATGATGATAAATTTTTAACTCTTAAATATTGATAAATAGCTTGGCAAACATCAATTTTTCGATTGTTTTTAAGCGATGAACAAGTATATATTTATTATTTTGCAAATCTTTTGGTTAGAACGTTAATACTGTCTTTATATTAGTTTTTTTTTTTTGTGTATACTGCTGTTGTTCAGTGTTAATATTTAATGAAAAGCATATTTCTTGTAATGATATAAAAACTATTTGTAAATACAATGTCATTCAAATAAAATAGAATTCCATGTTTTTAAAATGTAATTTATAAAAATGTTTCGTGTGAAGCGTACCTTGTTTAATGTTTTTATTCTCTTTTTTAATACTATGTGCACATTGTGTTTCAAAATTAGTTTTATTAGGGATAAACTATGTTTTTGTGAGAAAAAAAAAAACCCTAAATTCATATTAAAAGCTGTACCTCATGCATATTTCTTCTAATGATAGTACTAAACGTGAAGTGTAAAAAGATAGCGCATATTTTATCTGTTGTGGGACTTAGTATGTTTCCTTTTCAACCTTTTTAAATATTATAAGAAAGTTAACTAAATCAATTTAAGAATTTATGATATTTAAAATTGGGATTAGGCTGGGGTATCTCTAAAATGGAAATATTTAATGCTATGTCTATTTTTCATATGTGTAGTGTTTTGTCAAAAAGTTTTGATTGCTGAAAAAGTGGGTAATAAAAAATTGATAGAGCATGTATCTCAGCTCTATCGTTTTACTGCATTGTTATATTGCACTATATGGATCATCTCGAGAACATTCCTTGCCTTTGCATTTGATTGTTTTGTTTAAATTTGATATTTGTGAAATTGAAAGTATGGTTGAGGTTTGTTTGATGTGTGTAGTTGTTTTATTTTTAATAAATTGTTTTCTTGAAAATATGTTGTTCCTTTTTATTTTATAATATAGATATATTAAATAAGGTGACTATCACAGCGGTGTCGAGTTATTTCTTGTAGTGATATATATAAAAGTATGTATGTATACTTATGGATGAAAATAATTATTATAAGTCTATCAATTTATTCATATGAGGATTAGAGTGTCTATGTATTTATGTATGTGGTATTAAATATCTAGGTCTTCTATGGAGAGAATGATGTTTATTACCTATATAACTTTACCTATGGATTTATATGTCATAATTGTTTATCGTTGTATTTCGTTTAATGTTTTCCCTATGATTGATATGCTGTAATTCGCCTACAAAATGTGTTATTATTTTTTAATAAATTGTTTTTTCTTAAAATATGTTGTTCCTTTTTATTTTATGATATAGATATATTAAATAAGGCTACTATCATAGAGGTGTTGACTTATTTCTTGTAGTGATATATATAAAAGTATACTACTTCAAACCATATACTATAAAAGTATGTATGTATACTTATGGATGAAAATAATTATTATAAGTCTATCAATTTATTCATATGAGGATTAGAGTGTCTATGTATTTATGTATGTGGTATTAAATATCTAGGTTTTCTATGGAGGGAATGATGTTTATTACCTATATAACTTTACCTATGGATTTATATGTCATAATTGCTTATCATTGTAATTCGTTTAATGTTTTTCCCTATGATTGATATGCTATATTAGCTATAATTCGCATACAAAATGTGGTTATTATTTTTTAATAATTGTTTTTCTTAAAATATGTTGTTCCTTTTTATTTTATGGTATAGATATATTAAATAATGTGACTATCATAGAGGTGTTGACTTATTTCTTGTAGTGATATATATAAAAGTATGTATGTATACTTATGGATGAAAATAATTATTATAAGTCTATCAATTTATTCATATGAGGATTAGAGTGTCTATGTATTTATGTATGTGGTATTAAATATCTAGGTCTTCTATGGAGAGAATGATGTTTATTACCTGTATAACTTTACCTATGGATTTATATGTCATAATTGTTTATCGTTGTAATTCGTTTAATGTTTTTCCCTATGATTGATATGCTATATATATTAGCTATAATTCACCTACAAAATGTGGTTATTATTTTTTAAAAATTGTTTTTCTTAAAATATGTTGTTCCTTTTTATTATATGGTATAGATATATTAAATAATGTGACTATCATAGAGGTGTTGATAGTGATCAAACGTTGTGGTTTCCATTAGAAACGTGTTTAGATCTGTTAGAAATATACTGGTAAGCTCGATAACAAGCTTTGAACTGCTAGGCTGCATAAATACATTTCATTTATGCATCTATCACTGAATGTATGATTTGAATGTATTGTTTTGGAATGACGGCTTTAAAAGAGAATGATTTGATAGTGGTTTTAATAGATTGATGCCTGATGCCACCGAAGTTTATTAGATTTTTGGTGGCCATCTTGCTTTTCTAAAAATCCCTACTTTGAAACGTCCTGTATATTCATAATTGGTTGCTATGTTATCCAGTATCATACTGTATATTTATTTTATGATTTGAGATGGTATGCTGATGTCAAATATAAATCCTCGGTGGTGGTGATTGAAAGTATGTTGGGTTTGACCTAGATGTATCTTCCTAAGTTGATCCGGTGTTGTGGCGTTTGAAACTATGTTGGGTGGTTGTTGTTGTGATGCGTGATACGGAGTTGGGTATTTTCTATAAGTTGAGCTTATATTTTGATCGATCATATTGATAGTCGGCTATTTCGCCTGACGTCACCTTAGTTTATTAGATTTTTGGCGGCCATCTTGGATTCTCCATCTTGCTTTTCTAAAAAATCCCTACTTTGAAGCGTCCTGTATATTAATATTTGGTTGCTATGTTATCCAGATGGATGGATGGATGGACGGATGGATGGTTGGATAGTTTTTGAGAAAAGAGGGATTTGATAGTGGTTTGAATGTGTGGTTTTAATATAGGGGTTTCAGAATCGCTTCATGACCCGGTTGTGAGCTGATTCTAGCGATGGTTTTGAGATGATGTTTCATAGGAGTTCGAGTGCATGGTTTTGATATATTGGATGCTTGACGTGGCATTAGTTTATTAGATTTTTGGCGGCCATCTTGGATTCGTCATCTTGCTTTTCTAAAAATCCCTACCTTTGAAAACGTCCTGTATATTCATACTTGGTTGCTATCTCGTCCAGTAGCATACTGTATATTTATTTTATAATTTGAAATGGTATGCCGATCTTAGATGTAAGGTTTATATTTTTATCGACCATCTTGATGGTATGAAACTTGGTCATATTGTTAATTAATACATTGTTTTTCTAAAAATCCCTACCTTTGAAACGTCCTGTATATTCATACTTGGTTGCTATCTCGTCCAGTAGCATACTGTATATTTATTTTATAATTTGAAATGGTATGCCGATCTTAGATGTAAAGTTTATATTTTTATCGACCATCTTGATGGTATGAAGCTTGGAGATATTGTTAATTTAAAATAATATTGTTAATTTATAAATAATAATAAATAAATTGTTTTTCTTAAAAAAATATATTGTTTGTTTTATTTTATTTTATAAGTAAGATATACATTTCATGCATGCGTCTATCACAGAAGCAGACAGCCGTTGCGGTTTCCGCTGGAAACATGTTTAGACCTGTTTGAAGTACATTGAGAAGCGCGATAGCAAGTCGGGTAATTTATTCAGGAATTTACATGTATTTATTAGCATTATGATAGCATGATCATGCTATATAATTAGTATAATTAAATATAATTACAGTATTAGTATTTAATAAAAGTTAATCATTGTTTCTATGCTAGCTGTATTATTAATCGAATAATTTGAATGTACATATGTATAAAAGTCGTGCGGTGTTCACATCTCATCTTTGTATACAGGTATATTAAACAACTCCTTCCCTATCTTTCTCTACACCTCCGAAGCTCTTACATACACACACGCACACACACACACACACACACACACCGCCGCACACACCTACGCTCGCTCGCTCGCGTATATACATATATACATACATATATATATGAAGGCCTGTAAGGATTGAATGACTTGCCTCGTGGCCCGAAAGTGATTACACCTGTATAAATTGTCAATTTTGTAAAATGAACCTCCATAAGAAATAACATGGGAAATTGCGCCAGAATCCGCATAGTATTACTACTAAAGTTCCACCCTACGAGTATGTCTTTTTAACTCGTCGGACACAACCCGAACATACACCACAATGTGCTCACCCCTTAAGGCATATATATAAATTTTAAATTAAATAAATAAAATGAAATAAAAATAAAAGTCTTTGCGTATTCAATTAATTAACTCAGCCCTGATTAGTTCTGCCTGGCGCCTTTTCTCGCTCCCAACACAGTACCACCAAGACTAATTCGTGTCTTAGGGATTCACCAGGACTCCATGCTATGAATTAAATAACAACTTAATTCATTTCACACATCCCTGATGTATTACCCAACACGTTAACATTGAACACACAAGTACTACAAAATATACTTGATAAACATACGAGAAAAATATATACATTAAAATAAAACTTTACCTTCTGTGAGATTCCAATACAAAACACCACCAAAAAAAAATTTGTTACAACACTATACACACATTTATAACAAACATTATCAAATCACCTTAATTCTTCATACATTATTTCGAATTCTTCCATCTTTCAAATACAGATCACTGTTCAATTATTCTGTATATACATAAAACAAAATTATTAATCGCAAATCCTTTAATCTGATAAATAAAGTAGTAAAGAAAAAAATTTTTTTTTACACAAAAATAAAATTATTATGCTATCCAACTTAATCATTACAATCACTAGAATGTTTTATCATAATGTATGGCGTAGTACCTCTACATACAAAACAAAAACATTCCAGAAAAATAAATAAAATTAAATAAATTCAAAGTTCGAATTAAAATAAAATTGTCCCATACATAAATAATTATTTCTAAAATAATTACAAATCTCAATGTAAATTGTGCAGCATGACTATTACGAAAAAGATATTACAAGTTTTAAATCTTGTTGAAAATTTTTATAAGTATCAAAAAATCTCAAAAATATTCTAAGTTCAGATTCAAGAATAATCTTTTAAAAGAAGGAGTGGTTTATCACCTACTTCCTTTTTCTTCTAGGTTAGCGGTTTTCACCAGCTGACAAGTGAAGTGACATTCTGTCCGCAGGCCCTTATATGCATAATTTTCTTTATAAGAACGTACGGTCATCCTCGGCATATACCGATACCACCTCCAAAACTGCATATCGATGGTGCTGCTCCTATCGGTCACTCGAAAAAGCAGCGTATTAACAGTCTTTGAAAAAGGTAAACAAATATGTAAATATAAACTTGTTTACATATTCATGACTCATCCAATGCATCTGGCGAATAATATTGTTTTCGCCGGCCACACGGTCGATCTCTCCCGGTAACAGTATCCTTCGTGCGGGAAAACACTTTCTCGTTATACTTCACGTAACATTTTATGCGTATTTTAGTATTATGACTTTTATAAAAATTATACTAAGATTCTTTTATTATTTTACTTAAATAAAAATTTAAATTTTGGCTAATTATTGACATAGTGAATATTTATATACACATCATGATAAAAATAAATAAAATAAAAATTAATTAAAATAAATCTTGAAGTGATCTTGATTATATTTATTTATAATTTACAACCCAAACTCAAGGTCACTGCAATATGTGTACCTCTTATGTTAATGTGAAGCAGGACTTATCAATGGTGGAAACAAACACTTTATTTTCATTAACAAACAGATCTTGGTTTATTAAAAAAATGATAATGGATACGAAGCAAGATACAACAATGATCGAGTAGACAAATGTTTGACAAATTAACAGAAAACAATAAATGAGAATAAAATCGTGAATCGATCTAATATACTTTGTATTTTATATAAAAAAGATTTCCATAGGCAATGTTCTACTAATGCAAAATATAAATGTCAAATGACAATGCATACGAATTTAAACCTTATGTGCATGAAGTTGAATTTGAATGCAACGGAATACTGAATTAGCATGAATAAATTGTAAGTATGTCCTGATATTTTATTTAGATAAGCTTATTCTAATTTAAAAATGTAAATTTGACCCAAAAGTTTATGTTAGATATTACTTGGAGAGTTGACTTTTATTTAAGTTAGTGAATTAATAGGATTGAAAGATGTTACAAATGTTTGACCTAATTTCGGCACGAAATGTGCGTACACTATTAAATAGACTTTGTACCTTATATGTCACTAATTCCTATTCTGTTTAAGACCAGGTATTTCGGGTAGTTGAAGGTGTATTCCCAGGTGAGTCACGGCTATTCTGGTTCTGCTATGCAGTACGGCAATGGACTGCGAGATCCTTTCTCTGATGAATCTCTGAATCTTCGGATTGATTCCACAGGTATCAGGTGAGTAGATGTTTAATTTATTCTTGACTTCTTTGGTTGTAGATGCGTGGTAGTAATCTCTCCTATGTTATTTTTCTTTTACAGCTACGGATTATTCAGTTCGACCTTGAATTGTGCTTTTGCGCGAACGTCTTCAAATGGGCGACCTTCTTGCGTCACTTGGAAGGTCACACAACGTGACTTTACACTCGCACGTGGAAACGAATGTATGAATGGATCAATTCAAACTATGAATTCAAACAATGAATTCAAAAAATGGATCGGCTTCAACTTCTGAATTAATAACAATGGATGTCACTTCAAACTATGAATTGATAAAAATGGATCTGATTCAAACAATGAATCAATAAAAAATGGATCGGCTTCAAACAATGAATGAATAATAATGGATGTGATTCAAACAATGAATCAATAACACTGGCTCGGATTCAAACAATGAATCAATAAAAACTGGATCTGATTCATTCAATGAATGAATAATAATGGATGTCACTTCAAACTATGAATTGATAACAATGGATCTCATTCAAACAATGAATCAATAAAAAGTGGATCTCGCTTTACGTCGGGTGTGCCTTTTTATAAGAATCTTCTGTTGTGGGCGTAGTAACCATAGTGATAGATACGGTAATATTTTACAAAGTCTTATTGCGGACAAATTTATTTTGGAATATTAGTGGAATAATGTTTTTTATTAGTTAAATTTTTTCGTCTTTCAATCGGTGCAATCGGTGTTTTTTAAAATTTAAAGGGCAAATTTAGCATTTCGACTGTCATATGTTCGATGACGTCATGGACGCTAATAACATAAATTAAAATATCAAAATTTTGGATAAAAATGCCTTTTTAGTAGAACCTTTCCTTCACAAATTAAACTTTTAAATACATTTACTTACTTTTACTTACTCTTACATATCTTTATTTATATAAAAAATTAGTGTGGTTAGTTTTTGAAGTGTAATAACTAAATGGTCTTTTAATTTATTTATGAATTATTGTTATAACATGAAACTATGACCTTTTCTTAATCTTTTAACACCTTTTCAAATTATCTATATAGCTTGTAATTAATATTTTTAAACTTTTCTTTTACCTATGTTCACAACTGTCAAATTATTCAAAATGTTTATTTAAATATCTGGACTCAACTTACAAATATGACACTGAGAAATATTTCCACGTAAATACGTCTTGATAGACTTTGTATCTGTTAGGTTTTATTTACAAATGCTTTAATTATGTATATGAAATATTTGAAATTAATTATGATTAGAACAATATGGCGCATCAAAATTCGAAAAATAAAATGATGCTTAGCTTAAATGCGCGCATCTAACAGATTTATATTTAGTGACAATGATTGTAAATTTACAATATGTTTATGGGGTAAATGTTATTCATGCTCAACATTAGTTTATTTTGGTTTATAGTAATGCATTTTTAGTTAGAAATTAGTCATGTATGTGCTATACTTTTACCAATGTTTGGGATGATGCTTTCGAAGCTATCAACCTTGCTTTAAATTAAAACCTGTAACTTTTTGTGACATTTTGATCTTGAGAATTCACACTTTAAACTGGCAATCATTTAACTGCCCATAGCGTGATGATAAATGTTAAAACTTGAAATTAAAATTGGCCATTTGTAATGGCTGTCAAATTCATTTTATATTATTACTTTGCCTATATAACATTTTACTAATCATTGTTGTATTGTGAAAATATGCTAATTATAACTATAAAAATAAGACTAATTTGTTTATTGAACTAATTAAGTATTTAATTCTAGTATTTAGTATGTAGTATGGGGGTTTCAGTTGGGGTTCCTGAAAAGAGTAGTCATTGGTTTGGTTTTCTAATTTTGGGGGTGATTTGCTTTCTAATATTTAAAATTTGATGGGGTTCTCAGAATATACTAGTTTTGTTAGCAAAATCTGCATTATTTTTCAGGGACTTTTACCTATACTCTTATACAAGGGTCCAACATTAAGCATCGCCGATGTATTTATGGTTGCATGTATTCAAGGGGTTTTAAGGGGTGACTGTATGTGTTTGTGGGTGTTTGACTGGTGTTGTCTCATATTCAACACTAGTTCAATATATTAAATGGCTTGGATACATATCTATCATATCTCTACATACAAATAATAGGGTGAGTTTTCTTTATCTGTCAGATGTGCCCGAAACACTTCGAAATAAAATAAATACATCAAATAAAATTCCTATAAGCATTTATCTAATTGCGTTTACCAAATCAGTTATAAAAGCAAGCATTTAAAGTATGCGACTGCTGGTTGGCACCAACTAATGAGAAGTACATTTTCGGTTAAATGGTACGACACAGTGTTTAGCATCAACCGTTTAGGAGACAGCAAGATTTTCGATTGCGTTTTAGAAAGTATATTATTAAAGCGTAATATGAAAATTAATTAATTCTCTCAATGACCTGTAAGTTTAAAACATATTTTGTTAAAGTTCATCATGTCATGTTGTTAATTTCATACGACAATTGGAACGACAATTTAGCACTGTCACTCTGACATTTCGTTCTCGCAAGTTATTGTTAACGAATACACTTCAACGAACTGCTGTCACGATGACAGGTGGAATGACAATAATTTACTTAAGCACCTTCACGTTAGTCTGACGTTTCTTCATTGTCGAATAAATATCATCGAAATGTCATCACTATGACAGTCTTAGGCTATATGCACACGATTTATACAAAACCTGAATGTTCTAAATGTCAACGTTCAGTAACTTATATAGAAATATTATACGTTTTATGGGCAAATTCTTAATAAAAAATAAATTCATTTGTCACAAATTATAAATGTCAAATATGTATAATTAATTTTTAAACATATTTTGTTTAATTTGCATCAATTACTCTCCATTGACAGTAATTCAGATACAGATTCCAATATCATAGTAATATAAAATAAGGCAAAAGCGAATGATTAATAACCTTTTACTTACATTAAAAGAAAAATTATAAGTGTTTATATTTATGTACCTTTGCGACTGGCAGTCGTCACATTGCCAAAGAGGCACATTTATAGAGAAACCTATAGAAAAAAAGTGGACGCGAAGAGGCACTTCTAAGAGTGTTCTATAGATTTACTGTGTCTTTAATTAAAAAAAAAATAAAAAATAAATTGAGTAATCAACATTACTTATACCAATATTGTATGACAAACATTATGGATCACCTATGATTTATGATGATCGTGTACCAGGCTGGTGTCGCGATCTTATTTCCATCGATTCAATTATTATTTGTAGTTTCGTTTTAATCATGAAATCTGCCCTTTTGTGTTATTTTTTATAAAATATTTCATAAGAATCGCAAAATAATCCAACAAATAGAAATTATAGAGTGCTTTTTTGCAATGTATGTAAGCAAAATGTTAACACAGATATTCCCATGTCAGTCTGTATGAAACTTTTAGTGTAAAGTCTTAGCTTTACGCTAAATAGAGCCCAAACTTAAAACTTCAACAATGAAAAGTCAGACTGATATAAATATGCTTAAAATTATATTGTCGTTCCACCTATCATCGTGACAGTATTTCGTTTAAAAGAAGTAAGCGTCTATATAAGGTGTGTCAAAAGTTTAGAAAATCAAAAAGATTTTTTTGCGTTTTAGAGGAAATTGTAATAAAACTGTAAGCGGACGCGAAAAAGACGATTCAAACTCGAAAAGATTGCAATTACAACTAGTTTCCTTAAAATGACACAGTTTCTATAACAACCAGTTACCTCGAAGCATCCGGTATAAATGCGACATAAATTTAACTGTAAGTTCATATATTTATTTGCATATGTACATAGCAAATCTTCAAACAACAGACAACAACATAATTCTCGTATAGACGCCGCCAGAACTAAAATTAAAATATTCCTAGTTAGATAATATAATTCCCGATATAGTTCCCGATACCACATTCTTCAGATGGTTTCTATATTTATTTTTAATGTCTACAAGAGATGAAAAAGCTTGTTCACAAAGATATGTAGTTAGAAACGGCATCAGAATCCTCAGGGCCTTTTTAGACAACTCCTGATGGTCATTTCGTACATTTAACCAGAAATTTGGAGGGGCCAATTGATTAAACTGCAGCTTCATTTCCCTATCTGTCATATTTCCATCAAACTATTTTCTTCTAACGTAGTTAGTCATTCAAGTTCGCAAATATTTATTGTAAAAGAAAAATAATCACGAAAGCTGCGCCGAAGATTTTCTATATGTTGTGTGAAAGTTTGTAAATTTTTATTAGACAAATTTTTCTCGTAGTTGCAAGAAAATATTTGAAATTTAGAAATGAATCGTAATCTAGATTTGTGAAACGGTAGCTCCTCGATTTCAAAAATTGTTATATTTACTCCTTGATGGTTTAAATTGCGAGTGTTTAAATGACAAAAGATATCTGACAAGTATGCTAGTTTACATAAGCAGGAAAAATTATGGAGACGTTCACTTAATGAATGTGCAGGGGAGTGTTTTGTGAAACATATTGTTATCTCATTTCTCAACTCAAAAAATTGAGAATAAACTTACCCCCGAGATATCTATCTCATTTCCGCCTGCAATAGCAATTGATGATATTGTCACGGTGGCCTTTAGCGTTAATGTCGCAGGTCTAAACCCGTGACGGGGATTTGCTCTGGGGGAGCATTCTCTATATAATTATAAAATAAATAGCAAAAGGTACCTATCTTTGCTTCTTCGCAGGTCCCGGCTTCAGTCTCAAGGGGCGAGGAGATTGAGTCGTCTCAATAATACTACTTGTTAACAGATATAACAATATTTGTTAAACACAAATCACAAGTGGAGGATCACAAGTGATCCTCCTTGCGGAAGAACACCTATAATTGTCTCATTCCGTTCGGAATGTGCTTTTTTATTACCTCGGTAACGCCGAGTCCGTTATTACCCTGCTTAATTTGCACATTCTGTCCGTTCAATCAACTTCCGTTGAGCTCATCGAACGGACAGACAGGATGTCATTTAGAACTATAGATTTATGTTACACCGTCGACTCAGTGCTAGGTAAATCAGGATTCAGGTTACCGCTGTAATAATTCTAGCACTATGCAGAGTGTTGATTCGCGACATCTCCCCCTCCTCCAGTTTATATGCCACCGGCATATACATAATCAATAAAACTTTGAGGATCGCAAATCACCACTTTGTCGTACAACTAAACTTATACTAGATTATAAATCTACCTTAATTCTTACACTCTTAATTGTCCCTAATTCTTCACTGTCACCTTTTTATCACTGGATTCACTTCTTGATCTACACTGGTTTCTTCATCAGAGCATCTTGGTTGTTCCTAGCACGACTAGTTTCCTTTAGCTGTTTGCTGTTAAGAATATCTTTAACTTCGACCTTCTTTTTGAACCTGTACTGAATTGTTGCGTTTCAGTTTTCTTTTTTCTTGTGAGATTTCTTATCTTTTGACGCAGCAAGAGAATATGGTTTAAGGAGTTGAGACTTTTCGGATGAAATGACATTTCCTCCACAGGTTTTGGACACCCTTCAGGACCATCGGACAATAAATTTTGACTTCCACTTTTACTTCTGTTGCAACATGGAGTGCTTCATCGTCCCTTATTTTCAGCCATGGCACCTCCTCACTCATATATTACTTATACCAGTACACTTTTAGGACCCTTTCACGCTTCTATTATTCTATTTTTAGGACCTCTTCATACTTTTCGTACTAGTAACTAGTGCACTTTTTGGACTTTTCACGCTTTGATTACTTGTGCCATTGCATTCTTACTACTTCTTTATAAATTTCATACTTATACTAGTGTACTTTTAGGACCTTTTCACGCTTTGATTACGTGTGCCATTGCATTTTAAGACCTCTTTATAAATATCTTACTTATACTAGTGTACTTTTAGAACTCTTTCACGCTTTTATTGCGTGTGCATTGCATTTTTGGGACCTCTTCATACACTTCTAACTTATACTATTGCACTTCTAGAGCCTTTTCACGCTTTTATTACGCGTGTCATTGTATTTTTAGGACCTCATTATAAATTTCTTCTTTATACTAGTGTACTTTTAGCACCCTTTCACGCTTTATTGCGTGTGCCATTGCATTTTTGGGATTTCTTCATACACTGCTTACTTATACTATTGCACTTCTAGGACCTTTTCACGCTTTCATTGCGTGTGCCATTGCATTTTTAGGACCTCCTTCTACTTTCATTACATATGCTATTGCCCTTTTAATTGTCAACCGTTCTCACTCCATTTGCTGCTGATTTTAAAATCTTCCTAAAATTATCCAAGTCATTTTTATTTCCTTATTACCATTTATATCAATTTAATTTCTTTAACTAGTCGCCGAAGAACGATTTGCCCTTGATACTGATGAATGAATCTCCTCACCAGCATTGTAACAATAAAATATCTCGCAGAATAATTTGACAAAACTATATGGAATTAAAAAAAAAACATGTTCTTATTTTTTACATAAAGTTTTCCACATATTATAAGCTGATATTTATTAAAAATAAAGTCGAAAAAAGTACGATTAAGTGTATAAACATATGTTTGTGAAACTGTCCATAGCCTTGCACAACTGTTCATAAAGTCTTGAATTTAATGATCTAGGTTTGATAAAATTAACAATTTTTACAGCGTCATTCAAGGTTTTTTATACTACTAAAAAAAGTTAATCCTATAATAAATATAAATAATATATTTTCAAAATAGTTGCCAGTTATTTTAGTTAACACATAACATTTGCACTTTGCAAACCATTATAAGTTAGCTTAGCATACTCCTAAAATATACATTTTTTGTTTGTGCGGCCGACAACCCGAAAGATCTTTGGGAACCCCACTGCTTCTTCTTCATAGTTGATTGTGAGTTAGGTCTATGACCTTTTACTTCTAATCTGAATGAGGATGATCTTGATTTAGGGTTGATGATGCACTATATCAGTTTAAATGTCTTGAATGATGGACTGCCCGGGGCTTTGTATCTCCATGGTACATGAGGATCGTAATTGAGTGTTTTTTCTAAGTCTGAGTTTGTGTGGGTTGACATCTGGTTGTAGAATTTTGTGGCAAGTTCCTTAATGTATCTTTCTATTGTTGGGGTATTAGTTTCTTCGTGTATTTGATTGTTCCTCATGTACCATGGGGCTTTGAGTACCATTCGTAGTGTGATGTTCTGTATTACTTGGAGAGCTTGCAGGTGGGTGGGGAAGGCGTTGATCCAAATGGGGGCGGCGTAAGTGATGATTGGTCTGATGATTTGTTTATATATTCGGAGTTTGGTTGTGGCGGATAGGGTGCTGAATCTGCCTAATAATGGCCAGAGGCGTGCTCTTGCTGATTTCGCTTTTTTGGCGGTATTTTTGAGATGCAATGAGAAGGTTAGTTTACCGTCTAAGGTGACTCCAAGATATTTCACGAAAGGTGACCATGGTATTGGTGTGTGGTCGATATAAAGTTGTCCGGTAATTGGCTTTGTTTTTCTTTTGAAGAGAATTGCTTCTGTTTTTTCGGCTTTGATAGCGATTCTCCATGTGTGGCACCATTTTATGATGGAATCTAGTGTTTCTTGCAGGAGTTTGAGGGCTTTGTTGGGTTGGGGTGATTGTGTTAAGATGGCTGTATCATCTGCGTAGGTGGCTAAGATTGCTTTTTCGGGTTTTGGAATATCTGAAGTGAAGATTGCATACAAATGGGGGGAGAGTGCTGATCCCTGGGGGACTCCAGCCGTAAGTATTTTTGTTGAGGATAATGTGCTGTTTATTTTCATTTTGAAGTTTCTTCTATGGAGGTAATTGTGTATGATTCTAATAAGATGATTGGGATAATCGAATGCATTAAGTTTGTAGATTAGGCCCTGATGCCACACTCTGTCGAACGCTCGGGAGATGTCCAGGAAGGTTGCCGTAGTGGTCGTGTTATTATTAAAACCTTCTAAGATTTTTTCGAATACTCTTGCAAGCTGTGTTGTGGTTGAATGGTTCTTGCGGAAGCCATGCTGTTCCATAGGTATAATGTTGTTTTCGGTTGTGAAGTTGTCTAATAGTTGAGGGATTATTTTATCGGCGACTTTGCTTAAGACGGGAAGAAGGCTTATCGGTCTATAGTTGGAGGGAAGAGCGTGGTTTTTGTTGCGTTTAGGGAACATAATAATTGTGGCTGTTTTCCATATTGTGGGATAAGTTTGGAGTCTGATGATGGAATTTATTATTGTTAGGAGGAACATGAAGGCTTTGAAAGGGAGGTTTTTGATCATTTTGTTGGTAATTGGGAACCCCGGGGGTCCGCGGACCACAGATTAATAACCGCTGCACTAGACACTATACGCTGTAATCAAAATTATTAACTAGATAATTGTATTCACGAATTCCATGCTCAAGATAATATAATGTTCTGTACGGAAATACCTCAACATTTAAAACACAGCATGGGTACCCAAAAATCATAATTTTCATAAATTACCGCAAGCGAAAAATGACGAACATCTGAAGCGTAAGATTTATCCAAAAATTCGGAAATTTGATTAAAATTATTTTTATGTTTAAAAACTTAATAAAGCAATTTGAGGCAAAATTTAAGCGATATAAGTTATTATAAAATATTTGATTATAACTTACTTAATATTATCTTCAAACTTCATGCATTTATATCCAATATCAACATTTATGACATCATTCACGTGTGTGAGCTGAAGTGCGATCATTCGTACAATTGGGAATAATAGCTGCCGGCGATTTTTCTTATCGGTATCTCTACCGGAATACAATATACCAGCATCAGTTAAAAATGAATTTTTATTCATGTATAATTGCTAGATTTAAAGACAATATTTACCAAGCGCTTCACTTATAAATTATTACATAGGAAGTTTTTGAGGTATTTTATCCAGTTAAGCTTTCGACAAAAGGTATGAGCTTTTTCTCGCCGGCTATTTTCCTTTCTTAGTACCCTTTGGTTTGAGAACCGTCTGCTGTTCAAATATATATATAATAATAGAATTTATTGTTGGACGATTTGTAGGTCTAATATAAACTCAAAATTATTATTTGAGATTCTTTAATGTTAATGTTCTTGAAGTAAATAAACATACATGTTTCGGACTACTTTGACTCCTTTTTCAATGTTTATCACACAGCTAAAAAACAATACAATATAGCAAAATTGAGATTAACATTTTCTACTAATTACTTACGATTCTATGTGACAATGACTATAAGTCACAAACCCGCGATGACGACACCGAATTCATCGTTTACTAAAACCTGAAGCATGTCAAGCAGGAGTATCTTTAACTTTAAATATTAATTCTATTAATTGAGTTAGCAGACGGTTCTTGGTGGAACATTCTATTAATAACTATTTTAAATAAAAATAAAAATAAAACTCTTGAAAACTTTCCACAATTTTTATTTAGTCTTTCCGACATATGTTTCGGTATTTGTCATACCATTATCGAGCCGACACTAACAAGTCAGTTTGTGTGTAGGGTTGTTATATATGTCGTTGTATTTATTGCCTCTTTGTACATAAGTGTCTATTATGGGTGTGTGTATGTTTGAAAAATCTCTGTGTGTGTTCGTTACTTTCTCTTTTCTTTGAATTGATTTTTTAATTTCGAATATTTCTAACAGATTTAATTTCGGTCCTTTGTTTACATTATGTATAAGTTTATAACTATCTATATCGGGAAAATGAAGGTTATCTATACAATGTTCAGCAAGGCCTGTATTTCTAATATAATGCAATATTGATCTTTTATGTTCTTTTAATTTAGTTTCGATCTTTCTGCCACTTTGTCCGATATAGATAGCTTTACAGTCTGTGCAACTAATTTTGTATACACCTGATTTGTCGGTAAGTTTAGTTCTTTCCTTGTTATTGACTAACATAGCACCTAAATTGTTTTTATTTATGTTGACTGTTTTGAGACCTATTTTCTTAAATATTCTGTTAGTTTTATAATTAATATGTGGAATGTATTGTATAATGTGCCCTTTCGTGTTGTCTTTTTCTATTATTTTAGGATAAAAGTGTATTTTGAGTTTTTCTCTTTGTTTGTGTTTAATAATGTCATCTACTATTTTCTCTTTAAATCCATTATTTCTAACTATGGTTTTAATTATGCATAATTCTGTGTTGAAATCTTCTTCACTTAGTGGTATGTTAATTAGTCTGTAAGCGAAACTATGTAGAGCTGCTGTTTTTGTGCGCCAAGATTGTTTGGAATTAGCTGGTATGATTGTATCGCTGTATGTAGGTTTCCTGTATATGCTGAATTTTAACTTTTTGTCGTCTTTTTTGATAGTTAAATCTAGAAAGTTTAATTTTGTTTCTCTTTCTATTTCTATAGTAAATTGGATCTTTTCATGAATAGTGTTTAGATAAGTTAGGAAGTCGCGTGCCTGTCTTTCAGTACCTGACCATATACAGAAAATGTCATCTACATACCTGACCCAATGTTTTATTTGTTTGATGTATTTATTATTACTCTTAAACAGCTTTTCTTCATAGTCTGCCATAAATATTTCAGCTAGAAGAGGGCTTAGTGGACTCCCCATCAAAGAGAAAACCCCCAACAAAGAGAAAAACTCAAAATACACTTTTATCCTAAAATAATAGAAAAAGACAACACGAAATGGCACATTATACAATACATTCCACATATTAATTATAAAATTAACAGAATATTTAAGAAAATAGGTATCAAAACAGTCAACATAAATAAAAACAATTTAGGTGCTATGTTAGTCAATAACAAGGAAAGAACTAAACTTACCGACAAATCAGGTGTATACAAAATTAGTTGCACAGACTGTAAAGCTATCTATATTGGACAAAGTGACAGAAAGATCGAAACTAGATTAAAAGAACACAAAAGATCAATATTGCATAATATTAGAAATACAGGCCTTGCCGAACATTTTATAGACAATCTCCATTTTCCCGATATAGATAGTTGTCAACTTATACATGATGTAAACAAAGGACCGAAATTAAATCTGTTAGAAATATTAGAAATTAAAAAATCAATTCAAAGAAAAGAGAAAGTAACGAACACACACACAGATTTTTCAAACACACACACACCCATAATAGACACTTATGTACAAAGAGGCAATAAATACAACGACATATATAACAACCCTACACACAAACTGACCTGTTAGTGTCGGCTCGATAATGGTATGAAAAATACCGAAACATATGTCGCAAAGACTAAATAAAAATTGTGGAAAGTTTTCAAGAGTTTTATTTTTATTTTTATTTAAAATAGTTATTAAATATTAAATATATGTATAAATCTTTATCCCACAAATATTTCTTTTTCTTTTTCCAAACTTTGCTAAAAACTGTGGATTGATCGTGCATAGTAAATACGTGAATATAGGGTGTCATCATTGGATATTGTGCGTATTTAACATGAATGATTTAGATTAAAATTTAACATGATATTTTGTATACATTTGTCAGTGACGACACCCTATATTCACATATATACTATGCACGATCAATTCATAGTTTTTAGCAAAGTTTTGAAAAAGAAAAGAAAACATTTGTGGGATAAAGATTTATACATATATTTAATCTTTAAAGTTAAAGATATCCCTGCGTGACATGCTTCAGGTTTTAGTAAGCTATGAATTCGGTGTCGTCATCGCGGGTTTGTGACTTTTATTGTCATTGTCACATAGAATCGTAAGTAATTAGTAGAAACTGTTAATCTCAATTTTGCTATTTTATATTGTTTTTTAGCTGTGTTATAAACATTGAAAAAGGTCTCAAAGTAGTCCCAAACATGTATGTTCATGTAAATAAACATGTATGTTTATTTACTTAAAGAACATTAACATTAAAGATTCTCAAATAATAATTTTGAGTTTATATTAGACCTACAAAACGTCTAACAATAAATTCAATTATTATAAGAAAAGTTAGGTCAATAAGAAAATTTAACCATATAATATATATACCGTTTGACTGAAATAAAAGTAGATATAGGGAAATACAGACACGCACACATGTGCATGCAAACATGAAATGGAGGGGTACGATAGTAGGGGAGTACAGATGAGTTCATATCGGGACACCGGGGTACCCAGGCTTTAGTGCAAAACGTTGAAAGGTAGTATGTAGACGTTTGCTTTAAGGAATTGCTACGCTCTTTACGGCTTTTGCATAATAATTTGGTAACTGATGTATAATGTATTAACATTGAACTGAAACAAAACTCTATAAAATTTGTAACTAAAATAAAATTCTTATAAAAAATTAAATAAAATTCTCACATTTAAAACGAAACAAAATATTATACTTAATGAACTATACAAAATTTAATGTTGAAGATGTTCAAATGTCTGTCCCTCTTGCATCAAGCAGTACCCTAAACGATTATAAAACCCATTTCGTACATTCGATAGCATTTCAGGAGTAATCATTTGTATGGCGTTAAGAATTTGTTCTCTTAAGCCATCCAAATCAATCGCTCTATTTCCTTCAGCGGTATTAATATTTGCGAGTTTGCTCAGATACAATGTATGTACGTTCACGCTCTAAAGTTACGGAACGAATGTGTTGTCCCCGCTCTCGATCTCCCCACTATCTCCCCACACCACCGGTCTTATACATAGGTACATGTTTATGTGTGTGTATTTGAAGATGCATATTAACTTTTAACTACGACAATCTGTATATATATATACATATATATATATATATATATATATATATATATACTTGCATAGCTATCTCACTCGCCTCCATATGTCTATAAGACTACCATGCCTCCATATTAACAAATACAGATAACCTTGTGTATTGTTTAAAAATGCATTATATGCATTATATATATATATATATATATATAGAAGTTTAACTTAATTTGAAGGCAGCAATCAGCCACTTTCACTGACTTCTTCGATTTACTATTGGTATATTATATTACTGTTTTTTACAAACAGAATTTGGGTTTTTTCCTTTTTTTTTTTTTTATAAAAATTAAAAGATGTTGAAAATAAAACACATTAATCTACGTGACGTTTCGGAAATTTAATCTTTCCTTCTTCAGACCTGTATATATAAAAAAACAACACATTACATTACAGAATTTAATATTTAACACTTTAAAAAATACAATCAAAACAACTTACATTAGATAGTAGTGTTGTGTTAATTCAGAGAACATTCAATGATTTTGTTGCTCTCACTTGTACATACGATATATAATACATTTTATTTCGTCCGTATATAAAATAACTTAATTTTTAATAATTTCTTCTTTAATTTGAATTATTACACTGCTATGTTGCATATGAGTGTTAGTTATATGTATGTAAATGCGAAACGCATAACTTTTCAAGAAGATATCGTTGTTTGTACAAATGTGTGCAGGTATCGAAAAACTTATTCATAAAAGCCTTTTTTTCCCCATTTACGTTTTGTTAACATTTCTTGCAAATAACAACGGCCGTGATCGATCTGGCCGCGTGTCGAGGTTATTTGCAAGAAATGTTAACAAAACGTAAATGGGGAAAAAAAGGCTTTTATGAATAAGTTTTTCGATACCTGCACACATTTGTACAAACAACGATATCTTCTTGAAAAGTTATGCGTTTCGCATTTACATACATATAACTAACACTCATATCCAACATAGCAGTGTAATAATTCAAATTAAAGAAGAAATTATTAAAAATTAAGTTATTTTATATACGGACGAAATAAAATGTATTATATATCGTATGTACAAGTGAGAGCAACAAAATCATTGAATGTTCTCTGAATTAACACAACACTACTATCTAATGTAAGTTGTTTTGATTGTATTTTTTAAAGTGTTAAATGTTAAATTCTGTAATGTAATGTGTTGTTGTTTTATATATACAGGTCTGAAGAAGGAAAGATTAAATTTCCGAAACGTCACGTAGATTAATGTGTTTTATTTTCAACATCTTTTAATTTTTATAAAAAAAAAAAAAGGAAAAAACCCAAATTCTGTTTGTAAAAAACAGTAATATAATATACCTATATATATATATATATATATATATATATATATATATACATCTTTCTATCAAAGTCAGGCCAACTAGGATTTCATACAATTCTGAACCATCTATTTCTAGTAACCGTAGACAAAAAATTCTTACATAGGCGGACCTAAATGACATATGGTACACATGGAAATCATTATATACAACACTTTTTCTTTATAATAAAGTTTTTGTATATCGTCTCAAAAATACGGCAATCTCAAGCCATTGGCTTTTGGTAGCAACTCAGTCCAGTATATACACAAACATGTAATAGCACCGCTTTTCCTGAACCAGAGCAGGGTTGCCGTAACTTAACACATGAGAAGGGTGATTTTAACTTGCGAGTGCAATGTGGTTTACATTTTGTTGCCTCGTACAAAGCAAGACAGAGTAAGAAGCGGTATGGAAAATGATTATAGGTTGGGAATTATAATGGAACTTTAAATAAGTTATTTTTTTTGTATTCTACTACAGTTCATGTTTAGTTCTATTTTATTAATTAATGAAACCTATTTGAATGCTAAAGTTATTAATTTCGATCATAAGGCATCTCACAAAAATTGATAGAAACAGTTTCTGACTGATTAATTTATTAATATCGAAATGATTAACCCCGAAAGCTCAGATAAGAGTTACGCATTTGTAATGCTTGCGTTTAATAGTTTTCTTTTTCAAGCAAAGAAGTTTCTTAATTCAAACAAATTAATTAACAAATTAAAATATTATGTACATTAGGACTGAATTGCTTGAATAATGTATGTGTATGTAGACTTAATGCCGAGCGTCAACTATCGCGCAGTGTTCCCAATTCCAAAAAACTTGATCAAAATATAAAATCTTTATCAATTTGTTTTAAATTTGATGACTAAGCATTTTTGATTCTCTTATTACGAATGTAAGAACACAAAGCTGATACAATATTGCGGAAAAGAAATGTTAAAAATTTATTTTACAATAGGTAGTGATAATAATGGATAAACTGCAGTTAATATATACCGTAAAGATAAACAGAATAATTACAAGTAGTATATTTTCAATTATCGCAAACTTTAGTAATACTATTAGGGCTGAAATGAAACGTATAAAACGTGTATAAAAAATATATTTATAGGAGAAATACTTATATAAATAAAGTACATTGTTAGAAATATTTATTTGTAATAAAAGTTAAGTAAATTAAAGCTTTGCATATACCGAAGAAAATATTTTCTTGTTTTCGTTTTTTTAAATTAAGAAAATTGGTATTAAAGTAAGTAAAATGCTTTTCTTGCGTGAGAAATAGATTTATTCAATTTAAGAAAATGGTAAAATTGGTTTAAGTAAATAAGTTACTTCAGTAGTATAAGTTGGTTATCACTTTAAAAAAATGGGATTTATTTCCTAAAAGCAAATATTTATTTGCGCCAATTCAATTACACATTTGAACTAAGTAACTTGGCGATTTGTTATAGGAAAGTACTTTCTTGATAGAAGCATAATATTTATTTAATATAAAAAAATATCTATTCATCACACATTCACTGAACTAATATTTTTTTTTTTGTAAATGACTACCATGTAAACATCCACTATAGACTAAATGAGCTTAATCTTGGTCTAACCGAAGTTACAAACTGTTTTGAAGTTTATAGAAAAATATTCTTTTATCACAAAACTAGAGAAGGGAATACCTATACTTTTTATTGGATTTATAACCCGCACGCTTTAGATAAAAAGATGTGTGAATATTTTCGCCTTAAATAACTTAAAAACAACCATTCTGAAAAATAATAGAAAGAAATCCTCACTATAAGTTAAAATTGGTTACAATATCGAAACAATAACAAATACACTTGTATACCATTGTGCAAAACAACACCCCTTTTTCTGAAGTCGAGCTTGTCGAACTTAATTATTTATGAATGGCGAATATAAAAAACATTCCTGTTTTAATAGATATAAAGGAACTGTCATGTCGTACTTAGATAAGTAGTTTTATGATCTTTTTCTTGCAACTGAAGTTAGAAAAAAAAAACGGTCGCCAATGTTTTTTTCTGACCTTTTTAAATGTATGACTGCCTGCGAAGAGAGCCATAAATCTTAAAGGCTTATTTTCAAGCTATAATTATTCCTAAACTCTGTGTTAAATTAATGTAGAGGTATTTTCCTGACATCGTAAAAATTATAATAATACTGTGTAGGCTATTGATTCATATATTACATAATAATGCATTATTTTTTGAAATGAAAGAACAAATAGATAATTACAAAAATTATTTCAAAAACGTTTCTGTAGAAGGTATAGAAAATCTCATTCATCTAAACCTTATATTTAATCTTGCCAGTAATTTTTATTCATAGGTACTGAAATAATTTTAAAAAGTTATTGGAATTCTTTTCTTAACTCCGTAAATGATAGACGGGGTATTTCCGTGTTTATCGCAAGTTAGTAAATGCAAGAAGTAGACGCCTTTCTTCTAGTATATACTTTTTGAGTACGATATAGGAAAAAAATGAGGTGTGGCCACCACACAACTTTCTTATACGTATGAGCGTTTTAAACTATACAATTTTAAAAAACTTTTATACAAAAGTTATTCAGAATCCTATTCTGAGTACTTCCATTGTCTTAATAAATCTCTATAGAATGAATATTTTGCAAGATATTCGAAAAAAAGTGCTACTCCCTAAGGCAATGTGTTACTTCCGGGCCAAATTTTTAAATTTCATATATACAAAGAATATTGCAAATCCAGCTCTAAATACTTTTGTACTCTTGATAAATATATATAGAATGCATAATTTACCATATTTGCAAAAAATCGCTATTTGGTAAGAGTAAAAGTGGTACTTCCGGTCCTAATTTTGAAATTTTTTTTATACAAAAGGTATTGAAAATTAAGTTCTAAATACTTTTATACTTGTAACGTACCTGTCTAAAAAGCATACCTTGCGAAAGATTAGCAAAAAACTGATTTTCGATGCGAGTAAAAGACCTATTTCCGGTAGGAATTAAAAAAAAACTGTTTAATAAAATTTTTCTCAAATGTAATTTTGAGTACATTTAAATTCTTTATAAATTTGTTTAAACTTAGTAATTGACCAACTATTGGCAAAATTTAATTTTTTCGCTGAAGTAAACTACTACTTCCGGTCTACCGATTTTTCTGCAAAACTAGTCAGATCTCAAGACGGAGATTATACACGTAAATACAAATTTTGGAATTGATATCTATAACGGTTTGACCACTATCGTGGTCACACACAAACACACACGCAGAGAGAGAAATTGTGTCTGGATGAAAATTATTGAAGCGACCTTTATCTACAGTTCTTTATAAAATATATTATTAAAATTGTTGGTTGTTTTTATTTACCTAATAAGGATTTTATAAATTGGTTTCAATAAATAATAATTAATAAATAAGTTTACTGGCTTTCATATTAAAAAAAATGACAATTTCACTGACAGTTTCTAACCTATTTGCAAATATAATCTCAAGATTCACATTTACAAAGTACAAAATACCTAAAAAGATGATTGCTTGATTTTGAAGTATACGAGATTTTTCTGCACACAATTGCACATCGGGTCTAAAATTTGCTGAAGAGTAAATGTTTCTAAAGAACAGACAATTACATATGTATTAACGAATTTATTAAGAAGAACTGGAAGTTAGAACGCAAATGTACCTAGTTACGTTCCACGTGAGCGATCTAAATTAGATCTTGCTATTTGTCCTATGTCTCCTATGGTTTTAGTTTATGGGGCAATTCTAAATTTAAAGTAGACATAAATAGGCCCAAAATCTCAAGATAATCATGTAGAGACATGTAAAGTTTTTCTAAATTGTCCAGGCAACATTAAGAAAGACATTATTGTATTATCAAATCATTAAATGTCAAATAATGTCATTTTGCGCAATTTTGATTCATTTTTTTATCTCCTTTTGTAGTTAAAAATATTGTTTAATTAAAATAAAACGCTTTCCTTTAAAAAATTTTTTAAAAGATTTTATATTAAAAATTTCAGTGATTTGTAGGTATTTAATAATAGACATTTTCGATAAAAACATTCTTTACATTTACTAATACCGCGCAATAAATACCGCGTGCATGTGAATAAATTAAAAAAGAGAGCCCAATGTTTCAAAACGTAAATGCGCGGTGTTTTAAGCGCCCGATAATCACCTCTATTTCTAAAGCAATGCGAAGGGTCACAAAGTCCATCGTTCCGCGCCGCTTCATTGTGGAAATACTCGTACAAATATACAATATACCACGCAATGGCAATCCGCACGGAAGCAATCATGTGGTGTAAAAGTGAGGATAGCAGGTAGTAAGAATCACGATGCATCTAGACCTTTATGTTAGAAAACAAGCATTGTTGCCAGGCTTAATTGGCTCAGAATTGTGCATATGTAACTATATACAGTATATTACAACAACGACTTCAAGCGGCATAACCTAGAACTAAACAAACGGTTATTCCTACAAAGCTGAACCATCATAAATGTCCATTTTTTTCGTAACCGGCAAGTACTAAACAAAGACAAGCCTGCCGGGTGACCGCGAAATTGAAGGTCACTTCAAATTGTATTGGTATGTGTACTGTACGGCTTGAGTTAAAGAAGTTATATAGGGAAAACGATCCTGAGCCATATATATGGTTCAGGTTTGTTTGCCTGGCTCAAGATTGTGCATTCATCGTGCTATATTTGGCCTGACTTTGTATGAAAGATTTATATATATATATATATATATATATATATATATAAAAATGCGTTCTTTTCGTAGCCGTTTGATAAAACAGTTTCCTTTCGTGGTTTAGCGGCTGTAAAATGAACTCAAAAAAAACACAATGAGAATTAAAACGTTTCGATAATATAAATATTATCTTTGTCAATTATTTAACACAAACTAACTAAATCAAACATTAAAACACCAATAACTATTAATAAAACTGTAACATATACTTGACAAATATTTTTTTGACAAATATATTGGCGGCAAATATATGGTACAGAATAAACAATATTGGTGTATCCTAGACGACCCAGAATACGTAAATGAAGCAGACACAATACAATATATTAAATTATTGAATGGTATGCTATTGCCAAATTATTAATTTCTGTTCGGTCATTTACTGCATTATCATGTTTCTTAATTTGTATGAGTTCTAGAAAGTTTCTAATTTTGTTGTTATGTTCTTTACATAAAATTGTTGTTTCATCAAATTTAAACTTATGTTTTGTAATGTTCATATGTTTTTTTAAAGCCGTAATGTTTTTTGCATATTTGTGTCCATTTAGTCTTTCCGATAAATATTGTAGGGTTTGACCTATATATACACCATTACAATCTCCACATGGAATTTTGTATACTACATGTGTTTGTTTAAAGAAAGGATCTTTATCTTTAATATTACTAAACAGAAATCTTAAATTATTATGATTTTTATGTGCAATTTTGATATTAGATAGAATAAATAAATTCTATAATAATAATAGACATAATAGTCATTCAAAATCAACAGATATACAAAAATATGTAGCAATTCCTTATGTAAAAAATTTATCAGAAAGAATTAGTAAAGTACTACGCCCATTTAATATCAAAATTGCACATAAAATCATAATAATTTAAGATTTCTGTTTAGTAATATTAAAGATAAAGATCCTTTCTTTAAACAAACACATGTAGTATACAAAATTCCATGTGGAGATTGTAATGGTGTATATATAGGTCAAACCCTACAATATTTATCGGAAAGACTAAATGGACACAAATATGCAAAAAACATTACGGCTTTAAAAAAACATATGAACATTACAAAACATAAGTTTAAATTTGATGAAACAACAATTTTATGTAAAGAACATAACAACAAAATTAGAAACTTTCTAGAACTCATACAAATTAAGAAACATGATAATACAGTAAATGACCGAACAGAAATTAATAATTTGGCAATAGCATACCATTCAATAATTTAATATATTGTATTGTGTCTGCTTCATTTACGTATTCTGGGTCGTCTAGGATACACCAATATTGTTTATTCTGTACCATATATTTGCCGCCAATATATTTGTCAAAAAAATATTTGTCAAGTATATGTTACAGTTTTATTAATAGTTATTGGTGTTTTAATGTTTGATTTAGTTAGTTTGTGTTAAATAATTGACAAAGATAATATTTATATTATCGAAACGTTTTAATTCTCATTGTGTTTTTTTTTGAGTTCATTTTACAGCCGCTAAACCACGAAAGGAAACTGTATATATATATATATATATATATATATATATATATATATATAGTATTTAAAACGGAAAATTTCTTATCCTTTTCTTAATTTCTTGGCCGTATATTTAAATAATTTGCTATGGTCATCATGGGTGTAGCGGCCTCTTATTTAATTAAGGTTTGTTTATGTAAGAGAAACGATGGTTTTTACGTTTCGATATTATCTATAATATCTTTTTCAAGAAATTGTATATAACTGTAATATAATTAAGTACAACAGATTAAAAAGTAAAGTAGTAAAATATAAAATAACTTACGTTGTATGTATAGTATGTGTAAAAGTAAAATGTGTTTGACATTGTTTTTTTCCCATTGGGCTTCTTATAACCATAAATAAGAGGCCGCTACACCCATGATGACCATAGCAAATTATATATATATATATACATAGTCATAGAAAATAGTGGGTAATCCCGCTGTAGAATATATATGTAATATTCAAAAGAAACCACTTTGGAATTTCTTTTTTAAAAGATTTCTTGGTGTAGCGGCCTCAAAATTAAAATTACTAAACTTAATCTAATTAAAACAAAAATTTGTCGTTTCGACTTTATTCAGTTTTTTTTTCAAAATTATAAAATGTTTAAAACGGAAATACATATTTTGTTGTCTAACCACAACTGTAAAACAAAGACAAAACAAATAACTATAGATCCTTCTTGAAACAGATTATTTTATTATAATTTAGTTTTACTATTTTTTTTATGAATTTATGTTTTGTGAAAACTTGCCATGTTTTGTTTGACTTTCTATATGAGGGAAATAACCTAACCATTGAATTATAATTTTAAAAAATAAAGGAAATCTGTAAACGGATAAAAATTATACTGTATTAATACATTTTAATTTTTTTATAATATAATGAAAACAGTGGACTTACTAAAGTCATTTCTAAGGTAAAATCATTTTAAAGAGGTATTTGATCCATACTTTTTTCTACATTTTATTGTAGTTTCTTATATTATTGGTGGCAACCAAATATTTTTTATTTCTTTTCATAATTGAAATAATTTTAAAGCTTTAATCGGTTTTAAATGACTGTGTGTGCTTGGTGCTGTAGGAGAATTACCAAACAGATGCCGTAGCAACATTGTATTTTTGTAATAGCTTAAACGGGCAAATGCACTGTTGCTACTGCATCTGTTCGGTAATTCTACTATAGTTTTATGTATTTAGTATTGCTTTAAGTGTATGTCTATTTTTGTATATAAAGTTTAAGTTTTTTTTAATTTTTCTTTTTGAATATAAAAGTTGTTATTTACAAATACACAGGAAAGGATATTTCTGCATGTACAATATGTTTCAAAAGTGTGTGATATGAACTTCATTGGTGGTTTAACTCGTTTATTTGTTATTTTTATTGTGTCTAACTTCGTTTCTTTGTTAGATACATATATATTTGGTAGTACCAATACATTTTCTATAGGTACATATAAATTATATATAATATTTAAAGTTTAGTCATGAGTGGGGACATAATAAAAAGAACTAACAATAGTAAAACATATTCATGATTATTAAAGTTTATTTAAGATGTCAATTTTACACATGCTTATTATACAAGCGTGGAATCTGTCTGGTTATAAAGGAGAATTGAAAAATTACATAATACATTGGAGTTGTAATAAGAAAAGCCTATTGTGAAAAATACCACACGTCTGATTTTTTTATTGTGTTGGAAACGGGCAGTTATTATTATGGATTAGAGAAAAGACAGCATCAAAATTAAGAACGTCGAATTAAAATATTGTATTGAATAGATACAATTAAAATTACATTAAGAAATTAATTAAGAAAAGAGTGTTCTTTTTAATCACAAGTATACCAATACCAGGACCATTGAACTAACAGTTATATGATAGAAAATTACGAAAATTGAATGATACTATAAATATCATTGTAAAATAATCATGAACATGAAAGTCAAAATTCATATTATGTATATGAATTTAAATTTTATATATACATATATTCAAGCATATTGTCTGCTTATATTATTTAAGAAATAAAACGACACTATACATCGTCTGTCTTTCTTCTTACATCTACCTAACAGTATTACTTCTTTTAAATTTATAGCTATCACGTTCTTAAATTTTGTAGTAATAAATCATCACATTAATTAGTCTATATTTAGAACATAGGTAGCTGGAGTTACGTGACAATAAATTGTTTTTTTTCCGCTTTTATTAGATTCGCCACTCCTAGCTCCTATAGATGCAATTGTAACTACTGTAGGTAACGACATTGTCATTTATGACTTCAGGAACGCCTTTCACTCTAGTGACCACATAACCTTTCTAATAAAACAAACTGCTTTGCAATGAAAAAGATCTTAGAATGTAAAAGAAGAAATGGTAGTTTTAAGTTATGTGCCAAAATTGTATGTAATTACATAGTGACCAGTCCTAATTCCTACTTATGTTTGTTGTATTTGAACGGTTTGAATGATTATGTAGCAATTGACAATAGATTAGTAGTTGAAAAATGGATGTATTAGGTAGTATTTCGTCGATAATTTTATTTTTGCATTCAAATATACCATTTGATTTAAATAAATCGTATATGTATATGTTATTACTAATTTTATTACCAATTCACCGCAGGAATACTTACCGTAAAGCATCCCATGGATGATTATTCACGGATCTTTCTAATCCAGAATCACCTGATAGCTTACCGCTATATACTACAAAAGTATACCACGTGTGCGTACGTGTTAAATTTTCAGTCAGGTTTTCGTTCTGTGAGGATTCAGTTGTCTATGTGAGGATTCAGTTGTCTATGTGACTAGAAGCTCCTGACAATGCCTCTGCTGTGCCCCGCTTCTCCATTTGAAGTATTTTTTAGTGCTTATGGCGATGTGTATAAATTACTCAGTTATCATTCTGATTCATTATTAGTCTAAAAACTCATTCAGATCTGATCATTTTTTAAGCAGCCTTACTTTATTGCTAATTTATTTTTTGCTATGCTCGTACTGTTGAATCCTCCTGGTTTAAAGGATTGTTTGCCACTTTGAGTAGGAAAGTATGAGCGTGGATTGTTTCGCCACCCGTGTTGGTGTGTAAGACCACACTTTGTTAACCTTCACTATAAAAAATAAAAGTCGTATATATATGCAAGCACTTTAATAACACCTTTATCAAAACTTGAAAGTTAACACAAATACTATAAAAATAATGTAAATGTTGAGAACTATCTTGCTATTATATCACTTGTGTGTTTTGGAAAGATCACTAATTCAATTTGAAGGTAGTGCTTTCGCCCTGAACTCTGTGATAGAACTGATTTTTGTATTCTTACCATCTTAAAAGGAAGGTTTAATTACAAATCGCCCCCACTATTCACGACAAAAATACTGGCTATTAATCCAAGAGGGAAAGTTCCCGAAATGCAAATAGTTATTACAAGACTTTCACAGATGATGAGTTTCTTAGAATTATAATCTGGCACTAAAGGTAATTAGGTGAAATATCTAAAATTTACAAACGCATTATTACTTAACGGCACCTCGTGATACATAACAATAGACAGCATCGATATTAAATGGGAGCTTAACAGTAGGATTAACGCTCCAAGGCTAAAATCTATTAGGAAACGATATTAAAGAACTATACAATTACTCTAAACCTACCGTTGTCAAAAGTAACGTTAATGTTGTAATAAAGTAATTTATCCTTTGCTTAACAAACATCATTAGATTTTCCTGACAGTCTGAATCGTCATAAAGCATAATGAGATTATAAATGCACATTTACATACGGTTTTATAATGACGTTATTTTTACTTGCATACAATCTTAACTTAAACATAAATTGAATATAAACTGAATATACAGGGTGATGCGCCAACTCGTACATTAACGCAACATTTTTTAAGGAATTTCCTCACATTTGCAAACAAGTTCAAAGAAAAGCTGCCCAGTCATCAGATGAAACCATGAAACCATTACCTAAGTACTTAAGTGCAGCCTTTAATTTACTGCTACTTTGCCATCTGTGATATGCTTGTATATTGAGGGAACATTGTTGCGGTTTGTCATAATTTGAAGGATTTTCCTGACATTCACAAACAAGTTCAAAGAAAAGCTGTTCTGCTATCAGATAAAACCATGAAACCTTTACGTAAGTTTTTCAGCACATAGGCGACAACTGCTTTTCTTAAGTTTGGCATACTAAGATGTATATATCTGAGTTTTGTTTTTTGTATTCTAGCGTCTGTGCCACTGCCTCTCGTCGCCTGTGTACCAGTATATTCTCGGAATCAACATTAATCTTTAAGAGACTATTGGAATGATTCTGATATGCTTACTGGTTATATGTTTGTGCTATATTCTATTATTCATCTTCTTTACGTTATCATACTAGCTTCTGCATTTATAAATAATACCAGCAGCTATAAGCCATATTTGCTGATGCAGTGCCACGCATAAATTGCTTAGCTGAAGTAATAGTAAGGCGTACTAATTACTTTTTGACATTTCTTTGTGTGGACGTCTGCCCTTCTACTCTTAGCGAGTAGCCTTTTTTCAAATATCTCGCAAAGTATGCTTTCTATAGAGATCTATTAAGAGAATGGAAGTATTTAGAATAGGATTTTGAATATTTTTTGTTTAAAAAAAAATTTGAACTTGAAGTAACACACCTACAGGTTTATTTTTCTAAAATAAAGGTATTTAAAACAATTCAGAACAACTTGTGTATAATTTGAAATGCTCATACGTATAAGAAAGTCGTGTGGTGGCCACACCCCATTTTTTTTCTGTAAGTAAGATGTATAGAATTCCACTATTAACACAAATTGCTCGTAATATACGTCTACCTTAGAAGCAGGTACGTTTCTTGCGCTCTACCCCTTAATAGAGGTATGTTAAATAATTATGTTTATTATATTTTTATCAATGGGTACATGCTCCAAATTTTAGTAATAAAATATATCAGTAAAGGGCGGAATATATGCAAAGTGCATATATTTGCATATTTTGCATATTTTAACAAATTTCACAAAAAATTGCATATTTCGGCAAAAATAAAATTTGTGTGCATATTTTTATGTTTTTCGTTTTATGAAAAGATTAAGTGCGACCCTGTTTAGGAATTTCCAAGTAATCAGCTTGCCTAATGGAGAGCAGATGTGGTCTATTCTTTTATATTTATATTGTATAGTTTTTATTATTATATGGCTTATTGCCGGCATTTATTGGGTGTTTAGGAATTTCCAAGTAATCAGCTTGCCTAATGGAGAACAGATGTGGTCTATTCTTTTATATTTATATTGTATAGTTTTTATTATTATATGGTTTATTGCCGGCATTTATTGGGTGTTTAGGAATTTCCAAGTAATCAGCTTGCCTAATGGAGAGCAGATGTGGTCTATTCTTTTATATTTATATTGTATAGTTTAGTTTGTCGATAGATTCCAGTGTGAAAAGAGTGATTTCGAAAATATTTTATTTCAAACGCCTAAAATGCCGAAAGCCGCTTCGTGGATTAAAAATTTTCCTGAGTTGGAGTTTAGTGGGGATAAAGTGTTTTGCAAAGTTTGTGCCAAAATCATTGTTTGTGAAAAGAAGTTCCAAATTGATCAACACTTGAAAACAGCTATGCATAAAGCTGCCGTTGCAGAAAAATAAATCAGTGCCTGTTCAGCAGTGTGTGCAAACCGCATTTCAAAATGTCAAACCAAAGAGTGAAAAGGAGGTGTTTCATCAAGACTTATGCAAAGCTTTAGTCGCAGCAAATATACCTTTGAAGAAACTGCAAAATACACAATTCAGAGATTTTTTGCAAAAATATTGTAATCAAAACATCCCTGACGAATCCACACTTAGAAAGAAGAATGTGCAAACAGTATACGAAACCGTAATGGGAGAAATTAAAGTTACACTGGGCGATGAACATTTTTATATTATTGTTGATGAAAGCACAGACTCATGTGGTCGATATATCGCACATCTTACGATTGGAGGGCTTCAAGAAAATGAGCCAGGGAAACTATATTTAATATCTTCTAAACAGTTAGACAAAACAAATAATGAGACCGTAACTCGATTTATTCAGCAGTCTCTATCAAATTTTTTTTTACCAAATCCAGTTCCAGTAGAGAAGTTTTTAGTGTTTTTGTCTGACGCAGCGCCGTATATGGTTAAAGTAGGCCAAAACTTAAAAATATTTTATCCCAATATGGTACATGTCACTTGTCTTTTACACGGGATAAACAGAGTTGCAAAAATTATTAGAACAGCATATCCCTTGGTGAACAAATTAATTTCAAATGTAAAGAAAGTGTTTTTGAAAGCACCTCTAAGAGTGCAGATCTATAGAGAGAAATTGCCAGGAGTTTGTTTACCTCCAGAGCCCGTAATTACTCGATGGGGAACATGGATTAAGGCCGCGATATTCTACGCAGACCATTTTGAAGCCATTAAAGACATAGTTTTAGATTTAGAAGACAATTCGCAGTGTGTAGTGCAAAGTGAAGCATTATTCAAAAATGTAAATTTAGCTAAGGAACTTGTTTTTATTAAGGTTAATTTTAGTTTTGTACCAGATATAATAACTTCGTTAGAAAGTAGGAATATAAGTTTAAGAGAATCAATTAATATTGTTGAAACTTTTTCCGACAAATGCAAAAAAGTTCCCGGTGATGTAGGAAATCAAGTAAGAAGGAAACTGGAAGTTATTGTGGGAAAGAATGAAGGCTTTAAGTGTTTAATGGAAGTCAAAAATATTTTTGATAGTAAACCATCCAACGAAGTAATACCTTGGCCTTATAACTTACTACCCAAATTAAAATATTGCCAGATCACATCGGTAGATGTTGAAAGAACTTTTTCTTTGTACAAACATATTTTTACAGACAGAAGGCAAACATTTTTATTGGAAAATTTTGAAAAATATATCGTTATAAATGCATTTTATACTATTTCAGGTTGAAAATTGTACCTATTATGTTTTTCTTTTAATTTTACTTAAAATAAATAATTTTTGTAAGAGTCGGCGTTTCTTTATTTCCATTTTTCCATGTTATATTCAAGGCATATAATTGCATATTTTGACAAATAAATGCATATTGTTGCATATTTCAGAGAAAAACGATGCATATATATGCGCATATTTTAACTGAATTGACGTGCATATATTCCGCCCTTTATATATCAGTAATAACTATTTTCAAGCAAAACCTTAGGAAACGCCTATGTAAAAATACCAGAAATTTAAAATAACTTAATAATATAGGAGTATCGTACATTCCTCAAAATTGTATTTTCTAAGAGACGGCTCTCATGTTTTAGATTTGTCATGTATTGTTAGAGCGACAAATGAACATCTGTGTAGTGCAGTTGTTTCCTGCAGTGCTCTTCTTTTATTGGCTTTTACTCTGAGTAACATCATTCTAGATCAATTTGCCTGGTAGGTAGGGCGTTTCCTTACGAATAGAATTATTTGATTATATTCTGCACTTTTTTTTGGTGTTAATATCTCTCAAATATTTCTTTGGCCAAACCTATAACCTTGTTTTTAATTGTTTTTGTTATATCTGATTTGTTATTCCGTTTTGTATATACTGTGTGTCCAGATTTCGATGCTAACCATTGGTATATCGGTTATTAGAAGACATAGAGAAACGGTTAAATGGGGAATGTTTTGCAGAATTCAATGCTCGCAACAAATCTCATTTCAAATCCATTCGGACTTTTTACAATTTTGAGATATTTTGAAAACACCAATATTTGCCGATTTGAATTTTCCTCAATAACTCGATAACGGCTAATGCGATCGCTTTTAAACTCTAACATTGTTCAGACACTTTTTTAAGACAAACTTTTGGTGTTAATAGTAACCCCCGATTTTCATTTGTTTCCAAGTTCTTAGCGCTATCTTTTGTTTTTCTTACGTCGGCCATATTGGATTATTAATTAGTTAGATAGTCCTTAAAAATAGATTTTCAATAATGTACAACACCTTTGTTTATACGAGACATATGAACATTTGAATAAAATTTCACTCTAATACGAAATTAGTTGGCTATGAAATTAAATGGTAGTGTATAACAGACGATATTGTGTAAGTAATTACCGTTAAGCATGGAGATTAATAAGAATTGATATTGGCACACACATTTTCAAATGAAGTAAAGGTTGATATGTTGGAAGTTTATTTCAAAGTAAATAGAATCTCTGAAAATGGTTGCACAAGTTACGCTCAGCGTTTTGCGGAAAGACCACAACGACACCAGACAATTTTTAGCAGAATAATCAGAAATTTAGTGAACTATGGAAGCTTCGAACAAAAAGGATCTATCAAGTTAACAATGCTGATATACTTCAAAATAATATTTTACAATATGTTATGAACAATCCAAGTACATCAGTACTTCGAGTGACTTGAGAAACTGGAATTCCGAAATATAGTGTTCACAGAACGTTGAGAAAAAACAAATACTACTCATACAATTCCAATTTAGCAGGTGGTATCTACAAAAATGTGAAGATGATACTGATTTTCCTAGGAAAATACATGTGTTTGTCAATATCAATTCTTATCTCCATGCTTAACGGTAATTACTTACACAAAGTTCTAAATCTCCCACCAATTTCACTGCACCTTTACATGTCAATAATGACAGAGCTTATTTATCGTCTGTTTTACACTACCATTTAATTTCATAGCCAACTAATTTCGTATTAGAGTGATATTTTATTCAAATGTTCATATCTCTCGTATAAAGAATAATTTATTAGGCATGTTGTACATAATTGAAAAGCTAGTTTTAAGGACTATCTAACTAATTAAAAATCCAACATGGTCGCCGTAAGAAAAACAAAAGATAGCGCTAAGAACTTGGAAACAAATGAAAATCGGGGGTTACAGTTAACACCAATTGGTTTTTTCGAAATATCTTAAAATTGTAAAAAGTCCGAATGAATTTGAAATGAGATTTGTTGCGAGCATTGAATTCTGCAAAACATTCCCCTTTTAACCGTTCCTCTATGTCTTCTAATGACCGATATACCAATGGTGAACATTGAAATCTGGACACACTGTATAATGGTCGTACATTTAGTGTGTTAAATTTAATTGTTTAATTCCTTTCTTCCACGGCCTTCGTGTTTGTCTCTTGGTTATACACCAGAATCGTCTCATTGGATGTAAAGCTTATTAATTTCTATCTACATACATATTTTGTTTATTATAAGTCAGAGTTCTCTTTGTAAAATGGGTAAAAAAAGAAATATTGCGACCTTTTTACAAATCTTGTTCATACCACTTGTGGCTTTTCTCAGAATGAGATTTAACTTCCACGGATCGAAGGTTGTCTTTCAATTACCGAGACCAGTATCCATATATTTTTAGCAACAATTAGTAAAAATACATGACTTGTCTTCACTGTATATTGCTGTTCAAATGTTAAAGGAGAAGACAGAATCTACTGGAGTATTTGGATTTTGAGAGGGTGGTACGGGAGATTGCGGAAAGGGAGAAAAGAAGAATAGGAAGAATAATATTATCATATTTAAACTGACGGATGATAATCTCTACGTGAACAAGATATTTGGTCGTGTGTGTGTCAAAATGGGGACTGCTTCGCCAACATAATTTGGAAAATATGATCCATCAAAGCAAAATAGAAGGAGGTCTCTTACAGTGAAACTTCCATATGTTGTATTTGATTCTTTGAAGTTAAAAAAACTAAAAATCACTACTAATTATTATAATATTGTTATTTCCCATTATAAAACTCGTATCCAGCAGTTGCTTGACCGCAGAGACCCTTGAGAGTCAGATATTACAATTAAATTTCTCCACATTATTCTCACCATTATCAAAGTACAACCTTAGGTAAATTACCAGCACCCACCATAAATAATACCAGCTACATAATACTTAGATTTCTTTACCAAAATATTCGTGGCATACGATCTTAATATAGTAAAAATGCGTACTGACTTTTTGGATGCTCTTCCCGTTTACCTTACAGAAACTTAGATTACCTCGGACATAAAAATGTAGAGATGTTCAGTTCGTCCCACTGGGTTTTCAGAACTAAAAAAATGTGACGGACGTTAGTTTAGCTAATGATGCTGAGGTTGCTAAATATTCACATCATCTAGTGCATGATATAACAATAAAGTTTATGTAAATTTCGTCAAGTACAAATTTTTCTTCGAATGAGAATTTATATATGGTGATATTATTAATGTCGGACATAGGGGTATTTGACCCAGAAAGCTGGTCAAAATTCGAAAAATACGAACAAGGTCTCTTAAACAAGTAGGTATATAAGTAGGGAATAACGGTTTACAATAATATCTCTCCCAAAATGCAGCATGTAGCTTGTATTCAGTATTGAACTGAATATCTTTGTAGTTACGTATATAAAACGGGTAGTGATTGTTTTTCAAATACGTATTTAGAAATCATTTTAAAGCAATTTGCAAAATAAACTGCGTCTCTTTTTATGATGGATTCTACTTACCCATGTAGGTATCATGTTTGTTTTGCAATACCATCGAAAGTTTAATTAGAAATATTGTCAATTTACATACTGTGAAACAATGCAAATATTATCATCTATTGAGTTTAAAGAAAAGTGATTTTGTTAAACTTCAGGGTATGTCCGGATTAGTTTTCTTTACTTTGTTTATTAAAATAATAATCCTATTTTTAAGGTATGTAGAAATTAGCTACCAAGATGTGCCTATATACTTGGAATGAAGACGTGTCTGTGAAACATACAATGCTGCTAAATGCGGTGGACGGTAAAGTTTGCAATGTGACAACACTAACCACATCGACAATGAAGTTCTATATTTGTAAAGCTACCTCTAAAGACTTCAATAAGTTAATAGAGACAAAAGAAGTTGACATTTATAACCTGAAATTATTATTTGGTATTACATGCCCGAATACGATTTTTTGAAACATTACTCCATTTGTCTGAAATCCCAATACACAAATGGCAAGTTAGATTAGAGGCAGAGAAAGAATTGATACAGAATAGTAAGAGGAAAATCCAAGACAAATTTAAAAGAGAACTTGGCCTCATTGTCGATGTGCCCAAATCGGGTTACGGTTGAAGCAATGACGGCAACACTAGTCGAAGATTTTTCGAAAACGCTAAATTATCTTCCGAAATAACAGGTGTCGATCTACATTTAAATCAAAGGTTCGGAGTAGATATAACATAAATGTCGAACAACTTTCTGAATACAGTAGTGATACCGCCAAATTGAATGTAGAGCTGTATTTGTGGCACCCGCTGTCTCCGACTGTTCAAAAGACATTAATTCATGGACCCCTTGTAGTGCAACATGCTTTGTTACAAATTGGAACACTGTTAAAAGAAGCACCTGAGGCCAGGAATAAGCACTTTGGGCAGTATCATTATCATTTATCACGGAAGTTTTCTAGAGGGGATTCAAACTTTGACATATTAAACAGATTATTGCTCACCTCTGATCCGCATATGAGCAGTATATGACCAAAAATGACGAAAAGATGAACCTTTTAGCAAAGAAGCCCTGACAATGCTACTTCCACCAGATGTAGAAAATGTAAGTAAAGACACCGAAAGGACAGGTACTGCAGACAACAGTGACGAAGATAGTGACACCCCAGATGAAGAAGGTTGGGAATTGTTATCATATTAGATAATATGTGGGTCATTTAAATAAGTAATTTACAATTTTATTGCCTCTATTTAATGCTTTAACTATATTTTCTTTATTATTATTAGTTTATATACTCACTCCCTTAGTAGTGTTAATAAATTCTATCTGCTATTATTTATTTTTCGATATTTCGTTGAAATAATATATCTGAAAAAATCAAAATGATCATAAACATGGCTTTTGAGAGTTAATAAATCAAATAAGCCAATAAAATAATTTTGTCCAACTTTTTGGGTCAAATACCCCTATGTGCGTCGATTGGACGTTCCCTGATCCTTGTACAGATGAAAATGTTGTTGCTGTTTTTGCTTTATGCGCTAAATTCTATTCTATCATTGAAGATGCATTGCCGAAGTTACAGTGTCTGAACGTTTCTTTCCACGTTTGGTATAATTTTACGATTAAACATTGTTATTAAAACATCCCCACTTCCTGACATTTGAAAAATTCGTAGAAGCTAGTATACATAAATGGTCACCTATTTAACATCATGAATTATAGTTCCATTAATATTTGAAGTAACTTTGCCAATAAGTTTGAGTTTGTCATATATCTGGTGATAATGACTGGAATAGTTTACTTTGACTCACGGCTTCGTATCTGCATAATCTGCCATTACTAATCTTGCTGAAATAACACAATTTATAAGCTATATTGCTATGTTGCTCGTTAATCGACAGGAGAAGGATTAACAGTGCACATTTCAGTTTTATATTAATCAATAATAAAATAGTCTCACTTGCTTCGCCATCTCAAGTTAATTTCGCAATTCACTCGTAAATTGTGTGATCGTCTGTTTTGCCAAGAACTAGTACCAAAATTCTTGTTAAATTATTCCCTACACACATTTATGTAGCTTTCTATATATTTTTTTAAACATTTATGACAGTTGCAACTACTTATACTGACTCGTTTTTTTGTAATAATCCTATAAATACAGCATAATTCTTAGGTAATAAAACATTATTATTATATATAGATTTTGAATGTATTTAACTTAAACAAATAAATGTCTAAAATTTTAATTCAAATTTGGAAGTATATTGATTGCAAATTCTTTAATGAGACTGTATTCCAGTCATTTATCTAGTCGAACTCCAAAAGTACTATGCTGCGGGTATTGTTCTACAACAAAAGAAATTATCTTAGGTTCACCACACGGTTCCTATGTTTTTTCTAATATATATAAATGCTTTGCCCCAGTACTTTAAAATACTATGTAACTCTGTACTCGTATGTTGATGACATGAATTATTACAACAGAAATATAAGTACTTACATCGATTTAATCTCAAAACAAAGACAAGTGTTTCATTTGGTTTCAAAATGGATGACTTTAAATAAACTATTGTTATTAATACTGGCAAGTATTGTATATTATTTCAAAAATGTATATAATAATTACTTAACAAACTTTTAGCTGGATAAAGTCTCTATTTAAGATTTTGGGCAAAACTTTGAATGCAAATGTGAAATGGTATGATTACATAAATAATCTCTGTAATAATTATCACTTAGTTGCTTTACATTGACATTCATGAAGAAATTTAAAATAAAAATGTTTTACAAATCTCTTATTACGGAAACTTTTACGTGAAAATGCGTTATTGACTGATATACTGGGGGTCATCTAGTGCTTTGTTAAGGATATTTATTTTACAAAAGCAAGTATTAAGTGTTATTTTCAGTCTGTCATACAACAAAATCTCCAAAATCATTTTCAATGAAAACAAAATATTAAGTGTTTGATTTCTATATTTTAGAAATTTTGTGTTTAGTTCACAAATTTAAACATGAATTCATTACCAATACACAGCATATCCATAACATTAGATAAGTAAACCGTCTTTTGCCTCCTAAACATAAAAAACAAGTTTTCTAAAAAGTGGTTATTACCTAGTGTTGCTTTTTTAAAATCACTACCGAAGGCAAACATTGTTATTAGAGATAAATTGTTATTCCTTGAACTACTATATACCGTAGTCGACTTATTTTAATTTCTGATACGAAAGTAGAAAGAGGAAAAGAGCGCGACGAAATAAACTAAAGATAAACATAAGCGAGGCTGCCAAGACAGTACACTTGACAAACGTTTGCTATGAAATGTAAGGCGTGAGGGTCCCCCGGCACTTCGTTGTTCTCCCACCACTGTTAGCAAACAGGCATCGCTGCATATTATAAGGTCATCTTCTGCATGGGATAGAAGTGTAAACCGAAATTAAAATTTGACGACTACGGTATGTATAAATATTAATGTTCTGACATGTTTCATACATGCATGTATCTTTTTATTCATATAATGAAATACTTTATAATTATTATTACACAAAGGTAAATGAAAGGCGTACTATATCTTTTTTTTTTGTTTATTTTATTTAGACGACATTGGTACACAGTATACTTGTATAGATAAGTAACAATGTTTAATACATGTATTTGTTTCTGTCGCTAAATTTACATTATAATAGAAAAAAATACGTTAAAGCAAAAATTTTACAGATCTTGATAACAAAAATTAACGTTGCTCGACATGAAAAACGAAGTAAGGAAATTTTAAACTGCTACTGTAAATCGATATTACAGTTTATGGGGCTCATGATATCTCCTTACTACGTTCTTATTAGTTAAATTTACATAATCTTTAAACATATTCATTGATATAAACATTTAAATATCCCATTTAACACTTCGAATAACATTAGCTTATATGAATATGTTATTCTAACATTGTATAATATAAGTAACCGATAATAATGATAACAATATTGGTAGTAGTATATGATAATAAGACACTGACTATATGAATATGAGATAAACCAATTTTTCAAATATGAAGGTGATGAACATGTCTCCTATACTAACATATTTGTTATAATAATTATATACATGTATATCATTATGTAAAAGCAAAGGAACACTTATATTAAGTATATATAACTATCTATTTTAAACTCGATTACAAACAATAAGCGTAATCTCTTATACATAATTACTATACGATGAGTAGGCCAAAATTCTTCAATTCTAACATTTTAAATGTACGGTAGCGGAAGCCGCTTCTCGCCATTTGGACTATGGGGCTGCAGGGAATCTGAAACAAAAGGAAAACAATCTTATTTAAAAAGGTATATGCGTTAATGTTTATTGTTACTTTGCATATTATTTTGAGATATTTTTCGATTCTTTAAAACTTTTCAGATTTATATCGTTTTAGCACCCGATAGCAGTCAATCAAGGTACAATATTTGCCGATATGTAAGTATGTATGTAATGTCTTCTAGGTATACCTACACGGTGTCGAAAATAATCTATCCAATACTCAAAAAAGAGTAGGCGCTGTGAGGTAAGAACATGTTTTTTACAAAAAAAAAAATCAAGTTAGCTTTTGAGTACTTTCGCTTTCTCTAGAAATTTGTTTAAACTTAATATTTGATGAGATATTGTTAAAATTTTATTCTGACAGTCATTACCTCTTTTACTAAACATCTAATCAGCTCTTAAGATGATATACCATTAATTAAATACAACATTTGGGAGAGAGAGAGAGAGATGTCGAGAGAGCAGACATTCTTCGGCACATATATAAAATACTGACATTACTTTCTTAAGTATTGCAATAAACAACATTTTTGCCCTCACGATTTATGCAGATGTTTACATTTACGTCACCATATGCTAAGATGGAACATTTTGCATTCAAAATTTTATGTTATAATTGATATTTTGCCGTGTATATTATATATAAGTGCCTATGTGTATAAAGGAAAGAAACAAAATGCCTTTTTGAAACTCTTGGTATCATTCTATTGATTATATTTACTACATTTACTTTACGTTAATATATTTCTATTATTGTCGTTATCATTTTTATTATTTGTACAGTCCCGGTTATACGTTTTACTTATAATGCTGCATCAATAAACCCCACACTACTAGTTTTATTTTTAATGTTTATTGGTGGATTTTTGCCTTCGAACATTTTTAAACTTTAACGTCTCTTTATTGTTCTTACAGGGAGAAACGAAAAGAAGTCTACAACAACTGGAATTACACTCAAAGGATAAGAAATCAACTGCAGATGTGAATGAACGTAATGAACTGTTATGGACGAAAATGAATAGTGTAAACACATGGATGTTAAAACTAACATCAAGCAGTAAATAAATACCGTGACTTACATATATACATTTATACGTAAAACGTATATGCATATATGCATGTGTTTGAGATACACACATACATTAAGTGCCATTGCTGACAATCGAACGCACAGACACCGGTGTTTCGACCTTTGAGGTCCCGTCGACATAAGCAGCTTTTTAAGTCTTGAAGCTATTGTCGACAGCCTCCACGCCCACTGACGAGACCTCAAAGGTCGAAACACCGGTGTCTGTGCGTTCGATTGTCGGCAATGGCACTTAATGTATGTGTGTATCTCAAACACATGCATATATGCATATACGTTTGACGTATAAATGTATATATGTAAGTCACAGTATTTATTAACTGTTAAGGAATCTAAAAATAACACAACTCTATACATATGAACCACTTCACAAAAAAACTATTCTTCTCCAGCCCTGACAGTAGGTTTAATCATGCATAAATTCTGCATACAAGCAGAAACAAGATGAGTAACTCATATTATGCTGTCGTCGAGAAGCATCACACGCAACTTGCATCTGGTATTGCAACTGTGGGTCCCTGTCATAATTGCAGCACTATTTACTATGTGTAAAGCCTTCATAACACTGGAAGTCTGGTTGTGAATTAGCTAACTCAAAAAGGTAATCTCGAACGTTTAGCCTACACTTACAAAGATGTTACAATTAATAAGAATATTGCATGCAAAAATAAAAACAAATAATATAGAGAAAAAAAGTTAGGTATTTTAATTCGTTTCTATTTAGATTATTTTTAGTTAAATGACAAATAAATAGAGAAATAAAAATTGCATATTTATCCCGGTGCGCCGATTATCCAGGCAACCCGTTACACATAAGTGATAAGTGATATATGTAAAATACCTAAACGATATATAATACACATTACGCAACATGTTGATGTGAATTAAATAAATATATTGGGTATTTTAAAATTACATACCAATACAAATATATAATAACACATATAGATAAAATTATCGAAACTAGGATTAAGTTCCTAACTAGAGCTAAAACTTGCAGAATAAATATTTGCACTTTCATTATGCTCTTTATTAACATCATAAAGTTCACTGAAATATGTACTGCTTTGCTAAAACCTCACAGAAAGTGTGATGAACTGCATGACTGTCAACCTGTCCTGTAGATACCGCTATTACAAACTCCCTCGTGATTAAAAAAAATATTGGATGTATATTAATAACTGAAATTATATAGATGACATACCGATGTTTATGTATTTGAAAAATATTTATAGTTCCATACGATGATTTTGATTGTGATGTTTTAGCGTAAACGTCAAACAATTTTATTTACAATCAAACGCCTAATGTTGGCATTTCTGACTTTTTAACAGTTTGGAAGTGTGACTTTGTTCATGTTTACTTCCCGCCCTCAAATGAGGGTGGGAAATGAGGGCGGGAAGTAAACGTGGACAAAGTCACACTTCCAAACTTTTAAAATGTCAGAAATGCCAATATTACGCGCACGGTTGTAAATAAAATACTATTTCATACTTTTCTATAATATTCTCGGTAATTGGATATGCATACCGGACGGCCAACTAAAAATGGCCAACCGGTACACCTAAGTGACACTGCTTCCGGGTAAATTTTCTTCAAGTAAGTGCCCAAGGGAAAATGCAGGAAATTATTTTCGAGTTTATAAAATGTTCGCTAGAGGGTGTAATATACACGATCTATGTTAAAATTAAGAATTTCTGCGTGTTTTTACTTATTGAGAGATACTGGAAATATCTGCATTAATTGATTAATTTTAACATTGATCATGACTGTTACGCTCTTTAGCGGATATTTTACAATCTCAAAAATAATTTTCAGCATTTTATCTTGGGCACTTTTACATGAAAATATTTTACTCGAAAGTAATATGACTAGGTATTAGTTTCTGAGATATAGCCGGCCGCCATTCTTATTGGCAACCCATACATATTAGTGTAAAAAAAAATTTCATCAAATATGAATGAAGCCAATATAGCATCCATAATGTTAAGTGGAAAATTAATAGTATTTAAGAGTGTCATTATTTTATTGAATTTGATGTTTAATTTCACTTTATATGATAAACATTTGTCCAATTTAATCTCTGTTGTGTAGCTTTTACAATTTAAGAGAGTAGTAGAAAATGTTATTTTGGACACATTTTTCATTGGAATATGACGTTCATATTTATTATTTTAACAAAAAAAAAAGAAACATTATCTGTTTTTCATATTTTTACAAAATGTTTTTAAAGTTATATGTAACTAATGTCGCCAGTTACGGCAATCAAATTTACAGGAAAAATTATTCGACCAGTTCATGGTTAAATCTAAATATTCAATACTAATTAATAAATACACAATACACAAAATATATTTCCTTTTAAAAAAATCAGTCGAAATGCGTTTACCCTGAAAGTTTGTTTCAAGTTTGACCTTTATAAATGTTTGAAAACAGTTAATGGCAGCTTCGGGAAATACGTGTATACATTTATAATTCGAAATGATATGCAAAGCTTGTAAACTAAAACATTCTGACCTTCGTTCAACTAACACAAAGTGGCCCATTTGAGCCAATCAATATAAGTAATAAAAGCTTTGTGTACTTTATGCTTAAGTAATGCTTCGCAATGGAAAATTGTTTCCTATAAAAGAAAGAGAAATTTCCAGTGCCGCAGAGAATATGAAACAGTACGCCAGGGAAATGTATGGAAATCATCGTAAATTGGTCGACATTATATATTAATAGTTTTTATAGCTACATCGGTGAGGTTATGTGCTGGCTTGACTATCTGTATTTCTGCAAATCGATAGTCTTTCACATTGAAGTGAACAAAGTGAGTTTCTTTTACGGAACATTTATAAATTAGACATAGTATCCAGTATACTTATTCGAATGTCTAGACACTCTAGACTATCCAATTTACTTATACTATTTTTTAAATAAAAACGTTTGATTAACTTCAAATAATGTTAAATCTAAACAATAATAAAGAAATTATTTTACGATAACTGAATATTTACGATGTTTCTTTAAACATATCTAGAAATTCCATTTCCATTAAATTACATAATTTTTGAATATAGAAGGTGTGACAATTAAATAATTGGACTGGTACTACAAAACATTTTATTGATCACCCGTTACATTAGAAAGTTTATCCCTACAAAGTACTCTCCTTGTTGATCCCTACAACGGTCCATACGAATTTTCCATTGTTTAAAGCAGTGCTGGAAGTCTGCTTCTGTCAGATGGTTGAGAATTTCCGTCGCTTTTGCTTTCCCCTCTTCCACATCGTCAAATCTTGTCATCTTAAGCTTCGATTTGACCTTAGGAAATCAAAAAAAGTCAGAGGGTGTCAAGTCGTGGGTGATTCAACACGGTGATGCCTAAGTTCGCAAAGGACGCTTTCACAAGTAAGGCGGAATGGGCAGGTCGAATGTCTTGGTGAAAAATCCAGGATTAGCTCTGCCACAAATCGGGATCTCCGTCTCGTCACTCGCTCACGAAGAGCAGTCAGAACCACGACAGACACTCATACGATGATTAACAAATGAAGATAATCACCTAAGAAATGGAAAAACTCCACAAAGCACTCCAGCAGAATGTGTTCAGTGAATCCGCTTATCATAAAAGCATCCAAACAGAAAAGCACAACACCACAAGAGGAAAAAGAAAAACCAATTGCCAAAACCTACTTACCCCATGTTAAAGGCACAACCGACAGAATATCCAAAATCCTACGAAGACAAAACATTGAAACAACATTCAAAGCGGACAGAAAAATCAGCACAGTCCTTTGGAATCCTAAAACAGAAACACCTTCAGAAAACCAAGAAGTTTATGAAATTCCTTGCCGCAATTGTGAAAAAACATACATTGGACATACAAGTAGAAAAGTAAACGCATGAAGAGACGAACACAAAAATTCCGTAAAAAAATGAGGTGTGGCCACCACACGACTTTCTTATACGTATGAGCGTTTCAAATTATAGATTTTTTTTATACAAAAATTATTCAAAATCCTATTATAAATACTTCTATTCTCTTAATAAATTCTATAGAATGTAGGTATACTTTGCAAGATATTCGATAGGAGTAAAAGTGTTACCTCCGGTACGAATTTTGCAATTTAATGTATACAAAAGACATTGCTTATCCAGTTCTAAATACTTTTGTACTCTTGATAAATATATATAGAATACATAATTTACGATATATTTGCAAAAAATCGCTATTTGATGAAAGTAAAAGTGTTCTTCCGGTCCGAATTTTGAATTTTTTTTTATACAAAAGATATTGAAAATTATGTTTTAAATACTTTTATACTCGTGATGTACCTGCCTAGAAAGCGCGACTTGAGAGATATTCGCAAAAAACTGATTTTCAATAAGCGTAAAAGACCTACTTCCGATAGGAATTTCGGAAAACTATTTTAATACAATTTTTCTCATATTTCATTTTGAGTACATTTGAATTCTTTATAAACATGTTTAAACTTAGTAATAATTGATGAAATAGTGGCAAAATTCAATTTTTTCAATGAAGTAAACTACTATTTCCAGTCTACCGATTTTACTGAAAAACTAATCAGATCTCAAGAGGGAGATTATACACGTAAATACAAAGTTTGGAATTGATATCTACAGCGGTTTGACCGCTATCGTGGTCACACACACACGCGCGCAGAGAGGGGGAGGGGATAGAGAGAGGGGGGGGAGATATAAAGAGAGACATTTTTTTAGAAACCACTTATTTGGTACTAGGAGACTTCAAAACGTGGACATCTGCAAAAATCCTTAGGTCGAACATTTTCACAATACTTCCTTAAGTAAAAAGATGAGAAAACTTCATACTTGACCCAACATGTAAAAGAAATATCCCACACGATAGACTTCAATAATACGAAACTATTAGCGAACATTGAATATGAAAACCAGAATTATCAAGGACGCCATTGAAACTGAAAAACACCCGAGCAATCTGAATTCACGAGATGATACCCAGAGGTTACCAACAGCATGGAAACCAGCATTAATAAGAAAACACATAGACACACACGCACACACACACACTGGTTCCTAAAAAGAGAAACTAGTTTTTGTTGACGTGTAAACTTCTTTAGGCGCGTTGCGCTGATTATAGGCAGTGAACAAGACTGACTTGCAACGCTCGGATATGTAACGCTCTTCGGGTAAAGTCGGCTAAGGGAACAAGATAAATAAATATATCATATAGAGGAATTTAATTTCAATTAAATTGAAATTTAAATGAATAAATAAATTCATGTCCCAGAGCAGATGTGAACCGGGGCCGCCTGGGTGAGAGGCCAGCACTTAACCATTAGACTAAGGGCGGGAGTCGAAAGCTAGTATTTATATCGTCTATTTATATATATACGTGCGTCCGAAAATCTCCTTAATAATGCTTGCGGCTGAGGCAAGACAATCTCGAGTACGTTAAAGTTTTTGGCGGACAAGATATACACACAATTTTTTGAGCAACCGTTAAATTTTTCAATCGATTTAATTTAAATTGAGACACAATTTAATTTAATTTAGTTCTAAAGGTGCTAAATTAAAGTGGTTTACTTGCTTTACATGCGTTACCATGGAAATGAGACGAATATAATAAACTACAAATACTTGATAGTTGTCAAAATAAGTGGTAGAATGTGTGATTAAACATGTATCAAAATGTGTATTTACTTTAACGGCCGCTGCCATAGCAACGGCCGCGAAATTGTATTTCGCGAATTGTGTTGCGTTCGCGAATTGGTAACTTCGCGGACGATTATTTAAATGTAATATAGAACGAAAAAAAAGTTGTATTTCGTATTATTAACCTCGCCTTGATGAAGTTTACACTTCTGCTGTGTGGTTTTAAGTACACCCATTTTCTTGTTTAAGCTTCTTGACGTTCTGGACACCATCTATCAAAAATAAAATTGTAGTCCTTCTTCAAACCTTTTTAAATTATATCAGATACAAGAGACTTTTGTAGATAGAATATGTTAAATTGGCTATTGTTTCATTTAAAAATGTCGGTCATAATTCAGTAACAATGGCATTATTTTTAAATTTGAAATTTAAGGTATTCTATGTATTTGGATATCAAATTTCAAATTGTTTTCATAAAGTTGTCAAAATTAAAATATACCAAGTCAATGAAAAATACACACATTTCGAGGTCTCAAAGCCTACTAAAAATATAGAAGAAATAAGATATTTCTTGAAATAAAAGTGTTATATTATTTATTTTCAAAACAAACGAAAAAAGAGAGAGCAGATGAGTTTCCGCGTTTCATTATTATTAGTGACGAAAGAACAGTCCATTCGCATGCTTGGTGCTTCAGTTTTGCATCACTAATGCGTGTCTTTCTTTCTCTAATACGTTGCTTAGTCTGACCTACATACTATATACCAATGACTGTAATCATAGCATCGAATAAGGCAAGGAAGGTTACTATTATATCGGGTGTCTGTTTATGCTCGACCACCGACCATATCTCGGCAACCGTTTATCGCACAACCTGGCGGAAAAAATGTTGATAGTAAAATGGACTACAGGAATTTCAACAAAAATATTTTTAAGTTTCCAAAATGATCGCAAGGGGGCGCAATTCTCAAGATGAATTAAAAATTCGATAATTTTTCATTAAATTCTAGATTAAGATAGATTAAAATATTTACTAGCAACATTCTTAGTCGTTTTTACACAATTTTCATTAGAAAGTTTTTGAACGAAGGGGTGGGTAGAGGGGGGTATGTCTGCGTACAAAAGTAGGTATAATTTCGGTTTGTCCAAACGGATTTGAATGTTTCTGGGCTCATTAGATAGAGAATTTTACAAAGAATTGAAGAGTATGTAGTACGAAATTACGTGGTATATTACTTGTTTTTTCTTTAAAATTTTAAATGGAACGGTATATTTTTAATATCGTAATATTGAAGCACATAAAAAACTGAAGAGAGTGATAGAAGCCGGAAGTTACTACCTCTTTTCTTGACGAAGATATAGTCATACGAAGACAATCCAGAAAAATAAAAAAAATTAAATATAAATTTATTTATTTATTGGGAGCAATAATTTAATTTTAATTTTAGGAGAGTCTGTAGACAGTGTATAGTCAAACTCTTCAATAAATGTATTCATTTCAATCCTTGTATCGATTTTTTAATTCATTGCATATAATAGGTTAGATTCTCCTATTAAATGTTTTCAAATTCTCTACCTATTATTTTGTTAATATCGTTTCTTGTCCTTTCCAACATTGAAATAAAATAATAATAATACTGAACAGTGTAGTTTGCTTTTTTTTTAATTTTCAACATCGCGTGCACCGTGATACTGAATTGCATTATTATCAGATTTCCAATGAAAATTAAAATGTAAAATAATTAGTGTCACTTGTAGTTAAACTTTTTGTACGTATTTAGCAAATTTAGCCTTTTTGGACAGTTGCACATAATTATTAAGTTTGTAAAATGTCGTATTCTAACGTTGAAGCTTATGACATTATCAGAATGTATTTTCAATGCTTCGAAAATGCTTCCCGGCAATATTCCCTAAATTATCCGGAAAGAAGACATTATTGAGTTTTTATTCGCCTTGCGAGACAGTCTTGATTTTTATTTATGGGGCAGAATAAAAGACATATTTTATCACAAAAAGCCGATTAGAACAATTGCTGCGAAATTGAAGTAACTGTGCTCTCTACTAATAGACAAATACAGTACACAGACTGAGTCTTGGTCGATGGGAGGAGCCTCGACCTATAAGTCGCGCAGATTTATAGGTCAGTGCGTGACAGAGAAAGTATTCGGAAAAAAAAATGATAACATTTGTTCATCATCGCATATATTAGCCGGACGAACGAGTAAATGCAGATAAGAAATTGTACTATACTGAAACTTATATGTGTAGCGCACCTTGCACACCTTGTGGGAAGGGTATCTCATCGGCCAGGTCTCAGTCTGTAAGCTGTAAACATGTATATTAAAAATAATGGTAACACTTTAAACATTTGTTAAGTTGAAGTGTTTTTTGTTTTATTTTTTGTACTTTCTGATTTAAATATATTTTTTGTACTCGCTTATCAAAACCTGTCATTTCACAATTCGATTTGCGTGCGTAAAAAGTCACTTTAAACACGAGTGCGTAAAAGTAAAGTTGGTACTTCCTAGAACTTGATTAATTTAGTGACATTTTAAAATCATAAATTCCTAACCTTAATAATATGCTACCCAGTTCGTTGTTTTTCTATGAAAATAAAAGGAAATGAAATAGAATTTTTTGAATTTGATAATTTTAAATTAAATGTCACTTCAAATAATCAATACTGCCAATTCAATTTTTTTTAATTAATATCAAGAGATTAGTAGTGTGTCATAAACGATAACGTATTTAACAATATGTATTATTATTATAGTTCTCGTACAAAAAATATTGTACAAACTTCGTGCGTGAAACATTTTGCGAATTCGTGTCCATAAAGCGCTCGCCTTTCGGCTCGCGCTTTAAACTGGTCACTCATTCGCGAAATATGATTTCACGCACTTGGTTCGTAAATAACTATTTTTTCGTTTATATTACTTCAATATATTTTCTTATTTACGTTTAGGTAAAATAATAGAAGGTTCTTTTACTTACTTTCATGTTATAGGCGGGGATGAATAAGATATAAATTTTTGTACCCTTTCATTACTAATAAGTAAATGATTTGTTTATAACTAAGCATTATATTATATTGTTTTTTTTCTCTCGTTAGTGTCTATTTAGTTTATGAATTATAGAAATTATTTTTGCTGTTTACCTATAATTAGATGTATATCTTTTGGGTAATAAAGATATATTATTATTATTATTATTATTGTTATTATTTTATTTTTATGTCTAAAAAGACAACACATGAAATTTAAGAATCGGTGAGAAAATTAAAAAGAATACATTTGTGGAAGAGTATGATGAAAATTCAAGTGAAAACGAACTATACACTGTGTGGACACTCTCTTAAAATTAAATAAACTTATTACTCGCAATAAATAAATAAATTTAAATTTAATTTTTTTTATTTTTCTGGATTGTCTTCCTGTGACTATATCTTCGTCAAGAAAAGAGGTATCAACTTCCGATTTTCATCACTCTCTTCAGTTTTTTATGTACTTCAATATTACGATATTATAAATATACCGTTCCATTTAAAATGTTAAAGAGAAAACAAGTAATATACATACATTGAAAACAGCGCCCCCTGTTACTTTTTTGACAGCCACGTAATTTCGTACTAGATATTCTTCAATTCCTTGTAAAATTCTCTATCTAATGGGTCCAGAAACATTCAAATCCGTTGAGGCAAACCAAAATTATACTTACTTTTGAATGCAGACATATCCCCCTCCACCCTCCCTTTGGTATGGGACTTAGATCAAAAAGCTTCAAATAAAAATTGTATAAAAAGTCAAGAATTTAATGAAAAATTATCGAATTTTTAATTCGTCTTGAAAATTACGCCCTCTTGCTATAATTTTGAAAACTTAAAAATATTTTGGTTAAAATTCCTATGGTCCATTTTACTATCAAGATTTTTTCCGACAGGTTGTACAATAAACGGTTGCCGAGATATTGCCAGTGGCCGAGCTTAAACAGATCCCCGGTATATATTTAATAAGGAAAACTTATATTTTAGTGGTGTAATTTTTTTTAACAGGACACATTGCAGTGAATGCTGTCGAAATTAATCCCTTCAAGAGCAATTTTATTCTCTATTCAGTTAAGCCTGGAATGTAAGGAGTCTTCTTGTATGTACCTTAAAATATTTCCATTGGGTCTATTATTTGTTATAGTTGTCATTGCAGAAAATAAAATATTATTAACCAACACTGATGGATATTGATTTTTAATAAAGACTTAATAAAGATAACAGAATCATCTGAACGCGGCGAAATACCCCGCAGAACAACGCTTCATATATATATATATATATATATATACATGTTATGAAGTCACTGTGCTGGCGAATTAATTGTTTTAATATATTGTATTATATAGCAATAAATAGTGACATCTCTATATCAGTTATGGATTATTAATTGCAAAAATGTGTTTCAGTAAGTAAAGGCTGATTCCTTTTAACCTGTCTGTACCAATTTCTAAACTTTTTATTTTTAAAACTTCATTTAAATCTACTTTATATGGAAAATACAGGTCACTACCTTCTTAAATAAGAAATATTTATCAAAGTAAAAAAAATAACTGACAACACTTTTAATTTCGACGTCCTATTAACCCACAATAATATGAAATAATACTGATGATGCACAACAGAAATATATTAGAAGTGTCTCATAAAGTATGCTTGCAAATACGAATGATTCAAAGAAGGCTACAGGCGACCATATTCATGTCGATCTGATAGCATCTTCGTCAAATCTAGAAGCTATATTTATTACCTAACAGTTAACAATGACTTAAGTTTAATTGTCAGTTGAACTGTCTTTTGCTTTTCATTCAGCATGGCAAACTGATATTTTTAGTGACATGTAAAGTGTGTTCGTTTATTTTTTCTTTTTTGGATAGCATGTCTCGATTGAAAACTGCCAACAACGTAAGCAACCTAATTTCTAACAATATTCATTTCAAATTGCAAGTTCATGGTTATGTATTGAAATATTTTGTGCATGGCTTGTAGTGTAATCGTGAAGTAAATTACTTTTACTTAACCTTTCCTCATGTTAATATACATATATTTAGGTTATTGTAGATTTCCACATTCAGTCAATATTTTATGAAGTATGTGTAATCTATAGTTGCTAGGATCAGTTTTATTTTCCTGCTCTGTTTTGACATATAAATACCTCATGTACTGTATAAATAATTTGTTGGATATGTTAACCGCTATATAGATTATATCATCAAAAATACATCAAGATTTTATGTTATGTTGGTAAAGTTTTATTGGTTTTAACATATTTAATGCTCTGAGTGTACATTTAACAACAAGATATTTAAGTATTTTTGCAATTTGTGTTCATTCTTAAAAAACTATCTAATATTCTCTAACGATAAGTTAACTAAGCCTCTTGTCTGTTATAATGCCCTGGTGTAGTTTTTCCTGAAGTCTATGGTCATTAATCATTTCTTGGCGAGATTGTGCTGGTAAGTGCATAAAGCATTTATACATTTCCCGAAGCGAAACTCCTTAATTCGAAATTGCTTTTTCAGTCAGAATCATCAATCACATAAAATGATTATTTCTGTGATTATAAAGTGGGAACCATACTCTTTTAATTACCAGAAGATCATTTGTTTTGTTATTTAATATTTTTTGTGAGATTATACGTACTCTAATTTTTGTAATAATGAGAACAAATATCTTTGCTGTTTTTCCTAGCTACGTTAAATTGTATTAATGTATTTTTTCAAAATTTCTTTGCTTAGAATGCGGATCGGTTAATATTATTTTATAGATTGTGAATAATCATTACTTAATTAACGTTTAAATAAATCTATTTTATATCACAAAATGTTAATAATTACGAAATTGAAATACTGTTGGAAGATTATGATGAAGTGCAAGCATACCAAAATAAACAGGAACGAAATTTTAGTTGGCTATGGAATGTTCGCACCATATATGTATTTATTAAATATCTTTCGTTTACCATTAGCTGTCGTCTGACAATATACTGGGGACTAACCGTCTTGAAAATGGTTTTTACAATTGATGAAAACATGTTTATTGTAGAGCATTATTTTCGTTCATACGAAATGGGCGAAATAGTGGTCCAAGTTTAAAACAAGTGAAGTTTAACATATTGCTATGATAGCATATATAATTATATGCAGTGCCCTCTTATAAAAATCTGAGAACGTGCTGCACTATATGTTGTGGGTATAGTCATCTGTATATGCTGTGCTCTAAAATGTATTCTTTTTACACCAAAAGCTTATAATTGGTTTTGTATTTAATTTATATTGTGATAGCATGTACCTAATAACTATTGTGGGTTCTGGCAATGTATGTGGTTCCTTCTCCTTCACTGGTAACCTTTCTCTTACTTATAATAGGGACGAGGTAATAGTTTTGTTTAAAGAAGAAAACGGAATGTTTATATAACATGATCATATACTTTTTATTTAATCATTTGTAAATTCAAATACCTTTATACACCTTAATGCTCTATACAAATACATAATTCAAAATATACATATCATTTATACCAGATGCCGGTTATAATGTATGTAAATCTTTTTATTATGCATTCATGATGCTAAACAAAAAATAAATATTTATCCTGTATTTAAATAAATGTAAACTTTTATTGTTCATTGATAATTTTATTTATCAACATAATTGTTTTGATATTGGCTTCAATTAATTGCTTTAGACAACCATTTGCACGCGTTGTTTCTAGCTTTTAATCTTTGCCGTGTAAAACGTTTAATTGTGTATTAATATGACTTGAAAAAGATTAATAATGCCTGGATAAATTATTGAAGAAAGTACTCATTCGCACGCAGCATTTCTCCAACTACCCAACACCATTCGTCCTATATCTTTTTGTAATTACTTAATGAATTAAAAACCTTACAGGATAATATTTGCGTATATATACTGTTCAACGTTATATTGAGTAATCATTTGCACGCAAAACCAATATTTGTTTAACAGTTTAGATAACTCTTTTCAAAAAAAACTTACTTGCTATTTACAAACATTTCATCAAATTGTTTATTTTGAATGTCCATCTTGAACTCTTCAAAATGAATTTAAATGTATTAATAAAATAAAACTATTATGAATGAACGTGATAAAAAAATAAAGAAATTACTATTATACTATATAACAATTAACAAAATCTCAATTGCAATTATTTTGAAAGCGTCTTATTCTCCCGAAGTCGTAATAAGAAGTTCTTCTTGTCGGATCTTGTTTCGAATTTTTATACCGACAAAAAAAATGTAACGTTGACTAGTGCGCCCTCTAGTCCATCTTTTAGGTTGGCATTGGAGTATACGTTTCAGTGAAATCGCTGCCCACATGTTGCCGCCGTGATACACACACGCACACACGCACACACGCACATATTGTTCTGACAGTTCTTATTCACCAAACGTCAAAACATCGAAAATTGTTTTCCCATCTTAGAATCTTTTTCACTGCCTCGTACTGCCTTTCCGACGGTAGGTTTATTCTTGTTGTTAATACCATCCTTCTTTGTATTTATTAATGAACCCATTGCCTTGTTCATTGTTCAATACATATTTTCTTTTCCATTTATTAATGTTCTTTACTTTTCTTGTAGCTGGATTGTGACTCGGTAGGTTTGGAAACACGTTGAAAAGAACGCATATTTTTCTTCCAACACTGCCTGCACCTGGAAGATACGTTTGTTTCTCCATTGCATCTGTCCATCGGTAATATGTTTATCTGCAATAAACTTTACACAAGCTTTATATTTTGTTATCTTTTGTAGGTCATGAAACTGTACACGTCTGTTTCCAGTCTCTGAAGCATTGTGTTACAAACAAATCATAAACACATACACTTTTTATTTATGCTATCAGCTACCTTTTTATACAAAATGTTATTGCTGATCGGGTTTACGTTTTATATATTTTTATATCCTTTTCTAGTCTCTAGTTATAAGCTAAGGTAATTTTTATCTTTTAATATAATTTAGTTTTTAAACTCTTTCATAAAGTTTTATTACTTTATGCATGTAAATCATAATAATTTATTCAGCCATATTTATCTTTTTTGCATATCTTATTTGATCTTTTTCATGATATGTAAACCATACATCTTGTGTACCTTTTTACAAAAGAAATATATTGCTTATATTTATTTTGTCTTTTATTTCATATTTATTTAATATTTTTATTTTACATTTACTCACTATTCAATTGAATAATAATGACTTTTAAATTATTTGCTTGTATTTGAGCATGTGTATGCAACTTTATATACATTCATGTAATTTGTTGCAAATATTGTTCTTCACATCCAAATACGATTTTTGTCATTTTTATTTCATTTCAAAACTTAAACTAATTCTTAAAACTATTCCTATTTTATAAACTTGCGAGATACCACGGCATATGTCTTAATTTTGTCTCACTGGCAATGTACTATATCAGCGAAAGAGTTCTTAAAGTCGTCGAAGAATAGCAGCTTTTCTAACAAAAATCAAAGATACGTTTATAGCTAAGTTATATAGCCTCAAAAGAGAAGCCTTAGACGAACTGCATATAAACTGAATATCAATCAAATATCCATAGGTCTGTTCGTGGTAAAAATATAGAATGTATGTTTTGAGGCAGCTTTTGAAAACATGGTTTGTGACATAAAAATAAAACCACACTCTTATATATTTATAGTGTATATACTGGCATCTGAAGAATAACAATATTAAATATAATACGTAATACAACCACTTGTTAGGGAATGTGCAACGTATATAAAGGTTCTTTACAAATTATCTGTTTAAAACGCATAATGTAAAATAAAAAAAAACAAGAAGAATGAGTGTGCTTAAAACCACACGACAGAAGTGTAAACTTCATCAAGGCCAGGTTAATAATATCGTAGATAATACGAAATACGCGCATATAATATTCTGTAACGTATTAAATAAAACATATTCGCACATTTATTACATTTACGCGAGCGTCCGTTTTGTTTGGTCGGTTCTGACGTATGTGTATGTATAAATAGACGATATAAATACTTGCTTACTGTCCCGCTCTTGGTCTAATGGTAACGTATCGGCTTCATAACCGTGCGGTCTCGGTATCGAATCTGTTCTGGGACATGAATTTATTTATTCATTTAAATTTCAATTCAATTGAAATTAAATACCTCTATAAGTTATATTTATTTATCTTGTTCCCTTAGCCGACTTTACCCGAAGAGCGTTACATATCCGAGCGTTGCAGGTCAGTCTTGTTCACTGCCTACAATCAGCGCAACGCGCCTAAAGAAGTTTACACTTCAAAAACTGTGTACCTAAGTGCCACTTTGGCTTAAAAACTTCGTTTTATGTTTTTTTGATAATACGTTACGTAATAAAAAATACTAAAACGTTGTGCACCTGAATTATCCGTACTTCTGTAGCCGATAGTGAACAAATGCATAAAGAATAGACTATTTCCTAATAAATTAGAAAAATCTAATATAATTCCAATTCGCAATTTTGGCCACACTTTCCCAAATTGTGAAGAGAATTATCTTCAAACTCGTTACAGTTTTCTTTAGACAAATATAATGTCTTATCACTAAAGACTGGATTTTATGCAAAATGCATATTTGGACACTTTACCATAACTGCATATGCACGTACATATTTCATAATTATTTTGCATATTTATGCATATATTCACCATTTTCATAAGAACCATAATAAAATCTGATATTTAAAGATATTTAATTTGTTTGTGTAAACGTGTAGGGATTGCATTCCTTCAACTTTGCATTAATGACTCATTAAAAGTCCATCTCATTAATAATGAGATGGACTTTCCCAAAAATAGGATTTAACTGTACTGATAATCGATTTACAGGGCAATTAGAACTTACGTAAGAAATCCTTTTCAGAAATGTAGGTATTAATGCAGGTATATTATACCGTACGACTAATATCAATATAAGAAAAAGAAATTATTTCCTTCATAGTTTGTTCATTCGTAAACGTGTTACGGTTTGTGCTATTTGGTGAAATAAAAGTGAATTAAAAAGTTTTGAAAATGCCGAAGATAGCTAAAGCGAAGCCATCTCTAATAAAAAATTGGATAAGTGATTGCAGTGCACTAAAAATTATTGACGAAGAAAGTGTTTTGTGCACACTCTGCGACAAAAGGGTAAGTTGAATTTTGAAATATTTTGTCAATAACAAGTTCTACAATTATGAGAATTTTTTTTTTGTGTTCACAAATATAATGAAACAATTTTATAATAAATTATTATTAGATATGTTTAATTTTATGTTCTTTAAAGCTAATATATATTTGTAATATTTATTTGTCATAAACACCAAAATAACCAAATCAATCAAATTTAAACAACTGGAGAACTTTACAAAACCAGACAATTTATTTTTGTAGTTTTTGTAATAATATAATAATTAATAATAATTATTATAACTGAATGTTAAAAATATATATTTGTTACACAGATTACCTGCCAGAAGAAATTTCAAGTAGTGCAACATTTGAACACAACATTTCATTAGAACAAGGTGTCTGAAAATTTGAATAAACCGCGGCAGCAACTTTTGGAGGAAAGTTTTCGCAATAATTCGAAGAATCCACAAGAAGCATTTTCCAAAGATTTGTGTAATCTTTTTGTGGGTTGTAATATTCCTTTACATAAATTGGACAATCCGATATTTCAAGAATTCCTGAAAACTAATTGCAAAGTCGATGATAAACCCATTTATGTACCCAGTTCCTCAGCTCTACGCAAGAAATACATCAACGAAATTTATGAAGATGTTACCGATGGTATTAGAAAGGAGTTGAAAAACCAAAATCTTTGGCTCTCTGTTGATGAAACTACCGTCACGAAGGGCCGTCAGGGTGCTAATTTGATTATTGGAACCTTAAATGGTTCAACTCAATCTAAAAGACATTTAGTTAATGTAGGTAATTTAGACAAAACAAATCATGTTACCATAGCCAGGTTTATTAATGAGTCCTTAGCGAATTTCTTTTTACCCGACAAAGTACCTTTTGAAAAATTTCTGTTAATAATAACTGACGCCGCTTCGTATATGTTAAAATCAGCTCAAAGTCTGAAATTTTTTTTTCCCAATTTAATCCGTTGTACTTGTTTGGCTCATGGTTTAAATAGGGTTGCTGAAAAGGTTAGATTAGAGTTTCCAGATGTAAATAATTTAATTAGTAATATCAAAAAAGTATTTTTAAAAGCGCCCTTACGAGTGCAATTATATAACGAAATGCTTCCCGGCATTCCATTGCCACCAGAACCTATCTTAACAAGATGGGGAACATGGCTTATATGTGCTGTGTTTCTTGCCGATAATTACGAAGGCATAAAAAATGTAACTCAATTTGATTCAGCAACCAGTCTTGCCATAGAAAAGTGTAACGTAATTTTCAATTATACGACAATACAAAATCAGCTATCATATATTAAATCTAATTTTGCGATAATTGAGCAGGCAATTACTAGATTAGAAGATAGAAATTTATCGTTAAATGATGGTGTTGGCATTGTAAATGATATTGAAGAGAAAATTGGAAAAGTCAACGGATTGACTGGAAAAAGAATTAAAGAACAATTAGCCGCAATTCTAAGCAAAAATGGAGGTTTTGTTAAAATCTATAAATAATGTAATTAATGGCAATTTTAATGAAGACATTAATATAAGCCCCTCATTAATACCTAGTTTTAAGAATGCACCCATCACATCTTGCGATGTTGAAAAAACATTTTCCCAATATAAACGTATACTTACAGATCGTAGACATCATTTAACTATGGAAGATTTAAAGAAATATGTATATGGTTATTTATTGTAATAAATAAATATATAATTTGTAAATATGACAATTTATTGTAATAAATAAATATACAATTTGTAAATACGACAAATGAATTTTAATTTCCTAAAACATAATAAATCAATGCACATCATAAGTGCATATTGCATATTGTAAGTGCATAATTAGGGATTTTTATTGCATGCATATTTGGCAAACTTTTTAGTGCATATTTTCCAGTCTCTACTTATCACCACAGTAAAATGGATATATTCTGGTAGATTGGTAGATCTACATCAAGAGCAATTTATCACGGAATTAACAATAACCAATGCACGGTTAGAATTACCACATTATACAACAAAAATTAATACTAATAGGTATTAGAGGAAAGGCTCTGGAATTAATTTAATCTTCTGCGGCAAACAGCACTGTGTGATTGATCGTGGCAGTGATAGTCTTCATTTTCGTTACTGTTTATTTTGGCGGATACTGTATTTACACAATTAATCCAATAGAGTTATAATAATTTTTTATTCAACGTGCTACATGTTACATCAAATGCTGTAATACAATTTTGGAATAAAACGAGATATATCATTTCTTGTAAAACCATGTAATATTTATATTATAATGATGACTTTTGACAATAGTAAATATCATAACAATAACTGTTAAATGGCTATATATGTAATTATATTTTTGTAGAAAACTTATAGACCTACCTATATACGTATAAAGACTAAGTTTGAATGAAAAATGACGAGTTCTTAAGAAATATTGATGGATATCTGTCGAAAAATTGAAATGTACCTCCTTTTCATTTACTTAAACGCTTACGTATATTATTCTGCAGTATACCAGGACGTGCGTTACATGGCATTTTATGTGGATAGTAAAGAATGAACACCGCAATTTAGGTGTAGCAATCATCCATCAAGTAAATGAAGTAGAAAAATTTTGATGGATAGACATTCGTTTATATTGTTGTCGTAAAAAATTCTTCAGATTATATTGAAGACAATAAAATGGAAGAGTGTTTTAGATCATAACAAGCACAAAATCTAACTTTTAACACATACACGAATTAACTTACTCATTTTCTTATACCTACTTGTGTACATAACACGTGGCAATTTAAACATGGATATATAAGAAATGAATAATATATGTTATAGTGTGTATATTATTACTAAATCTTTATTCTTACATGTGACATTTTGAAGTACAAAACCTCAAGGTCGTTTTTTATGACCTAAAACAAAATTATCGCCAATTCTAATAAATGCAACTACCTACTTAAAACTACGAGGTTTGGTCAAAAATTAAAGAGAATTTTTAAATATCACTGTATGTCAGCTTGGTACAATATTGTTTTCGTTGTTTTGGTGCGTTTGTTACTGACGTATATTGACATTTGTAACCATACCGGATGTTAGTGCACTGTTAGCTGGCAAGGAGATTAAAGGGGTTTTGGTGCGGTCCGCGACTTTTTACTTGCGGAAAAATGGATTAAAGATTTTGCGTAAAACTTTTATTGTTAATAAATCTACTCAGAATGCCATATATTTTGCAGAAGACTGCTTTTCGATAAGAATAGATAAAGTGTTACTTCCGAAACAAGTGTTGAATTTTTTTAAATAAAAATTATTTCAAATCGAGCCCTCAATACTTATGTTGATAAATCTGTAGAGAATGAATATAGTTTGCAGGAGATTTGTAAAAAACGACTACTAGATAAGAGTAAAACTATTACTTTTAGGTCCGAATTTTATTTTTATTTTAAACAAAAATTGCTCAAAATCAAGCTTTAAATACTTTTATACTAGTATATCTGTGTAGAAAGCATGACTTGCGAGTTATTACTAAAAAACTATTTTTCCATAAGTGTGGAGAATAAGAATTTCGAACAACTTTTTTATATTTTATAATATTTTTCTCAATTTTCTTTTAAATACCTACATTTAAGTATTCCATAGAAATCGATTTAAATTTGGAAATTGTTTCTTTAGAAATTGGTTTAGATGCTGACGAAATATTGGTGAAACTTTTCTCACTCAAGTAAACAACTACCGATATCACTGAAAAAACATAAAGTTTAGTATTGATAGATTTTACCGTTTGAGTGTGACATACACATATACAGAGAGAGAGAGGAGAGGGAAGAGGGAAAGATAGACAGACACTTTTTTCAAAAACCTCTTCAAAATGTGAATATTCTTATACTGACTAATATGAATAAAATAATAGCGTTGTGTTTAATCATAAGATAGACAACAGTAGACCTAAAAATAAAACATTGAACATTTCTAATTATTATCTCGTAGTATATCAAATAGATTTTTGAAAATTATTTTTGACTGTCAATAAATTCACTATAGTTGTTTGCATATTTCGTTTTATATAGTAAGAAACATGAAATTTAAGTAACTACATATTTATCAAGCGCTTATCAATTTATTTAATAGATTTTTCGATATTTTACACGTTCTGGCTGGTAAAAATTTACAGGTATACAATTCTATCTACATATATTACAGGCAACTTCAAAATTTATTTTACTTTTCGGGGTACAATCTCTAATGAAAATCTAAAGTGAAATCGATATTGATATATTGCTTTGTGTGTGGCAAAATTGAACGCAGTTTCACAGGAATAGATACCAGTTCGTCGATATTTCAATTTTTAGAGAACCCGAAGCCTTTCAATTATTAATCATTTAAAGTACGTTTTGGAATATTCACGGCACAATGGAATATGTACAGTAAATGTATTTAATGAAAAAACCTCATTAAATACAATTTATGTTTGTTAATTACATCTTATTACTACATGTATTTGACATACGTATAAATAGAAATGAATATTTTCTTTTACAATTACATCGATTTAATTAAAACAGTACTTCAACAATTTTGTAGTTTCAAAGTGAAAATTACTAAGTGTGAGTAATTTTCACATTCATTTTTACTTTACACATTTTCACATTAATAATTTCTATATCTGTCACTTTTGTGTAATTTTCACATAGACTAGCATTGTCTGCCATGTAGTGAAGTTGATTGCTATCTGCAATAAATTGTGGAACTGTCGACAAAAGCTACAAATTGGCTTGGTTTTGCTTTTCCTATTTTCTCATTTTGTAATTAGTTTACTATGTCTTGTCAATCAACGTCACTACGTCAAGATGATTTTCATTTTATACTTATATAAATATATATCAGATATATATATATATGTATAATATACAGGGTTTTTCACCTAACCCGTTCGTTAGAACTTTTCTATGTTAACGCCTTAGGGCAGTTTCGAAAATTTGTAGCACGTAATGTTGATACTTGGTCTGTTAATATAAAATATTTACACTCATTAACCACTTTTGGTTATACAGGAAGTCATAGTCAACTTTGATTTTTTAAATGGAATGTTTTATTTTTTATTGCTTTTTTTACACACATTTAATTAGGTTTTTATTTGTGAATAATTAACCGTTTTTGAATTATTTTGATTTTTGTCAAATTTTTTGTTTTTTCAATACACTTTTTAAAACCACATATCTAAGGCGTATTTGAATAGAATTACGTCATATTTCTACTGCAAACAAGGAAAGGTATAAGATTATGAGTAATGTCTAAATATTTAATAAATCTCATACAGAGTGTTCGAAATTTATCGATTATTTATGTAATCTTAAATTTAAGAAAAATCGGTTTTTTTTTTAATGGAATAGCCTGTAGATGAGCACTCCCTAGTAAGTAGATCAATATCTTGCATCATACAGATATAGGTTTCCCTATGCCTATCCCTCACAGTTTTAGAGATATAAATGATTATTTTCTAAATTGAGCATTATTAGCAGTAAACTGTGAAAAAAAATCTAAATAGTTTTGGAATTACGCCAATTGTTTTTGATCCATCAAACTTTGTGTGAGAAGGTTAAAAAAGAAAATAAATAGCAAAACTTAGAATGGCTTTAATATCATATGAGATAGCAAAAATAACCATAACAATCTAAAATATGAATAAAACCAACTTATTAAAGACAAATAATGCGTTCAGAATGATATTCACAAATGTTCAAAATGATCTCCGTTCCGTTCTAAACAAATCATAATTCTTCTTCTTAACTCTGTTGTAGTTGCTTTTCTTACTTGCTCAGCGTTCAAGTTTCGAAAACCGTCTCTTACTCTAGCTATAAGCTATTCTTTTTTTTGCACGGGAGACGCACTAACCTCATTTTTTATTTGACCCCATAAATAAAAATCAAGGGGAGTCAGATCGGGCGATCTAGGTGGTCATAACGAGGGTCCATTGCGGCCAATCCACCTATCCTCAAAGATATTTGTTAATTCCCGATATACCTCATGTGAAGAGTGAGCGGGTACTCCATCCATTTGAAACCAACATTGCCGTATGAGATTGTGTGGTAGGTTATTCAACAATTGCAGTACTACTTCTCTTAACAACAGTAGATACCGGACGCTCGTTAAATTCTCATTATAATTTTCGTATTCAACGTGGTTATTTACAATCATTACAAAAACGTTGAAGCTTAAAGTGTCTTGAAAATTTGCTTCTCTAATGGCATGTGGATTTTGTTGTGCCCAATGATGACAATTTCTTTTATTAACTATTCCTTCACGATTAAATTTCGATTCATCTGTCCAGATAATTTTTGATAAAAAATCAGGATCTTCTTGTGTTTTAGTTATAATAAACTCGCAAAACTGAATTCTTCTATCTTGGTCTCCCGGGCGAAAAGCCTGAACAGATTGAAATGAATAAGGGTGCATCTTATTTTTCTTTAAAATCCTATGTATAGATGTACATGAAATTCCTACATCATGCCGCCGGTATAGAACTGGTTGGATGTGCATGAAAATATCCCAAAACAACGATATCATTACCATCGTCGCCCGTAATCGGTTTTGGAACTGTCTTCTTGACTTGAATATCAAAACGAATGAAACTTGACTCTATTCATTTAAATTTAGTTTTATTCATTGCTGGTAAATGTGGGTATCTTTCATTAAAAAGTCGACATGTTATCTCAATTATTTGAAGAGATTCACCATGAATATAGAATAAATTTAAAATATCTCTATTAGAATAATTATTGAATTCGTCTTGCATATTTGTGAACAACTTAAAACCAGTTAGAAACGAAATGAACTACCTTTCAATTTTGACAGATCAAATTTACTTTTCAAGGCTTACTACTACGATTTTTCTTGAAAATGCTCAATTTAGAAAATAATCATTAATATTTCTAAAACTGTGAGAGATAGGCATAAGGAAACCTATATCTGTATGATGCAAGATATTCATCTACTTACAAGGGCGTGCTCATTTACAGGCTATTCCATTAAAAAAAAACGATTTTTCTTAAATTTAAGATTACATAAATAATCGATAAATTTCGAACAGCCTGTATGAGATTTATTAAATATTTAGACATTATTCATAATCTTATATCTTTCCCTGTTTGCAGTAGAAATATGACGTAATTCTATTCAAATACGCCTTAGATATGTGGTTTTAAAAAGTGCATCGAAAAAACAAAAAATTTGGCAAAAATCTAAATAATTCAAAAACGGTTAATTATTCACAAAATAAAACCTAATTAAATGTGTTACAGCACTATACAAGGAATCTAAAAAAGCAATAAAAAACATAACATTCTATTTAAAAAATCAAACTTGGCTATAACTTCCTGTATAACCAAAAGTGGTTAATGAGTGTAAATATTTTATATTAACAGACCAAGTATCAACATTACGTGCTACAAATTTTCAAACCTGTCCTAAGGCGTTAACATAGAAAAGTTCTAACGAACGTGTTAGGTGAAAATCCCTGTATATTATATATATATATATATATCTATGTAAAATATATTACAATTCTTTGCCAGTTATACAAATGTATTGAAAAATTCAAAATATTCTTGGTAGTAGTGGCATACAATGAAATAAAAGTAATAACAATATGACAACTGGTTGTCAATTAGAAAACAATGACAAATATAAAATGCAAATCACAATGTATAAATGAAAATGTAATCAAATAAGCAATAGGACAGTCAGGATTACTTATATAGTCACATCAAAAGGCTTGGGATTTACCACAAACTGTTCAGTCAATGCAATTATACAAATAACACGACGCAACTATGTAATGAAAATTAAGAGTAGAACTGTTGAAATTATAACAATATAGAATGTAAAATCAGTCATGTATAAATGTAAATGAAAGCAAATAAGCATAGGACAATCGGCATTACCTATGTAATCCTATCAAAATGGATTAGGTTCACCTAAACATGTACAATTTTGATTGAAATACATAAACAATTAACGATGCAACTATGTATGTGTTAAGATGTAATTTGTAGCTACAGACATATATGTTTCTACCTAGTTTGGTTTCGTCAGTGCAGCATAACAAAGAAGGTGTATGTTAAAGCAAATATGTGTTGAATAAAAATTATATAGTATTACCTTAAAATGTCAATCCAAAATGTCCAAGTGTAAAACAACTGTGCACTTACTCAATACTGTGTAATGCCTTATTTCAACCAGGCAGTTAATAAAATATATTACAATTCTTTGCCAGTTATACAAATGTATTGAAAAATTCAAAATATTCTTGGTAGTAGTGGCATACAATGAAATAAAAGTAATAACAATATGACAACTGGTTGTCAATTAGAAAACAATGACAAATATAAAATGCAAATCACAATGTATAAATGAAAATGTAATCAAATAAGCAATAGGACAGTCAGGATTACTTATATAGTCACATCAAAAGGCTTGGGATTTACCACAAACTGTTCAGTCAATGCAATTATACAAATAACACGACGCAACTATGTAATGAAAATTAAGAGTAGAACTGTTGAAATTATAACAATATAGAATGTAAAATCAGTCATGTATAAATCTAAATGAAAGCAAATAAGCATAGGACAATCGGCATTACCTATGTAATCCTATCAAAATGGATTAGGTTCACCTAAACATGTACAATTTTGATTGAAATACATAAACAATTAACGATGCAACTATGTATGTGTTAAGATGTAATTTGTAGCTACAGACATATATGTTTCTACCTAGTTTGGTTTCGTCAGTGCAGCATAACAAAGAAGGTGTATGTTAAAGCAAATATGTGTTGAATAAAAATTATATAGTATTACCTTAAAATGTCAATCCAAAATGTCCAAGTGTAAAACAACTGTGCACTTACTTAATACTGTGTAATGCATTATTTCAACCAGGCAGTTAATAAAATATATTACAATTCTTTGCCAGTTATACAAATGTATTGAAAAATTCAAAATATTCTTGGTAGTAGTGGCATACAATGAAATAAAAGTAATAACAATATGACAACTGGTTGTCAATTAGAAAACAATGACAAATATAAAATGCAAATCACAATGTATAAATGAAAATGTAATCAAATAAGCAATAGGACAGTCAGGATTACTTATATAGTCACATCAAAAGGCTTGGGATTTACCACAAACTGTTCAGTCAATGCAATTATACAAATAACACGACGCAACTATGTAATGAAAATTAAGAGTAGAACTGTTGAAATTATAACAATATAGAATGTAAAATCAGTCATGTATAAATGTAAATGAAAGCAAATAAGCATAGGACAATCGGCATTACCTATGTAATCCTATCAAAATGGATTAGGTTCACCTAAACATGTACAATTTTGATTGAAATACATAACAATTAACGATGCAACTATGTATGTGTTAAGATGTAATTTGTAGGTAATGCCACCAACATGAGTTCTCTATGTTTATGATTGGATCTGTTAAGATAATTTTCGGTGTCCATAGTGGCAAAGTCTGATGATGGAATAAATTATTCCGAAACGTTACCAGCCACAAATAGAATGTTTTAATTAACCCAGCCCACACATTCTGACCTTCCTGGATCAGTAAATTTACATACCTATATATATATATATATATATATATATACATATTAATTGTATACTATCTTTGTAATAGGATAAAGTTATCAATTAACACATAACTTTAAAGATACGACATTTGTTTATATATATATATACATAAAGATAAGAAGTTAGTTTGAGATATAATTAATAGAACTAACTAAAATAAGTAACATAATCATGATTATTAAATTTTATTTGAATTGTATATTTTACAAATGCATATTATACAAGTGCGGAAATCTGATTTATTATAAAGGAAAAGCGAAAATTTGCATTATACTTTGTACAGTGAAATTGTGACAATAAGGGAACTTTGAAATATCGTCCATGGTGATCGTATCATAGATATTTGTTATTTTGGATATTCTATATGCCGAAGTTGGAAAATTTGTAATTTTTTCTACAAATTCAAATACTAAATTTATATCGAATATGCAATCAAAAATATTGTTCGTGGTAATAAAAGAAAGGAATCAAGATAATGCTTTATGAAAATATTGAATAAAATTAGAAGAAGACGAATATATCTGGACGATAATAATTATAGAAGTAGTACTTACAGAATTAGGAATTCACTTCCGACGTATTGTAGCATACTATTTACACATACCATCACACATTAAGGTAGTTATTTCTAATATTATATAAGACGGAAGACTAAATATTTTTATTATCATTGTAAAATAATTATGAATATGATATACATGATTCATACAATGTTTATTTGAATTTTATTTTTATATGTATATTGTCTGCTTACTGTCATTTAAACATAAGAAGTGTTCAAGATATCGTGGTGCACTTAACAGCATGCTCTCGAAATCTTAGTCCTAAATCGTGCCAATTTAAAGAAATGTATAGTTTTTTTTAAAACCAAATAGTTTTAATAATTTTATTATCTATATATAATTTTTAGGAACTTTGCATAATATATATAATCATAGAGGCAATAATACGCGAAGAAACAATTCCATTTCAATCAATTTATTATTTATTTTCCTGCTGTCATATTTGTGGAGATGTGTACGTTATAATATATCTTGGATTAAAGCAAACGATATCATTTCGTAAATGAAAATGTAATTACGTTCTGCATTGGAGCTGGAAATATTCTGCGCAAATATTAAAAATTTATTTATGTGTCAGTATCTTCACATAATTGTGAAGCCGTATTACAGTACGTCATATTAAATTGAATTTATTATATTTACCTCGAGATCCCAGAATTTTATATCTCCTAGCTTAAAAATACATTGTTCGCTATTTGTGTGCACTTTATGTGAATTCATACGGGAAATTGCAAGTAACATAAGAGGCAATATATCTCTTCCTTTCATCTAAAACTTGATTCGAGTAAATGCTTTACGCTTATGTTCATTTTGCCACGCTTTTATCCGATCTACCTAAGTATGTGTCTTTGTAATTGAGAGTTTTATATATAGAAATAACAGTGTTAAATTTTGAGCTTAACTAATAAACACAAAGAATTCACGACTAAATCAATTTTACTTTTTTATTCCTATAGATTGTAGTATTGTGATCAAAAAAATTTTCAAAGTCGAGTTTTTTGCAGATCTTCACCTTTCGAGGTTTACTGATTACGAATAAGATGTTTCGATGTCTTTCTATAGGAGCATCTGCCGGTGTCTCTGCACATCTGTTCAACGACACGATTGCACTTAAACAGAGAAAGCTTTCAACATCATATTCTAAGTTCTAAGTTTGTAATTTTAGCCGGATGAGCTGATTAATGTGTGAGCTGAACCGGACGTTGCACATTACTTCAATGCAGAGGTGACAAAGAGATGGTTTAGTTATATGGGCGGTTTTTTCTGACAGGAAAAAGTCATTCATAGATGGCGCCACGGTCTCACACACAGCAAGGCCAACTGTACCTGTTATCGCTGCGCGACATAAGACCGTCACATAACTTCGTTTTACATTAATGAATTTGATCTGGTAACCTCCAAATATTGATCCTTATGTAACGCCATCTTGTAGTACCTAAAAGAAATAATTTCCGAATTTTTATTGAAATAAACTTTAAAATAACACTTTAAAAATTAACTTTACTATAGGAAATTAATATTAATAATTTTGAAATATTCATAATAAACCCACTTGTATCCGCTTTAAAATTGTACTAAATCAGGTCTCAAATACCTTAGAGTTCACATATTCAGACTTATTGTTAAGATTAGTGACCAAGTAACGGCTAGCAAACATGCTTTACTTCAGCCCGGCATTTTTTACATTAGAATTTTATACATCTACAAATTAAGATATAAATTTAGTCTAAAAATGCAAAAAATTATAGCTATTTACCAAGAATTTTCCGTATACTACATTTCGAATAATCAGTTCTCATTTTCCGAAGTACCTTGCGAATTACTTACCTTCAGCGCAGACTATTTTGGTATGAACCAGAACAACCACGTTCTTTTTCCATGAGAAAACTGAATATATAGTTTTGTATTGATACTCGACCTAACTTCCAGAATATATTATAGTAAATATGTAGCACACATTAAATGAAACGACTGAATATGTGTAGTATTAGAATAATTTAAGTAGAAAAGAATATGGATTAGACAAAATAAATGTGAAATCAGTCAAATGTCAATAACAGTAGACTTTATATAATCCAATCATATTGCATATTTCTGTCACGTGATTTTAAAAATGCTCAGCGATTACCAAGCAGTTTATTGTGCTTTGGATAGATGGCGCCACATGAGGATCAATATTTTGAGGTTACCAGAATCAGAAAAATCTCGTTATGTGACGACTTTATATCGCGCAGCGATATTGATACAGTTGGCCTTGACACACAGAGACGTATTAGTAAATTTTCAATTCGAAAAGATGTCGTTACTGTATGCTGTCGGCATTGACAGAATACCAGCAAATTTTAATCGAAAATCTAATGGGAAAGGTTTTAAAAGAACTAAACATTAGTGTTTATAGTCGTACCGCAAGTTCTGTAAAGAGTAATATTAATATTGTATTAAGTTGACATACGCCATTTTTAGACACGAAGAATGGATAAAGCCTGGCGCATTATCTGTGGGGCGTAAAAACAGAAAGCATGAGGGATGCATAATTTTCCAAGGAATACGAACAGGTAACTAACGGCGCTGATCTGAAAAAGGTTCATTGCATTGTTGTCAATGAATATAACATTATATATTCAGTGAGGCCACACAGCCTAAGACACCCATATCATTAAAAGTGTGATTTGTTTCATAACAACAATAAATTAATCAATTTGGTGGTAGTTATTGTACCTTTAATTTTTTTTTCTATAGGCATGTAATTAATATTATTTAATTTTTAAAGCCCAAATTGTCACTCTTTTAATTATGTATTGATGATAAGACTTCTACTAAATTTGTTAGATATTTTATGTATCCATATTTTTATTTATGTCGCCTTATTTTATTTTCATCATTTATTTAACACAAGATTTTGTAAATGGTGGTACTAAACATGACTTTAAGCCATTGTTTATCTATTTATCAGATTTAATTACCTACTTCGTAGTATTTTGAGTAGGTACATGTGCTTTTTCGACAACCATTCCATCATTTTGTTAAAAATATGTTTGTTAGTCGAATATTCTAGTTTTGGTAGCTTATGCTATTGTTCGTTAATTTTTTTTTGTACTGGTAATTTTACTAAAACATAGGTGTTATCTCATAACGCACTTCTGTAGAGTTTGATCATGTACGAATAGTATTTAACGACTTTAACTATATCTATAGTTTTTAACCACAATCAGCTTATAATGAGACATGAATCCACTCTTAGGATCTATATTAACAAGCATTTTATCCCCACGTGGGTGAAAGTTGGTTTAAACTACTTTGCTAACGGTGTTACATTAGTAATGTGGAATAAACCAAGTTTATTCCACTTTTGCTAACATTTTCAGACTAATCAAAATCAGTAATGACCAAAATAATACCTTGGCTTACTTTGAATGTGGATAAACCGTTGTATTGCAATTCGTATTTTAACAGCATTCTATCCACGTGTTTTTATACTTTACAAACCTTAATAGTACTTTAACTTTAATAATCTTAAATGTTCTTGGTACCTTTTCTACGTCTCAGTACTAAAGTGTAATTTTTTAAGTAATTTATTCCTTTAAAACGTTATTGTGTGGTTACAGCATTGTATCAAATATCGTACTGTGCACTGTTTTCCTTAGCAATGATCCCTCATTACTAGGGAAACTACTAAATGGTACGCAATTTGATTACAGTGTTTGTTTATTTTGAATTTCCCGCTACCAAATACATTTGATTCGCCCGCTATTTGCTTACTATTATTGAAAACTGTAAGTTTTGATGTCACCGCCATCTATATTTGGCTTTTTGCCGATCCATAACGCGGATGAAAATATTGCGTTGACTGCGGCATTTCATCTAGACTATGCTTCAATGGGAAAATCATATTCTGCGAATATCTGCAAAGTATTTGAAAATCATTAATTTTACCTCTTAACACTGATAATAAAATTAGTGAAATAAAATTATAAACTGGACGACATAAATCGAACGCACATCTCATGTCTGCCGGACCTGTATTCTACCAACTGAACTACAGTAACGATAACGTCATAAACACTATCAAGCAATAAATGACGAATATAATTTGCACATGGTAGGCGTGATATTTTGTGAAATGAACCATTTTTTTAATGTAAAAAATACTTGAAAATTATAATCTTCCCAAATTGACAGTGATTATATCAGTACCGGATTGAGGGGGGGTCAAAAGGGGGCAATTGCCCCGGGCGGCATCTCCGGAGGGCGGCAAAATGGAATTTATTACTGCATTACCTATATAGTGAAAATAGCTACAAGGGCGGCATGGTGCTGACTTGCCCCCCTTAAGAAATTTTCTAGATCCGGCACTGCATTATATTAATGAGCGAAAGTAAATTATGAAGATTTTGCTGTATTCATTCATCGCGTAATTTTATATATCTTTATTTCTTTTGTAAACTTATGTTTAGAAAATACGTTTATAACTTGAATACCAAGGTTCAAGAGTCTTCTCACGCCTCCGCTATACAGAATTACAGTGTGACCTTCTACACTTTCATATAACGCAAATTACGTATAACTTCGTATCTACAGATTTGCAAAGGTAGTCTGTCACATTAGGATGCAATTAAAATCTTTACTTGTGGACGGACAGCCTTTGCAGCGCGCCTACCCTTTGACTTTTTCATATATACCTAATTAATTATTAGGTTTTGTTCGTTTTGGCTGATTAAGTTTTAGAACTTTTATTCAATTTTTGCGTTTACTTCTCTGTGTTTTCTGGTGTATTCCTGTTAGAAAAAGCAAATTGGTAATTTTTATTGGAACAGTTTAATTCCAATCCGTGTAACCTCCTAATTTTACTTTGTGCTTCCCTTTTACTTTCTTATACGTAGTAAGTATTGTGATGATGAAAATTTTCGACCTCGAGATTTTTGCAGTTGTCCACGTTTTGTAGTCCCCTGATACCGACAAAGTGGATTTAAAAAATCTCTCTCTCTCTCTCTCTCTCTCTCTCTCTCTCTCTCTCTCTCTCTCTCTTTCTCTCTCTCTCTCTCTCTCTCTCTGCGTGTGTGTGACCACGATAGCGGTCAAACCACTATAGCTATCCATTTTAAATTTTGTATTTACGAGTATAATCTCCCTCTTGAGATCTGATTAGACTCTCCTTAGACCGGAAGTAGTAGTTTACTTCAGTGAAAAATTTGAATTTTGCCAATATTTCGTCAACTACTAAGTTCAAACAAATTTATAATTCATATGTACTCAAAGTTAAATTTGAAAAAAAAATATTATGAAAGTTTTTGAAATATCTACCGGAAGTAGTGCTTTTACTCTTATCGAAAATCAGTTTTTTGCAAATATTTCGCAAGTCATGCATTTTAGACGGGTACATTACGAGCATAAAATTATTTAGAACTTAATTTTCAATACGTTTTGTATATAAAAAAAATGCAATTTGGACCGAAAGAAACGCTTTTACTCTTATCGAATAGCGATTTTTCCAAATATCTCGTAAATTATGCATTTTATATATTTATCAAGAGTACAAATGTATTTAGAGTTACATTTGAAATAATTTTTGTATAAAAGAGATTTCAAAATTCGGACCGGAAGTAACACTTTTACTCTTAGCGAGTAGCACTTTCTTTCGAATATCTCGCCAAGTATGCATTCCATAGAGCTTTATTAAGAGAATAGAAGTAGTACAGTAAGAGTTTGTTTATTTTTTCAGAAGATAAAAGTATTTAAATGTTAATTTATAACAACTTTTGTATAATTTGAAAGGCACACACGCATAAGAAAGTCGTGTGCTGGCCACACCTCATTTTTCTTTCTCGTAACCATATTATTGTTAATTTGTAGAAGTCAAATAACTATTAATACTTGAATTGCGTTTAACAAGAGAAAAGTATTTTGTTGTTGAATGACTATGGGAGATACAACAAAATTGTTTAAGTACATTTAAAACGAAATTAATAGCAACTAAAATGAACGATATGTCTTCAGTAACACAAAAGCGATGATGTCAACAAGATAAAGTCCGCTAGAAAGCTGAACGACTAATTAAAGGTAAGCTCCTGGTTATGTAATAGTTCTACTGTTCTAAATACTCTGACTTTATGAAAGCTAGCGTTTTTCATAGTGATGAAACTAAGTGCCGGAGTTTACGGCTTCCTTTTGGGATGTAAAACCTAGACTCCTGAATTATCCTCAAATTTAAGAATTTCACAAGAATGCGGATTGAAATTTTCGATTACGTGCTTGAATTAATTGAGAATGTAATTGCTAAACAAAATACAAACTATCATAGAAGCATAACTCCTGGTGCGAGATTATCTATAAATCAATGGTTTATTTCAATGGTTTTTGCCTCTATATTCATATATTGCCTCAATTAAATATAATAATTTCTCCGCGTGAACGACCATGACATTAAAAGGCCAGCCAAAAAAACACGATTTTTTTCCAAAAAACAAAGATTGCGCCAATGAAACATGGTTTTCTGTTTCCCCTTGTGATGTGAGGTACACCATAAGAAAGTGATCAATTATCGACAACGGCGCGAGTTTGAGACATACTTCTTGCACTCGGTGTGTGTTGGCCGTATACAAGGAAGTGTATTTTCGACAACCACTAATGAAACAGATGTGTTTTGTTTTGTGCTGGCTCATAAGAAACAATGTACTGTTGTTTCATTAATCAAAATAAAACGTTTTGACTGATTCGATGTGTTTTCAGACTAAATCAATGCTTTCATCGTCCAAGCCACGGGAAAGAATGGCCTTTAGCTGCCTTTCGGGAAAACAACAGACACGCCCATTCATTCGATAGCCGGTGTATTTCACGACAGCCCGGGAAGAGGATTTTTGCAAAATAATTTAAAAAGTGAACAAAAAAAACGGAAAACTAAATTAGTGTGAACAACAAAAATTTGCAAAAATTCTCTGCTCTCAAACGGGACATTATAATCTGTATTTTAAAAGTAATCTAAATTAAATAAAAACACATAGGCAACAATACTAACACTTACAAACTGAATGTTGCAGGAAGCTAGACGCCAAAATTACCTTAAATCAATAAAAATAGATTCAAATACCTTAAATATAGACGCACGCGAAATGCACGTAACAATTAAATAATTCCTTATGAGATTTAAAATGTGGACTGTATGGGGGAAGAAATATTTGGAAATATCCATGGGCCGTTGCACGATTTCTTCGGTTCGATGGAATCTAACATTGTCCATGATTGCCTTGGATATCATCTTCATGTAAATGATTTATTAAATTATTTAAAAATTCTTCAAAACGTTTTGCATTGTTGTATGTTCAAATAAGTGCGCTGAAGAACTATTCATTGCAGCAGCAATAGAAAAACTTCGTCCTCTTATCTGGACTTTGACTTTCGTTGTTTTGGTATCTTTCTGCGATATACATATGCCATTAGCGAATATAACTTGAATTCCACATTCATCGATAAAAAATATGTTTTCTCTTTCAACCATTATTCTATGGTACTGAACAGCATAATAAAATCTTGCTTGAATAATTTCCAGTGTGTTGCGTCTTTCTAGCACAAACAAAATTCCCTTCATGGAATAATGAAATTCCCTTAAAGCCCTACCTATGGTGTATATGCTAATTTGGAATTGAGGATTTTCTTTTAATAGTTTAGTTCTGAACTTTTCAAGTGTTAGTTATCAATCCAATTGCAGAGCTTCCTTTTGCTCTATAGTTAATATTTTTGGCGGATGACCACCATTTTTCTTTTTAAATTGATTTGTTTCTCGATAATTGGCATACATTTTTCTTACCGTACTGGGTCGTACACTAAACTATTGCCATATGATGGTTGATGGATGTCCTTTATTTATAGCTCTAATAATAAAAAAACGCACCTCATCACTTATTACTAATAGAAATGGGGGAAACTAATTTCAAAAATAGTGAAACATAATTGACAAAAGAGGAAATGCAAATAAAAAGCACTGTATTATTGGAATAACTGCCATGATAGCTATTAAAAAGAAAATTGCACGAATATGTTTCGCATAGCTAAACGAGATTTTGCTTCATTTACTAAATAATATGTTTTAGGAAGGTATATAGCACCATGTAGTTTTGCAATAAAGAGGAATGTGAAATAATGTTAAAAGCTTTGTAAGTGTTCCAGTCATAAATAGAAAGTTTTAAGAAATTTAGTTGCGCCAACTGCTGTCTAATAATAATAACCTCGTTAAGTGTTCAATTTATATATAATATTCTCATTAAATTTGTGAGCAAAACTTCGTTTCATGACGACTGTTGAATTTCTAAAAACTAATAAAAGAATTAAAGTTTTCTAAAAGGCATCAAATGCAATCCATTACACGATAAGTTTAAAGTTTGAAGTTTCCGTACAGTCGTTGGGAATAGCGGAATTATAAAAGTTAGAGCTTGGAAGCATTGTGCTTAAACTTATTAGAACAACGGGCTTATAAATTTAAATTGACAATTTAATTGTGTTTCTTGTGTTAACTAAAATGACTAAATAAAAATAACAAACTTTGAGAAATAGGTAAATGCTAATTGATAAAAGTCTTAGATTATTTAGAAGTAAGCTTCAAATGTTACTTCTTTGTTTAAATTGAAAGTATACAGTATTTATTACTAGAGCGGTTATGAACTTTGATATAATGAATAAATACATAATGTTATTGAGAACGCAATAACTAAGTGAATTTTTACCATTAATTAAAATATTTAAATTACTTATCAACACACCTACCGAATTTATTTGTGAAATTAGTCCAAAATAATTGCTAAACAGAATTTGGATGTTAATGACAAAATAATGAGATATACGAAGAATACTGCTGCATGGCAGTTGATTGCTTTGCGTCGTATTTGGTCCAAAGATAATTATTTGTTGAAATATCCTATCGTACGGTCTGGTTAGAATTACATCAATTTGAAACACTCCCTGTAACTATGGAAATGCCGCACACGTCACTATTTGCGTCAATAAAATTTATTCTATTTATTATGTTAGTATTATATTTGAATCAATAAGTTTTTATCTCATGAAAAAATAATTGTATGTGTCATCGTAATTTTGATAGAAAATAACATAAATAATATTTAAACAATTCCAAAACTATGATAAAATGACCAGAATAGTATATTAAAATACAAGTAACAGAAGGCCTTTCATTCCAGCATGATTTCCAAATTCGGACACGAGCGCGCAGCGCTACTTGTGGCAATCCAAACTTTTTCCCATATTCTCCACCAGATATTTTCACCTGTTTCTATTAGTACAGGTTTCTTTACGTTTGACATATCTGAAATATAATATGTATATGAACATGTGGTAATATAATTAGTATTTAATTAACACTTACTTGAAATTAATGAGTCAATTCTTGAATATGTGTGAGTTGTCCAGTTCATTTATGGTATGAACTCATCTATAGTTATTTTTGCAATGATATTAATTGTTGAATGTTTGATATTTGCACTGACGTACAGTATTTTTGACAGATTCATCAAATTCAAAGTTTCAAATGCATGATCATATGCATGATCACTTGTTCCTTAGGTCTTAAGCCGTCTGATCAACGCATGCTCATGTTGTACATAAAAGTACGGATTTTATTTAATAAAACAATAAAGTATAATAAACCAAAGTAAAAATGTAAGAGACTAGGTTATGGCTTGGCTATAAACATAAAATGACGTTTTGTCAAATTTATTTTCCCATGTTTAACTTGCCTACGCAAGAACCAATAAAATACTTTAAAAATATACGCCATTTTGGCGCGATATTTGAATCACTCCTTCTTATTCTGAGACAAGGTATAATAGAAAAAAAGTGGATTATCTTGGAAAACATTCCACAATCAGTAAGGGCCAGGAGCAGACGAATTACGGTATGGTTTTTATTTTGGCCCCAACAGTTATCGCTAAAGAGATGTAGTGCCTTCTGATTAACCTTAAAGTCTCTGAGGTAATCCATAAGAAATGTACAAATCTCATTTGCTGTTTTCTTTGCCTGTCCCTCATGGTACACATACATTCTAGACTTATTTGTTTTCGGATTGTGGATACAAAATACAGAAACTGTAGGCTGCTGGTAGTAAAATACATCACTTACAGGTGTCTTCGGTAGCTGAAAGTTCTGCATAAAATCCAAAGACAAGGCTAGAACTTCTTTCGTATTTTGTTTTTCTTCGCTGGCACTTTGCAATTTTGAATTTTACTTCTGCGTTTATGTGCCATCAATTCTGCAACCGCAACTCGTTTAGCTGTGTCATTTAAGTTCCGGTCTCTGATTTTGTTATTTAAAAGTTCGCAAGTATAACAAACATCTACCTGTGGTCTTCCAAATGCGAAGTTGAAGTCGTCACGAAAGTATGATCTGTAGAAAGAGAAGCTTACTTTCGGGTTTGGATATTTTTCTTGAAACATCTTATGCATAGTTGTAATGTTCAACTGACTATTCAAGTAGTTCTTTTCACGTCCTGAGTAGTCTTGTTCTTCTTTACGAATCGCGTTTTTCTAATCGAGGCGAACCCGAGATTAGAGCCGCGATGAGTAAAGAAGAACTGACTTTTCTTTAAGAATAATACATGTTGGTTTTTCGTATTTGCGATGAAACATACTAAACTCTAAAAAAAAAAAAATTTGATCACGTTAAATTATGTCAAAGTGTCACAGAATCGTACAAAGAAAACTGTTGCTATACATTTCTTTACGAATTTGACCGAGAATAAAGAAATGGTTGCTATTAAGAAAAAACTCACGTTTCTTTACGATTTTGGATTAAACAATGCGCCACGTTTCAATCGCAAATACTAAAAAAATATTATCTCTGTTACGCAGAAAAGGCACATGTCAGTGACATGTATCCTTTATGCATAACGCTCTGTAATATTGTACTCTCGTATTGTCTCTTAGGTTAAGCTGACCCGTGCCGTTTCTATATAGCTCAAAGCGTTGACGTAAGAAGCGCATATTTTTGGCTAAACATGAAATTCCGTAAAATATGATATGTGCTCTTTCTGCATACACCGGTTCAATTAGAAATTTCATTTTATTAAATAACCTGTAGGCATTTATTTTGTGAATACTGCAATGATAATTTCTATCTACATACCACATATTTATAATTTCCATTATGAAATAAATAACAACGTGCAACAAACTTGAGCGATATTAAAACAAATTTATTCTGTTATTGAGAAATACAAAATCTTATGAACAAAAAAACTAATACAATATACACACATGTATTCCTATGAAATTAACAGTTACCAAAAATATGTAAAATATATGAAACAAAATCAAAAAGGTAGGAATTGTTTGTTGAAAAAGAAAAGCCTGTATTTAGGGTCTTAAGCTGGATTATCAATCATATTCTAATGGTATAAGATTCGGTAGAATTTCTTCCATGTTTCAATTTGATTTGTAATTTTTCAATATAAGTTAATGTTAATGACATTTCTAGCTGTTAAGTGCAATGGCATAAATTGCCACAAGATCTTAGAATCTTCACAAATTGAGATAAAGTCCCTGAATGGTAGTAGAATTAAAAAACTTCCAAAACTGAATCGTCATCATCAGAAAAGATATGTATTTGTTGCTATCAATTAATTTTATTTCTATAGTAAGCTAAAAGTTACACATCTTCAATGTATTATATCATTTTTAAATTTAATTATACTGTTCATTTTATTTATAGGAGGCCAATACAATTATTAAATCACTGATGAAAATAATTATTAACTAATTCCAAAAAATACTTTCATACAGCAAACAAATGTATAAGCGCTGTCAATAATAATAAAAATTCAAATTTCTTAAGTTATGCGCGTATGTAAGTAACCCTAACCACTGTTTAATATCACTGGGCAACAAATTTTCGAAAAGTTCATGCTTCCAAGCTGAAAATAGTCATTTCTTAATGAATTCAATGTGCTGAACACGAAAATGACTAAGAAAAAGCTGAATTGGCTACGGGTTTTCTGTTATATGTACGCATATTTCAGAAAAAGTGTACTTATGTCAATATTATAATACATGGTAAGAAAACATTAGTCTGCTTCCGGCTTTCGACTTCTTTTGGCCTGCCGTTTGTAGTGGACTTGTGGAGCATCTCTACTGATTATCCAACAATAGTCAGCTAGCATTGACGTAGACCATTTGCCTTGGTACCGTTGCTCCATGGTGGCAATGTCCTGATGAAAGCGTTCGCCGTGCTCATCGCTGACCTGCTCGCAGTTATCAGGAAAGAAATCTAAGTGGGAATCAAGAAAGTGGATCTTTAAGGACATACTGCAGCCGAATTCATGAAACAAAGCCAACATATCCTCAACCAGACACTTGTAATTTTCTGCCTTGTCATTCCCCAGGAAGTTTGCTGCCACTTGATAGAATGCATCCCAAACCTGTTTTTCTTTACCTTGAAGAAGTTCCTCAAACTTGGGGTCTCGGAAGAGCTGTCTAATTTGAGGCCCCACAAAGATGCCCTCTTTAATTTTGGCTTCACTGAGTCGAGGGAATTTGTCATGCAGGTACTTGAATGCTGGTCCATTCTTATCCATGGCTTTTACCAAGTTTTTGACAAGACCGAGTTTAATGTGTAAAGGAGGAATGATGATTTTGTGTGGCTGTGCCAATGGTGGGTGCTGTACATTCGTTTCTCCAGGCTTAAAAAAATGCTCTCGGAGGCCAGTCTTTCTTGATGTAGTGCAAATCGATTGCTCTGCTGTCCCACAGACAAAGAAAACAGCAGTACTTTGTATATCCCTGCTGCAAACCCATCAACAGAGATACTACCTTCAGGTCAGAACATATCTGCCAGCCATACTTGCTGTAGTTAATCGTCTCCAGTAGCTGCTTTAGATTGCCGTAAGTCTCCTTCATGTAGACCGCATGTGCAATAGGTATGGATGGAAGCTGGTTCCCATTATTCAACAAAACCGCCTTTAGGCTCAGTTTTGAAGCGTCTATAAACAGCCGCCATTCGTGGGGATCATGTGCAATACCGAGAGCTTGTAGTAGACCATCAATATCGCAGCAGAACACAAGGCTTTCTTCTTTCTTAAAGAAAGATTCAAAGAGCTGATGGCGAGTGCGAAATGAAGTCACTCGGACATTCTGTTCCAGAAGATTCCACTGTCGAAGTCTTGAGGCCAGTATCTCCGCTTTGCTTTTCGACAGATCCAAATCGCGAACAAGATCGTTCATTTCATCCTGGGTAATTTTATGTGGTGCAGATGTTTCGTCAAAGCACGAAAAGTTATCATCCTTACTGCCACGTTGAGGAGAACCCGACGCATGGCCATCCTCATCGTCTGAACTGATAGAAAAATCTGCAGGAGGTTCTGGAATTGGGAGTCCTTCGCCATGAGAGACAGGTCGCAGAGCAGATGGTATGTTAGGGTATTCAACTGTCCACTTCTTCTTCTTGGTGATGCCTCCAGAAGCTGGTCGTACCATACAGAAATAACAGTCGTCAACGTGATTGGTGGGCTCCCTCCAAATCATGGGCACAGCAAATGGCATTGCCTTTCTTTTGCCATTAAGCCACTGTGAAAGATTTACGGCACAAGTGCGGCAGCATACGTGTGGGACCCAGTCTTTGTCCTGGTCGCCTATCTTGCAACCAAAATACAAATGATACGCTTTCTTAACTGTTGCACTGATGTTCTTTTTCTGTGCAGCAAATGTCACTTCTCCGCAAATATAACAGAAGTTATTTGCACTATTAACACAGTTACGAGGCATTGCTACTGTTTAGTTACTTTACACTATAGCAATCACTTATGTATGCTAGAGCTTCGAAAAATATGCGCGAATGAACGGACATTGCACGAGTTAACTGTCACGTCGGCCATTTATAAATAAACTATAATTAGCTATTGCTTGATATTGCGCAATCAATTTCGCAACACTCTCAATGGAAATTTACAGTAAATGCTGCATTAACTTCTTTGCATGAAGGGGTGATGCAATATGACGCAAAATTTCGTAATTTCTCACTAAATTGCATTACATTATGCAATAGCATCTATACAATGGACAAAACGTCAATATCTCTTGAACGTGAGCCAATCAACTTTTTTCAATGTGATATTCGTGTTCAGCACGTTGAATTCATTCAGGATTGGGTACTTTCACCTAAGAAGCAATTTCACTGTTGACCAGTGTATTTAATCAGGTACTCGAAACACCGGTTAAATTAACGACGTTCTTAATCAATGATTAGAGCTAACCGGTGTTGGAAAAACGAAAATTTGTACAAACCGGTGTATTAATCAATGATTACGCTGATCGACTTATAAAACGGAGTTGGAAAAACCGGCCTTTGGACCGTTTATTTAGTGTCTACAGTAATATATCATGGACCCAATGGCGAGTACAAGCAGAAACCTACCTATTTCTCCACCGAGGAAACGCGGCCGTTTTGGTCACTTGTCTCTTATTGAAAAGCAAATAGGGGAAATGTGGGTAAAATGGGATACTTACATTTGAAAATTTTTATAGAAGTATCCACATCCATGACAGCATAAACAATTTTTTTATGAGTTGCCCGTACATTTCTTTGTTGAGAGGAACATAAAAAATTAAAGTTTAATATACATTTTGCATTATATAAATATTTTTTAAGGTATCTGTTAATTTCCCATTTTACCCATATATGTTGGTAAAATGGGATAGTATATTATTCTAAAATGGTATAGGGCATAGGTATAGGTATGTGTAATATAGGAACAACAAATTTTCAATCGTTTTTTAATTACAAACTCAAAGATATCTACATTTGTCGCATGTGAAGTCTTCTTCATCGCTCTCGACCCCAGCACAGGCATCGTGGATCCACTTCTGGTATAATGAACAGCGAATCCATCCCTCTCCGCTTTTACTTTTTGTCTTCGTCAGAGCTGCTACTATCCTCGTTTTCAATTGGACATAATATTTTACGTTTGGCTTCTAGCTTCTTGCTAGCGGGTGCTTTTCTTTTATTCTTCTGTTGACCCCTCTTGCTTTCCTTTTCTTTTTACATTCCTTATTTTCTTTTTCCTTTTTCGCATTTAAAGAAGCATTTAACTCATCCTTATAAGGTGTACTTGATAATACAGCTGCTTTGCCTGTATTTTTGCTTGCTGTTTTCTTACTTCTTGAGGAAGCTTTTGGATACGGGCATAGAGTCTGCGGTAAAATTAGTCGAGACGGCCCGGGTTTAGGAGAAATACGTTTGGACGATGAAGCTTTTGATGAGGGGGCCGACATATCTTTATCTTCTACTGGCATGCAAGAGGATGAAAGAAATTGCTGAATTGACTGCTCTTCTTTTTCCACAGGCAAATGATGTGGTGGGGTTTGGTGAATTGGTGCTTTTAAAGGGGTATGTCTGCCTTCACCTTCAATTTCTGGCATATCAGTAGGAGTAGCGGCAGCGAACATCTCCTCTGTGAATACATGACGATTCAAGGGATAAAGGCCAGTTTTTGCAAAACCGTGTATTGCATTCAATGGAGTTGCCGCTCTTAAGTATGCTTTGCCGAATAAATTAGCAACCTGGAAAATTGACACTACTTGTTCAAAATTATTCTTCAGAAATGTTTCCACTTCTTGACTATAAAACGTTGATAAAGGGGCCATAAATGAGACATCGAGAGGTTGCATCCGATGGCTGCAATGAGGAGGCAAACATATCAGAGTTACTCCATGGCTCTGGGCTTTATCTATCACTGCGATGTTTTGTGGATGGGTTTTGTGGCCATCCATTACCTATAAAACTGGATTTCTTTTGTAGCTCTTGTAAATGTTAAAAAGTAATCGAACCACTTTTCGAAAAGGTTCATTTGCTTCCATCCTGTTGAATGACAAGCCGCAATTGTTTCAGGTGGAGCCCCATTAAGAAATACCGCCTTTATGCGCACGCGTGGGAATATAAGCATGAGTAGAACTTATGTCCCTGCAGCGTCCATACATATTACCGCAGTGACTAAAGTTCCACGTTCGGCTGATGTAAGGGTGCCAACTTGTTTCCTTCCCGGCAATGCAATTACTTTTGAAAGATGTCCGTGAACCGTAGTTAATCGCGTCTCATCAGCGTTAAACACTCGTGATGCTGAAAATTTTTGTTGCTCTTCAATAGGCTCCAATATATTAAAGAAGTTTTTCACATTTACTTGATTGAAGCTTCTTGCACGAGATGCCGAAGTAGCTTCTGGAACCCTGGTGGAGAGCTTGTTCGGCTTAAAAATGAGTGCAGCCATGTCCAACCAGCCATTTCTTTATTCGTGCTAAAGTAATGCTTCAAGTTATTCCTTTCGGCTACTTGATAAGCAAGGCGACGAACAGCCCTAGTTGTCAACCCAAAGAGCATGAACTCCATATTTTTAATATAATCCACCGTTGTAGTTCTAATTCTAGAGGAAATGTTAAATTTGTGCTTCCCAAGCCCTTTTCTGGTACGGTTTTGCATTTATTTTGTCCTTTAACTCTCCGCTTTAGAGTGCTTTTGGGCACTAAATACATTTTCGCTGCTTTTAGGTAACCACACTGACCAGTAGAAACTGCCTCAATTGCTTTAGACATAGCTTCTTCTGTCCATGACTGGCGGTTGGTCGTTCGAGAATATTTTCCGGACATTTTTTTTGAAATGAACAGTTGAATTTGGAAGTTACGAAGTAAAACGATCTGATTTCTTCATTAGGGTAAAACGGGATACTACTATCTCAATTTAACCTCATGCATGCCGGCCAATTTGACCGACGAAAAAATTCTAACCTCACATGCAATCGCAAAGTGATCATAATGAAAATGTTTGTTTAGATATCTATTAATCGTAAAAAATTATAAACCCCAGTCTGCTAGGATTTGTGAGTACAATCCTTACGTTTTTAAAAGGCTGTTTTTATAACAGAAGTGTGAAAAACTGAAAAACTTACCCACTTTTTAGCTATCATTCGCACGAATTACATCTTCTGCGCCATTGGTATATGTGACTTTGTAATTGTTTCAGACACGCAGGCGCTGGATAGCGATACGTATTTTACACAAAAACAACGGTATTCCGTATTATCAAGTATCCCGTTTTACCCACATTTCCCCTACATATGAGAAGCTGAGAATTGAAAATACAAAAACAAGTACAAGGAAAACACCATCGTATATAGTGTCCACTAGAGCTAATATTGTATTTTCTTAGGTTATGTGTTATGTTTCTATTATTGCAGGTGTTGCAAGAAATACAGGTTTCAAGGTTATAATTAAAGAAATATAAGTCCAAGTGATCGCTTACTCAGCTCTGGTAGACGCTCATTAGTCAACAAATTTGACGAAAATGTAAAAAAATGCTGTAAGACAAATAATACACTGCTTTTTTTTATAACAATGAAGCTCCTATATTGAATAAAATTTTTAACGAAAAACAAAACCATTCCAATATACCTCAAATGAACTGTCCATCATTATACCTACTAATGAAAAAATAAATTTCAAGTACAATATATTTATTTTTAAGATGAATAAGTATTATTATTATAGGTACATGAAGAGTATCAGGAAGAGATTGGAAATATAGATATTTAACAGGTATTAGATTATATAGAGCCCAACAAAAAAATATTTTACTTAGCTGAGACGTGGTTAACCGAAAGGCACACACAATCAAAAGTTTGGGTTAATGTTAGAGTACATAACCGCAGGCAAGTATTTATCGATGGTGTCTCGACAGGTTCGAAAAATACAACAGGAAAAGGAAAAAGACTAATTATTGTGCACAATGGATCTGAAGATGGCTTGGTTGAAGGTGGATTGATAGTTTTCCAAAGCAACTGGCGTCTACCATAAGGATATGAATTCTGTTGTATTTGAAAATTGATTTAGTGCTATTTTAGAAAAATACAAGACGATTCCATTATTATTATGGATAACGCGCCCTACCATTCTCGCAAAGTTGAAAAGATTCCAAGCACATCATCTAAAAAGAAGAACGTGCAGAACTGGCTACAATCAAAGGAAATACAATTTCAATTTGAAATGAGTAGACTAGTTTTACTAGATTTGATTAAACTACATCGCCACAATTTCTCCCTTTATGTTGTTGATGAAATGGCAACAGCAAAGAACAAATACGTGTTGAGATTACCACTGTGAACTATATCTCATTGAATTGGTATGGGCCGAAATAAAAAATTATGTTTCCGCGAATAACAAAAATTTTAAAATGGGTCAAACAATTACTATTGACTGCATTAGCTAAGTTTAATAGTGCTAAATGGAGAAAGTGTATATAACATGTAATCAAAAATGAGTGCATTATGTTGCTTAATTGACAATATCGTGGAGCCATTTATCATTTCAGCTGCAAGTGATAGTGATACAGATAGAAACAGCGAATAATAAACTGAAGATGTGCATAATTTGAAGTTTTTCTATAATTAAACATGTATCCATCTAATGATATCTTGAAGTTGTTGTACATTAAAAAATATACTGTACTTTTTGTGTTATCATTTAGTCACATATTCTTCTCTCTGTTAACATGAAAAACTATTAAAATATGAAGTAAATCTTTTGTATTATTTTTAGATATCATGTACATAACTAACTTTCATGACGAAAATGCAAATATTGTTGCTATATTTTAATGTAAAATCCAAAGTAACTGCAGAAATTTACAAAAAATATTTGAATACATAAATCTTGATGTAAAAATATTGAACAAATTTGTCAAAATCAAATGTCATCATATAGTGTACATATGGCTCTACTTGGTGGTCCGCGGTATTACGAGTATAGTACAGAGTATAGTACTTGTTTACATGTACTTATTGACCTAATTAGCTAGTGGAGGCTATAGAAGGAAATTTGTTGTTTGAAAAATCTGTGGAGATGAATCGTAAATGCCGGAATATATTTGCGCAGATATATGATTCTTTCTACCGTCTACATTGTCTAGATATGTTGTCCGGTTTTTACCTCATTCGATCGAATCTCGATATTTCGTAATTAATGTATTACTTAATTTGAGGAGGATTAGAAACATAGATAAATAATTATTAATTTGCTGCTTGTATTATACAGACTGTCTACTAAAGAAGATGTAAAAATTCAGGGGCTATTCCTATTTTCATCCTCAGATGATTTTCGGAAATATACTTAGTGTCCAAGGGACAGGGCAATAAATGTTTTTTAAAACAAAAAAAAATATTTTGTTCGTTACTGTATCATATACAGATTCTGAATCTATAAAACTGTTAAAAGTACAGCAATCAGGTAGGTTACATATATTCAATCTTCTCCTCATTGACTGTCAAATTTTTTCAAAAACACCAGTATTGTTTCTTATTCGATAACATCCAACAATCGCCACACACAATATCTTGAAATGTGGATTTTAAAAATGTAGTAGAATGTGCGCGCTTAAATAATAATGACTTTATTTTTTCTCTTCAATGCAATACAGATTATAAACAAGCAAACCAACAAATTATGAATATTAAGCAACGAAAAGAGTAAAATAAGTTGAAATTCTAAGGGGTAGTTCGGATACACAGTAAATCATGAGTTCTATTCTTTCACTAAACAATTAAATGTGTACGCAATAGAGTATACATGTAAAACTTTCCCTAACACCTACCCTCAGCTATATTCTGTGCATTCCCTAAGAAAGACAATATAAGAGGGAAAAAAATCTACATTCTGAAACAAACAGGAGAAAAATATAAGATAGCAAGTAGAATCAGTTTAAGCATGAGCACCTACAAAGTAGTACTAAAATAACATGGTGAAACACTAACTACATTAGAAATATCAGTAATAATAATCCTAATAATAATAATACGTGATACACTGAACTCAGCAATTACTATAGTGAATTGAGAAGATAATAGGCAGTACACTTGAGCGTTGACGAGCTAAGGACGTTCTGTGAGCTAGAGGTGAGAAGAAATCTTTGTTCCTAACGTTTATGTTATGAATATCACACCGTAATCTTATTTTATTGTAAAAGTAAGGATGATTATGATCGCGCATAATATTATTAAATAAAATTAAGGAAGAAAACACTATGCTACTACGTATATCAAACCATCCCAACTACATGAACCCACGGGATATCCGATGATATTTACGAACATCAAAAATGTAATGCATGCAAGCATTCTGAACATTTTGCACCCTGCCAGCGACCATACTATCGAGGCATGGGCCATAAACGACGCACATATATGTAAATAAAGACAAAATCGTTTTCAGTTTTACACTGAAAGTAGATCTACAGGAATAGAGCACTTTTAGATTATTATATGCTCTACCAATAACACCAGAGATTGTTAGACCCAAGCTCTTGGCCTCCGTTGCTAGTAATATAAGATCACCTCTCAGTTTGAACCTCAGGATGCAGAGGACGCACCTCTCCACAATCTCTTTCCTACTGAAATGAATTCATACTAGTCTTAGCAAGATTGAGATTTAGTGAATAATTAATCAACAGCTTTTAAATCACTATTAATATAATCTCCTTGCATTTCCTGTAGAAAATGGTAAATCGTTTAGTAGCCCAGATACTTTCAAATTATTTCAATACACTCTAGCGCTAAGTCTTGCTGGTGGAACGCCAGTCCAATTAGCTAATCACCCACTGCCACCCAAATTTTGAAGTAAGATTGGTCTTTTACCGTACGTGGGTTTTTATTAGCCGAGACATGGTTATTATAAGAGTTCATAAATGGATTTCTTAAGAGGCCTCTGTACGGTTCAACAGCATATGCGTTTACATGTAAATGAGCGCCAAAATATCTCATTATCCAACGAACCTGCACAAAATGTATTGTAAGATTTCAAAAATATTCATTATTAGGTACAATTCACCCGGAGCTTTTTTAATATTCAGTTTCGTTTAATGACAATTAGATATCAAAGTGGAACGGTAATCAGCATAATCAATGTCCCATTTGAGTCTCCTTTTACCACCTTATAAATAATTAAAAACAAATTTTCTCCAATCAGATTATAGATTTATAAATGAACAACAAAAATATTTACATAGATGAATAAAAACTAATATGCCTACCCCGTTTGTTTGGCGCTCCTGAAATGTGAATTTTATCAATGTACAGTGGCGCCTTCTGCCGTGCAATTGTACAATATGTAGAGAAATGAGATGGAGATAGATGGTGCGTTCTTCCTCTGTACAGATCGTCAGAAACTGTACCAGACTGGTAGACGCAAGTTCAAAAGAGTAATTTACGACCTAGCAAAAAATTACTCTCAAACAATCCGGTGTTCGGACAGTAATAAAAAGATTTCAAGTAAACCAGAAATTGCTCGGAAAGGATATCTTTTATTTTAAAAATTTTACCAGAATACTATACAGCGTTAGTAAAAAGTCCCGGAACGGCCGAATAACTTTGTTATTTGAAAATTATGATTTCTGAAATTTGGTATGGGGGTATAGTTAATATAAATGCATTTTATGCAATACAGTTAATATTTTTTTTACTTCCGGTTTAATCGGCAATACGTCCAACTTTTTTTTTTAATGGAACGCCCAAATTTTTTTAACACTTTTGAATGCAAAATAAAAAACTACGTTCAGAAAGTATTAAGATGTTTATTTTTATTCACAAGAAAACAGTTAAAAAATTAAAAAAGTGTCCTAATACAGAAAAATCAAGGTACCTTTGAAAAAAGTTGTTGTTTAGTGTTTGCATTTTTTTTGCCGTCACATTTGACAATTTTAAAAGCGTTTTAACTTTTGCATCGCTATAAATTTACTTATTTTAGACATTGACACATTTGAAAATGGCAGTAAAACTGAATCAGAACGAATTGAGATATTAATGATGCGTGGGTACGGTGATCGTCAACGTTCTTTTGAAGAGGTTCGTATTTTGTTTAATACTGTTTATCCGGATCGTCACATTAGTAAAAGTACGGTATGCCGAACAATTCAAAAGTTTGAAGTCTTTCGTCAGGTGACGGATTTACCTAGAAGGGGACGTCCATTAACAGCAACAGATGAAGACACTAGTTTGAATGTGTTACTTACAGTGGAAGAAAATCATCACGTGTCCACAACAGAATTAGGTCAAATTCATAAGATCTCTCAAAAATCTGCTCATAATATTCTTAAATCAGCAAGAATGAAAGCCTATAAAATGTATCCCGTCCATGAGTTAACTGAAGATGATCCAGATCGTAGACTACAATTTTGCGAAACAATGACGGAATTGATCGATCAGCAGCCTAATGTTTTAGATCACATCATTTTTTCAGATGAGGCAACGTTTTGTCTCAACGGCACTGTGAACAGACATAATTGTCGCTACTGGTCAATTGAAAATCCGCATTGGATTGAAGAAGTCCATACACAGCGTCCTCAAAAGGTGAATGTCTGGGCTGGTCTTGTTGGAAACAACATCATAGGACCACTTTTTATAAGAGGAAATTTAACTGGCAACGTCTACTATAATTTATTGCGAAATGAGGTTGTTCCAGCACTTGCGGCCCTCTTTCCAAAAGCAAACATAGGTGATCACCCTAATGCACATTTTTGGTTTCAACTAGATGGAGCTCCCCCCCATTTTGCCCATAATGTCCGCGATTATTTGAATGAAATTTTTCCGGGACGTTGGATCGGACGTAGAGGAGCAATCGAATGGCCAGCACGTTCGCCAGATCTCTCGCCATTAGATTTTTTCTTTTGGGGTCACCTGAAATGTCAAGTGTACAAAAATCGTCCCCATAATCTTGAACAATTGGAAGAGAGAATAGTTCAAGAATCCAATCGCATCACTCCAGAACAAATACAAAATTCAATAAGAAATTTTACTGACCGTTTACATTTTTGTCAAATTGTAAATGGAGAGCATTTTGAACAATTATTGTAATCGCAACCTGAATAGACAGGTATCTTGATTTTTCTGTATTAGGACACTTTTTTAATTTTTTAACTGTTTTCTTGTGAATAAAAATAAACATCTTAATACTTCCTGAACGTAGTTTTTTATTTTGCATTCAAAAGTGTTAAAAAAATCTGGGCGTTCCATTTAAAAAAAAAGTTGGACGTATTGCCGATTAAACCGGAAGTGAAAAAAATATTAACTGTATTGCATAAAATGCATTTATATTAACTATACCCCCATACCAAATTTCAGAAATCATAATTTTCAAATAACAAAGTTATTTGACCGTTCCGGGACTTTTTACTAACCCTGTATAATATGTTATGGTAAATAAAAAACAGACAGAAATAGGACTTATTATTTTACAGATGTAGTTATATAATAATAATGAATAAACATTAAACTTTAAATAATGTATATATAATGAAACTATGAATTTCGATTCAATACTTGATATTATAGTATAAATCAATCTGTATTTTTTTTGGAAAGAAATATGCGAGACTATTATATTTGATAAATCGTTAGTGGGGCATGCGACGACACTAAAACCAAAATGTTGGAACCCTCCTCCTTGTGGGTTTTTGGTAATTCCAAAAAGCTTTTGAATGGATTTTACACGTAAATGATTGGTCGAACAAAAAAATTTTTTAACAAAAATTGTAGACGACAATATTATCTACAAATTATCTAATGTACTCGTTGCGCTGCAGCCAAAAGCGCAAAAAGCAGAGGGCGCCAAAATTTTCAAAAATGGGTTTTTACTATACATGGGCGAGATAGGGGAATACGGTTCAGTTTTACTCAGATTAGACCGACTCGTGTTTTGTCGGCTCTCGGGCACCGTATTACCTACCGGTTTCTCCGAGAGCGGATAAAACACGAGTCGATCTTGTTTGATTGAAACTGACCGTATTTCCCTATCTCGCCCATGTATAGTTTTTTCTATTTTTCGGCGCGAAAAATTTTTTTAGTGTTTGATACAAATGTAAAGTTGCGGAGAGTGCCTTAATTTGTCTGAAGTAGAGAGACGATCGCTTCTACGTCAGAACGTATCATTTCTGGCTCTTTGAAAATGAGCGTTTGCTTCATTTGCGAAAAATTTTTTCGGTGACGATGAATACTGTGCGTTGAAGTCGCGGGACAGGTGATCTTCATGGCATTGCAAGTTCACACTGCCTCAACTTCGCTTCAAGGAATTCACGCAATCCGCGACCAAAAGCAAAGTGAATCTCTCTTATTTACCGCCTTCGCCCGATGCATTGGTTTAGCAATGGATCCCTTGGATTGGGGACATCTCGAATCGGTGTTTTCATGGAATATGTGTTCATTTGGTAGTTCAATAATTTCCGAAGTAGGCAAAACCGAAGTAACTGTAAAGTTGTTTTTAACATACTCTACCACCAATAGAATGTTGTCCCTTTCACTCACGAAAAATAGTACATTATAATATAATGACATTCCTTTCGTTCTGCAAACTCCAACAAAACAAAGTCATTTTTAATTCCAAAATATATTACCATTGTTTAAATATAATAATAATATAATAACAGTATAATAATAATAATGTGTATTTACTCATCTATAATTACTAACACTATATTAATTACAGATTATCGTCCCATCTGAGTAATCTTGTGGTAATTATCACTTTGTCATAAAATATCAAATTAATTTAAATTAAAGTGTATATAACAAGATCACTGTATCAACAATATGACAAACAACGATATAAACAAATAATAATAAATGATGTTATATACTTCAGCAGCTCGCGTTAACTGCCAGAAAATCTTCGTCGCCGTAGTACTTCCTCTCCATCAGCAGCCCTTTGACCCTTTTCTTGAACTCGTCAGGTGGTAGGTCTTTAAGTTCTTCCTTCAAGTGGTTATATAGCTTGGGACCCCAATAATCGACACCCGACTGCGACGGTGAAAGTCGATGATAAGGGGTTCTTAGATGCTTTCTACTTCGTGTGTTGTACTCATGGCTGTTTCCATTTGGATAAAATGTGTGTTTGTTGGTAGCCTTTTTTTGCAGTAGAAGTATTCTATTTGCATCAGCCGCCTGTCCCCAGAAGAGAGTTCCATAACTTAGAAGAAAATTAAAATACGAACATAGTACCCCACCTTTGCAGATTCGTATGTGCATACATGTCTCAGTCTTCTTATGGTGAATACCGCAGACGTCAGTCTACCAGCTAGGCTATTTATATGTGTCCCCACCTCAGATTGGAGTCCATTATCAGACCCAAAAATTTGGCTTTTGCCGACCTTCTATTGTTTTCGTGGAAAATTTCATGTTTTGTATTTTGTTCGAGTTCATTTTCAGCTGATTTGCTGCAAATCAGGCCTCTGCTTTTTGGATGGCAGCTGCAGATTTTGCTTTTAGCTCTTCGAGTTCTTTCCCCCTTACTAACAACGAGGTATCATCCGTATATAGACACAATTCCCTGCCTGTGACACTACAGGGCAGGTCATTCATCTATATAATGAATATTTTCGGTCCAAGAATTAGCGAGACATGGATGCGTTTCTAACTACTTTGGGTCTTCTCAGGATGTCGTACGTTTCAAAATAATTTCTTGTATAGATACGAAGTGCTGGTATACTTGCGTATGCGAGTATTCCTTAAACCAAAAAATTCTTAATTACTCATTCTATGACATATTCCGGAAATTCGAAAAATTCTTAACGATACAAGGGTGTGTGAAGTTAGACCCCTATTTCGAAAATCGGAATTCTGACGGTTGTTCCAGGTTGTTCTAGGTTTATTCTCAATTGTTCAAAAGTATTTCAAAAAATAAATCACAATCGGCCGAGAAAATGGCAAAAACAATTTTTTGCCAGCGCCCCTTTCTTCGAAAATCAAAATTCTGACGGTCGTACCAGGTTTGTTTTAAATTGTTCCAAAGTATTTCCAACTATATCCAAAAGTGAGAAGTTAGCCCCTCTTTTTTTCGAAAATCGAAAATCTGATAGTTGTTCCAGATTGTTCTAGGTTTGTTCTCAATTGTTCCAAAGTATTTCAAAAAATAAATCGTAATCGACCGAGAAAATGGCAAAAACAATTTTTCGCAAGCGCCCCTTTTTTCGAAATCAAAATTCTGACGGTTGTGCTGGGTTATCATAGGTTTGTTTTAGATTGTTCCAAAGTATTTCAAATAAAAAATCATAATTGGCTGACTTAATATGAAAAAACGATATTCTTACAGCCCCCCTTTTTGCGAAAATTAAACTCTGTCGGTTGTTCCATGTAGTTCTAGATTAGTTCTAAACATTTTTCTAATGCGTTAAAATCGTATCTCTTATAGGCATATCAAAGGATATTGCAAAAAAAAGAAATCCAAAAGTGAGGAGTTCCCCCATTTTTTCGAAGATCTAAATTCTGACAGTCGTATCAGGTTGTTCTATGTTTGTTCTAAATTGTCCCAACGTATTTCAAAGAAAAAGTCGAAATTGGCCAAGATAATAGGAAAAAACAATTTTACAAGGAGCGGAATGACTTGCACTTTCCGCACATTACAGTGTTCAAGGAAGTTTTTGTATGATGCAGTTCAATAACAATACTCTATCTAATATAAGCAGGAAATATTAAATATATATTTTCTCAAGTAATATAATGTTCTATTGTTACAAAACGATATTGTTACCAAATACTGATAAACTAGGTATTACAAAGAATAAATCAAAACTGGCTGAGATAATAGGAAAAATCGATATTTTTTCAGTCCCTTTTTTTAAAACTCGAAATTCTGGCGGTTCCAAGGTAAAGTCATAATCGCTCTATATAACTAAAATTAAAATCAAACAAAACCGGTTATTTTATTTTTGGAATAAGCCTAGCCACTTTTTCTTTTCATGTTTTTCTTTCTGTGAAAACAAACACGTGTGTCGACATTTTTACGGCGTACGGCACAAAAATACAACTATATCGGGTAGACTCTGTCGCTTCTTTCGTTTTCTGCATGTCCGCTTGGTAATGGATTTGTCTATACGTCCTAGCAAGCTGCACTATTTAGGAGAAAATGCGCTCTCTCTCTATGCACAATTCGCATTCGAGTGTACAGATGCCTCTTAAGAAATATACGTCATCAAGAATCAGCTCAAGTAGTTGATGAATTTAAACTACTGTATGCAGAGCAATTGAGAGAAAATACGAAAATCATATTTAGTTCCGAAATGTGCTAAATTTAATGGAAACAAGCACTAGTTTCGTATTTTATAAATAGCCCTACTAGTTACAATCATAATATTTCATATTTTTCTGGTAAAAGTACCTTAATCTACCACAATAAAATAATCATTCAATCACTTTTTATAAATTTGGAAGGAATAAAATGACAAGTCACAATAAAAATGTAATCAACAACTTATGAAATCTCTGGTTAAACTAATGGTGTTTTCGATGTCTATAGTAACCTCGAGTGACTACAAATAATATCAGCATTTTTTTAATCGGAGCGATAAAGAATAAGCACGTATTTCGCGATATTCCTTGTATTCTGTAGACCCAGTGCAGTACACCAAAGTTTTATTTTACTCTTGCATCTTCGCAACCGTCTTTCCGAAAATCTCCCAAACAAAAAAGATTTTAAAATAGTACAAGAAGTAACTTCCTTAACTTTCACCGCATGTTTATTGATTATTAACATATTGTATAAATTTTATTCATATAATAAACAATAATAATTCATGACTGAACATTTCAGAACAATTACCTGAAGCGCCAGCGACCTTGAGTTAATATTATAAGCTTGCAGTGCAACTTCATTTGCCAAAGTACTCTGGAGAACCTGGTATTACAGTAAAATACACTTAATTCATTCGTGTCCGATTTCTAATCTAATCCCATCTCTAGAAGGAGTAAAAATAAAATGCGAAATACCGCGATTCAAACATGAATTTTCCTTAAATCTGCAATGGCACTCGAAAGGTCGTTATGAAGTCCGAGGTAGGATGGTGGATTTAAACATTTACATGTAGGTGATATACTGTATACTGAAGCATCATTATAATTACTTCTACATTAAGTAATACTCATTTTTGACTAAAATCAATACTAACTTTAGATTACTTTAATCATATGAGATATTTTCTTCTTATATTAAATAATTGGTTGTTAACCTACTTCTCCATAGTGTATTGTGATATAATGAGTAATCTTGGTGTTTGTTATGTATACACGACCTTGGCTTTATTAACTAGCACGTTATGTATGTACTTGTACTACATTCATACTACCCTTCTATATTAGATACTCATTACACCCATTTCTCGGGAAGAAAAAAATTCTTTCTAAAAAGAAAATTCTTCTAGTCTAATCACATAGTTTTAATACATTTGCATTATTTAATTCATTCTATATTAAATTATAACTACAGTAGATATTAATCAATTAATCACGCACATTGATTTCATGCCTGCTACATGTATATCTTTTATATGTATATACATTTACAATACAAATTGTTCCTGATATAAAATTTAATATTTTATAGTTTTAAATGTATTACGTCCTGGTTTAATATTTTTTAAATGTGCTGAACTTGATTTTAATATGTTAAACGTGTAATTTATACACGCAAAAATATGCAAGCAATTGTTCTTTGACTTAAATTGTTTTGATCTTGTGGGTGTACACAGAATAATTAAAATCTAAGGCTTGTTTCACACTTATCCGGCTGTCATATACCCGACATCTAGGCGACACGTGGCCGACACCGACATGAAAGTGGCTCGGTTTCACATGAACTAATGTAATCGGGACTTCAAGATCAACTTCGGCCATGATAATAAAGAAACTTTGAACTGACTTAACACAAAAAGAATAACAGCAATACCAGACAAAAATCGTAGAAACTGCAAGCGAGATGCTTAATGTATATTCCTTCATTAGTCCCTTCTCCCGCTGCCTTCATCGGTTTCTTTCGCCGACACCGGCAGTCGTCCATTGCTGTGGGGGCTGCCGGCTTCCCAAAGCAATAGCACGGCAGCCGGTTGTCGTTTACCCGACCACGACATTTCTCGGGCAAGTATGACAACTCTGGTACACACTTCGTCCCGATTATAGTCTACACGGTATCGTTAAAACGACAGTCGGGTAAGTGTGAAACAAGCCATATACATATTGCTGTGGTATTTTCTTGTTAAATAAATAAATAGATAAATAAAGAAACCAAACAAATAAAAAGTTAACAAAAATAAAACACCACTACATTTATTTTAAATAAATATAAATTTACATGTTAGATATAAATTATAATTGAATATTTCAACAAATAAATACAGAATAATTCACTAATTTATATAAAAATATAAATATATACATATAATTTAATAGCGAATACTCGAATTAATAACTATGCAGTGGAATACACGTCAATGCAATATGGGTTGCATACCCATATTAGACGGTAAGAAACAATTAGCCTAGTAAATAATGTAAGAATTAAAAAGAAAAATATTAACCTCAACTTTAAATAAATTAGTGCACAGGAATTACATATTCTATAAAACGATATTCAAATACTGACCTCCGTTTAATAAAAAAGGATATATAATAACTTAAAGCAGTATTGTTAGCAGTTAATAAAAAAGTAGGTCACTCGGGAACACATTCTTTGGCAGTGATAATAACCGATGAATATAAGCCTGCGTTCAACAGATTGCATTAACAATAAACACTACGACACGAACAAAGGTCTCTATACATAAATAAATGTATATTCCACTTATTTCACATTCACAAGATCAATTGTATTTTTTTCCGTATGGGACATAGAAATGCATACAAAGGTATATGATTTATTTGTTTTCAGTATACACCAACGCATCCAGAATGTAAATATTGTGGCCTAGTTCACCATTGAAAATAAAACATTATGTTGGTTATGCAATTTCACTGATATTCACAGAATAAAAGATATTGTTGAATGTACATCTAAATATGCGATCAGTACATTGTTTCATTCACATACAAATGCTTCAAGAGATTTCAGGCTAAAATAAATAAATAAAACATTAGTCAGTATATAATATAAGACAATAAAAGAATACCTACCAACAAATAAAATCAATAAAAATGTCCATGGATACAAATATAGAATATGTAAATAATAACAATAGTAAACATGGCGGAAAGAAAGTCACATGACCACGTGACATCGATAGTTATCACAACAAACACGGAGGGCGCAGCAGATCAAAAATTTTAAACGGAACGAACAATTTAAAACAAAATAAATCGTTCGTCAAATGTTAATCGGTATAAAAAGGCAGGCACCGGCAAAAATAAGGGAGTCCATCCGAGGAGTCCATCGGAAGATCTTCAAGACTTAAAAGGGAAAAAAGGTTAAACCAGTGCTCCAAGAAATAAAAATCTAAAAGGCATAAAACGCCTTTAAGATACAAACGCTGCAGAATAAAACGTGTGACACGCGGCATAAACGAAAGGTGCGCGCTATAAATAAAGGCGCGAAATATTACTATTGGACCTCACAAAGCCGCCACAATAAATTCGATAAAAATGGAGGGCCTGGACTACCAAGAAGAGTTTGAAATGTTATACAATCAAGAAAAGTAAGTACAAGCACTATAAAATAAAACTCCATCTTGCAATCCTATAAATAAATAAATAAAGGAATCTTCATGTGTGTTTCATAAATTATCGAGCAACAAAATTTTGGAATATTATTTAAATAATTAAATAAATTCTTCTTTGAGTAAGCTTTGGGTTGACGTGCGAATCTTAACTCAAGGCGATTCAACGGAGTATTAATAATTTTCCGGATAGCAACAAACTTTAGAATATTATTTGAATAATTAAATAAATTCTTCTTTGGGTAAGCTTTGGGTTGACGTGCGAATCTTAACTCAAGGCGATTCAACGGAGTATTAATAATTTCCGGATAGCAACAAAGTTTAGAATATTATTTAAATAATTAATAAATTCTTCTTTGGGTAAGCTTTGGATTGACGTGCGAATCTCAATTCAGGGCGGCTCAACGAGGCGTTAACGTTTTTAGTTGAATAACGATAACTTCGAAATAGTATAGGAAACATTTAATAATTCCTCCTTGTTTAAATCTCGATTTTGACGTGCGAATCTCAGGTCGAGATGATTCAATGAGGATACATCGGTAAAGGTAAAGAAAGTGAATTAAGAAAAATTTCCTTGACACATGAGCATACATGAAGAATAAGTGTAGTGATTTTTTTTTATATTTACAATTTCTTAAAGAACAAAGGATTGCAAGGTGCTTGTACCGTTGATAAAAAAGGCTGAATAGAATAATGAAATAAATAAAGTATTGTATTGTATAATAATAATAATATTTACTCAATGTTTTATAAATTTATTCTAAAAATAAAATAAGTTGTGCTGACATTCAATATCTACTTATTTATACCCATCCCAAAGGAGAACATAAGGAAAGTAAACATCACTATCACAGCTAGAACTCACAATAAGTACAAGGCTGCGACACATTACCCGTTATAGAAACAAAGAAATTCACACTTTGACCCTGAGATCACTAAAGTATATCAATTTATTAATTTAACTATTGGTTATTAACCAAAGTAGAAGAGGTCACAGCAATATGTACACAACACCAATGTTATGTCTGATGAAGATTTTGGAAAATAAATCGAAACGTCACATTACGTCGAATCATTGTGTTTTATTGAATCTATGAACCCATAATTCTGTTTTCAAAACAGTAAATTTTAATTTTTCTATATACATTGTGCAATACAAGCAACTTATATTACTATATATACAGGGTGAGAACATTTCCGCGGGTAAGACGAATTGTGACTTTATGAGTAAAGATATATTGAAGCATTTTTTTTTTTTTGATAGCTGCTCAATAGCAGCACATTTTAAAAATATTTTGTGTTATACAGAGTGTTCCATTACTTGGTGGCTGACCAAAGTTATAGTTTTTTTAAATGAAACCCTATATATTATTACATTTTTGTTTTCCCCGTATAATTTTTAGTTAAAAAGTTATAAGATAGTTTAGGCCTAAAGTCTAAAGTTTTCGACTTATTTCCATTTTTCTGAAAAATTCGATGTTTGTATAAAATTGTATTTCTCGAAAACGACGTATTAGGTGGACACAATTTTTTGCAGTATTGTTCACTGTAAGAAGTCCTAATAGAAAAAAAAAATTTTTTTTTATTTATTTACTAACTGCATATACAGAAAACTGGACTAAAATTTCGTGACACGTTTTTGTATAAAAATCATTTTTTTCAAATGGAAAACCCTATATATTAGTTCATTTTTGAATTGTTTATTAAATTTCATATCAAAAACATGTAAGACGTTAACACTTTAAAACTGACTATTACTGAGCTATTGTCGTTTTCTGATTTAATTTTGTTAGTTTTTGTATAAAAGTCAATTTTTTCAAGTAGAACACCTTGTATATCAGTTCATTTTTGAATTTCTTATTAAATTTCGCATCAAAGACATGTAAGACGTTAATACTTTAAAAGTTACTATTACTGAGCTTTTTGGTATAATTTTGTCAGTTTCATGGTTTTATATTAATATAGCATAGCATGCCGTGAAATTAGCTGTGATGATGATGGGTGACGTTTAATAAGTTACTTTTTAGTTGCCAGGTGTAATTTGTTAAAGCTGTTAATCTTAAAATAATTGAAGTAATTTTATAATGATGTTTTCTAAAGAAAAGCTTACATACAGTGTGTATAAGCCAAATGGAATAAATTCATTATTTCGGTTACTGTACATATTTATAAAAAATCCCGAAACATGTCATATTTAATTTATAAATTAATATTCTTCAACGTGAAAATGCGATCCCTACCTTCAACCCCCTTCGAATGACAGGTACAACCCCCATTTTTTTAAATGGGAAATATAGGCTTGTGATAGGTATATCGTTGTAAAGGTCTCTTTATTCTCTATTCAAAAATGTTATAATTTTCATGTTTGTTGCAACAATTAAGATAGAATAAAATAAACTCATGTTGTTATCGAAATTCGCTACAATATACTTAAAAAATAAAAAAAATATTCATAATAAGAAAGTGAGTAAAAACCATACCAATGTGCTTTTTAGATGGTATCCATTAAAAATACTTTAAAAAGTTTCCGTGGCAACATTAGTTTGTTTAAAACGCCTTAGTAAATAGTTTTGTATTTAAAAGTTGTCATTTAAATTGACAGTTTGATAATTTTAGTTTGAATTTCGTAAAATACAATTCTGGGAAATGGTTAGATTAACGGAAATGCATAAAATAACAGTCATACAAATGATTGGTTACGGAGATAGAACCCGAACACAACAAGAAGTAACCCGCCTATTTCATGAGAAATTTCCTGATTTACCGCCTATATCTCAAGGAACAATAAGTAAGATAGAGAAGCAGTTTCGAGAGTTTGGTCATGTAAGGCAGATAAAAAAACCAGCTGCCAATGCAGTGAGTGATGAAATCAAAGTAGATGTGATGCTTGAGTTTATGGAAAACCCACATATATCGAGTAGACATGCATCCACAACTTTAAATGTTAGCCATACATCGATAGTAAACATATTAAAAGAAAAGAAAATGCATCCCTATAAAATGATATCTACTCAGGAGCTTATGGAAGACGATTTTGATAGAAGAACTTATTTTTGTGAGCTAATGATGGACATGCTGGATAACAATATTATCAATTTAGAAGACGTTATGTTTTCTGATGAGTGCACTGTTTCTCTTAGCGGTCATGCTAATCGGAAAAATTGCCGCTACTGGTCTACGGAAAATCCTCACTGGATGAGGGAAGAACACACACAATACCCAGTAAAAGTTAATGTTTGGGCAGGTATTGTTGGAAACCATATCATTGGTCCCTTTTTCATTGAGGGCAATTTGAATGGCGATCGTTATTTGGCACTACTTCAAAATGATGTCATTCCAACTTTGGCAAATTTATATCCTGATCCAGGAAACCCTCAAGTTCCAATGAATACGATATGGTTTCAGCAGGATGGAGCACCACCACATTACCAACGCAATGTCCGGCAGTACCTCGATGCAATATTTCCCAATCGGTGGATAGGAAGGCGAGGATCGATAGAATGGCCAGCGCGATCACCTGATCTGACGTTACTTGATTTTTTTTATGGGGATATTTGAAGAGCATTGTGTACAAAACTAAACCTTTGGATTTAAATGACTTAAGAGAACGAATAACGCTTGCGATTAGGTAGATCACGCCTGATATGTTAAATAATGTTAGAAGACAGTTTTATTTAAGATTAGGATGTTGCCAAGACGTTCATGGTGAACATTTTGAACATCTACTTCATTGACATTCATATTTTTTTTGGCGTTTTAAATTTTTCTTTACATTTTGCATTAAATTTTATTTTTTGAGTATATTGTAGCGAATTTCGATAACAACATGATTTTATTTTATTCTATCTTAATTGTTGCAACAAACATGAAAATTATAACATTTTTGAATAGAGAATAAAGAGACCTTTACGACGATATATCACAAGCCTATATTTCCCATTTAAAAAAATGGGGGTTGTACCTGTCATTCGAAGGGGGTTGAAGGTAGGGATCGCATTTTCACGTTGAAGAATATTAATTTATAAATTAAATATGACATGTTTCGGGATTTTTTATAAATATGTACAGTAACCGAAATAATGAATTTATTTCATTTGGCTTATACACACTGTATATGATTTTTGTACTTGAGTAAAGTCAAAGAAATTATTTATTAGCTCAGAGAGTTTACCGACAGCGTTACCCTGGAAGATGTCCCAGAACAGATTCCTTTTGAAGAGTAATAGACACTTTCATTACTACTGACGATGCTGCTTATGTTATTTTGTAGTTTCTTTTTCACTAATTACAGATCCGTTGATACGTCCTAATTCCTATTTCTGCACTTAATATAATTAAGGTATTCATTTGTTCTGTTTTAAAATTTGTTTATTGTAATATATTCTATATATTTTATGAAATATATTGCTGGCATAGAGTGTATTGTAGGTACAATATATCATATATATAATGTAAAATATAGAATGTAAAATCAGTCGTGTATAAATGAAAATGTAAGCAAATAAGCATAGGACAACCGGTATTACTTATGCAGTCCCATAAACAGACATATATGTTTCTAATATATGCAGTATTACCTTAAGAATGTCAAAAAACTGCACATATTGTTTTAATCTACATATATTATTTGAAATAGCACACATTGTCCTTTTGTTATTAATTACTGATGAATTAAGTTGCCGCTACTCCAATATGACTGATTTCTGATAATACATCTTTTTATATACGGGTGAGTCAACTACGCGGGTAAGGCCGATTGTGCCTTTACGAGTAAAGATATTTCGAAGCGCTTTTTTTCTTGTGGTAGCTGTTCATTAGGGGCACATTTTAAAAATATTTTGTATTATACAGAGTGTTCCATAACTTGGTGGCTAACCATAGTTATAGTTTTTTAAATGGAACACCCTACATATTATTGCATTTTTGAATTCCCCGTATAATTTTTAGTCAAAAAGTTATAAGATAGTATAGGCCTAAAGTGTAATGTTTTTGACTTATTCCCATTTTTCTGAAAAATTCAATGTTTGTATAAAATTATATTCCTCAAAAACGACGTATTAGATGGACAAAATTTTTTGCAATATTGTTAACAATAAGAGGTCCTAATAGAAGCATGTTTTATTTTTTTACAGTTACTAACTGCATGTGCAGGAAACTGGATTAAAATTAGATGACACGTTTTTGTATAAAAGTCATTTTTTTTAATGGAACAGCCTGTATATCATTTCATTTTTGAATTGTTTATTAAATTTCGTGTCAGAAACATGTGAGACGTTAATACAGTAAAAGTGACTATTACAGAGTTATTGTCGTTTTTTGATATGCTTTTGTTAGTTTTTGCAAAAAAGTCCATTTTTTCAAATGGAAAAGTATATTATCTAATTTTTGAATTTCTTATTAAATTTCACATCAAAAACATGTAAGACGTTAGTACTTTAAAAGTGACTATTACTGAGTTATTGTCTCTTTTTGATACAATTTACGTACTATATTAATTAAAACCTCAAAACTGACAAAATTATATCAAAAAGAAACAATAGCTCAGTAATAGTCACTTTTATAGTATTAACGTATTACATGTTTTTGATGTGAAATTTAATAAGAAATTCAAAAATGAAATAATATACAGGCTGTTCCATTTGAAAAAATTGACTTTTTTGCAAAAACTAACAAAAGCATATCAAAAAACGACAGTAGCTCAGTAATAGCCACTTTTAAAGTATTAACGTCTTAAATGTTTCTGACATGAAATTTAATAAACAATTCAAAAATGAACTGATATACAGGCTTTTCCATTTAAAAAAAATAACTTTTATTCTAAAGCGTGTCATGTAATTTTAATCCTGTTTCCTGCACATGCAGTTAGTAACTGTAAAAAATAAAACATGCTTCTATTAGGACCTCTTATTGTAAACAATACTGCAAAAATTTTTGTCCATCTAATACGTGGTTTTCGAGAAATATAATTTTATACAAACATTGAATTTTTCAGAAAAATAGGAATAAGTCAAAAACTTTACACTTTAGGCTTATACTATCTTATAACTTTTTGACTAGAAATTATACGGGGAATTCAAAAATGTAATAATATATAGGGTTTTCCGTTTAAAAAACTATAACTGTTGTTAGCCACCAAGTTATGGAACACTCTGTATAATACAAAATATTTATGTGCTCCCAATGAACAGCTATCACATGGAAAAAAAACTGCTTTGAAATATCTTTACTCATAAAGGCATAATCGGCCTTATTCACTTGAACGTATAATTTTCAAGATCGAAAGCATCTATCTTCAAATCTATTTAAATTATCGATTAGACCAAGATAAAGCATGTGCGAACGGCTATATGGTACTGTTAACGCGTGTTTGCCATGATATATAATGCTATATCAATCGGATCACGGATTCTTCTTCTATTATATGAGATTGAATGTGAAGCACGTAAAAGTATTTGAACACGAATTTATCTGTTCGAGGAATCTTAATTAAAGTTAGGATATACTATTTATTGATTTCGAATCGAAGTTGAACCAATAATAAAATATATGTAGTAACTCCGTTAATATAGTTTGGCACCGTGGTACGGTCAGATATTTAATAGTCATTCATTACGTGTGCTTCTTGTAAAAGTACATAATTTCTTTAAGGTAGTACTTGAATTTGTATATTTTTCCACTTTGTTTATCTGATTATTTAATTAAAACAGTAGTGTAATTTATTTGTTTACTATATCAAATGCATTAACATCTAATCACAATAATCAAACTTATACTACAGAAACTACTGTGACATTCATCTATTGTGTCTGCAGTTATCTATAGAGTATATAAATGTAGGAAAACTGTGATAGTCTGGCCTTTTTAATTGTACAAAGCAGTAGAGACAGTAAGAATATGAGTTTCTCTAAAGCAACACCAAGTGCTGATATTCATGACATATAACAAGCATTGGGACCTCTATTGGGACATTGTTTATATTTTATGTTTATATAATTTGTCTCCCATAACTAATCATTTGTTGGTTTGATTATATGTTATATACGTACGTATTAGTGTATTTCATAAGTTTCTGACCAATGCATTCACATGTTGGTTTATACCGCGAAATTAAAAATATTGATAAAGATTTGCCATGGAATGTAAAACGCTTGTCTTAAATTATATCATTAAGTGTCATACTGTCATTAATATTTATCATTATATTTTCTCTCTGACATCTTAATGATATAACTTAAGACAGACGTTTTACATTCCATGGCAAACCTTTATCAATATAATTTTTGATCTCGCTGTATTTATATTTATATTTATTTGTATGTATGACAATTTTTTGTAATGATGTTATTGCAAAAGCTAAATATATTATTTCATTATTATTATTATTATTATTATTATACAGGACATCAAGTTTTCGTCACCACCAACAGGAACAATTTCGTAGTAGCACCTCGCAATTTTTCTATGTGTAGATCTTCTAGTTCAGGAAACTGGGATCTGGTATCATGGATAAATTTCGTCAAGAGAACATTTGTATTATTCCTGTAGTATTTATTTCTTATTTATTGCTTTACCCTCCTTAATTTTTCGTATTTTTGTTATCTCCAAGATGTTAATTTTAACATTCACATCAAATTCAAACGTAATATATTTATAAGAGATAAAAAATGCTTTTTATTGATATATCTCTATATATAAAACCGTTGGTGCGTCCGTATGTTATTCAATAACTTTTCAGTGGCTAATCTTCCTGATATTCTCAGACCATAATTGTAACGCCAATGTACGTAAAGTAGGCTATCAAAACATTCGATAGGTGGCGCTGATATCAAGTTATTAACGAATTCTATATTTATTGAACAACATGAAACTTTAAAATAGCACTTTAAACATAAATTTTACAATGGGTAATTAATATTTGAAAATAATTAAAAACATGTTGCTGATAATAAAGTTGTTGGGTAGTGTCAAGAATTACGTTTCTAATTTTTTATAATAATTCAAAGGGAAACACTCATTAGGGTTCAATTACGTCGTAAAGTGTTTGTTTAACGTGATCGCCGCTTTCAACTGTATTGGAAGGCTTTGAAGCTTTATTATTCCACATCGCAATATTTACAATATAAAATATTCAGCCACTCTGGCACCGGTAGTATAATTTGCACCTCCTTTAAGCCTAACATGCAACTATACTCAAATATTACGATAAACTGATATACAGCTCGCAGACCGAGAGCTGACCGGTGAGGTGCCCCTCCCACAAGATGTGCAGTGGATCCTTATAATATTAGGATAATAACGAGCCGTCTGGAAAAATTGTCAAGCGTTACACATATATGTATCTCTTTTCAGTATATTACAATTTCTTATGTGCATTTACTCGTTCGTCCGGCTAATGTATGCGATGATGAACAAATGTTATCATTTCTTTTTTCCGACTACTTTCTCTGTTACACACTGACCTATAAATCTTATAGGTCGAGGCTCCTGCCATCGGTCACGACTCGGTCTGTGTACTGTACATGCATGTACACTTATTAAAGGAAATATAGAATATTTCCAAATGACACTGGTTAAAAAGGTAATATTCACTAAACTTTTTCTGTGTATTTCGGTACATATTTGATGTACTTTTCTCAGTTTTGGCACTATTACAATTTGCTAATTTAGTTACTTACAGTGATACCCTCTTTGGTGCTGCCTATACCAAATGTGTTAGTAATTCTACACACACATTTCAAGACAGATCAAAATTTGCTTTATAACACTAATCAGTTTCTTGTTGGAATTCAAATATACTCAAAATTAAATTTGAGAAAAATTGTGTTAATAAAGTTTTCCGAAATGGCTACCGGAAGTTTGTCTTTTACTCTTATCGAAAATCAGTTTTTTGCGAATATCTCGCAAGTCATGCTTTCTAGGCAGGTACATTACGAGTATAAAAGTATTTAAAACGTACTTTTAAATATCTTTTGTATAAAAAAAATTTCAAAATTCGGACCGGAAGTAACACTTTTACTCTGACCGAATAACGATTTCTTGGAAATATGTCGTAAATTATGCATTCTATATATATTTATGAAGAGTACAAAAGTATTTAGAGTTGGATATGGAATATATTTTGTATAAGTGAAATTTCAAAATTCGGACCGGAAGTAACACTTTCATACGTATAAGAAAGTCGTGTGGTGGCCACACCTCATTTTTTAATTCGTGATAGTGCAGAAAAGTTGCCTTTTGGTGTAGATAAGATAAATTAAAATATGAAACATATTGGAGCACGTCTTGAGGTGCCGCAAGGACGTTAAAGTTTCATAAAAACGCATATTTTGGAACCTTAATAAGATTTTTGCGTGTCTCGATTATGAAATAAAAGGTTTCAAATAGCCGTTATAATATGATTGAAAAAGAAATAGGAAGACCTTTACAAAGATTAATTTGTTTGTCGATGGTAATGAACTCCCATTGAGACATCTCTTTTGTCATTTAGATGGTGAAACGAAGGGACCAAATGTGTTTAAAGGCAAAATAGTTTAGCAGCTCGAAAACTGTGCTAATCTTCCTGTGGTTACTTTCTTGCCAACTAACAATAACCTTCCTTTTTTGGAGGACAAAAATGATTTAAGTACAGATCAAAAATATTTATTAGATATGTGTATCGGTGCATCAAGTGCCCTGGGAAAACTTGCTCACTCCAGGTGGTTGAAATTAGCCAACCGCGTGCTTAGATTATATGTGGCAACTGAAAATCCTACTGAAAATCTTAAGACTCTAGCTGAGTACACTGTGAAAGTGTATGCACCTGTTTAGTTTAATATTAAGTTAAAACCTTCATGTTTAGGGTTCCAAACATATATTTTACCTTATAATCACGCTATCTGTCTGACGATCTCAAGAACGTTATTTAAAGAAACGGGTGCTTTGCCGCTCCGAAAAATCTTCACTAGTTCATGCTATGTGATACACGCATAATTCAAAGAGAACTTGGTTTACAACGTGTTTTAAAAGCAAGAACAGAAAGTGGTGGTGGAGTTAGGAAATTTAAAGTTCCAAAGATAAACTTTAATGCAAAGGATTACATCGACATGATCTCATTGACTACAAATGACGTAACTGATCCCCTTCTTAAAACATGTTTCCGGTGACTCTTTTAAAGACATTATAGCGAAGGCATCTGAAGCTAAACCAAATAGTAAAGTGGGCCCGGTTATCGACTGTCCCCGGCTTTCTCGTCACACACAAGCAGCGGAAAAAGCTGTGAAACTGGTGGTCGAATCGGCTCAAAATGTCTGTGGTTCAATTGCAAGAGAAGGATACATAAGAGCAAACATTGGCTCACGTGTGAATATGCCAAAATTTAATAGAAAAGAACATTTCAATGTAGCAATGAAGTAGAAACAAACATTTTGCAGCCGTAACATTTGTAATCATAACTTGACATAACAAAATATTTTTTTATTATTATATTTCGTAATTAATAATTTTTTCAGTTCCAATGCTTATATACCGTAGTCGACATATTTTAATTTCTGATACGAAAGTAGAAAGAGGAGAGCGCGACGAAATAAACTAAAGATAAACATAAGCGAGGCTGCCAAGACAGTACACTCGACAAACCTTTCCTATCAAATGTAAGGCGTGAGGGTTCCACGACACTGCGTTGCTCTCCCAACACTGTTAGCAAGCAGGCATCGCTGCATATTATAAGGTCATCTTCTGCATGGGATAGAAGTGTAAACCGAAATTAAAATTTGACGACTACGGTATGTATTTAAAGCCATATTTTGTAAAATTATATGTAAGACAAATTCATAAAAAATATTTTATCAAAGTTTATAATTTTTTAATTTTTCAATTTTTTTTTCAAACTTGGAGCTCTTTGCGGCACCTCAAGATGTAGTATTGCAATCAAATTTTTTAAATTCTTTTTGAACTTAAAAGGCAAATTTTCCCCACTATCACCAACCTAAAATCTAAAAAAAATATTTAAAAGGCTATTTTTGTTCCACCCTAATGTATACTGCATTAGAATTCAAAATTTAGTCAATAAAAAATTATTCAGTTTATCAAACAGACATATCTCCTGTTTATATAAAACTTGAAAAATAATGTTTCAATATACAGGAAAATACCGCTGTATTTTTATAACCCATTTGCCAATTTGACATCTGATGATTTTTCCTTGTATGTATATATGTTTCGATAACATATTGCTTTCGGGTCGTATAGATAACTGAAACCGAACCATCTGGAACAACTCATTTAAAAGTCATATTATGTATTATTGCCATTATGTTTATGTATCGAACTTTCCCGAATGTATTTTTAAAGTTAGATGCGTTCAGCATTAGATTGTCATAAGGATACACTTATGTACACATGGTTCCATGTGTAGGTATATAGAATTTACACATGTAAATTATTATATGTTCCTCTATTGATATTAATATACTTCTTCCTTCAAAAATTTTCATTTAAAAATTGTGTACTACCTACTTATAGGTATTTAATAAACTAACATTTTATGTAGTTTATTAAATACCTTGCATCAAAATCAGGAATATTCCATATGTATGCAAGGCTGTCCTGCATTAGAAACATCTGTTTTTATAATAAAAAATGAGGTGTGGCCACCACGCGACTTTCTTATACCTATGTGCGTTTCAAATTATAGAGTTTTAATATTTTTGTATATAAAAGTAAAAGGGTTACTTCCGGTCCGAATTTTGAAATTTCATTTATACAAAAAATATTTCAAAACCAACTCTAAATACTTTTGCACTCTTGACAAATTTAATATTTATAGAATGCATAATTTAAGACATATTGGCAAAAAATCGCTATTTGATAAGAGTAAAAGTTATACTTCCGGTCCAAATTTTGAAATTTTTTTATACAAAATTATCAATACTTTTCTATTCCTAGCGTACCTGTCTAAAAAGCATGACTTGCAAAATATTTGCAAAACACTGATTTTCGATAAGAGTAAAAGACCTACTTCCTGTAGGGATTTCGAAAAACTTTTTTAATAAAATTGTTCACAATGTCAATTTTAAGTACATATGAATTCTTTATAAATTTGTCTAAACTTAGTAGTTGACGAAATATTAGCAAAATTCGATTTTTTCTCTGAAGTAAACTACTACTTCCGGTCTGCGGATTTTACTGAAAATCTAATCAGTTCTCAAGAGGAAGATTATACTACTAAATGCAAAATTTGGAAAAGGTAGCTATAGCGGTTTGACCGCTATCGTGGTGACACACACACACAGAGAGAGAGACAGACAGACAGAGAGACAGACAGACATTTTTTAAAACCCACTTTTTTGGACTTCAAAACGTGGACATCTGCAAAAATCTCGATGTCGAAAATTCTCACATCACAATACTTCTTTATACTACGTATAAGAAAGTAAAAAGAGAGGTGTATATCTACTACAGGTAAAATTTTTTTTTAAAACATTTTTCTGAAATTTACTTTTCAGTACTTTTTTATTCGTTTGATAAGTTATTTTTGCTATTTCCATCGTTTGGATTCTGAAGAACCGACGTTTCGGCGGCTATTACGTCCTACTACTACTGCTGTGTTTCACGGTGAAAATTTGTCTAAAACACTTATGACAGTTCGAAATTTCAATGTGACGAGTTATATCATATTTGATCTGAATCTGACATGTGGACACGTTTATGCTTTTACATTATCTTATATGACATTACACAGCTCAGATTCAGCCGTAAAAACACTGTTTAGTTTAGTTTTGGAAAGAAATAGCCTTGTAAGCATTAGCGATTGGACACGTTGTGGTGTAAGTCAAGGGTGCATTTAACAAGTTTAAAGGATACACTCATAGGACCTTGACTGACTCATTAACGTGAATTTGCTTTGGGAATGTTGTCCAGAAGCGAGAAAAGGCATTTGGGTGGGATTAGAATCAGGGGAAAGTCTATTTTCTGGTGCGTGAACAAAATAATAATTATATTTCTGTTTTATAATCATAATAAATATAAGTTGTTACACATTATAGATTAATTATAAGAAATTTCTTTTGTTTTTTTGATTGCACTCAAACACTAAACTGAACACGTATAAGTGCGTTATACATAATTATGATTTATACTTTTAGTCTATACCTTCGTTCGTAGAGGAATCACAAACTAGTCAGCGGCGATACGATTGGTGGGGAGAAATACGAAACTAGTCTTTGACTGATTTTACAACATCTGATTGGGTCTGATTAGTCTGTGATTTCTCTACGAACAAAGCTTATATACATTATTAAATGCTAATGTTCTCTTTTATTTTGTGATTTCTTTTGTTTCTCATTAGTGTGTTTAATAAATTATATTCTACGATATTTCTGTATTTTTATTTAATGTATCGACATTCGGGTCGTCACTTATCGTTTACATTTAAATCAAATTACATATTTTACAAGGATTTGTGAATGATTATGAGACAAGAAAAAATGTGAGCGTATTGTAAATTAAATTATACTAGTTATTGAGTGTGTATGCACCTGCAACTTTATTTAGATATTTTACTCTTTGCACAGAAAAAGCAAATATTGCACCGAAAAGTGCCACAAGTACAGGTTTTTGCATCTAATGCCCGGTTGCACAAAAGTTAATTGATCTTTAATCATTTGCTAACGGACGATTAAAATTTAACGAGTGATTAACGAGCTGTTAACGGTTTGTTAATGTTTGATTAAATTTTTAATAAATGTCAATTCTAATCTGTCATTAACGGCCAATTATCGTTATTTTGCGTTGCAGAAACAATGATACAGTGTTAAACAGTTGTTAACGAAGGATTTATTTAATCAGTGACATTCGGGCAATTAAACAAAAATTAATTTTTATTTGACGATTGAACAATATAAAGGCGCAAGATGCTGTCTGACTTATCATCCTCGTCGAGCGATGAAGATGAACAAGGACCACCACCAAGATTGCAACGACGGATTCGGTTCATACGCGATCGAGAAAATCCGTTCGATCTTCATGATGTGGACTTTAAGAAAAGATTTCGACTTGACAAAATAACGGTGATGAATTTGGTTCATTCAATCGGGGGTGCAATTCAACCAAGAACCCATAGAAACAAATTCCTCGATGCACTTACCCAGATCCTAATTGCACTTCGATTTTATGCCACAGGTAGTTTTCTTCAATTAATTGGTGATTACATGCATATTCATAAATCAAACATAAGTAGAGTAGTTCGGCGTGTTACTCATCAGATCGCACAACTTTCTCAACAATACATAAAAATGCCTCGTACCAATGACGAGTTAATGGCAACAAAACAGGGATTTTTTAACATTGCTGGTTTTCCAAGGGTTGTGGGTGCCGTCGATTGCACGCACGTTTTTATCCAGTCCACTGGTGGTCACAACGCTGAATTATACAGAAATAGGAAAGGATACTTTAGCATAAACGTTCAAGCAATTTGTGACTCCCAATTAAAATTGATGCATATCATTTCTCGGTGGCCAGGATCCGTGCATGACAGTACCATATTTAACGACTCTCCTCTTCCTGTTGAGTTTCGTATGGGTAGATATGGCAATGGCTTCTTACTGGGAGACAGTGGTTACCCATGTAAACCATACCTTTTAACCCCTGACTGTAAATCAAAGGAATGATAGTCAAGAAGCTTACAACAGGGCCCATATCATTACACGAAATACAGTGGAGAGGTTTTTTGGAGTCCTTAAACGCAGATTTCCCTGCTTAAAATACATACGGCTTACGCCTCAAACTGAAGACTACCGTGAAAGTGATTGTTGCTTGTGGGGTATTGCACAATATCTGCAAGGAACAAAATGACGATATGGAGGATTATTTTGACGAAATTGAAGATGAAGAAGAAGTTGAAGATATTATTTTTCGGGAAGGCAACGAAAATAATCCAAATTACGCAGTGCGAAATGCATTAATTGCCACAGTATTTGATAGATGAAAAAACAAAGATTTCAATTTTTTAATTTTTTTATTTCTAATCTTAATTTTTTCGCTTGCAGATTTAAAACGGTCGTTTGTATTTTTTCATTTTTGATTTTTTCACGGTAAAACTGTTTCCTTAAATATTCGCATGTAGCAACACGTTTTCTTTTTTTTTGGAATGTGGATGGTTGGGGTTGCGATACGACCACGGGAATTGCACTTACATCTTGATGGGAAGGACCAGGTTCAGAGTCAGGGTCAAGGATACTTATTTCATCTAGTATCAACAAATATATAAATTAATTTCGAAATATAATTAATTTGGGAATTAAATTACTGAAATAGTCAGCCGCGCTGTCAAACTCATTTTGGAGAGGATGTACTTGCTCCCTAATTGTGGCAAACAGAATCTCCTGATCTGAAGACAAAACAAGGTCCGCAGTTCCTCCGCCCGTTTTAAATATTTCTTTCTATATATATATATATATATGAATAGTACTTAATTGTTACAATTATTTTTATTTAAAGATATTAAAAAAATGTGTACCTTATCGTTATTCGCGGCTCGTTTTGCCTCTTGTTCAAGTAATTTTGCTTCATAGTTGTCGTGCTAATTTTTAAACAAAAACATTTAATAGTTATTAACTTTTCATGATTACAATTATTCTAGCCTTACGTGATGTTCGGCTACAGTTTTTTTGGTCTCCCGTTTCACATTTTCGTACAAAACTTTTAACTGTTTACTTGTTCGAGGGCCCGTTTCAGCAGTACAATTATAATCCCTCTCAATTTCTGCCCACACTTTGTTTTTCTTTTCGATCATAAAAGATTTTGTTGATTTATCTTCAACAACGTGTTTATATCTAAAATAGATGATAAAGGGAATATAAAAGGGAATGGAAAAGGATTGATGATTAAAGAAGAATAAATTGAGATTTTAGCTTTGTAAAAAACACTATATACCGATATACCTAATGCAATAAATACTCACTTGGCTACAACGGAAAGAAGGGTTTCCTTTTCTCGTTGAGTAAAATTGACTCTTTTCTTTGTTGCCATCATGAATCCAAAATTGTCGTATGAAATTCAAATAATAACAGACAAATAGACAAAACTTCAAATGTCAACATACAATTGTCTTCCCGTTGTTGCCAAATTCAACTTTAATTAATGACGAATTACCAAATGGACGATTAAGGAATCATTAAATTGTTTTGTGCAACCCGATCATTTTATAACAAATCATCAAATTTGATGAACCGTTAGTTAATGATCAATTAACAAGAGGTTTGTGCAACCGGGCCTAAGTGACAGATCATTTTTAAGTTTGGAATCATATTGCGGTAATTCACGCTGTTATGGAACAAATACATGTGTACGTGATGAAGTTACTATATTGGCGATGCAATTATATACTGTGTTATAATTAATTGTAAAAATGACTGAATTATTTCAATTTAAAATGCAGCACTTTGTAAGCACATTTCCTTATGAGACGCAGATATAAAAGGAAAAAATATATGGAAACACATTGCCGTGGTCTCTTGCATATTAAAAACAATAGTAATAGCATTAAGATTTAATTTAAGTATATAAAATATAAAAGAGACAATAAGAATAAGTTTTATTGTATTCAAAGAGTTTAACATAAGAGTATACTAAGTTGCATACATTAAAGTGAGAAAACATAGACATAAAAATGAACTTATATTTACAATTAAGATATTCAACAGGTACAAAATAAAAGACGAGATAAATTTAAGCTATATATATTACTTTTATAGAAGTGTGAAAAGATTTAGTCATCTAAACGCAATAAAATTGTATGAAGAAAACAAAATCCGATACGCACGGGAGAAGAATGTAATTGAATAAATTATGTAAACTTGAGAACGTGCATAAGATAATAAAACTTTATTAAATAAATCATGCAAAAAGTCTGATCTGTCTTGATGCTAGGGGCCTTAACTCAAGGACCTCCCCTAATTTTGAAGCTCCGCAGAGTATAGAGACCTTATTAACAAGGTGTACTGATGCAAGGTGGTTTACGAAAATAGATTTGAAAAGTTCTTTTTGGCTGGTACCATTACATAAGGACTCAAGGAATTATTGTTCCTTTATGTTTAATTCGTTAGTATATTCATATAGAGTTGTTCCATTTGGTCTGTCAACGGCTACAGCGGCCTTGGTCAGAGCAATGCAACAAATTTTAGATCCACACGAGGAGTACGTTTCTCAATATGTGGATGACATACTGATATTCAATAAAGATTTAGAAAGTCACAAAGAATCAATAGATAAGGTTTTAAATACGTTGGCAGAAAACGATTTAAAGATCAACATTGAAAAATGTGAATTTTATAAGAATAAAATAAATTATTTAGGATATGTAATCGACGGCAAAACAATTACAATAGAAAAAGAAAAACTAGAAGCAATAAGAAAATATCCCAGACCGAAAAACATAAAAATGCTTAGAGGATTCTTGGGAATGATAAATTATTATAAACATTTCATTCCAAGAATATCCGATCAAACTTATATGCTTTTTAGAATGATTAAGAAAGGAGTCAAGTTTAAAAGGACTCATGAAAGAAGTAAAATACAAAAGGATGAAAGGAAATATTATTCCTTCATGTTTACATTATTTGTAATAATCAAAAAAGGAGTAAAATTTAAATATCACATATCAATGCTATATGATTATATAGATATAGACAATTGATAAATATACAATATGCAAGATCACACAATGATTAATATATGTGTTGTTCATAAATCAACATTTTGTATTATCGATGATTCATAACACAATATTAATCATGGGAATATGCCGTGGTCTCTTGCGTATTAAAAACAATAGTAATAGCATTAAGATTTAATTTAAGTATATAAAATATAAAAGAGACAATAAGAATAAGTTTTATTGTATTCAAAGAGTTTAACATAAGAGTATACTAAGTTGCATACATTAAAGTGAGAAAACATAGACATAAAAATGAACTTATATTTACAATTAAGATATTCAACAGGTACAAAATAAAAGACGAGATAAATTTAAGCTATATATATTACTTTTATAGAAGTGTGAAAAGATATAGTCATCTAAACGCAATAAAATTGTATGAAGAAAACAAAATCCGATATGCACGGGAGAAGAATGTAATTGAATAAATTATGTAAACTTGAGAACGTGCATAAGGTAATAAAACTTTATTAAATAAATCATGCAAAAAGAAAAATTTACCTTAAACTTATGACTATATAAATAAATAAATAAAAAAGGATATAAATAAAAATATTCTGAGACCATACAATCTGCAGTAGTGTTTTTATAAACGACAGCTAGCAATAATAAAGTACATTCATGAATTCGTATACCGAGGTCGACATATTTTAATTTCTGATAGGAAAGTGGTAAGAGGAAAAGAGCGCGACGAATTAAACTAAAGATAGACATAAGCGAGGCTGCCACACTGGACATTTGTAAGGCGTGGGGGTCGCCCGCTACTCCGTTGCTCTCCCTCCACTGTTAGCAAGCAGGCATCGCTGTATATGATAAGATCATCTTCTGCATATGATAGAAGTGCAAACCGAAATTAAAATTTGACGCTTACGGTATGTAGTATTATATTTCATAGACTGTAGAGAGGTTTTGTACGGTTTGATGACCTACAAAAAGAAAATATAATGTGAACTTGGTTTGTGGTTTATTACAGATAAATATATCACGGTTGGAAAAGTCCTGGATAGAGGGAAGCAATGAAGGGGCAAACCAAATGGATCGTGGTAGTACGAGTAATCTTATTAAAAGAATACCTGTTATTTACAATGTATTTCCAATGTTACCGAGAGCTGGAAATAAAACAAAAATAAGAATTGTGTTGGCAAATAGTAAAGAAGGTAATAAATTCATAAACAAATATAAAGAAGAATTATATTAATACAAGCATACCTACATTGGAGAAATGCTGGACAATTTGAGTGAGAAACTTTTAAAATATAAACAAACAATTCTCAAGGTGTTGACATTTTTAAGTGAAGGAACTGTCAAAAGACAATAAGTGCGTGTGTCTGTGTGCGCTCATATCACAACGGCAACTTGGTAAGCAAAGATCTCACTGAAGACGCAGGGTGACAACTTAAATGGGAGTTTCTGGGGATGGCGTTGAGAGCGGTCACGTGTCTTCCCGGGGATGTAAATTGGAGGACAAGAATGAACAAGATTCATTCATTAGTTTCATTCATTACATGGATTAGCTGGTTATCTGAAAAGAGATTAAAAAGCGACTTAAAATCGTAGGGTCAGATACACCACGATTATTTCGATTCATATTTATTTCTTGTATTAGCGTATTAATTTCATTTGTATTTAAGTTTCAGTCATTTTTCTTTGGTTAATAATTTTTGTATTTTTAAATAATGGAGATGCAAATGGCTGAATTTGAAAAGTTTTTCAATGATTCAAAGTAAGTTTTTGATACAAAGATTTATCAACGTTGCTTTGCGTGTATTGAAATATAACGTGCAAATGTATATTCAATATAACGTTGTGCAACAGGGATAATAAATATTCTCCTGTAATAGTAATAAGCATTCATTAGTTTCAAGAACACAAAAAATGGAATTATTAATGGTGTTGGGTGTTAAGAGAATATAGCGTGCAAATGTATATTTTCTGGCACTTTATTAGGCATCATTAATGTTTACAATAAATTTTTGATTATAAATTAATGATTAAAATTAGATTTTTAAGAAGGAAAGTGTTTCTGGGTAGCGGACTCTGAGATGCTGGATATAATACGTGTGAATGGTTATAGACAGTAATCAGATTCAAGCTTTTTCTCCGAACATTGACCATTGCGTAGTTCTAAGTTTGTCAGAGCATTACGTGCGAATATAATGTCTCTGATGGAATAGAATTAGCATAAAAATATTAATAGTATACTAACGTTAATTGAATTTTTATTTTCTTGAAACAGGACAATATTTTAGATTTTTATTTGATTACGCATAAGAAAAATATATTCGTACTATAAAACATTACAACCTAGAACAAGGTACAAATGTTTTCTCTTAATTATGTTTCTTTTTAATAATATGGTGAATATAGTATAGCGATGCTATCTATTGTAAAATAATGTTAAATAAATTATACAATTATGTTTTATATGGTTTCTGGTTTTTATTTTGAATAAGCTATAACCTTATCCCAATTAAAGAAAAAAGACAAGAGATTTGATGAGAGAATAGAGATTTAGATACACTGATAGAATTCACGTATAATTATAAAGTACGTGCTGTTAAGATAAATAAAATATATATTTAGGATAATAAAAATTATCATCATCTTTATTAGTTATGTTGCTGGAACAGCACACAACATAATTTATTTAGCAAAGCCTAATGTATGGCAATACTACAATTATTGTATTCCAAATAGTTATGTTGCCACAGCAATATGGATTAATATTTATGTTATTATACAATAGAAATTTCATGACAGCTGGTTCAGAGATAATTGCATATAAGAATTTTTAATATATTTCTACAAGAGGCGATATTGATATCAATTTGATAGCAACTTGAACAACATCATAAAGTCGTATGAAATTAACAGGTAAGGTACATACAAAATATATAAAATAAATAACATGTACCAAAATCTCAAAAACAGGAATATTATTTGTCGAAAAAAGCTACTGAAATATTTAATTGTAATTGTGGGTCATAGAAATGAATATATTCATTTATAATTTTGTATAATTTTCATAAAAGTGTCCTTTTGAGTATCCCAATTATCGACATTTCTCCAACTAGTATATGTGGAAAAAACCGCACATATCTAATAAGTGTAATGCATTTCTAAAACAGGACAGACAATCTATTTGAATTGTGCATGTTGTCTCTTTCTGAGTCGAATAACTTTGACATTTCCGTAGGAAAGCAGTATTTTACCAACACGAAAAGGATTACTACAAAACTCAATACAAACATAAAAGCGATTCAGCATTGCCAATCTAGGGGCAAAGGATAATTACAAAATAAACAAAAATATGAATTCCTTAACTAATGTGGTTTAGTCTCACTTACCATGAAATAACTCCAGCATAATTAATGAAAGAACAACAAATATTCGGTATGCCTATTATAAGCTTATTTTAAAGCAAAATACGCTGGTATACGAATATTAATCCACAGCAACAAAGTTGAACTTATTTAAGGATGTTATTTGTGTGTAAATGAAAACGGAACGTTAAACTCGCACTACATAATGAAGTTATTGAGTTTTCCTTAATGTTCAAAGCTTATCGACGTACTTCTAGGAAATCTTCTCTACGTGGTCCACAAGAATAATTCTTTTGACAAGTATGTGTGAATTTGTGTTGGTAGAACTGACAACTGAAAGTGCGATGGTGTATCAGAAACAACAGCCATTACTGTAAATATATTACTGAATTATTTATAACTTTATATTTCTCTTTATCAATCACTTCGAATGTCATTAATAGTTTGTTTGATATGAATATTTAATATTTATTCATTTCTGAATATCAACATAAGGATCTCGCTTACTATTTGAAAACGAATTTCACAGGTTTGTCAAGTTTTGTATTTATTATTTATATATATGTAGATACAACAGAAACTATAATACTCACAAATAAAAATCAATAAATCTTAAAATAGCAGAGTGGAAAAACATGAGAAAATATTTGGATGGTAGAGGGAGGGAAGTGAACTGAGAAAAGTCATGAACCATGGAATAAAACCAAAAATAAAAAAGAAGAAACAGTAAACCACATAAAAGCACATACATTAAAGTATCTTTACGGGAAGCAGCCACAAACGTACATTAGTAAAATAATATATCGGAGAGCCGATATGAGCAGACCAAGAGGAAGAGGAAGAACAACGGAAAAGACAAAAACATAAATTCCAAAACAAGACAAGCAAAAATATGAATGATTCATTATATTAAAAGAATCTAAATAGTTTATCCTAACGCCCACCATTCTGCCATGAATGAGCAGAGTAACACCAATCAATACACGTTAGTAATTAGTAATATGTCATTATTTAAAAATATATTGTCATATTACATATTGCTGTGGTTGCAATAATGCAACTACAATTGTAACGTTGTAGCCTTAAGGGCGGGCTTTACCTAAGAAAAATTCTCGAACGGCGTATATCGGGTTGCCTGAAATATATTCAATACATTTACGGAGTTTAATATCCCTGTACCTGTTACACGATGCAGGTATACGACCAGCAACATGAAACGATGCCTGGTCGACTGGAAAGCAAATAAATTTGGGATATTTGTCTCCTGCATTTATTGCATGAAAATATTGGTGCATCTCTTTTGTTCGAAATTTGTTTTTGCTATTTCTGAATATTCTTTTGGCTTGTATTTATTTATTTTTATTAAGACTCCCGTTTTATGTAATTTGCAATTATTTTAATAATATTTGCCGGAATTAATTAGATATTAAATCTTATTCTGCAAGAAATATATAGTTTTATTACTATTATTATTACAAGTTGTGCTTCTTATTATTTCTCACCATGATTTGTATTTACTTTACATGTTGAGGCTTTGTAATAATATGAGTAATGTTTTAGAGAAAATTAAAATCTGATAAAAGTAAATCTATTGTAACAACAGTGCCGGTGTTTCTTATAAAATGTAAAAAATATTTATATTCTTCACAATCGACACTGATATTGTTAGTTAGCGAAATTAAATTATAAATATTTCTCCGTGGGTAAGATACGTAATATATGATTTCGGCACTCGATTTTTTCAATAATTTTTTGGGGACCGTAAGGGGCCGTTTCACGTAGTTTTCTAAGAACGATGCTAACACCGTCCCCTATTAATCTACCATAAATTACACCGTGCGTTTCACCAGAATGTCGAAAACCTTTCGGAATAATTGTCGACTCCATTACTGTTGACGACGAAGACTAATTTTTGTAGCATACGTGATCTTTGGATTTACCAAATTTTGTTCAAATTAAACAAAATTTGTTTTTTACGCCTACATACAATTTTTTTTACGTTCGCCATCCAACAATTGCTGCCACTCCTGATAAACCGCTGTAATTAAACTTATAAGCTCGTTTGGCCCATGCTCTTTTACTTACAAAGACATAAAGTTGTTTTTGTCAGATTTTAGTTTTCTACAAACATTGTTCATATAATTGTTCAATTAATGGAATTGTTCATATAATGGATACGACCCAAATTTAATAGATAAATTAATTTCTAAGAGATTATTCAACAGAACTTTGCAAGAAATTTATCCAGTTACTAAAGACAATACAATTAAAAAGTTCAAATCTTTCACTTACTTAGGGGGGACCAAATAAAACTAACAAAATTACTTAAAAAAGAGAAAATTAACATTACATACAACACTAACAATAACCTTGCGAAATACATCAAAAATAATAGAGAAAAAACTAATCATAACAATAAATCGGGAGTCTGTAGGTTAAACTGTGGTACATGTACTAAAGGATATATAGGTCAAACAGGAAGAGCTTTTAAAACACGGATCGCTGATCATTACTCTGCTTACATTAACCGAAAAAATGATTCGACTTACGCGAATCATTTGATAGATAATAGTCACAGTTTTAATGAAGATTTTGATATTCTTCACGTCGAAAATAAAAGTATTAAACTAGATTTACTAGAGACATTAGAAATTAATAAATATAAACATTCAGACAACCTAGTAAACGATCAAGTAGACCTAAACTCATCACTCATCACCATTGTTAAATCTGTTCAGTCAGTAATACAGTTTCCCTAATTTCACATACATCTGTTAGCAATACATTTAGTTACATGTACTTTTTGTATAGACCCGACACTTTTAGACAAGAAATTGTTCTTGATATATTAGTTCTAAGAATTCCTAATAAGAGAAAACTATATATAAGATTCTATTAATTGAGTTAGCAGACGGTTCTTGGTGGAACATTTTATTAATAACTATTTTAAATAAAAATAAAAATAAAATAAAACTCTTCAAAACTTTCCACAATTTTTATTTAGTCTTTGCGGTATTGTTCATACCATTATCGAGCGGGAACTAACAGGTCAGTTTGTGTAGGGTTGTTATATATGTCGTTGTATTTATTGCCTCTTTGTACATAAGTGTCTATTATGGGTGTGTGTGTGTTTGAAAAATCTCAATGTGTGTTCGTTACTTTCTTTTTTCTTTGAATACATTTTTTAACTGAACTTACTAAAGAACTAAACTTACCGACAAATCAGGTGTATACAAAGTTAGTTGCACAGACTGTAAAGCTATCTATATCGGACAAAGTGGCAGAAAGATCGAAACTAGATTAAAAGAACATAAAAGATCAGTATTGCATAATATTAGAAATACAGGCCTTGCCGAACATTGTATAGATAATCTCCATTTTCCCGATATAGATGGTTGTAAACTTATACATAATGTAAACAAAGGACCGAAATTAAATCTGTTAGAAATATTAGAAATTAAAAAATCAATTCAAAGAAAAGAGAAAGTAACGAACACAGATAGAGATTTTTCAAACGCACACACACCCATAATAGCCACTTATGTACAAAGAGGCAGTAAATACAACGACATATATAACAACCCTACACAAACTGACCTGTTAGTTCCCGCTCGATAATGGTATGAACAATACCGAAACATATTGCTATGATAGCATATTGTATTAGTATTGTAAGTGTGTAGATGGGTATTATTTACAACATATTATTTCCCAATAATGCCCCATGCTCGGGCACCAAATGTATTATTATTGTTGTTCCTAGTTGGGCCAGCCCAAATGTACCTTTATAAGGGTTGGATGATCGTTATTTACAACAAACTATCCTCTAATAATGTTCCAAGTTCATGCACTAAATGTACTTATATGTGTGTTGGAGGAGTGTTATTTTTTAACACCTATTTTTTTATATTACTAATATTTTTTTTTTTTTAAAATGCCTCGGCTAATACTCAATTTTAATAAATATAAAATTTTATTTCTCCTTGTTTTATTAATTGAACTGGTAGGACTATATTCTTTGAACCCTATACCAATACATGATAAAAATGGGAGGGATATTTCACATTACATGTCAAGAAATATAACCTAACTTATGATTCGTTTATTATCGATTGAATTGCACGTGTTCTTTATAAAATACCTTTTTTATATATCATCAGGGGTGTTTATGGTCCATTGTGACTGATTATTCGCTTGTACCTTGTAGAACTACGACTAAACACGTAAGAATTCCAAATTTTGATGGGTCTTTTTTAGGTTAAATTAATTCAATATTTTTATGATTTTAGTGTTACACAATCTTGTAGATCAGTTGCTTTGTTTGAAAAAGCACATAAATAATGCTACAAATGAAAGAAAACAAACTGCTCAAGCTAATAATGGTATAATGGTGTGTTGATCAGATACACAAGTGAAAATAAATATTATTGAAAAATTATTTAACAACGATGTATTGACGTTGGTTAGAAAATATCAAAATAAACCATGAGAGATAATGACATAACTGTAGCGAGTAAATTTGTTGAACGACAACTTGTATGTTTTCTACGATTGACTAATAATGTATTTTATTTATGGTTGTAAACATTCAATTGTTGATGAGATTTCTATGGAATGCAACTTGTAATATTACTACAAATAAGGTATTGCCTTTCTTATTCTTAATTCAATACATTCTGGTGTAAAAGTGAATAACTTTCCTAAATATTAATATAAAATATGTTATTTTATAATCGAATAGTACCAATATACTTTATATTACTTCAAATGTTAAGGTATATTTACTTGTAGGTGCTGTTGCTACTATTGTATGACCTGGACTTGATATCTTGATGATGTTCTCCGATATCCTCCGATCTTCGACGTCCTTCTTGTACTCCTTTATAATGGACTCCTTTGGATATGCACGTTCTGACTCAGAAAAATTCTCTTCGAAGTTCTCTGCACAACATAATACTGCTACTCTAGAAGAAATGATTCCTACTTGTTCGGTCTAATTTGGAAATACACGTTCGGTCTCCTTTGGAAATACACGTTCGGTCTCAGAAAAATTCTCTTCGTAAGCCTATACACGATAAAATACTGCAACTCTAGAAGAAATGATTCCTACACGTTCGGTCTCCTTTGGAAATACTAGGACCTTCGTCTATGGTTAATCTTGAAAATACACATTGGAATTCGTCTATGGATAATCTTCTATTTATGTAAGTACTCGTGATAAATTATGATTCAACCCTTTTAAATATTCCTTTCCTTTATCTATCAATTTTGCTACCTATGTTTTATAGATATCACATAAATTATGTATGTTTCTTTCACTTTTAACTGTGTTATTCACTCTGACTTTGTTAAATTAATAACTTTTAACGCTTTTAAGCACAAAATTCGCTGTATTTGCGAATTTATCAATGAATTATTTCTTATTCAAAGATAAAAAATAACCGCGTCGTATGAAAATTATTTTTCATCTCCCGTTGTTTTTTTTTCAATCCAAATTCCTAAGCAACCCTTTTACAATTTTTTTAAATTCTCCAATCAGAAATCTACACCTACCTTTATAATTCAAAATATCTCTTTACTATTTACTTTCGAATATTTACATCCCTATAATTTATTTCTACGTGTATTAATTATTCTTTTTACATTTAAAAAAACCTAATTTCAAAGCATTTCATACAAATGTCCTTCAATTTATAAATTCTCATTTCAGGAACTGTCAAAATATTTCTTTCATTAACACCTGTTCAAATTATGGCGGGAAATTTAATTCAAATTAGTTTATACTCTAAATCAATTATTTACGTTTACAATACTCGTCATATCATCGTTAATTAAACAACTTTGTACATAAAATATAATACATCATATTTGACAATAATAATAATGTTTTTTTAATTTCTCTTTAACAGATTCTAAAAATACAAACATAGAAGAAAGAAAACCTTATTTTTCCTCTACGACAACCAGATCAACATGAAAATCTCATCAACTTATGAACATCAAATAATCATTTAAATAATTTATTGTTTATTCATTGATAAAAATATACTTTTAAGCATTGAAAAATTATATGTAATAACACAATTGCAAATCAATATATTGTATGGATATTAAAACCATAACAATATATTTGTGGGTATAGTCATTTGTATATGCTGTGCTCTAAAATTTATTCTTTTTACACCAAAAGCTTATAATTGGTTTTGTATTTAATTTATATTGTTGAAGCATGTACCTAATAACTATTGTGGGTTCTGGCAATGTATGTGGTTCCTTCGCCTTCACTGGTGGCCTTTCTCTTACTTATAATAGGGACGAGGTAATAGTTTTGTTTAAAGAAGAAAACGGAATGTCTATATAACATGATCATACACCTTTTATTTAGTAATTTGTAAATTCAAATATCTTTATACACCTTAATGCTCTAAACAAATACATAATTGAAATTATATATATATATCATTTATACCAGATGCCGGTTGTAATGTATGTACATCTTTTATTTATTTATTCATGATGCTAAACAAAAAATAAATAAATATTTATCCTGTAAATAAATAAATGTAAACTTTTTATTGTACATTGATAGTGATATTTATCGATGTAATTATTTTTATATTGGCTTCAATTAATTGCTTTAGACAACCATTTGCACGTGTTGTTTCTAGCTTTTAATCTTTGCCTTGTAAAACTTTTAATTAATTATTAACATGACTTGAAAAAGATTAATGATGCCTAGACAAGCCATGAAGAAAATGCTTATTCGCACGTAGCATCTCTTCAACTGCCCAACACAATTAGTCCTATTTTTGTTGTAATTCCAACTTTATGAATTAAAAGAAAACCTTACAGGATAATATTTGCTTATCTAAATTGTTCAACATTACATTGAGTAATCATTTGCACGTAAAACCAATATCTGTTTAACAATTTAGATAACTCCTTTTCAAAAAAAAACTTACTTGCTATCTTTAAACATTTCATCAAAATGTTCATTTTGAATGTCCATATTGAACGTTTCAAATGAATTTAAATATATTAATAAAAGAAAATTATTATGAATAAACGTGATAAAGAAATAATGAAAACTACTATTCTACAATGTAACAATTATTTTTAAAGCGTCTTATTCTTTCGAAGTCGTAATAAGAAATCTCCTCTTGTCGAATCTTGTTTCGAATTTATACCGGCAAAAAAAACTCTACGTTGACTATTGCGCCCTCTAGTCCTATTTTTAGGTTGGCATTGGAATATATCCTCCAGTGAAATCGCTGCCCACATGTTGTCGTCTTGATACACACACACATACACATATTGTTCTGACAGTTCTTTATTGACTAACACGTCAACACATCGGAAATTGTTTTCTTATTCAAAAGTCTTTTCACTGCCTCATACTGCCTTTCCGACGGTAGGTTTATTCTTGTTGTTAATACCATTCTTCTTTGTATTCATCAATGAACCTATTGCCTTGTTCATTGTTCAATACATATTTTTTCTTCCCATTTATTAATGTCAATTTCACCTTTCTTGTAGCTAGATTGCGATTTGGTAAGATGGGAAACACGTTGGAGATAACGATTATTTTTCTTCCCACACTGCCTGCACCTGGAAGACACGTTTGTTTCTCCATTGCATCTCTGTTTTCTATCCATGATCTTTCCATCGGTAATATGTCTATCTGCAATAAACTTTACACAAGTATTATATTTTGTTATCTTTTGTAGGTCATGAAACTGTACACGTCTGTTTCCAGTCTCTGAAGCATTGTGTTACAAACACTTGTTATTTATGCTATCAGCTACCTTTTTATACCAAATGTTATTGCTGATCGGGTTTACTTTTTATATATTTTTATATCCTTTTCTAGTCTCTAGTTATAAGCTAAGGTAATTTTTATCTTTTAATATAATTTAGTTTTTAAACTCTTTCATAAAGTTTTATTACTTTATGCATGTAAATCATAATAATTTATTCAGCCATATTTATGTTTTTTGCATATCGTATTTGATCTTTTTCATACAATTCTATTGCCTTTACATGACTAATTCTCGTGACTGTTCCGTCCATTAACATAACCCTTTCTCGATTATTTGCCTTCATTATCCTTTTTGACTTAAACAGCGGTCCATTATTTAGAATGTTTAAAGCAATCTTTACGCATTGTATAAAATTAGGTTCTTTTTGATGATATGTAAACCATACATCTTGTGTATACTTTCTACAAAAGAAATATATTGCTTATATTTATTTTGTCTTTTATTTCATATTTATTTCATATTTATTTTTAATTTTCTCACTATTCACTTGAATAATAATGACTTTTAAATTATTTGCTTGTATATTGACCATGTGTATGCAACTTTATATACATTCATGTAATTTGTTGCATATTTAAACTCTTTCATATCCAAGTACGATTTTTGTAATTTTTTTATTTCATTTCAAAACTTAAACTAATTCTTAAAGCTATTCTTATTTTATAAACTTGCGAGATACCACGGCAATATGTCGCAAAGACTAAATAAAAATTGTGGAAAGTTTTCAAGAGTTTTATTTTATTTTTATTTTTATTTAAAATAGTTACTATATATAAGAGTTTAAGTGTATGTAGGAAGTTATTATATGTCAATCTGAAGAAGCTACAGTGTAGCGAACCAGCTGTCGTTGTTGTTGTTATTAAATATTAAATAAATACAGTGTAAATCATAAACATTTGTTTGTTTTATTTCACATTGTTCATATTATTAAAAAGCTTCAACATGTAAGGTTAGAAATAACAATAAGTCGTGCAACTTTATAATTAATAATAATAATAATGTATATTTATTGCCGAAGAAAACTGCATTTCTGAAATTCCATAAAGCCGGAACCTTGTCTTTGAAAAATAAAATGCATTTTGAAAGTGAGAAGAAAATTAACGAAAGAAAAAAAATTCTAACAAAGTAGACGCATCAATGTTATCACGTAATTAATCATAAATGAACACCGAAAACTTTCTGAAATATATTACAATTTGCTTATATATACCAACCACATGTAGTTTCTTTTACAAATATATTTTATGTATACTTATTATTATAATAATAATAACAACATATATTTATTCCAGACGAAAAATTATTATCTAATACATTCTCGCAAATATCCTTAAAATAATTACAAAATAAACCCGATATATGAATGAAACATTCGTTTACCTAAGGTAATAAAAAAAGTTGAAGATCTCTCTGTTTATATGATGTTCGGCTTAATACAGTCGACCAGGTATACCTTCCATATAGCTGGTCTTAGACATTACAAAACTGTGAGTAAGAGGTTGAATTGTGTGTTGCCTATTTTCCATTTATCCGTGCGGACTTTGTGATCATTCTCATTGGTTTCAAAGTAATTTTTTGGAGACCAGGGTTATTTTGAAAGTAAAGTAAATACATTGTCGTGTTCAGAATAAAAATATCTAGGTACTCACGATTCAAAAAAGTACTTTTTAAGCACAGTAAGCGTTATATCGCTATAAAACAAAAACAAAATTCAAAGTGCTGTATTTTAACTATTTTTTAATATAATTGCAAATTTCAATCGTGAGTCACTAGAACAAACATTGGTTATTTCGTGCATGGAGCGGCAACTTTTTCAAGTGCCTTAATTTTTGCGATTTTTTACGTTGAAATTTACCATTTTGTGGCATACGCCGATCAAGTAACCCCCCCCCCCTCCTTAACGATACAAAATTGCATAATATTTATATGAATGCTGAGATTGCATTAATATTGTAAAAAAAACTACTCCTATAAATTATAAATCTAATCCCTGTTAGCATTCAATTTGTTTTCGTGAGTTCTAGCAGTGATCCTTCCTTCATTCATCTGGTGTGTTTTTCCCATTTAAGTTTAATTTGGATAAGGTTAATAATAAAATAAGTTTTTAAAATTTCATAAAACATTTATATTCATATTCTAGTTCAGTAAACATCACAAAAAAGAAATTATTTACACCATGTGGTTGTTAAAAAGTGTCTCTTCATAATCATGAAAAACATAGAAAAACATAATTTTTTTTTTCTATGTGGATTCAAGAAAAATATTATTTTGCTATTTTTAATCTTTTAATATTGTATTTATAGATTTAAAAATGATTTTTCCCCTACGAAGCTAAAATTTATTTTAACAAAGACATACATTCGCACGTAGTGCCTTCGAAAATCAAAAATTTTGCAAAGAAGAAAATATCTTTACCAATCGCCGAATGCAAATATTTGCACATAGTACATCCCACAGATTGGCTTTTGTCCATCAAGAATATTCGTATCTATACGTATTTAACTGCTTAAAATTTATTAAATTTTTTACCACAAATCATTAATAATGCCTAGTGATACACAGGAAGCAAATATTCACACATAGTACTTCCAGTGCCCTCAACACCATTAACAATTTTCCACAATTTACAAAAATTAATATAATTCAGCAAAACAATATTTTATTTAAGTATTGATGATGTTTAACGCCTTGCCAGAAGTAAATATTTTCACATACTACTTCCTAGAGTACGTCTAACATCAACAATTATTCAAACTGTATATTTATGTCAGGAAAAACTTACTTATATTCCTCATATAAATCATCAAATTCCTTTTTATTGATGTCTACCATTTTTGATATTTATATATTTATAAATGTAACAAATAATTGACAATATGAAAACTAAAAACTCTATTGAAATCCAAAAATAACATTAATACATTTAAACTAATATGATTCAACGTAGTGTATTGAAACCCCTACTATTATTTGCGAACGCCATCAAAAATTTTACGTCTGATAAATTCGAAAGTTCAGCAGCTTCTCCTCTTATCTCGTTCTTCGCGCCTTTTTATAACTTTGGTTTTCAAACAAAAGACGACTATCCGTTTACAGCGCCAAGACTCTCATACTAATATTTATGTTGGCATTATCCACTTCATATTCGTTTTCTGTAAGTTTTCCCTAGTCACACATACCTATCGTACTTTTGACAGTTCAAGAATGTACTAAATGTTTACACACACAAATTGTTTATTTAAAAGTCCATGCACACTTGCGATCCTTTGTCTACGGGTTTATCCTTCTTTCCTTAACGTCATCCCTCATTATGCTTATAAATGAACCCATTACCTCTTTCATTATTGGTTATATACTTTCTTTTTCCATTACTTAAAACTATTCGCATTTTCTTCTTATAGGTGACTTTGTTGGATATAATCGGAAATATATTGAACACAACTGGAATCCTCTTCTTTAGGACTGCATTACAAGGAACACAGACTTCGACAGTATCATCCCTGTGCTCTAACCATTCCCTCTCGTTCTCTTGTATGCTGATTTCCATACAACTGTCAACAATGTTAATGTTATTTCTTCTTTGTAGATAATTAGAACCACACAAGATTTGTCCTGCTATCTTTGATGCCCTTACATTTATTATAACATTTCAAATATGTGTCTCTACCTATACATCTAGTATATAGATAAATATAGTAATGTATTGTCTCGGATAAAGAACACCTTTTTTCTGTATATCCTTTAAAATGCTTTTAAATATAAGTATCAGGTATTTATTGTATTCTTAAATATGATCATAAATTCCCTTATACCTTAAAATTATTGTGCATATTTACAATCTATTTTTATTCATTAGAATAGACGTTTTCACAACAATCTTGTAGAATATCGCCTCGTTCATATAACTTTATGGCTTTTAAATGATTCACCCTCTTCACTGTTCCGTCTTTCAACATCACTCTCTCTCTGTTGTTTACTTTTAATACATTTTTATTTTTAAACATTGGTCTATTTCTTAGAATATTAAATGCTATTCTAACATACTGTGAGAAGTCTGGTTCTGTTTTTGTATACTGAAACCACACCTTGTGTTTGTCTTTTCTATAAAAAATATAGAATACATGAATTTATTTTGTGTTTATTTCTATTCCTTTCTTAATGATTTAAAACTTAAATTAATATATACATTTCTCATAAGAACATTGCCCCTTAAAGGTTGTGCAACTCATTATACACCTTTTGAATCTTTTGATTCTGTACTTACTATATTAAAAACTATATCTACAACTTAAAATTTATGTACTTATTCTAAAGCTTAATCATTTAATAGTTTTCATAATTCTTAAACTATAAAGATCACAGCAATATGTATAATGTTCTTTGATGGTAAAGAAGGCTATTTTTCATAAAATTCGTAAATATTTAATAAAAATAGATATTCATTGAGAAATAGTGCATATATAGCAAATGTTGTCGGAATGATTACAATGCTGTGTAATATTATTATTATATTATTATTATTCAATAGAGGTTGAACCTCGGCAGATGCAATTTAATCTTAATAATTTTGATCCTTTTTGACCTATTCATAATCCGAACTGAAAATTATATAATATTACATATTATTAAGGAAGTCAAATTTTGTAATTCTTTTTTGTTAAATATAAATAAAATATTGTATCAAAAATTAAAGAATATCAATATTTGCATTTGTTACCAAAGGGTTTATATTATAGGCAGATAGTTTTGATGTTTGTTATACATTGAAAATTCTGGAATACATTTCATTGGAATATAACGTTAGAATATTAAATAATGGCAGATTAAATTGATTATATTGATGTATTTATAGTTATTTCATTTAAAAATTAATTTAAACATTGTCATATTTGTATCCGTTTTCGAGTACATCGATCCAATACTTATTCAAAACTTCGTTTTAGTAAGAACAGATGTTATGTAATTACTTTAATGATAGTGTTGAATTTGTTTATATATCAAGTTAATTATCTGCGCTTTACTTACTTCTATAGCATCAAAAGCGTTTCTGACATACTACCAACACAGAGAACAACGATCTGACAAAATATATTTAGTCTTTAATATTTAATATAATAAAAGAATCGCCTACTGTACTTGATAGGGTTGTCATTTTATCACAATTTAAAAATATATACGCTTATACAGGGTGATGGATAAGTCATTGGCACAAAGGAGATATATTTTTTTAAATCAAATACAGTACATACGTTCAAATTTCGATTTCGGGTTGAAATGAAAATATTTTTTTATTAAGAGTAACTAGTAGCTAAAGTTAATAGTTTGAGCGTGATTTATGATGAAAATCAAAGGGTAACATTTACAAATATCTTTCTAATTGCCTATAAGAGTGCTATGGCACAACCAATAATTCCGTATGGCGTATAAACTTGGCATGTCAAGAAGATATTCAAACTTATTTTAAAATCTTGTCATCGACGAAGTAAAAATTACGAAGACCATGAAAAAACACAGTCACTGTTGACAAATATTGATGCAAAAATATTGAAACGGTGTCAAACTTGTCGTAAAAGAGTGAAAACATTCGTCTTGTTATTGACTTCTGTTAATATTACCTATTACTATTGTGGTTTTTATTGTTTCATATTTCTTTTTGTTCAGTCTAAAGTAGTAAAAAAAATGTAAATAATATATATAACAGTTATGTGAAAATCATATATGTAAAATGTAATAAAGATCCAAAGTAATACATTGCTAAATTTAACAACATTATAGTAAATGTTCAAAAATATTATCTTCCAGTTAAAAATTGTTGTTTAACCCTTTGGAGAGTTCTGGTAGATATTTCTCGGTAAGCATTTCTGTTTTCATATTCTCACACCAAACATTAAGAGTCCACACGTTCTTGTTATTCATGTCGCACCCTGAATTCGTATTTCAAATACTCGTGCTTTAAATTCTTGATGTAATTCTATTCTATATGGATGAAGTTTATTTGAAAATACGATTGTTCGGGTACTTGTTTAAACTGTTTTAGAACGGTTCTAGTCATGCGCGTTTATGTTCCCGTAATGCGCATTTACGAAATTTAAAATGATTTTGCAAATGCGCTTGACGGGAACTGTTCTGTTACAGTTCAAAACAAAAACCCGAACAGAATGAAACAAGAAACATATAGAAAATAACACAAACAATAAAGAAAATCCACTATTAACAATAATAATGCGTTTAAAGATCAATAATAATGCTTTGCAGGTTTTTTTGAGAGAATCATGAGAAATCCTAACAATATGCCTCGGCTACTTTCTCTTCCAAGGCTACCATGTATAGTTTGAGTCAGAATAAGATCTTCTAAAAAATCGAAGACATATTTCACAAAGGAAGTATCTGTTAAGGGCTTAATATAATTACGAAAAAATATATTGGGTGCTCCATTTAAAATACTTCACATTTTTTTGTAATTTATTTGTTATCATTTGGCACACTTCGTATATATGCCATTACCAAATTATTTTGTGTTCTGTCATACGACTGTTGAATTATAGCCAATTAGAAAAGACTCTACTTTAATGTGAAAACCAAATTTGGACTTGAATATAGGCTGTTCAATTTAAAAATATATAATTTTTTGGCAGTGATATTGGATCACCTGTAGAAGCGTATATGTTTTTAAATTGTAAGCAACCCTAAAAATCACAGTGCGAGAATGTTCTGTTAATTTAAGCATATAAATTTACTTTATAAGATCTATGTGCTAAATGCGAAGATAAAAACCTAAACATGAAATTAGCTCTTGTAAAGAATGTACAGCTATTGTAAACAGTAATCAATTTGGATATCTATGTGACCCTCCAATAGAGCAACTACTGGAAACAAAACTGCATGAATAAGATCTAGAATATCATATTGAGACTTTTACGTCACATGACTCTCATTCTTAACCAGAATATAAGTCAAACTTCATCATTCATTATCATTCTGAATTGAGTCACCTCATAAGGGATCTTGAATTGCCAAAAAAAGGCAGAAATACTGTACTTTACTACAGTAAACCCTAAATACTATATTTTAAATAGGAGGTATACTATATGTTGCTATGTAAATATGGCCTAGCTGAATGGCAGCTGTTCATTTACTCAACCAAACTGAGTTTAGAGTTTAAATTGTTTGAGAATTGAAACAAACTTCCGCCTATTTCTATAGGTCACTCGGTTCATAAGACAGAAAGCTATGAAAATACTGCCCATTTCTGGAATCCATTAATTTGTGGTGACTTTAACGTTATTGCAATTCTTCTAGGAATACAAATGAGTTATACGAAGTACTGGTCTCCCTCCTGTTTACCTCTTCCTTAACTCTTATTAAAAACTATCTAGAGCATGAAGCTCTTGTTAGTAAGAACAATACACTTCTGCCAACCACACAAAAAAGTTAAAGAAGGTGTTTATGTCGGGTACCAGATTTGAAATTTTATTAACGATGATGTTTAAAACTAAACTCTTCAAGGAACAGAAAATCGTGCATGGAAAGTTTTCAGAGATGTTGTTAAGAGATTATTTGGTAAAGTTCCATGATGATACGGAACATGTCACTGAGGATAAATTTCCTTCATTCATGCATGAAGTATTGAAGAAGATTTCATCATGTTATATCTGCAATGAAAGGAAGATTTGAAGCCCGCTGGAACGTATGAATCCTTGTTGATTCTTGTTTGAGTATGATAATGGGCTGGAATATCCGAGAAAAACTGAAAGAAAGCTTTTGCATGAAGCTCGCCATTTAGTCTTCTGTTATTTCACGACATTTTATCACTAACATTTTAAAGTTTATTTTATATTATAAAACTATATGATTTGATGTCTATATCTTCAAAATGTGAACTAATAAATTATTTCGAACGTCACAACTCATTTTATCTCCAAAAAATATTTATTTTTATCTTCTAATTTTATATTTAATTCCATACAATTCAACCAAATGTAAAGTTTGATATAATGTAATGTGCTTTGTTCTGCTTTCATAGATAATTCCTTTATTATCGTCGAACACAAACCGGTATCTAGTTGTGGCACTATAAACTAAGTAGTCTACGTGTTGAAGTATTATTAAACTTTATGTGCGCATGCATATGAGTTGTTATCATAACAGTTACTTTTATTGGAGTCACTTTTACGGTCTCTTTGCTAGGAGTGCTTAAACGATATGACAAATTTATAAGATATTTTAAAATTTAAAATATAGATATTGATTTTAAATATCAACAGTTCTTGTTTAATCTTTCCTGAAGCACTATATCATTTACCATAAAATTAGATGCGGTGTATTAAAGTGTTAAAAGTTAAAATAAATAACAAACAATAACAAATAGCATACCTATGTTCCCTGATAACAAATTATACCATTATTATTATATTAAGTAGTAGCCCCAAATTTTCGCTCGTATTCTTTAAATTTGCAAAACTCTAGGATTTTAAAATCAGAATTTAAAATCTTTGACTAAAGATGTATGCTTTAGTATTGTTAAATATTTGTATTGTTTGGATCATAACTCTAATTGTTGAGTCCATTTTAAACTATGTAATTTTGTTTAATATATGTATATTAATTATACTAATATACATAATATATTAGATTTGAGATAAACAGACGAGACAAGACTATATATTATGTGAATACCGCGCGTTCAAAAACTTTTCTCATTGGAGACGAACATGCTTTTTTTTTAATGGTTGGTGACAGTGCACGTAATCAGGCACACACGCATAATTTTGATAGTTTGGTTATATCATGTAAATAATAATAAGCGTCTATAATTTGAATTTAAGAATGACAACTGTCAGAATTTGAAGTTTTCAAAAGCTTAGCATGTACACCAACATGATAGGGTCTAAAGAAAGTAGAAACGTTTTAGCAACCGACCAGGGGGGGAAATGTTAAATTGAGATTGCGTAGACATCGTTTTACTTCTGCCTGCAGTTGGTAGGTGGCGCATGTGTTGACGAAATTTTAGGATCACATGTGATACTTCAGGGCATAGCTGCTTGTATGCTGTTGAGTGTGTTTGGTAACTATGGCAACTACATGTGGTATAGTTTTCAAATATTTCTGTTGACAGTTTTTAATTAATATTTATGTATATATGCTAATTATTAATCAGAGTTATAAAATATTAACTTATTTCTTAAAATTGCATGTACGTAAGTATTTATTCTGCATAATTCGAGTAATTTATTTATTTATTAGCACTTTTTTCTAGACTTCCTAGTAATTATGCCGACAAGAAAATGTTATGTGTCAAATTGTGACCATAATGTAAAAGTTTTCCACATCCAACATCAATTCGTTTTCTTGAGTGGTAGGAAGCTACATGAGATCCTAATTTATTCAATGACATAAGAGAAGATCGACGATTTCCATTTAAGGAATAAATAAGTTCAAATGTAAGAATAATTTAGAATGCTTTCTCCTTAATATTTTGAAATAGAAATAAATTTTCATATAAAAATAAAGCGTTACTAAACAGATATGTTTCTAATTTATTACTAAGTTATTATAGCAATAAGTGTAGTTTATTTTTCTTTAAAATACATTTACTATTTTACTTCCGAACATTTAAAGTGAAGAATAAAAATTATTAAGGTAAATACAAAAATGGAATAGAAATATATAATATTTAAATTTCCCGGTTCATCGGTTTGATCCATTTTAGTACTGCCTGCAGTTGGCAGGCGGCGCTAAACATTGTCTAAACTTTTTACTATTAAGTTATACTATCTTCTAGTATAGTGATCTGTGCAACCGACGCGGCGTCTACGAAATAAACAGAACGATTCAATAGCACTCCAAATTCTCATCGGCCGCAACAAATTTAGCTCCTGCTAATAAAACTATTACATAAAAGCCAGTTACAAATTGAATATTATAAATAATGTTATTAAATATTACTTTTCTATACGTATATTTTATTTAATACTTGGCCTTTTTGTTTAGTAGGCAAGGCATTGTTGACAAATTTCTATTATTTGGATGACAATTACAAGAAGCGTCAAAAGATGTATGAATATTATAACAGTCATGAAATTACTTTTGTAGGTTATGTTACTTGACAAATAAAATTTTGCAAATTTGACGCTATTTTAATTCAGTAGTGCATGTCAGTTGCTAAAGCGACTTATCCATATTATCATACGCATGATTTGTAGAAATTGCAAATAAATGTTTGTGAACAAAAATAAGAACCCCTAAGATGTAGGTACATAACGTAGTTATTGATTATTAATCTTAAATGTATTTTTACATGATTCTCCCTCAGACAGATAAAAGATAATTCTAACAGATCAATTTTGTAATAGAAACATTGTTTGTTACTTGAGGAAACTCATATCAAACTATATCTCATTTTGGAACAGAAATTATAAAAATAAATGGATTTAAGCACGCAAGGCTGCACTATATTTTGAGAAAATGTAGCACAATAAGCTTTTGACAAATTTGTACCTAAATCACCAATGTAATTATACGACTTCAAGTTCTCATCTAGAGTTACACATGATACTTTACAGCGTTCGCCCAGATAAATTTGATCATCAATTCAGTTAAAGAAAAGTATTCAATTTGTTTTCTCTTTATTTACAACTAACCTATTCGTGCACACTCAAGATAATATTTAATTAAAACTGCCTTAGCTTGTGAAGTCAGCAGATGCAAATCTGATGATTTGATGAGAATATTTATATTATCCACATACGTAGATTGAATTGCATAGGGCATCTATTTTTACAAATAAATTACTTAATTAATTATTGGTGCTGAGCCAAAATTTATAATTACAAATTTTAAAATTATTTAAAATGTAAAATTTAGAATCAATTATCTGATTGCAAAGATCGACAGCTGCGTAATAATTCAATTTATCCTATTTTTATAGCAACACGTTAAATGTACATTTATCATATCTAAAAGTTATTTTAAACTCTTGCTAATATTCTCTTTTATTCAACTCAACTAACAAACTGTTTTCATAAATATTTCACGTACTGAAATTGCCCGCTACTGTATACGATCTAGATATATTTGAATTAACCTTCACTGCATTTCTGATTAAGCTAATTTAACACTGTATATATATATATATATATATTATTTTTATTGGACGATTTGTAGGTCGTTATACTAGTTTTAAATAATTTTTAAAACTCGCTAATTTGCAGTGTTTGAAAATTATAATTTTATAATTTTACCACTGACTATTAAATTAATTAGGTAATTTTTTTAAAAATTACCGACACGGCTGGGATTCGAACCCAGGCATACCGATTACTAGCCGGTTGCTCTACCAACTGAGCTACCGTCGGTGTCTGAATTCGAATTTCTAAATCGTACTGATATATGTATATCAAGTAACAGATGGAAATGAGAATGTATATATTAAGCACTAAACGTCCATGTGCTGTATATATGTGATATTAAATTTTTATTGACCTCATATAAGAACTCATATAAGTAAATATATATTTACTTATATGAGGTCAATAAAAATTTAATATCATATATATATATATATAAATTTGTTCGGATGTTTCCGCGGTCGTAGTATGACGTTGTGGTTTTCCGGGTTTGGAACCGCGTAGTATTTGCTCTATAGTCCCAAGAAGGACTGCTTGGTTCATCGAAACGTCGACCAAGCAGTCCTTCTTGGGACTATAGAGCAAATACTACGCGGTTCCAAACCCGGAAAACCACAACGTCATATATATATATATATATATATATATATATATATATATATTATATATATATATATAATAAAATAAAATCTTTTTTCTTGGCCGTTTATAGCAATAAAAATATTAATATTCTTGGTGTTAGCGGCCTGTTTCTTACTCCTTGTCAAATATTAAAAATTTAACAATAAAAAAACACATAATTAAAACGTTTCGACAAATTTATTTATGTCTTCCTCAGTTAAAAGTTTTTGTACTTATTACACATTTTCTTTTTTTTGAAAATGTCTAACTGCAACCAGAACCAACTGCAAAAGATACAATTTCTCATTAAAACTACAGAACGCATTCTATGCCAACGCTTTTTAACTTACCGTAATTTGTAATCTTTGTTTTATTAACTTTGGATGCACATTGTTTTTATATCACCCCCCGAACTTAATTGCATGTTTTATATTTGTAGAAATAAAAACAAACTAATGCCTGTAACGGACAAACAAATTCAATTTATTCACACGTTGAAAACAGTTTTATTTGAAATGTATATCTATCTGTCCGTATACGCATATAATAAACAATTTCTATGTATCAAGATGTTTTATCGTGTGTTATTTATTTTGTATTGTTTTTTCTCTGATGGTTTCTTTTCGTTGTTTTTTAATTCTATTTAATACCAGACGACTTCATACACTGCGCGGTAATATGTTATAAAATGGGAAAGTAGATTTTAGAGAGGCCCTCTATTTCTGCCCTATCATTAACTGTGTTTTTGTTACGATTTATTTCGATCATCTCGAGGACACCTCTTGCTTTATTATTTCTTTCTGTTTTGAGGATTTTAACATTATTAAAGTCGAAATTATGTTTCATCTTGTCTTTGTGTTTTTTGAGAGACGTTGGGTTTTTTGCGTACTTGTGTCCATTTATTCTTTCATCTAACCACTGTTTGGTTTGGCCTATGTATACTTTGTTGCAATCACCACATGGAATTCCATATACTACATGCGATCGTTTGAATTGGGAATGGGATCCTTTAAACTTGTGTATAAGTGATTTAAGTTGTTGTTGGTTCGATAGGCTAATTTACAGTCATACGGTTTTACAATATTGTTTAACTTTTCTGAAAGCCCTGCAATATATGGAACAGGTATATACGTAAAGTTTTTTTGTGATTGCTTTATTTGATTTTCTCGTCTTTGCGAGTCGTTATCGATTTTATGTAATCTCTGTTTTATGATCCCTTTAATAAATGTTCTTGGGTAATTGTTGTGTTCCAACATGGCCTGTATTTTGAAAATTATTTGTGGTCGGTATTGAGGACTTGTTAACATTATTGCTCGATCTACTAACCCTGTTAGTTAGCAATAATGTTAACAAGTCCTCAATACCGACCACAAATAATTTTCAAAATACAGGCCATGTTGGAACAGAACAATTACCCAAGAACATTTATTAAAGGGATCATAAAACAGAGATTACATAAAATCTATAACGACTCGCAAAGACGAGAAAATCAAATAAAGCAATCACAAAAAACGTTACGTATATACCTGTTCCATATATTGCAGGGCTTTCAGAAAAGTTAAACAATATTGTAAAACCGTATGACTGTAAATTAGCCTATCGAACCAACAACAACTTAAATCACTTATACACAAGTTTAAAGGATCCCATTCCCAATTCAAAACGATCGCATGTAGTATATGGAATTCCATGTGGTGATTGCAACAAAGTATACATAGGCCAAACCAAACAGTGGTTAGATGAAAGAATAAATGGACACAAGTACGCAAAAAACCCAACGTCTCTCAAAAAACACAAAGACAAGATGAAACATAATTTCGACTTTAATAATGTTAAAATCCTCAAAACAGAAAGAAATAATAAAGCAAGAGGTGTCCTCGAGATGATCGAAATAAATCGTAACAAAAACACAGTTAATGATAGGGCAGAAATAGAGGGCCTCTCTAAAATCTACTTTCCCATTTTATAACATATTACCGCGCAGTGTATGAAGTCGTCTGGTATTAAATAGAATTAAAAAACAACGAAAAGAAACCATCAGAGAAAAAACAATACAAAATAAATAACACACGATAAAACATCTTGATACATAGAAGTTGTTTATTATATGCGTATACGGAAAGATAGATATACATTTCAAATAAAACTGTTTTCAACGTGTGAATAAATTGAATTTGTTTGTCCGTTACAGGCATTAGTTTGTTTTTATTTCTACAAATATAAAACATGCAATTAAGTTCGGGGGGTGATATAAAAACAACGTGCATCCAAAGTTAATAAAACAAAGATTACAAATTACGGTAAGTTAAAAAGCGTTGGCATAGAATGCGTTCTGTAGTTTTAATGAGAAATTGTATCTTTTGCAGTTGGTTCTGGTTGCAGTTAGACATTTTCAAAAAAAAAAAAAAAAAAAATGTGTAATAAGTACAAAAACTTTTAACTGAGGAAGACAGAAATAAATTTGTCGAAACGTTTTAATTATGTGTTTTTTTATTGTTAAATTTTTAATATTTGACAAGGAGTAAGAAACAGGCCGCTAACACCAAGAATATTAATATTTTTATATATATATATATACCGTTTGACTGAAATAAAAGTAGATATAGGGAAATACAAACACGCACACATGTGCATGCAAACATGAAATGGAGGGGTACGATAGTAGGGGAGTACAGATGAGTTCATATCGGGACACCGGGGTACCCAGGCTTTGGTGCAAAACGTTTAAAGTTAGTATGTAGACGTTTGCTTCAAGGAATTGCTACGCTCTTTACGGCTTTTGTATAATATTTTGGTAACTGATGTATAATGTATTAACATTGAACTGAAACAAAACTCTATAAAATTTGTAACTAAAATAAAATTCTTATAAAAAATTAAATAAAATTCTCACATTTAAAACGAAACAAAATATTAAATGAACTATACAAAATTTAATGTTGAAGATGTTCAAATGTCTGTCCCTCTTGCATCAAGCAGTACCCTAAACGATTATAAAACCCATTTCGTACATTCGATAGCATTTCAGGAGTAATCATTTGTATGGCGTTAAGAATTTGTTCTCTTAAGCCATCCAAATCAATCGCTCTATTTCCTTCAGCGGTATTAATATTTGCATATATACGACAATCTGTATACAGATTGTCGTAGTTAAAAGTTAATAGGCATCTTCAAATACACACACATAAACATGTACCTATGTATAAGACCGGTGGTGTGGGGAGATAGTGGGGAGATCGAGAGCGGGGACAACACATTCGTTCCGTAACTTTAGAGCGTGAACATACATGTACATACATTGGATCTGAGCAAGCTCGCAAATATGGCTTAGGAGAACAAATTCTTAACGCCATACAAATGATTACTCCTGAAATGCAATCGAATGTACAAAATGGGTTTTACAATCGTTTAGGGTACTGCTTGATGCAAGAGGGACAGACATTTGAACATCTTCAACATTAAATCTTGTATAGTTCATTAAGTATAATATTTTCTTTCGTTTTAAATGTGAGAATTTTATTTAATTTTTTATCAGAATTTTATTTTAGTTTCAAATTTTATAGAGTTTTGTTTCAGTTCAATGTTAATACATTATACATCAGTTACCAAAATATTATACAAAAGCCGTAAAGAGCGTAGCAATTCCTTAAAGCAAACGTCTACATACTAACTTTCAACGTTTTGCACTAAAGCCTGGGTACCCCGGTGTCCCGATATGAACTCATCTGTACTCCCCTACTATCGTACCCCTCCATTTCATGTTTGCATGCACATGTGTGCGTGTCTGTATTTCCCTATATCTACTTTTATTTCAGTCAAACGGTATATATACAGTGTTAAATTAGCTTAATCAGAAATGCAGTGAAGGTTAATTCAAATATACCTAGATCGTATACAGTAGCGGGCAATTTCAGTACCATCATGTTTTGAAACGATATTGGGGCGTATGTATATGCATACTAATCACTATTCGAAAATATAATCAATTATGCAACAGTAAACCTAATATTTAAAGGTAAACATTCTAAGTATTATCAGGGAATATACGTAATATATACCTGTATAATTGATGTCATTGTAAACTATTTTTCTAGAACTTATTTTACAATGGATATAGTTATTGATGTCTATGTTTGTGACAAAAAGCCTATAATTGCGTATTATTATGTTTACATACATACATTATGCGCATGTATGTATTTATTAGTCAATTTGTAACGAAACGACAAACAGCAATTATTGCCTGTATGTGGTATACGTAAACAATAGCTTTCATTCTATTACACGGCTTTATGCAAAGCTACACACGGATACAGTCAGGGAAACAGATTTTGTAAATAATGACACCACATGTAGATATTTCCTTCATAGTGTTTCCATGCTTTCATAAACAACTTAATTAATTGATTACTAATTAGTTATTTTATAAATAATCATTTTTAGTGTATTACAAAGTTTGATAGATCGATAATATTTAATTGTTGCATATGTGGATCATTTCAAAGGAATGCTTTCCTGATTTTTTTTAATAATTCACAAGGATGTTTTAAGAATCTACACACTGTATTATGTACCATGAATTGGTGATCAAAATGATATAGTATAACCCAATATTGAGAGCCAATATTTTATGACTCGTTCTGGATGTATGAAATGATTAAATATTGAATCACGGAATCGTCTTATTTTGCGACTGCATTTATAATCTGAAAGAAGTGCGCAGTATTCATCATAACATTATATTTGTTATTACTTATGTTAAACATGAGCACACACAGTTCTTATAATGATTTTCTATGGTGATTGTAGCTATTTCAATTGTGTGTAACTTCGTTTCTTTGTTTAATACATATTACATTGGTAGTAGGTACCAATACATTTTCCTATTCTCTTATATATATAAAGTCTAGTCAACGCCATGAGTGGGGACATACTAAAAAGAGCTAACAATAGTAAAACATATTCATGATTATTAACATTTATTTAAAATGCCAATTTTACACATGCTCAGTATACAAGCGTGGAATGTGCACTTCACATTAAAGAAGCATACAGAATACACAAAATCATTATACAATAAAGTTAGTTGTTTGAATTATATAATATGGCGAAAATTGAAAAATGTTATAAATATCAATGTAAAATAATGAACATGAAAGTCAAAATTCATATTATATTAATTTTAACTTTATATAAACATATTATCATGCATATTGTCTGCTTATATTCTTTAAGAAAGAGAACGACACTCTACATCGTCTGTCTTTGTTCTTACATCTACCTAAAGTATCCAAATAACAGGACCACTGAATTAACAGTTTTGTGAAAGAAAATCACATCAGCAGTTGAAGAAGGATGGACGTATAAGAATTATACATAGAGAGTACACAAAATTATTACTCAGTAAGGTTAGTTATTTGAATTATATATATAAATTGGGGAAAATTTCGCTGTAAAATAATCATGAATATGAAAGTCCAAATTCATATTATATTAAATTAAACTTTATATATATATACTCATCTTCTATAAAGTTTTCTATTAATTAAAAAGAAAAACCTTTTTCGATTATAGGCCGTGTAATTATGTAAATTTAAATATTAGTTTTCTTGGGGTAGCGGCCTATTTTCTTAGTGGGTTCTTTTTTTAAGAACGAATAATTAAAACAATACTTAACGTTTTGACATATTATATGTCTTTATCAAAATTTTATTACATAAAATCATACAAACAGGACGGTAAGAGAAAAACACATATTTTAAAACTTAGATTGAAAATACTAGAAAAATATTTTTGAAACTCACCAAACACATTTAATATATTGCCGTGATCTTTATATTTTAGGAATTGTAACATTTAGTAAATAGTTAAGTTATAGGATAAAAACATTAATTTTTCGTTCAAAATGAAAAATACTAATATAATAAGCATAGGTTAAAGAATTACAACAAGTAAAAATGGGTTGCCTAACCTTTAAGGGGCAATGTCATTGAGAAAATAAATATATATAAATTAAGCTTAAATATTAAAATTTTAAATATTAGGCAAAAGACAAACACAAAATAAATATATGCATTCTATATTTTTATAGAAATGACAAGCACAACGTGTAGTTTGAGTATAGGAAAACAGAGCCAAATTTCTCACAAAGCGTTAGGGTGGCACTAAATATTTTAAGAAATGGACCACTGTTCAAAAATAAGAATGTACTAAAAGTAAATAATAGAGAGGGAGTGATGTTAACAGACGGGACAATAAAAAGAGTGAATCATTTGAATGCCATCAAATATATGAGCAAAGCCACACTCGACATGCCCGAGAAGAAAATACATATTTAAATGTGTGTTTCTTATATCTAAAAACAAAAAGGATATACATAAAAAGGTACCCTTTATTCGAGACGACACATCGATAAGTCTTATGTGTTAATAAATGCAAAAGTCAAAATACATTTAAGAAGTTTTGTATGCATAGATACAAGGGCTTTAAGGATAACAAATCATGTGTAGTTTTTGAAAAACCTGCAAAGAAGACAAACATTAATATTGTTTGTAGTTGTCTGCAAATCGACATACTAGAAGAAGAGAGAAATTGGGCGGAGCTTGAAAGTAACGCGGTGGATGCTAGTACTCTTTGTGATGCAGTTTTCATGAAGAAAATTCCAGTAGTACACAACGTATTTCCGATTGTATCCAACAAAGGTATCTACAAAAGGAAAATAAGAATATCTGTAATCAATGGGAAAAGAAAATATATACATAACAATGAGAGAAGCAATACATTCATTACAAGTATAATGAAGGATGGTATTAAGAAAAGAGAAGAACATACCCACAGAAGGCGAAGAATAGCGGGTGTGCGTGAATTTTCAATAGACAATTTTAAGTAATGACATTTATAAATACATTAAATGTCAAATGTGTTTATGTGATTGAGAAAACCTTAAGAGAAACAAAAATGAACTAGACGATACCAACATAAATCTTAGTTGAAGGAACGTGGCGCTGCGAATGGGTAGCAATCATTTGTTTTAATTTATAAAAGGCCGCGAAGATGAACAGAGAGGGAGATGATCCTATCTTTTGAAATTGTAAGACGTACAAATTTTTGAAATCTTTTGCAATAGAATAAGAGTAGGGGTTTTATACACTTCTACAAATTCGTTATTAGCTTTTCCAATGTATTAAGTTTTTGTTTTTGAATTTGAATTAAATTTAAGTTTTATTATTGTTAGTAAAATTTTGGCATTTGATAATTTCATTTTTATATTCGATTATAAGATTTTTCAAAATGGAGGACATAAATAAAATCGAATTTGACAAATTGTATGATGAATTTAAGTAAGTTTTTGAAATGAATATTCATATTTCAACAACTGATGGTGTAAGACGTACTCTAAAAGTACTATGTAAGAATATTTGCTTTTAGAAAGGCGTTGAGCCTCATTAATTTAGTAAATATTGCCTTGTTAAATTGTATTAAGTTTTTTTTTGTAATAATTGGAAGATAGTTAATGGTGTTGAGGGCACTGGAAGTACTATGTGCAAATATTTGCTTTCAGTGAATCATTAGGCATCATTAACGATTAGTTTAGTCAGTCTTAATCAAAATTTTCAAATAGATAAATACGAATAGACAGAGATGTTTCTTGATGGGCAAGCGCCAAGTTGTTAAATATACTATGTGTGAATATTTGCATTTAGCGATTGGTATAGGTCATTTTCAAGACATTCTCGTTGCGAAGTTTTAGATCATCAAAGGCACTATGTGTGAATGTATGTCTTTGTTGAAATAAAAATTAGCTTCGTATGGGAAAGATTATTTTTTTGAATCAATAAATATTGTTAGATTAAAAATAAAAATAGCAAGATAATATTTTTACACATATCAGTATAAAAAGAAAGTTATATATTTTTTTTATGTTTTTGTATTGTGAAAGAAAAATACTTGATGTACCTAACCACATGATAATAATGTTTTTGTTACCATCATGCTAAAAGAGAATTATAAGCATTTTATGAAATTTAAACCTTTTTTTTTATTATTGACATCCAAATATAAACTAAATAAGAGACACACCAGAGTAAAAGAAGGAAGATCACTGCTAGAACTAATAAGAATAAATGAAATGCTGTTAGGGAGTAGACATATAGGAAAAGATATAATAATTTTTAATGCATTCTCAGCATTCATTAAATAAAAATATTTATGCAATCTTTGTAACGTTAAGGTTACAGCAATATGTATGCTTTTTGTTTTTGTACATTATGTAAATTCAGTCTTCTTATAAAAACTTATCACGTATACTAAATTTATTAAACATCTTTATAGTATAATTATATCAAAATACGTTTGCTAAATTTGTATTGTGTAGTATAAATATATACTCGTATGTGAGCACATTTTGTCCATATTGAAAGTCTGTCTTTATTTTTATGCATTCCTTTTTTTAATTTTTATTCCTTTCTTTATTTTTTTATTTTTAATGTCATTTTGCTTGTTGTTGTTTTCTTTTTTTCTTTTTTTTAAATTATATTTATTAAATGCTAATTATTGAATTATTGGATGATAAATATTTGATAAACCGTCAATTTCATTTCTGTCATTTATTGTGTTCTTAGTTTTTACTATTTTACTAAGGTACATATATTCATACATATTGTCTTTTATATTCTTTAAGAAATAAAACGACACTATTCGGTTAAAGATCCTTATCTAGGGTAAAGGCTGTATCCAAAACCCACATCTATTAATGTTATGGAAATTTACAGTATATTTTACAGTGTTTTTTCTAAATATTGTATTTTACTTTTAATTATTATTATTATTTGATGTCAGTTAGTTGTAAAAAGATAATAAGCTCAATTTTATTCTAGCAATAATAAGATGGAACGAGAAAAACTAATAAAAGGAAAATTATATAAAAGTGTTTGATAACCTTTAGGTAATAATAAATTTCCAAAGTGTTTGAAACATTATGATTAATTAAAAATACTTCACACTATATTACGTAATTTGAATACATTACATCAGTTTATAAAAGACCTACTATTAAACTTACATCTGAATACATGTTATACGTTTTAAGATATAGCATAAATAGGATCTCTATCAGGAATTGATATGACTCCAGTCTCGCAAGGTTCTTGTAAATTGTTTAACTGGATGTTTTCTATGAACGAAAAGATCTATATGGAAGAATCAGGATTCTATTAACAAGCTTAGGCTATATCTGAACTGTTTATAGACATTAAAGTAGACTCGATATGTGAGGAAACTCTTGATGATGTCTTAGATACTTAACGCAGGTTAAATTCTCTTTCGATAGGTTTTATATGTCTATACTTCGTTGATGTTTCTAATACTGATTGTATCTGAATTTAATAGACTTTGTGTGCTAATTTAATTAATACTTTAAGTCTCAAAAACTTTAAATTCAATAATATTACAAAAAACGCTTTTTTGTGTAGTGTCCCTTTAAGGGTGTTGTATACCAACCTAAAAATTTCGACGTCTTCACTGCGGGTTAAGGGGGGTTCTACTCAGAGGTGGAGCTTGCCAATACCCCACTACCATGTACTGTTTTGCTAAATGATATAGTAAAAATCTAAATTGTACAGTTCCCAGTTTATAAGTACCGCCCTTATGGAGCGATGCATTCGAAATGACATACGTTTGATGCGTTAAGTGCTATTTGTCTCTGTTCAGGCTACACATACTCTACATAACGTAGGTGCTAGTAATATTTTGTATGATTTATTTAGTCTGCCAGTCTAGGCGCCACAGGAATGTGGATTGTAAGTTCTTTTAGTCAGACATATGTTCAATAAGTCAAAAGTTAATATGTAAGATGGAATTATGATTAAAAGAAATATTACTTAGTGTCTATGAATACTATATAATAATAATAATACTTTGTTCAACGGTACTATGTCATCGTCTTGATTATCTTTTCCATTGGGCGTATTGAAAATCACAGAATAAATATTTATATCTATAGGTACTATTATTATACAGGGTGGCCGCCAAGGTATCCGAGAAACCTCGTACGTGAATTCAATGACTAATTTTAAGCAAAAATGTTTTTATTCACTTTTCCCGAATTTCTAACGGTTCTTGAAATATCGGAGTTCGAAGCTGTAATAAATTACTAGAGGGTTTAGAAAAAATGTGATTTATTTTATGGAAAGCCTAAGGAGCATTATTAAAGTTGCTGAATGTGGCCACCGCATTGTACAATGCATAACTAAATCTTCCGTCAGAGTCCTCGTTCCCAGTTGTAGTTCTCCATATTGTTTTTCACCTCATAAAACTTTTCTAAGGAAAATAATATTAATTCAATTTAATTTGGTATTTATTTTTATTAGTAAGTAATTGGGGGAAAGAAGCGAAATGAGGTAAAATGCCCACTGACAGTTATTCTCAATTAGTCGACCAGATGTGAGAGGAATGCAGTCTACAAATTTCTATGTTATGTTTGAAGTATTATTTTGTTGACGGCGCTAATATCGTGTTGATTTTCTTTTCCATTGAGCGTATTACAAATCGTTCTATAAAACAATTTATTATGTTATGATGTACCCTATGTTATAATTTACCTTTCATAATTTTACTTAATGCTAAAGTAAATAATAATGAATTGTACCTATATACACAGTATATGCATTTATATTTAAATTATGTGTCACTTGATTTAAATACTCGTGATATACGACATTTATTTCTATCTATATTATTACATACGCAATACATACACGAATATGTTTCTCCATTTACATTTCTCCAAAAGTTCAGAGGAAACTTTTTAATTGCATCTCTTATATATTACAGAACATAAGAATACATACAAAAATTAAAAAGTGACGTATTAATAATTTAAATTCATTCTGTGAAAACGAAGAATAACTATTTATGATATGTAGTGCAAAATGTGGTTCATCAACGTCGTCATTGTATTTGTCACCAGAGCTATCAAAAGCTGTAGAGGGGCCTGGTAAGGGAGATGGCGGCGAAGAAATAGAAGTATTTACAAGGATAGGAGTCCTGGTGATAGCTTTTGAAAAGAATGTCGTTAATGTAGTCTGCTTTGTATCTTGTAAAACTTCATTTATTGGCCGTTCAACTTTCGTGAACCGTTCAACATTTGAATCCATACCTTCTAGTTTTAGTGGTTTCATTCACTTTCCTCTACTGGTTCCTCTTCCGGGAGCCGTTGTACTTCCAACTCTATTAATTCTTCAATATCCTCCGCTTCAGCTTTTAAATTAAGTATGTTAGCAAGTTCCACTACTTTATGTATGGCATTAGTGTACTCGTCTTCGTCAAAATCTAAATTATTCCTGAACACTTTCTGATATTTTACATTTGTTCCATAGACCCTGCATACATCTTTCTGTCACTTCTTCCCACGCGGTTTCAATGTTCTTTATGTATTCTAAAATATTATATGTCTTTCAGAAGTCACGAGTTATTTCATTACTTTCTGTTGCTGTTATGGCTTTGGAAAACGTTGTGCACAAATAGTATTATTTAAACGTAGCTATTGTATCCTGATCCATTGGTTGTAGGATATCGTTTGTGTTTTTAGGCAGATACACTACCTTTACATCTCGGTGTAAATCATCAAGATGTTGGGGATGACCTGGTACATTGTCAAGCAGAAGGATAATTTTAAATGGCAAGTTCTTTTTCAAACAATATTAACTGACGGTATGAAGCAGTTGAGGAACCATTCCTCAAATAATGCTTGCGTCATCCATGATTTGTTGTTTGCACGATAGTAAACATGCTTTAATGCACATGGGTTCTCAAAGCAATAGATAAGAAAAAGTTTTAACTTCAATCCAGCGACATTACCTCCTAACAACAATGTAATTGTATCTTTAAATGCCTTAAAACCGGCATTGTCTCCGCTTCTACGTGAATATAGAAGCTCTCGGAATTTTTGTTTTGTATCTGGTCATCAACCAAATCGCGAGGAGCTTTTCCATCTCATGAATCGCTACATAGTTATTACGGCTTTAAAATGTGTCGATGATTTTAATGCATCTTTTACGCATCAACAAAACGTATCCGAGTATTCCCCACGTTAAACAGTTGTTTGTTGCGGGGAATACCCGACGCAGAAGCTCGAGCGTCGAAGTCGTATGCCCGAGCGGTCGTTAAACGGTTTTTTAGACAGGTACGTTACAAGTATAAAAGTATTTAGAACTTAATTTTCAATACCTTTTGTATAAAAAAAAAATATCAAAATTCAGACCGGAAGTAATACTTTTAGTCTTATCGAATAGCGATTTTTGCAAATATTTCGCAAATTATGCATTCTATATATATTTGTCAAGAGTACAAAAGCATTTAGAGTTGGATTTCAAATATTTTTTGTATAAATGAAAATTCAAAATTCGGACCGGAAGTAATACTTTTACTCATAGCGAGTAGCATTTTTTTGCAAATATCTCATTAAGTATGTATCTTGTAGAGATTCATTAAGAGACTGGAAGTACTTAGAATAGGATTTTGAATAATTTTTGTATAAAATAATGTTTAAAATTGTATGATTTAAAACGAGCATACGTATAAGAAAGTTGTGTCGTTGCCACACCTCATTTTTTCCTATTATCTTGGCTAATTTCGACTTTTTTTTAAAATACCTTGGAACAAACCTTGAAAAACCTGATACGACTGTCAGAATTTAGATTTTCGGAAAGAGGGGGGCTAACTTCTCACTTTTGGATTTCGTTTTTTTTTTTGCAATATCCTTCGATATACCTATAAGAGATACGGTTTTGAGGCATTAGAAAATTTTTTAGAACAAATCTACAACTACATGAAGCAACCGTCAGAATTCAATTTTCGCAAAAAGGGGGGCTGTAAGAATATCGTTTTTCCTATTAACTCAGCCAATTATGATTTTTTATTTGAAATACTTCGGAACAATCTAAAACAAACCTAGGATAACCTAGAACAACCGTCAGAATTTCGATTTTCGAAAAAGAGAGGGGCTAACTTCTCACTTTTGGATATAGTTTTTTGGCAATATCTTTTGATATATGAGATACGGTTTTGATGTATTAGAAGAGCGTTTCGAACAAATCTAGAACAACCTGAAACAGAATTTCAATTTTCGCAAAAAGAGGGGCTGTAAGAAAATCGCTTTTCCTATTAACTCAGCCAATTACGATTTTTTTTTTGAAATACTTTGGAACAATTTAAAACAAACCTGGAACGACCGTCAGAATTTTGATTTTCGAAAAAAGGGGCGCTAGCAAAAAATTGTTTTTGCCATTTTCTCGGCCTATTATAATTTATTTTTTGAAATACTTTTGAGCAATTGAGAATAAACCTAGAACAACCTGGAACAACCGTCAGAATTCCGATTTTTGAAAAAAGGGGTCTAACTTCACACATCCAAAAGTGAAACTAAAACGACATGTGCGGTATCATTAAGAATTTTTCATATTTCCGGAATATGTCGCAGAGTGAGTAATTAAGAATTTTTTGGATTACGGAATACTCGCCCACGCAAGTATACCAGCACTTCGTATCTATACAACAAATTATTTTGAAGCGTACGGTTTCCTGAGAAGACCCAAAGTAGGTAGAAACGCATCCATGTCTCGCTAATTCTTGGACCGAAAATATTCATTATATATATGAATGACCCCGCCCTGTAGTGCTCCAGACACGGAATTGTGTCTATATGCGGATGATACCACGTTGTTAGTAAGGGGAAAGAACTCCAAGAACTAACAGCAAAATCTGCAGCTGACATCCAAAAAGCAGAGGGCTGGTTTGCGGCAAATCACCTGAAAATAAACCCGAACAAAATACAAAACATGAAATTTTCCACGAAAACAACAGAAGATCGGGAAAAGCCAAATTTTTGGGTCTGATAGTGGACTCCAATCTGAGGTGGGGACACTGCTAGACTGACGTTTGTGGTATTCACCATAAGAAGACTGAGACATGTATGCACATACGAATCTGCAAAGGTGGCGTACTGTTCGTATTTTCATTCTCTTCTAAGTTATGGAACTCTCTTCTGGAGACAGACGGCTGATGCAAATAGAATATTTCTACTGCAAAAAAGGCTACCAACAAACACACATTTTATCCAAATGGAAACAAACATGAGCACAACACACTAAGTAGAAAGCATCTAAGAACCCCTTATCATTGACTTTCACTGTTGCAGTCGGGTGTCGATTATTGGGGTCCCAAGCTTTATAACCACTTGAAGAAGAACTTAAAGACCTACCACCTGACGAGTTCAAGAAAAGGGTCAAAGGGCTGCTGATGGAGAGGAAGTACTACGGCGTCGAAGATTTTCTGGCAATTAACGGGAGCTGCTGAAGTATATAACATTCTATCATTTATTATTATTTGTTTATTTGTGTATATCGTTGTTTGTCATATTGTTGATACAATGATCTTGTTATACATATATACACTTTAATTTAAATTAATATATTTTATGTCAAATGTGATAATTACCACAAGATTAATCAGATATGACGATAATCTGTAATTAATATAAGAATAATATATAATATAATAATATAAGTAGATGAGTAAATATACATTATTATTATTATACTATTATTATATTATTATTATATTAAAACAACGGTAGTATATTTTCGAATTAAAAATGACTTTGTTTTGTTGGAGTTTGCAGAACGAAAGGAATGTCATTATATTATTATATTATAATGTACTATTTTTCGTGAGTGAAAGGAACAAGATTCTATTGGTGGTATATTATGTTAAAAAACAATTTTGCAGTTACTTCGGTTTTGCTTACTCCAGAAATTATTGAACAACCAAATGAACAAGTGCATGTTCAAGTGGCACCATCGTACAATGCCATGAAGATGACCTGTCCCGAGGCTTCAACGCACAGTATTCGTCGTCTCCGAAATTTTTCTTCGCAAATGAAGCAAACGCTCATTTCCAAAGAGCCAGAAAAGATAAGTTCTAACGTAGAAACGGTCATCTCTCTACTGCCCTTCAGACAAATTGAGGCATTCTCTGCAACTTTACATTTGCATCAAACGCTAAAAAAATTTTTCGCGCCGAAAAATAGTGAAAACCCATTTTTGAACATTTTGGCGCCCTCTGCTTTTTCCGCTTTTGAGTACATTAGATAATTTGTAGATATTGTTTTTTTTGTTAAAAAAATTTTTTGTTCGACCAACCATTTACGCGGAGAATCCATTCAAAAAATTTTTGAGATTACCAAAAACCCACAAGGAGTTCCAACTTTTTGGTTTTAGAGTCGCCGCATGCCCCACTAACGATTTATCAAATAAAATAGTCTCCCATATTTTTTTCCAAAAAAAAATACAGAATAACTACTATAATATCATGTATTGAATCGAATTTCATTGTTTTATTATTATATATAAATTATTTAAAATTTAATGTTTATTCATTATTATTATGTAACTACATCTGTAAAATAATAAGTCCTATTTCTGTCTGTTCTTTATTTACCATAACACGAAAAGTAATCTAATTAAATTTTTAAAATAAAAGATATCCTTTTGGAGCACTTTCTGGTTTACTTCAAATCTTTTTATAACTGTCCGAACACTGAATCGTTTGAGAGTATTTTTTTACTAGGTCGTAAATTACTCTTTTGAACGTCTACCAGTCTGCTACAATATCTGACGATCTGTAGTCTGTACAGAGGAAGTACGCACCATCTATATCCATCTCATTTTCGATATTAGTTTTACATTATTTTTAACTCACTTATAAACGTCAGTAGTATTTTATCTTGATAAATGTAAAATAGTGGAAGAACTAAAAAAGCTAGTATTATTTATGAATCATATGTAATGTTTTTGTTTAAGTTTGCATTTATGTAAAAGTTATCAAAGCCTACAATGTGTACAATTTTATGAAATGTAATACAAAATAATATAAGTAAATTTTACAAAAAGAAAATATACATTAATTTTATAAAGTTAAATAAAGGTTACTAGATAATGTTTTCAATTTTATGAAATGTAAAATAATATAAAAAATGTTTAATCAAATACCTACTCAAAACCGTAACAACGATTTCTGTATTCCGAATATCGCTCGTAAAGTGAATCCCCACCTAAACAAAGTAACTCCGCCCTGTCTTGGATTGCAAGGATGTATCAAATATTTGACTGCAGGTGGCGTACTAAAGCAGTGCGAAAAATGCATTTCGTTCTTATCAAATTACACATTTATCTTAATAAATACGAAAAAAATTTGCTAGAAATTAATGTTCGCAATAATATGTTATACGTCGGTACGCATTTTATTTTTCGATTGTCTATTTATATTTATTTTTTTATAACAATTAATAAAAAATTGAAAAAACAAAATACTTATGGACGTGTAGATAAACATTATAAGAATATTTCATCTAAATCATTTTTGCATAAAGTTTGAAGGTAGCCTGTAATCTGCAAATATTTGAAAATGTACCTATACAACACCCTTAAAAGATGTCTCCTACGCTAAATACCTTTTACTCAGATTCCTAAGCAGTAATCCTACGCAGCACGTTCTCTTTCTCCACAAATGCAGAGGGTTTGTAACTTCGACAGCAGTCAAATATAGTAAAAACATGAAAGTATTTTTACTTATTTCTCGACATTTTGCATTAGTAGGTAGGTACTAGTTTTAGTATCTTCTTAAATAAGACTGATCACTTTCAAACGTATTTTATATTACCTTTGTTCTATTTGCATTATTTTTGTGAACAAAATTTTTTTAATGTTGGCATATTTTAACGTACACTCTAATTATTAATTTTGTGATAACAAAATATAGTGCTTCTCCTTAATATAAAAAAAAACATGAATTTAAAACAGGCAGATACTAAATATTGAAATACTTAGATAGATAAAAGCTTGTATTCCAAATAGCACACTAATAAATTCTACGTAATGTATAATACCCAGAGCATACGATCAGCACAGTATATGCGTTAGATGCTAAATGGCGAATTTTAGGGTCATTTAATTAAAAAGAAAACAAGCTCGTTGCACAAAAATATATGATTTATTTCATACACTAGAATTTTAGGTCACTACACAACACTAGAATTTAGGCTCATTGTTTTTGGACCGAGTGTATTTAACGTTACACTTATGGAGGCAATATAAAATCTTTTATTGTAGGCAGAAAATATAGATTTTGATGTGCTAAAATATAGTGCGTTTCTTAATTAACATTGTTTATCACTGTCATACTATTATTAATTAAATCGACTCTATGAAATAGAAATTGAGAATAGAACATTATTTGATTCTTTATTTATTCTGACGGGATTTTTAATTAATAGATGATTATGGCAGTGATTGTTTCATGAATTCGATTTAAAAAAATGGTTTATTGAAACAAAACTTATTTCGTTCCTGAAATGCATTAATCATTCAGAGCTTGACCTAAATGAGGTGGAAGTAATTGATCGCAAGTACATCCGACATATTCCATGTGGAACGTTGCCCCGTTTCGTTCAGATTAAAGTGCAATTTATGTCAATTTAAAGCTTTATCCTAATGTTTGTTCGATTACTAACTTCCCTAAATTATGCAATACGCTATCTCAGTATTTCTAATCCGCATTCCTGTCTGTCTGGGTTAGTGAATAAGTGAATAAACAGAATACATTTGCGTATATACATGTACTGATAACATTATCTAAACTGGTTATCATCTATGTAGTTATTATTGGAAAAAAACTATCTACCGTGCCTTCATAAACACTACCCCTTTTATGAAGGCACAGTAGATAGTCCTTTTGACAAACATTTTTGACTTCAAGATTTTTGCAAATGTTCATGTTTTGAAGTCCTCTGATACCGAAAAAGTGATTTTTGCAAACATGTCCATCTGGCCACGATATCGGCCAAACGACTGCAGCTATCATTACCAAACTTTATATTTACAAGCATACTCTTTCCCTTGAGATCTCATTAAATTTTCAGTAAAAACGGTAGACCGGAAGTAGTAGTTTATTTCGGTAAAAGAATCAAAATGTACTAATATCTGAGCAACCAACGAGCGATCAAATGAATCCGGAGTCGATGTAGGTTGTGCACGAAAAAAAGTATTTCCTAACTTACGCATTTGTAGCAATGTGAAATGTCAACATTGACAACCAAATATCAATATTTTTGAAGTGTGAACTTCTTTAGGCGCGTTACGCTGATTGTAGGCAGTGAACATGACTGACCTGCAACACTCGGATATGTAACGCTCAGATATGTGTTAAGGCGGATTCACGCTCGTACGTAATTCGCAGTTGACGCAGTTGGACGTTGCTGTCTATTAACGCGATTCGACGTAGTTGGATGTGAAACTTGAAAGTATATACGAACAGTTTTTACTCATACGTAGTGTGCAGTGGTTTATAGTTTGTATTTGTTGATGTTGAGGTTAGGATGAAATGTCTGATTTAAGAAAAAGTAAAAAAATTAAATTGCTACTGTTAGCTGCCTTAGCAAATGAATTAGGATTGATACGGCACAATAAAGTGAGAAGGTGGAGCGTGCGTCCACTAAATAAGCAAAGATCACATTTTGGGAGGTAGGATAGTACGTTCAAATTTATGAAAAATGCAGATAGCGAAGAATTTTTGGAATATACACGCCTTACCAAAGATGAATTCCAGACATTAGTTACTTTATTAGAACCAATTATACAAAAAAGAAGTTGTATAAGCAGCATTACCGTTGAAGAACGTTTAGTAATAACTTTGAGGTAATATTATAGATCCCGTATGAGCTTCATGTCCCAAGTTTGGAAGTTAATGCAAAAACAATATCTTTGTTTTAGCTTTCTCTCACAAGGTTCAGCAATGAGAGAAGTTTCCCGTTCATATCTACGAGGAAGAGGAACTGTTTCACTAATAATCAGAGAAACATGTAATGCACTATGGCATAAATTAGCTCCTATATATTTGCCTCCACCAACAACTGACAAGTGGGAAGACATTAAAAATGAGTTTTATGAAAGGCATAATATTCTTTTCTTTTTGGAAGCCATGTTTTATTTAATATACTCAATCGTTTTAGGTGGCAAATACCTAACTGTTTAGGGGCCATTGATGGGAAGCACATAGCCATACAAAGCCCATATAAATCAGGAAGTGCCTTTTATAATTATAAACATTTTTATAGCATTCATTTAATGGCGATTTGTGATGCATCTTATAATTTTACTTTTGTCGATATAGGAGCGCAGGGTACGTGCAAATGATGCTAATGTATATTGAAATTAAAAAAAAATTGTAGGTATTTGCGGAGACAACGGGGTATTTAGAAATTCAAATCTTGGTTGTGCAATTTTGAATGATACCATAAATTCTCCGAAACATGCTCTTTTACCAGGAACAAACCAATTATTCCCTTGCTTTTTTGTGGCAGATGAAGCTTTCCCTTTACGAAGGAACATTATGCGACCATACCCGCATAAAAAAGCAAATCATATACAAAAAGTGTTTAACTATAGATTAAGTAGAGGAAGACGTGTTATTGAAAATGCTTTCGGCATTCTAGTTTCACGATGGCGTATATTGCGGAAGCCTATAATAGGGCATCCGAAAACTATAGATGCAATTGTAAAAGCAACAGTGGTACTTCACAACTTCATAAGGCTAAACAGGAGAGGTGATATCTTGCCAGATAAAAATAGTGTATGTAACGAAAGCATAACTGGATTTCGAAATATTGCTCCTCAAGGCAGCCGCAATTATACACAAGAAGTTATGGAACTGCGAAATCAACTTGCTGATTACTTTTGCTCGGAGGTTGGCATGGTACCTTGGCAAAATGACGTTATATAAATACTAATTAATTTAGAAAATTGGAACGAGGGCAACTTTTGTTTATATATTTATTGGCAGTTATTTTAAACTATATTCTTTGTCGTTACTTTATAATGTCATTATTTGAATAAAATAAAAATATCTATTTATTGTGGTGTATTCAATAATATAAAACTAATTTAAATATAAAAAATAAACAAAAATATTTCAACTCATTTCTAATATCTTATAAAATAAATGTAGAATTTGCTTCCTTGGTGTCAAATCGCTTAAAGTTCGTACTCTTCGCAAAGATCATCCATAAACCCCATAAATCTATTGCGTAATCTACGCAACTCTGTTTCGCTTCTATTTGCAAATAGGTGGCGCATTTGATCATTATATAATTTAATAAAACTTTCTGTAACCTTCGCCGACGTGGTTACATTATTTACCTCTATTTCGTTATCCGTCAATTTATTTATTGCAGATATTAATGACGTTGTAACATCTGTTGAAACGGATGCTGACTTCCTTCTCTTTTTCCCTTTCGGTCCTACATTTTCAGGTTCAATTGATTCTAAATAATTCGATGATCGTGACGATGAAGCTGTTGGGTTTTCTGGCTGAACAGGTTTGCTAATGTCTATACAATCTTGTGGTGTTATAATTTCAAATGTTGGAATTTCTGTGGTGGGCTCAGTTGGAGCAGAAATACTAGAAGGAGAGAGCTGGTTTTCAACTGATGTGTCCAGACATTCAATTTCTACTAGTGTGTCATTTTCTGCGCACGACAAAAAAATACTTTCTTCCAATTCTTTATTGCTGCTGTTTCCCTGTCGTGCCCTACAAGAAACGTTACTGGTTGTACTGTAAATAAAAGCTATATATTATGTATTGCTTAGCATTTCCTTCTGGATTTATACCTTCTTGTTACGAACACTTTATCTAAAAATTGTAACATATTCTCTTTGTCCCATTTTCGCCTTCCGCCCTGAGACCCAGATGGTGCTTGTTGTCGTTTGTTTCTTGTGAATCTAATATCGTTTGTTTCTTGTGAATCTATCACGTAACCGTTTCCACGTTACCTGAGCGACATCAACTAAAAAAAAAATATAGAGTTCATAAGTTCATGATATTGTTTGCATGGTCGATATATTTTCTTGTAAAACATGTACTTAATACTTATATCGAATCCAGTAAATCCATATTATCATACCAGGAGATAGCAACATTAAATAAGCAAAAAGTTCAAACATGCAAAAATATCTAAACTGATGAAGTAATAATAAACTCACCTGTGCAACACAATTCACCAGCTATTTTTTCCCATGTACTTAACTTTCTATTCTTGTCTCTATATAAAACTGAATTGCTGTCCCATAACGCGGGATGGCTCTCTACTAACTCAATTAATTTGAATTCATCTACAAAAACTAGCGCCGACATGTCAAAGTTTTTAAAGAGGTTACAAACGCAACGTACGTACAAAGTTGAATACTAACCAACTTCTGCGTCAATGTCCTATCGCGGACAACTACTGCAAACAGCGTATATCCCCAGAAATACAGTGTGCGTTTGTCTGTGAACGCTCGGGTAACAATACGCTAAAATCAACTTCCTACGTCAACGAAGTTCTGCGTCCAACTGCGTCAACTGCGAATTACATATGAGCGTGAATCCGGCTTTACGCTCGGATATATGTAACGCTCGGATATGTGTAACGCTTGGATATGTGTAACGCTCGGATATATGTAACGCTCGTTCGGGTAAAGTTGGTTAAGCGAACAAGATAAATATATCATATAGAGGTATTTAATTTCAATTAAATTGAAATTTAAATGAATAAATAAATTCATGTCCACGAGCAGATTCGACCCCGAGCCGAACGGGTATGACCAATGTACGACGCCGGCACGTTGCATCAGACCAACGCCGGATACGTAATCGATTATTCATATTGTCTATTTATAGATATACATACGTCACTGCTATACTCGTTCGGCGACCGTTACATGGGAGAGCATGACGCATCAGTCGTATAATACGTTACTGAATATTATACGCGTGTGTACATGTGTAAATGTAATAAATGTGCGAATACGTTTTATTTAATACGTTACTGAATATTATACGCGTGTATTTCGCCTTGATGAAGTTTACACTTCTGCTGTGTGGTTTTAAGCACACCCATTTTCTTGCTTTACAATCATTTCTTTACACTTAGAAATACATTTTAAAATTCTTGACAAATTATTACTTTTTCAATTGTCTACATGTCATATGAATCGTTTACTACATTTTTCAGCTAAGTGTTCTGTGGTTTAGCGGAATATTTGAATCACTCCTTTATATTCTGAGATAAAGTATCACTTTATGTCTTATTTATCCTATATAAATATGAGGGCATTCATTACAGGTAAACATATAAACATGTGAGTTCGACTTTTTATCTCTATTATCTTTATCGTTTCTAATGTGGTGACCTAACGAGTTATTAGTTTTAAAGTATTTGAATGTCATTACATATTTTCGGAACAGCTTCTTTAATTAATTGAATATTTACCAATATAAATGCCTGTGTTTTTAACTCTGGGGTAAATTAACGCTATCTCTTTCTTTTTAGATAAAGTATTATTTACAGAAACTTTATTGTATCCATTATTGTGGGCTATAACTATGTTTAAATGCAATACCAAACATACCAAACTTTTTAATAGATATCAGACTATTAATAAGTTCAGTAATCATTAAATAAGAAGCTGTTAATTTCTTATTAAGATGGTATGATTTAATTACATTAAAAGAAGTAGATTTAATTTATGAGTAGACGGAATTCAAAAATCAATTATGAAATGAATATAACTGTGTATCTGATTATTTTAAACAAATTAAAATTTCGTCTACATAGCACAAATATAGATGATTTATAGCCATAAATGTTTTTGAATTTGTATTTTCATGACAGTCAAAAAAAGAATCGGCAAGTAACTGACTATTAATTTAATCAATAGCTATTCAGTAATATTTTTAATTTATAGTTATATAGCTAGTTTCTTTCATATATAGCGGAAGAAAAAGTGACAGGAAATAGATAGAATTTACACTAAGCTTTTAGTGAAGAAAAATTACTACATTTATTTCAATTAATATTATTATTCCCCGTCTTTTGAATTTAAACTATGAATTCGTTTCAGAGGCAATAGTAAATTGAACGTGTTGAGGGTAATATATCGAAGAAATGAAATTTATTATGTGTTCCACAATGTAGATAAAAGTATTTTGTATCGTTCCAGGCTATATATTTTAAAATTGTTATTGAAACTGTAAACAAATTATCATGGCAAATAAAAATTTATTTAGTGAAACACAATAACTGACAAAAATAGATATTTTCATCGTTCCATCCGTTTTCACTAGAAATTCGACAAAATATATAGGAAATCGTGTTTTACAATCAGTGGAACAAGTAGTAAGTACATCTTCCTTTTCTTACTACAAAAAATTAGTCATTTTCAAAAGGAGTTCTACTCTACGGTTTATTTTGGAGTGTTTGAAAACAATTTTTACACTTTTTAATTCAAGTTCTTCAGATACGACTAGTTCCACTACAAGCTGTCTCATGAATATGCGATTAAATTTGACAGAATTTCCATTTCAATTAGAATAGCATTTGCATTATAACATCGATATTTAAAACAGATAAAATATAACCAACGGCAGACATCTAAAATTTCTTACAGCAATTGGAGATTGATTTTATTTTATTTTCTTATATACAGGGCGGGTCATCTCCCTGAGGAAAGCAGACGTTTTGAGAAAATATATTTCGAAGTGGTTTTTTCCCTATGATAATCACTCATTAGGACTATCTTTTAAATTTATTTTGTATTATCCATCTTCCATAAGTTAGCGGCTGACCATTTTTATAGCTATTTTTAAATGGGTCACTCTGTATATTGCTATATTTTTGTATTCCCTGTATAATTCTTTGTCAAAAAGTAATAAAACGGCCTAAAGTTTCCGACTTATCACAATTTTTCTGAAAAATTCTGTTTTCACAAAATTTTACTTCTCGAAAACGATCTATTAGATTGTTGGTGTGTTGTTTTAAAAAAGGGCCCTAATATAGGCATATATTATTTTTTTCAATTACTAATTGCATGTGCAGAAAAATGGATAAAATTGTATACCGGTTCATTTTTGCATTGCTTACTAAATTTCGCACTACAAATATGGAAGACGTTATTATTTTAAGAGCGACCATTACTGAGTTCTTGTCATTTCTTGACAACTTTCATTTGAATGTGGTACTTTGTGTCAAAGAAATTATTTATTAGCTTAGAGAGTTTACCAGCAGCTCTATCCTAGCAGAAGATATCCCAACATCGATGTCCTTAGTAGAATAATGAATACTTTCATTGCTACTACTAGTATTGCTTACTCAAAACCACGAAAACGTAAATATGTGATAAATGATGAAAATCAATTACGATTTCTTATGACAACAACAGAAAATCAGCACGTTAGTGCCCGTGAAATAAGTTGTTTTTCTGGATATTAGACAAACCATCGTGGCAAGGATCTTAAAATAAAATAATACATTTAGATATTGAGTTACACACCCATCATTTTAAAGGTAGAAGAGGGTTCTGCCAATGGACGATGACTAAAATTGATGTTATATCAAAATGGGCTGTTCTACAGAAATTTGGTCCGATGAGTGCACTTTTAGCAATAATGGTCTTTTTAGTAGCAGTATTTACTTATTGGAGTCAACAATATCCAAAAGTTGAAACCAATCCACAACATAGATTCACCGTAAATGTGAAATGTGTTATTTTGGGTGACAGATTGATTGGACTCTTTTTCTTTGATAGCACCCTAAATCAGGACAAGTATCACCAACAAATGCTGACTTGTTGAATGTTACATTTAGTGAAAAATATATAGAGACATTGACTGGGTAATTTTTTTTAGCCAATTGAATTCTGCTTTGCAGAGAATCTTCGACATATCATTCTGCAACCGTAGATGATTTGCATCTACTATGTCTTTTAGTTGAAATCAAGTCACCTCCTTGATTTGCCAACATTTTCGATGAACTCCTTCGGAAACAACGACCTGTGAAGTTACTTCAGCTATCAAACTGAAGGTATTCAGCCACTCACATTGGAATTTTACCAATTGTATTAAAACCAATAGATGAAGAAACACACTTGACATTGCGAAATACTCATTACTATTGTTATATTTTGTGTTGACAATGTACATATCTGGAGACCAGATCTACTACAATAAAGAATATTATTATTATTATTAATGAGACATGTTATAAATACATATAGTATTGAATAAATTTAAAATATACAAAAATTACTATCTTAATTGGTAGGAACAAAAAGTCTGGTGCTTCAACAATAAATTTAGTAATTCGTTCTTCTCGTAATACTGCTGATTTTTTAGACTCAAGGTGTCTCGTTACCTGTTTAAACTATGCTATGAGTTATGCACATTTTGATATATCCGTACTATCATGTATTATTAAGCATGATTTTAGGATAGAATGACTATTATTATGGTCAATGATTTATTTGATTGGAAACTTTGAAAATAAACTATTAAACAATTTTCTGAGTAATTTTTTAAATTTTTAGATCTAGCCCATGTTACAAATTTACCACAAAAGGTTTTGTACCTGTCTTTTCGTTTTATATGTAATAAATTATCTATTGCAATATTGACAGCTTCAAGAATTTCAGGGAGTGTACATTGTATTTCTTCATAAGAATGCATGTTTTAGAGGATTTTTTAATTTTATATTCAATTTTTTGAATTTGACCACTTTCAAATTAAATGCCACTTCAAATAATTAATACTCAAAATTTTTGAATTAATACGAACAGATGTGTAGTGTGTCATAAATGATAACGCATTTAAGAGTAGGTATTATTAAGGTATTCGTACAAAAAATATTGTACAAACTCATGCGTGAAACATTTCGCAAATTCGTTTCCATAAAGCTGGCCACTTATTCGCCAAATGTGTTTTTCCGCACTTGGTTCGTAAATAACTATTATTATTATTATTATTATTATTATTATTCCAAAATTCCAATGGTAAGAAACGCTTTCACGTATCCGATTATGCATTTATCCAGATTTATTAACAGTAGAAAAGTAAATAAAACTTAATTTGAAGCAACTTTTGCGTAAAAATAGACTATAGAAATATACCGGTTGTGTTAAATATATTACCCATAGGAAATACGTTTATACGATGTGCGTCGCCGGCATTAGGGCGGACAGTTGGTACCGTGTTGGCATACATATACATACTGCTATGGTATATCGCATAGCTAGGATCTTGCTCAATTTTCAAAAAAAAATTTCTTTATCTCAGGTTCCCTCAGAGATTGGATCTTCTCGTCTGGAATATATCCCATTAAAATAATACAATAAAGTCAATTAATTTTTAAATAACACGAAGTCACAATTTTCAAAATTTTCAGTTTATTAATATTATAAAAAAAACACAAAAAAAATAATTTTTTTTTCAAAAGTACATAAAAAACCTTTCCCCTAATGAAAGAGAAAGATAAAAAACATGTAATGACTTCCGCGACAAAAAAAACCTATTAGAAAAATTGTAAATTAATTGAAAGAATGTTCCCTACATATAGAAACAAAGAAAACACCCTTAATAGTTATAAAAGCCTCATTAAAATTCCAATTTTTAATGACCAAAAAAAATATTCTTTCGATCAATTAAACACTGATTACAGTTTTAAAAATATAATTAATTGAAATCACTTAACACCAAATCAATTCTCTCTATGATACTCATAAAAAAATATTTTTTATAAGACGCAATAATAGTAATCTTTGTGGAAATTTTTTACATAAAAAAATTTTGCACATTCAATAAATATGCGTCCTTGAAGAATTTTTACACTATAACCCTTTTTTAATAATTATATAATTATCTTTAACAATCCTTAGAACTACAAACAATTAACATAACTTTTGATTAAAACTTGTACCGTTTACTAAAGATAAAATTAAAATTCTTATTAAAAATACCAAAATTAATATTTTTATAACATATAAAATTTACCACGAAGTATAACTTTCCACGGCACAAATCTTAATAATCTTTCTTTCGTTCGCTCACATACCATCTAGGTGTTCAAGGACATTTTCAACACACCAAACGCACGCTCCTTTACATCGATCTATGCAAAGAAAACAGTTTTAAATTATTGAAATACACATTAATTTTTAATAAATCGATACAACTTCTAAATATTATATGTTGAATATTAATTAATAGAGTTTTTTATTAAACACATCTTATGCATTTTCTCCCGAAAAAACCTAACATTTAGTCAATTCACAAACATATTAATTTTATACAGGGTTAAGCAAAATTAATACTCTAGAGATATCTATATTACTTTAAATTCATACTTTCAATTAATAATTTATTAGATAATAAATTTTCTTAATGTTTCATATATATAAAAAAAACCATAGCAATACGTATACATCGTACATACGTATGCGTGAGATTCCCTATGGCTAATGATATTTGACACAACCGGTATATCCCAAATTATGTAGACTAATTAAATTTATGAAACTACAAAAGTGTTCTAAAGTTAAATACAGAGATATCAACAATTCCTGTAGACCACGTGACTACCAAATTAGGCAACCCAATTAACAGCAGTTGGTAGTATTGAATGTTTTATGTAAAATATGGTTAAAAGCGTCAACAATGACAGCAGTATTTGTGAATAAAATGTACGCTACTGTCAAATACTAGCGATACGCAAATCTCATAAACGTATGAACACGAAAATCACCAGATTTTAGAAAATTACTGATCACGTGGTCTACAATCTTTCTCGATAGCACTGTATCAACTCCCTTTGAAAACATGAATATACCTTTTTCAAACATATCGTATTTACGTATAGAACAAATCGTGTGGTAATTACCCAAGGATGAATATTATTATTAGTAAAATTATTATTATTATTATTTTGGTGGTCGACTAGTTTACACTAAATACCAGAACACTTTTTATTAAATTATTACAATGTCGTCTATAAACTCTTTTGTATGTTGCGCTATATGATTAACACCGGTTAAGAGGAATATTGCGACGCGTCGCAATCGACGTATGATTGGATAGAAGACACGTGCAGGATGTTGGCGCTTCAAAAAAAAAAAATAAAAATTAGGTACCTAACCCCGAATAGGAAACATTAATCTCAATTCGCTGTAATTTTCCGCATGTGTTCCAAATGTTTTTTTCAATTTAGTCAAATGGGAAGATTTATCATCTGTAGCAGTAGTAAATGTTATTAGTAGCTAATGAAGTGTTTTTGTACATTTCCATATTGATCGACTGGTTTGGAGAGTTGACAGTAGCACTAATGCTTGATTGATGTTATTTACAGTACTGACCGTTGAATTCGATAAAACATGTTTTTGTTCATTTTCCGTATTTCCACATATACTAGGTATATAAGGACACGTTATTGATCATTTCGTTCACATTTCTTCTGGTTTTGAAAATTCAAAGTGCGAATAGTTGCCTTGGTAAGCCGCGTCACACACAGGGATCCATTCGTATTTCAGTTTCCGTGAATTCGTAATTTGATATTACATCCGCTTCCTTGCATTTAATACATATCCCGTGAAGATATACGCACGTATATGTTTGGAGATTAACTGAATATCTCATTTGAGCGTTTTATTTACGTTGTATGAAACATAGATATTTTAATTAAATTGTCGTAGGACTAGGTAATATTACAGACGCCCACGCAACAATGCTGTAAATGCTAATGTTGATTGCATCTACAATATTTTGAACATGTTTCTTCTCAACACTTGTTTTCGAAACGTACATGTGTTATGTAAATTAATTTACTATATATATATATATATATATATATATATATATATATATATAATGTAAGACTTAATTATTGGGGAATCCAGCATAAAAACAAAATTCAATTTAGTTCTTTATTTTTTTCTTTCAATATTTCGCACATTGTGTGTGTGCTTCATCAGGGATTAAACATGTGAACTATGATGTGGACAAAATTACTAAAATACATCTACACTAATATCGACAGGTACATCTCTGAAATGTATACATTTCAGAGATGTATACTCGCGGCAAAAAGTTTTGTCGGATCTTAAGACCAGCAATATGGAAGGTATCACTGGTCATCTCTAGTAATCCGATAATATTTCCCCCTAAATTTCAATAAACCATAAAGGGAGATTGTAATATTTTTGTTTACGCTTGAAAGATATATTAAATTACGTCAAAAATAAAATACATCTAGAATAAGAAAGCAATAAATAAGCAAACAATAAATTACACAAATAATCTTTTGAAGACAATATATTTAAAGGAAAATATTTTAAAATGTAAAATAAGAACAATATCACACTTACGCCAGACGTTTTAACATATGTATGTAATTTAATAAATGCAGAGAAATAGCATACTAATAAAACAAGGAATGGTGAAATAATTGATCTTTAGAGAGGTGGCTGAACTTTAAAAAAAGAAGTATTTAATATATGGGCTACAAAAAATCTTGATTTAAATAATATTCCAAAATTTAAACACCCCTAGCAATTGCGCATGCCCCAGGTAAAAAGTCTTGGAATGCAGATATAGTAATAAAATCAAGAATTTTGAATTAAATTATAATGAAAAATGTAGAATGTATATTACAGAAAAAAATTAATGACAGATACATACTCCTAAATGTCATCAAATTAAATAATTACAAATTCTATAATACCGAGATCTTAATAAAGCATTCATTCTCGCCCTTGAAAAATAAAATAAATTCGGAAAGCCCCAAACATTTGTAGAACAGCTAAAAGATTTCTTTGTAAGGTTGACATATCAATGTTATCGTGCGATAAATCATAAATGAAGAATATTTACTTCTATATTATTTCATGTTAGAATTTATTAGAGTGGACCAGATATATCTTCCATATAGCTATCTTACGACCCGACAAAACTTTTTGCCGCGAGTATACATATACATATTATCTACGAGACATTTTATAATAAGAGAAATACATTGTATTCAGACAAATTTTAAAGGTAGGGTGAAAAACGATTAATGCTAAATTACAACGAATGTTAGTAGGGTACTTATGCCGTTTCTGGGACCCCCCCCCACTCCTACTACGCAAGATAGGTAGAACCCTCTACCAACCCAACTGATATGGCGCCCCCTCGCAGTCGCCAACCCAACTGATGTGGCGCCCCCTCGCGGTCGCCAACCCAACTAAAAATTGCAGATTTCATCATTACCAACCCAACTAAATATTGCGGATTTCATCATTACCAACCCAACTAAAAATTGCAGATTTCATCATTACCAACCCAACTGATGTGGCGCCCCCTCGCGGCCTCCAACCCAACTAAAAATTGCAGATTTCATCATTACCAACCCAACTAAAAATTGCAGATTTCATCATTACCAACCCAACTGATGTGGCGCTCTCTGACGGCCACTAACCAAACTAAGAAATGGCAGATTTCATCATTACCAACCCAAATACCATGACGCCCTCTCACAGCCACTAACCAAGAAATGGCATCTCTCATGATTACCATAATGCAGCATCCTCTCACGGTCACTAGCCAAACTAAGGTGACGTCAGACAAATGGCGGACCATCAAGATGGTCTTTGTTTCTAGAGAATTCCTGAATAAATTACCAGGCTTGCTATCGCGCTTCTCAGTGTACTTCAAACAGGTCTAAACATGTTTCCAGCGGAAACCGCAACGGCTGTCTGCTCCTGTGATAGCCGCATGCTTGAAATGTATATCTTATAAAATAAAATAAAACAAACAATATATTTTTTAAGAAAAACAATTTATTTATTATTATTTATAAATTAACAATATTATTTTAAATTAACAATATCTCCAAGACCAGCTGCTGTTTATATACATTGTAAAGTTGCGCTATTTACTCGTCATGTTTTCTGCCTGTAAATAGAAAACGCATCCAATTAGTTTTTTTGCGCTTCTCCAGAGGCTTTTCATAGACACATAATTCCCCAGTTTCTACCCAATAATATTTGTGTATTCGCATAGTCATGCAATTCATACAAAAACTAGGACTGTGTATAGTATTTCGTCTGAGAGTAAAATCCCAAAGAGTTGTTTTATTAATTTCTCGGTAACGTAAACATACAGTACATTGTTTTCGTCTAGATAAATAATATTCTCCGGTTGAATGGGTACATCCATACCGCCAGGAATGTCGTAATTGCTCACTAGTTACGCTGGGAGACATCCGAAAATATAAACCTTGTGACGTCACTGGAACACGAGACACATGTACCAACTGGAATACTGGAACGTGTTCCATTATTTCAAAACCTATATACTCATGTTCCGTTCCATCCCCTCCACTGTTCGTACTTTATTCACTTCAATGAAGTGGGACAGAACACCACATAATAGTTTTGATTTCTAGGTTCGTGTTCCATCCCCTCAATTTTTAATATGATCGATAAAAATATAAACTGTACATCTAAGATCGGCATACCATTTCAAAATTATAAAATAAATATACAGTATGCTACTGGACGAGATAGCAACCAAGTATGAATATACAGGACGTTTCAAAGGTAGGGATTTTTAGAAAAGCAAGATGGCGAATCCAAGATAGCTACCAAAAATCTAATAAACTAAGGTGACGTCAGGCGAAATGGCCGACTATCAAGATGGTCGATAAAAATATAAACCGTACATCTAAGATCGGCATACCATTTCAAAATTATAAAATAAATATACAGTATGCTACTGGACGAGATAGCAACCAAGTATGAATATACAGGACGTTTCAAAGGTAGGGATTTTTAGAAAAGCAAGATGGCGAATCCAAGATAGCTACCAAAAATCTAATAAACTAAGGTGACGTCAGGCGAAATGGCTGACTATCAATATGATCGATCAAAATATAAACTCAACTTCTATAAAATACCCAACTCCGTATCACGCATCACAACAACAACCCAACATAGTTTCAAAACGCCACAACACCAGATCAACTTAGGAAGATACATCTAGCTCAAACCCAACATACTTTCAAACACCACCACCGAGGATTTATATTTGACATCAGCATACCATTTCAAAATTATAAAATAAATATACAGTATGATACTGGATAACATAGCAACCAAGTATGAATATACAGGACGTTTCAAAGTAGGGATTTTTAGAAAAGCAAGATGGCCGCCAAAAATCTAATAAACTTCGGTGGCATCAGGCATCAATCCATTAAAACCACTATCAAATCATTCTCTTTAAAAGCCATCATTCCAAAACAATACATTCAAATCATACATTCAGCGATAGATGCATAAATGAAATGTATTTATGCAGCCTAACAGTTCAAAAAGCTCGATATCGAGCTTACCAGCATATTTCTAACAGATCTAAACATGTTTTCTAATGGAAACCACAACGTTTGATCGCTATCAACACCTCTATGATAGTAGCCTTATTTAATATATCTATATCATAAAATAAAAAGGAACAACATATTTTAAGAAAAAACAATTTATTAAAAAATAATAACCACATTTTGTAGGCGAATTATAGCATATCAATCATAGGGAAAAACATTAAACGAATTACAACGATAAACAATTATGACATATAAATCCATAGGTAAAAGATATATAGTAATCAAAACCCTTCCTATATCTACCTCTCTTCATAGAAGACCTACTTTAAAGAGCGTTAAAACGGCAACATATTTCGATAGTAATATTTCATTAATAAAAAATTTAGCAGAAGTCTTACATTAAATGAATACAAAATATAAAATTTATATAGGCACTACATTAAATGAAGATTGAATTTTATACACTGCTTATATCACCAGGAATTTTGTGACTAAGCTTAAACGGACACCAGGCTTTCAATATGTAGTAAAGTTTTATTCCTCACACATTTAATATAAACTAATGATATATCATTAGAAATGAGGTATTAAAAACTATAAAATAGGCTATTTTGATGAAAGTTATTTGGCAGCTATTGATGTCAACCTTTAAATGCGATGTGAGATCACCTTCTAGTTATCATTATCATATTTATAATTTGAGAAAAAGAGCAAAATGTAGCACGAAATATTATTATAAATTCTATTTTATTTAGATGACATTGTATTTACAAATAGTTTTATATCATTACAAGAAATATGCTTTTCATTAAATTTTAACCACTGAACAACAGTAGTATACACAAAAAACTAGTATAAAGAGAACATTAACACTATAACCAAAAAGAATTGAAGTCATATTAAATTACACTAGAAAATAATAAATCCTTGGTCTCAATTACATAAAAATGTTTTGAAATAGTAGCGCTTAAAAGCAATTGAAAAAATTGATGCCTGCCAAGCTATTTATCAATATTTAAGAGCTAAAAATTATCATCATTTTTACATTTACAGATACCCCATGTTTAATATCAATTTGAATTAACATAAATTCATAAAATGAGTCTATCTTTTACACGTCATGCGTTTTGTACAACAGCGAATGTATTACATTTTTAAAGCACTTTATAATTTGAGAAAAATAGCAAAACGTATCACGAAATATTATTATAAATTCTATTTTATTTAGATGACATTGTATTTACAAATAGTTTTATATCATTACAAGAAATATGCTTTTCATTAAATTTTAACCACTGAACAACAGTAGTATACACAAAAAACTAGTATAAAGAGAACATTAACACTATAACCAAAAAGAATTGAAGTCATATTAAATTACACTAGAAAATAATAAATCCTTGGTCTCAATTACATAAAAATGTTTTGAAATAGTAGCGCTTAAAAGCAATTGAAAAAATTGATGCCTGCCAAGCTATTTATCAATATTTAAGAGCTAAAAATTATCATCATTTTTACATTTACAGATACCCCATGTTTAATATCAATTTGAATTAACATAAATTCATAAAATGAGTCTATCTTTTACACGTCATGCGTTTTGTACAACAGCGAATGTATTACATTTTTAAAGCACTTTATAATTTGAGAAAAATAGCAAAACGTATCACGAAATATTATTATAAATTCTATTTTATTTAGATGACATTGTATTTACAAATAGTTTTATATCATTACAAGAAATATGCTTTTCATTAAATTTTAACCACTGAACAACAGTAGTATACACAAAAAACTAGTATAAAGAGAACATTAACACTATAACCAAAAAGAATTGAAGTCATATTAAATTACACTAGAAAATAATAAATCCTTGGTCTCAATTACATAAAAATGTTTTGAAATAGTAGCGCTTAAAAGCAATTGAAAAAATTGATGCCTGCCAAGCTATTTATCAATATTTAAGAGCTAAAAATTATCATCATTTTTACATTTACAGATACCCCATGTTTAATATCAATTTGAATTAACATAAATTCATAAAATGAGTCTATCTTTTACACGTCATGCGTTTTGTACAACAGCGAATGTATTACATTTTTAAAGCACTTTATAATTTGAGAAAAATAGCAAAACGTATCACGAAATATTATTATAAATTCTATTTTATTTAGATGACATTGTATTTACAAATAGTTTTATATCATTACAAGAAATATGCTTTTCATTAAATTTTAACCACTGAACAACAGTAGTATACACAAAAAACTAGTATAAAGAGAACATTAACACTATAACCAAAAAGAATTGAAGTCATATTAAATTACACTAGAAAATAATAAATCCTTGGTCTCAATTACATAAAAATGTTTTGAAATAGTAGCGCTTAAAAGCAATTGAAAAAATTGATGCCTGCCAAGCTATTTATCAATATTTAAGAGCTAAAAATTATCATCATTTTTACATTTACAGATACCCCATGTTTAATATCAATTTGAATTAACATAAATTCATAAAATGAGTCTATCTTTTACACGTCATGCGTTTTGTACAACAGCGAATGTATTACATTTTTAAAGCACTTTATAATTTGAGAAAAATAGCAAAACGTATCACGAAATATTATTATAAATTCTATTTTATTTAGATGACATTGTATTTACAAATAGTTTTATATCATCACAAGAAATATGTTTCTCATTAAATTTTAACCACTGAACAAGAGTAGTATACACATTCCAGACCGTTATACATCTTGATATCAAACACCATCTCCGACAAGCTTCTGAACCAACCCAGACTCACTGAAAGACAAAACACAATTCCATCTTAGTTCAATACCTATATTTTTCAAGAATTTTGCTACAAGATTATATGGTGAGATAGGGGGTGATGGCTAAGCCTAAACGGACACATAGTTTTCAATATGTGATAAAGTTTTATTCATCATACACTTAATATAAACTAATGGCCCACCCCCAGAAAATGATATATTAAAACTAAGAAAAATATGCTATTAAAACATAAACATACCATACAGATTTGCAAACATATTTTTAAACACCCACGCTCAATCATATTAATAAAATCCACTTCATTAAAACGCATGCTACATTTAATAAATGAGATCTAAAACAAATAATTAAAATCTGCGACTCTTGAGTGGTTTAATACCTGCACACGTTTGTCATTGTAAGATATACGCGTACAAGAATGACTAATATATTTGAAAAATGCTAACTAAATTATAACACCATCATTCAAAAAGTATGCATCAGCAGGATATCACTAATCAAACCCCTAAATACAGATAATCCATATTAAAAACATTATAATATTAAGGAATACATTTTTTTCAACATACCTAATGTGCGTAACATATGGGACAAAGTATGGGGGGGAACACCAAACTTATACGCTCGTTACACCGCCCACACCTCACTATTTCATATTCTATAAAAAGAAAAATACATACTGAATTAATATTCTACATACCCTGTGCATAAATCTCACCTATCATGGTGAAATTAACCACAAAATGGCTAAAGATCCTATATCGATATATTTCGCGCAGGGGAGCTGAATAATGGCATATAGTGCACCAAATATCATTACCTCCATTTGTTATCCCAACAAAACCGCTCACAATCACACATATATTAATAGGGGCCACCATTTGATGAACCCCATGGCCGTCGTCACGGTGTACGTCAATAAGAATCTGACTAGGGGCACCAGAATAATAGCCATTATCGCTATCAATACTTGGCAGTGTAATAATTGAATTCGACGACTCAGAGGAATTATGATCAGCCATTATCTTAAACAAAATTAAACATTATTAATTTCCGCCCGCACTGTCTTTAAACAACAAAATTTATTTGATATTAAAATACAACTCACAAAAATAAAACGCAATTAATGCTCAACAATAAAAGACACAGGGAAAGAAAACACACAACAAAGTCAAAAAAAACAAAAAGCCACTTCTACACACACTAAGAAAAACTAGTATAAACTGATCCACCAATCCGTTGCGCATATATTTATAAAAAATGAATAACAACCCCACACACTTACTTAACTGAAAAGAAAAAGCTCCCACGGTAAAAAGAATCTTCGCAACATTAAAATAGATTTTTATCATCCCCATTAAAATCAACAACAGCCAACACAATTAAGAGAAGAACCCTTTTAAACGATCACAGCAATTAAAAAAAGCAAATTATCAACCATAATCGAAACTCTATACACAAATACCATATTAGTATTATTAATTTAAAGTTGGGTGTAGAATGAACTAACTATAATATATTTACACCTATATTATTCTCCATAGTAATTATTACATAATTAAACAAAATCGCTAATAATCTCTGCCGACAAGTATTTCAGATAACAAAACCAACCCCAAAACAATTGAACAAAAAGAGATTCTCATTCAAGTTCGAAAGACTTCGTGTGTGGCAAAACAAGATCTACCTAATTAGGATGCCATTTGAAAAATGCCATTGCTATCTAGAAAGGAGGCCGAAATAGGTTTTAATACTACACCCATTATTATATACGGGGAGTCAGTCAAAAATCGACGTATTAAAATATTATCTCTATATTAATGTTAGCATATTTTTGTTATTCATTCTTATGTGTATTTGTATTAATATTGCACCATTAAGCATTCAATTAATATATTTTAGGTAAATTTCTGCATTATTTTTATACTTAATTTATTCTTCAAGTCTTAAGTTTTATGAGCAATGTTATAAATTTATGGAATTTTTGCTTATAAATTAATAGAATTTTGTCCCTGCTTAAGTAGGTACAATTTGTACCGTGTTTTGTTATATGTGGTTTCATCATGAACGAGGGCAATAACAATCAAGACTAAACACCTAGAATTAAATGCTAATTATGTAAAAATGCTTAAAATATTATTGTTATACTTGAAGAAATAGAATTTTTGAATGACTATCCCTAATAACCAATAAATAGGTAGCATATGCAGGGAAAAATACCAACACATGTGGAAAAAGATTGAACAGACAACTTAAGAACTAAAGTCGAGATATTATTTTGATTAAAAAATTAAAGCGAAACAATTAGATACAAATTTTAAAAAACAAAGTGAACTATGTACTATACAAAAGCAATTAAAACCCGGTATTTAATATTAAATCGTCGTTTACCATCACAGAAAAATAGTGTATTATACAAAGAAAAAAGTATTAGATTTTAGCTCGAGGTAATTTAGGTAAATTTCTGCATTATTTTTATACTTAATTTATTCTTCAAGTCTTAAGTTTTATGAGCAATGTTATAAATTTATGGAATTTTTGCTTATAAATTAATAGAATTTTGTCCCTGCTTAAGAGGTACAATTTGTACCGTGTTTTGTTATATGTGGTTTCATCATGAACGAGGGCAATAACAATCAAGACTAAACACCTAGAATTAAATGCTAATTATGTAAAAATGCTTAAAATATTATTGTTATACTTGAAGAAATAGAATTTTTGAATGACTATCCCTAATAACCAATAAATAGGTAGCATATGCAGGGAAAAATACCAACACATGTGGAAAAAGATTGAACAGACAACTTAAGAACTAAAGTCGAGATATTATTTTGATTAAAAAATTAAAGCGAAACAATTAGATACAAATTTTAAAAAACAAAGTGAACTATGTACTATACAAAAGCAATTAAAACCCGGTATTTAATATTAAATCGTCGTTTACCATCACAGAAAAATAGTGTATTATACAAAGAAAAAAGTATTAGATTTTAGCTCGAGGTAATTTAGGTAAATTTCTGCATTATTTTTATACTTAATTTATTCTTCAAGTCTTAAGTTTTATGAGCAATGTTATAAATTTATGGAATTTTTGCTTATAAATTAATAGAATTTTGTCCCTGCTTAAGAGGTACAATTTGTACCGTGTTTTGTTATATGTGGTTTCATCATGAACGAGGGCAATAACAATCAAGACTAAACACCTAGAATTAAATGCTAATTATGTAAAAATGCTTAAAATATTATTGTTATACTTGAAGAAATAGAATTTTTGAATGACTATCCCTAATAACCAATAAATAGGTAGCATATGCAGGGAAAAATACCAACACATGTGGAAAAAGATTGAACAGACAACTTAAGAACTAAAGTCGAGATATTATTTTGATTAAAAAATTAAAGCGAAACAATTAGATACAAATTTTAAAAAACAAAGTGAACTATGTACTATACAAAAGCAATTAAAACCCGGTATTTAATATTAAATCGTCGTTTACCATCACAGAAAAATAGTGTATTATACAAAGAAAAAAGTATTAGATTTTAGCTCGATGTAATAAATTACCTCGAGCTAAAATCTAATTTTTTCTCCTTATAATACACTATTTTTCTGTGATGGTAGACGACGATTTAATATTAAATACCGGGTTTTAATTGCTTTTGTATAGTATATAGTTCACTTTGTTTTTAAAATTTGTATCTAATTGTTTCGCTTTAATTTTTTAATCAAAATAATATCTCGACTTTAGTTCTTAAGTTGTCTGTTCAATCTTTTTCCACATGTGTTGGTATTTTTCCCTGCATATGCTACCTATTTATTGGTTATTAGGGATAGTCATTCAAAAATTCTATTTCTTCAAGTATAACAATAATATTTTAAGCATTTTTACATAATTAGCATTTAATTCTAGGTGTTTAGTCTTGATTGTTATTGCCCTCGTTCATGATGAAACCACATATAACAAAACACGGTACAAATTGTACCTCTTAAGCAGGGACAAAATTCTATTAATTTATAAGCAAAAATTCCATAAATTTATAACATTGCTCATAAAACTTAAGACTTGAAGAATAAATTAAGTATAAAAATAATGCAGAAATTTACCTAAATTACCTCGAGCTAAAATCTAATACTTTTTTCTTTGTATAATACACTATTTTTCTGTGATGGTAAACGACGATTTAATATTAAATACCGGGTTTTAATTGCTTTTGTATAGTACATAGTTCACTTTGTTTTTTAAAATTTGTATCTAATTGTTTCGCTTTAATTTTTTAATCAAAATAATATCTCGACTTTAGTTCTTAAGTTGTCTGTTCAATCTTTTTCCACATGTGTTGGTATTTTTCCCTGCATATGCTACCTATTTATTGGTTATTAGGGATAGTCATTCAAAAATTCTATTTCTTCAAGTATAACAATAATATTTTAAGCATTTTTACATAATTAGCATTTAATTCTAGGTGTTTAGTCTTGATTGTTATTGCCCTCGTTCATGATGAAACCACATATAACAAAACACGGTACAAATTGTACCTACTTAAGCAGGGACAAAATTCTATTAATTTATAAGCAAAAATTCCATAAATTTATAACATTGCTCATAAAACTTAAGACTTGAAGAATAAATTAAGTATAAAAATAATGCAGAAATTTACCTAAAATATATTAATTGAATGCTTAATGGTGCAATATTAATACAAATACACATAAGAATGAATAACAAAAATATGCTAACATTAATATAGAGATAATATTTTAATACGTCGATTTTTGACTGACTCCCCGTATATAATAATGGGTGTAGTATTAAAACCTATTTCGGCCTCCTTTCTAGATAGCAATGGCATTTTTCAAATGGCATCCTAATTAGGTAGATCTTGTTTTGCCACACACGAAGTCTTTCGAACTTGAATGAGAATCTCTTTTTGTTCAATTGTTTTGGGGTTGGTTTTGTTATCTGAAATACTTGTCGGCAGAGATTATTAGCGATTTTGTTTAATTATGTAATAATTACTATGGAGAATAATATAGGTGTAAATATATTATAGTTAGTTCATTCTACACCCAACTTTAAATTAATAATACTAATATGGTATTTGTGTATAGAGTTTCGATTATGGTTGATAATTTGCTTTTTTTAATTGCTGTGATCGTTTAAAAGGGTTCTTCTCTTAATTGTGTTGGCTGTTGTTGATTTTAATGGGGATGATAAAAATCTATTTTAATGTTGCGAAGATTCTTTTTACCGTGGGAGCTTTTTCTTTTCAGTTAAGTAAGTGTGTGGGGTTGTTATTCATTTTTTATAAATATATGCGCAACGGATTGGTGGATCAGTTTATACTAGTTTTTCTTAGTGTGTGTAGAAGTGGCTTTTTGTTTTTTTTGACTTTGTTGTGTGTTTTCTTTCCCTGTGTCTTTTATTGTTGAGCATTAATTGCGTTTTATTTTTGTGAGTTGTATTTTAATATCAAATAAATTTTGTTGTTTAAAGACAGTGCGGGCGGAAATTAATAATGTTTAATTTTGTTTAAGATAATGGCTGATCATAATTCCTCTGAGTCGTCGAATTCAATTATTACACTGCCAAGTATTGATAGCGATAATGGCTATTATTCTGGTGCCCCTAGTCAGATTCTTATTGACGTACACCGTGACGACGGCCATGGGGTTCATCAAATGGTGGCCCCTATTAATATATGTGTGATTGTGAGCGGTTTTGTTGGGATAACAAATGGAGGTAATGATATTTGGTGCACTATATGCCATTATTCAGCTCCCCTGCGCGAAATATATCGATATAGGATCTTTAGCCATTTTGTGGTTAATTTCACCATGATAGGTGAGATTTATGCACAGGGTATGTAGAATATTAATTCAGTATGTATTTTTCTTTTTATAGAATATGAAATAGTGAGGTGTGGGCGGTGTAACGAGCGTATAAGTTTGGTGTTCCCCCCCATACTTTGTCCCATATGTTACGCACATTAGGTATGTTGAAAAAAATGTATTCCTTAATATTATAATGTTTTTAATATGGATTATCTGTATTTAGGGGTTTGATTAGTGATATCCTGCTGATGCATACTTTTTGAATGATGGTGTTATAATTTAGTTAGCATTTTTCAAATATATTAGTCATTCTTGTACGCGTATATCTTACAATGACAAACGTGTGCAGGTATTAAACCACTCAAGAGTCGCAGATTTTAATTATTTGTTTTAGATCTCATTTATTAAATGTAGCATGCGTTTTAATGAAGTGGATTTTATTAATATGATTGAGCGTGGGTGTTTAAAAATATGTTTGCAAATCTGTATGGTATGTTTATGTTTTAATAGCATATTTTTCTTAGTTTTAATATATCATTTTCTGGGGGTGGGCCATTAGTTTATATTAAGTGTATGATGAATAAAACTTTATCACATATTGAAAACTATGTGTCCGTTTAGGCTTAGCCATCACCCCCTATCTCACCATATAATCTTGTAGCAAAATTCTTGAAAAATATAGGTATTGAACTAAGATGGAATTGTGTTTTGTCTTTCAGTGAGTCTGGGTTGGTTCAGAAGCTTGTCGGAGATGGTGTTTGATATCAAGATGTATAACGGTCTGGAATGTGTATACTACTCTTGTTCAGTGGTTAAAATTTAATGAGAAACATATTTCTTGTGATGATATAAAACTATTTGTAAATACAATGTCATCTAAATAAAATAGAATTTATAATAATATTTCGTGATACGTTTTGCTATTTTTCTCAAATTATAAAGTGCTTTAAAAATGTAATACATTCGCTGTTGTACAAAACGCATGACGTGTAAAAGATAGACTCATTTTATGAATTTATGTTAATTCAAATTGATATTAAACATGGGGTATCTGTAAATGTAAAAATGATGATAATTTTTAGCTCTTAAATATTGATAAATAGCTTGGCAGGCATCAATTTTTTCAATTGCTTTTAAGCGCTACTATTTCAAAACATTTTTATGTAATTGAGACCAAGGATTTATTATTTTCTAGTGTAATTTAATATGACTTCAATTCTTTTTGGTTATAGTGTTAATGTTCTCTTTATACTAGTTTTTTGTGTATACTACTGTTGTTCAGTGGTTAAAATTTAATGAAAAGCATATTTCTTGTAATGATATAAAACTATTTGTAAATACAATGTCATCTAAATAAAATAGAATTTATAATAATATTTCGTGATACGTTTTGCTATTTTTCTCAAATTATAAAGTGCTTTAAAAATGTAATACATTCGCTGTTGTACAAAACGCATGACGTGTAAAAGATAGACTCATTTTATGAATTTATGTTAATTCAAATTGATATTAAACATGGGGTATCTGTAAATGTAAAAATGATGATAATTTTTAGCTCTTAAATATTGATAAATAGCTTGGCGGGCATCAATTTTTTCAATTGCTTTTAAGCGCTACTATTTCAAAACATTTTTATGTAATTGAGACCAAGGATTTATTATTTTCTAGTGTAATTTAATATGACTTCAATTCTTTTTGGTTATAGTGTTAATGTTCTCTTTATACTAGTTTTTTGTGTATACTACTGTTGTTCAGTGGTTAAAATTTAATGAAAAGCATATTTCTTGTAATGATATAAAACTATTTGTAAATACAATGTCATCTAAATAAAATAGAATTTATAATAATATTTCGTGATACGTTTTGCTATTTTTCTCAAATTATAAAGTGCTTTAAAAATGTAATACATTCGCTGTTGTACAAAACGCATGACGTGTAAAAGATAGACTCATTTTATGAATTTATGTTAATTCAAATTGATATTAAACATGGGGTATCTGTAAATGTAAAAATGATGATAATTTTTAGCTCTTAAATATTGATAAATAGCTTGGCAGGCATCAATTTTTTCAATTGCTTTTAAGCGCTACTATTTCAAAACATTTTTATGTAATTGAGACCAAGGATTTATTATTTTCTAGTGTAATTTAATATGACTTCAATTCTTTTTGGTTATAGTGTTAATGTTCTCTTTATACTAGTTTTTTCTGTATACTACTGTTGTTCAGTGGTTAAAATTTAATGAAAAGCATATTTCTTGTAATGATATAAAACTATTTGTAAATACAATGTCATCTAAATAAAATAGAATTTATAATAATATTTCGTGATACGTTTTGCTATTTTTCTCAAATTATAAAGTGCTTTAAAAATGTAATACATTCGCTGTTGTACAAAACGCATGACGTGTAAAAGATAGACTCATTTTATGAATTTATGTTAATTCAAATTGATATTAAACATGGGGTATCTGTAAATGTAAAAATGATGATAATTTTTAGCTCTTAAATATTGATAAATAGCTTGGCAGGCATCAATTTTTTCAATTGCTTTTAAGCGCTACTATTTCAAAACATTTTTATGTAATTGAGACCAAGGATTTATTATTTTCTAGTGTAATTTAATATGACTTCAATTCTTTTTGGTTATAGTGTTAATGTTCTCTTTATACTAGTTTTTTGTGTATACTACTGTTGTTCAGTGGTTAAAATTTAATGAAAAGCATATTTCTTGTAATGATATAAAACTATTTGTAAATACAATGTCATCTAAATAAAATAGAATTTATAATAATATTTCGTGCTACATTTTGCTCTTTTTCTCAAATTATAAATATGATAATGATAACTAGAAGGTGATCTCACATCGCATTTAAAGGTTGACATCAATAGCTGCCAAATAACTTTCATCAAAATAGCCTATTTTATAGTTTTTAATACCTCATTTCTAATGATATATCATTAGTTTATATTAAATGTGTGAGGAATAAAACTTTACTACATATTGAAAGCCTGGTGTCCGTTTAAGCTTAGTCACAAAATTCCTGGTGATATAAGCAGTGTATAAAATTCAATCTTCATTTAATGTAGTGCCTATATAAATTTTATATTTTGTATTCATTTAATGTAAGACTTCTGCTAAATTTTTTATTAATGAAATATTACTATCGAAATATGTTGCCGTTTTAACGCTCTTTAAAGTAGGTCTTCTATGAAGAGAGGTAGATATAGGAAGGGTTTTGATTACTATATATCTTTTACCTATGGATTTATATGTCATAATTGTTTATCGTTGTAATTCGTTTAATGTTTTTCCCTATGATTGATATGCTATAATTCGCCTACAAAATGTGGTTATTATTTTTTAATAAATTGTTTTTTCTTAAAATATGTTGTTCCTTTTTATTTTATGATATAGATATATTAAATAAGGCTACTATCATAGAGGTGTTGATAGCGATCAAACGTTGTGGTTTCCATTAGAAAACATGTTTAGATCTGTTAGAAATATGCTGGTAAGCTCGATATCGAGCTTTTTGAACTGTTAGGCTGCATAAATACATTTCATTTATGCATCTATCGCTGAATGTATGATTTGAATGTATTGTTTTGGAATGATGGCTTTTAAAGAGAATGATTTGATAGTGGTTTTAATGGATTGATGCCTGATGCCACCGAAGTTTATTAGATTTTTGGCGGCCATCTTGCTTTTCTAAAAATCCCTACTTTGAAACGTCCTGTATATTCATACTTGGTTGCTGTTATCCAGTATCATACTGTATATTTATTTTATAATTTTGAAATGGTATGCTGATGTCAAATATAAATCCTCGGTGGTGGTGTTTGAAAGTATGTTGGGTTTGAGCTAGATGTATCTTCCTAAGTTGATCTGGTGTTGTGGCGTTTTGAAACTATGTTGGGTTGTTGTTGTGATGCGTGATACGGAGTTGGGTATTTTATAGAAGTTGAGTTTATATTTTGATCGATCATATTGATAGTCAGCCATTTCGCCTGACGTCACCTTAGTTTATTAGATTTTTGGTAGCTATCTTGGATTCGCCATCTTGCTTTTCTAAAAATCCCTACCTTTGAAACGTCCTGTATATTCATACTTGGTTGCTATCTCGTCCAGTAGCATACTGTATATTTATTTTATAATTTTGAAATGGTATGCCGATCTTAGATGTACGGTTTATATTTTTATCGACCATCTTGATAGTCGGCCATTTCGCCTGACGTCACCTTAGTTTATTAGATTTTTGGTAGCTATCTTGGATTCGCCATCTTGCTTTTCTAAAAATCCCTACCTTTGAAACGTCCTGTATATTCATACTTGGTTGCTATCTCGTCCAGTAGCATACTGTATATTTATTTTATAATTTTGAAATGGTATGCCGATCTTAGATGTACAGTTTATATTTTTATCGATCATATTAAAAATTGAGGGGATGGAACACGAACCTAGAAATCAAAACTATTATGTGGTGTTCTGTCCCACTTCATTGAAGTGAATAAAGTACGAACAGTGGAGGGGATGGAACGGAACATGAGTATATAGGTTTTGAAATAATGGAACACGTTCCAGTATTCCAGTTGGTACATGTGTCTCGTGTTCCAGTGACGTCACAAGGTTTATATTTTCGGATGTCTCCCAGCGTAACTAGTGAGCAATTACGACATTCCTGGCGGTATGGATGTACCCATTCAACCGGAGAATATTATTTATCTAGACGAAAACAATGTACTGTATGTTTACGTTACCGAGAAATTAATAAAACAACTCTTTGGGATTTTACTCTCAGACGAAATACTATACACAGTCCTAGTTTTTGTATGAATTGCATGACTATGCGAATACACAAATATTATTGGGTAGAAACTGGGGAATTATGTGTCTATGAAAAGCCTCTGGAGAAGCGCAAAAAAACTAATTGGATGCCTTTTCTATTTACAGGCAGAAAACATGACGAGTAAATAGCGCAACTTTACAATGCATATAAACAGCAGCTGGTCTTGGAGATATTGTTAATTTAAAATAATATTGTTAATTTATAAATAATAATAAATAAATTGTTTTTCTTAAAAAATATATTGTTTGTTTTATTTTATTTTATAAGATATACATTTCAAGCATGCGGCTATCACAGGAGCAGACAGCCGTTGCGGTTTCCGCTGGAAACATGTTTAGACCTGTTTGAAGTACATTGAGAAGCGCGATAGCAAGCCTGGTAATTTATTCAGGAATTCTCTAGAAACAAAGACCATCTTGATGGTCCGCCATTTGTCTGACGTCACCTTAGTTTGGCTAGTGACCGTGAGAGGATGCTGCATTATGGTAATCATGAGAGATGCCATTTCTTGGTTAGTGGCTGTGAGAGGGCGTCATGGTATTTGGGTTGGTAATGATGAAATCTGCCATTTCTTAGTTTGGTTAGTGGCCGTCAGAGAGCGCCACATCAGTTGGGTTGGTAATGATGAAATCTGCAATTTTTAGTTGGGTTGGTAATGATGAAATCTGCAATTTTTAGTTGGGTTGGAGGCCGCGAGGGGGCGCCACATCAGTTGGGTTGGTAATGATGAAATCTGCAATTTTTAGTTGGGTTGGTAATGATGAAATCCGCAATTTTTAGTTGGGTTGGTAATGATGAAATCTGCAATTTTTAGTTGGGTTGGCGACCGCGAGGGGGCGCCACATCAGTTGGGTTGGCGACTGCGAGGGGGCGCCATATCAGTTGGGTTGGTAGAGGGTCCTACCTATCTTGCGGGGAGGGGGGGAGGGGGGGTAGTAGGAGTGGGGGGTGGTGGTCCCAGAAACGGCATAAGTACCCTACTAATGTTAACAGTATAAAATTATGAGAATTAGTTAAATGGAAAATAACAAAATATTAATGCCAAAGAACAACGGTTAAAACTAGCGCTGACAGGATTACGGAAACAATTCTAATAGGATATTAATGAACAGATTTACCTAATTATTTAAACCTAATCCACGAGACAATTTATAATAAAAATACATGTTATACAGAACAAATTTAACGGTAGTTGAAGAACGATTAAAGCAAATTACAACGAATATTGACAATATTAAATACAAAATATTTCTGAGAAAGACAACGGGTTAATTTAAGAGTTACAGGATTATGTAGTAAGTAAAAATGTTTTGTTCCATGCATAGTGTTGTTAGTTTAATATATTCATTTACTTTTAACAACAACATCTATAAACAAACTCATGGCACAGCCATGGGCAATCCTCTATCACCTTTTTTAGCTAACCTATTTTTGAACAACCTTGAAAGCAAAGTTAAAGACAATTGTGGTTTTTTTCCAAAGTTTTAGGCTAGATATGTTGATGATGTGTTTGCAGTGATACCCGATTCTTTCAATACGGTAGCTTTCTTAAACATTTTAAATAACCAATATTCCTCAATACGTTTCACACACGAATTAGAAAAAGAAAAAACTTTACCCTTTTTAGATCTAAAAATTTCAATATCAGACAACAATTTTCAATTTGATATTTACAGAAAAGAAACACATACAGACAATTACATTCACAAAGACTCATATACTTTTCACAAATACAAAGAGAGTAGTTTTTATTTTTTAATCAATAGATTACTTTCAATCCCCCTATCTCCTACGAATTTTAAGAAAGAGAAGAAGATAGAGAAGAAAAAATTCATAAGCTCAAAAACTACATTAACACCAGACATTCTAAATAACAATAAAAAATACTGTAAGATATCTTTCCACAAAAACTGGTATAACAGTGTAATAAAACTGTTTAAAAAATATAATTTAATTGCAGCTTTCTCCAATAATAATAAAGTACAACAGTGTCTAAAAACTAAAATTGTCAATACAGATCCATCGAAAGAATCGGGCATTTACAGAATACGATGTAGTGGTTGTCCAAAATTATATATCGGACAAACCAGAAGAAACGTTCAAATAAGATATAAAGAACACATGGCTCATGTCAAATTACACAATGTAGAAAAATCCGCATTAGCTCTACATCATAGTGATAGAGGTCACATCTTCAACCTAGAAAATGTTAGTTTAGTTAAACAAAGCAACAATAGAAATTTAGATACATGAAAAAATATAAAAATTATCTCCTGAACAATGATATTTCTCCCCTTAATAACAAACTGTTATCTTGTATACCGACATCGGTTAACACTTAAGACACTCTCGAAATATGTATTCAACTTTCGTGTAATATCCTATTTAGAATTGTTAATTCATAATCCTGTAACTCTTAAATTAACCCGTTGTCTTTCTCAGAAATATTTTGTATTTAATATTGTCAATATTCGTTGTAATTTGCTTTAATCATTCTTCAACTACCGTTAAATTTGTTCTGTATAACATGTATTTGTATTATAAATTGTCTCGTATATTAGGTTTAAATAATTAGATAAATCTGTTCATTAATATCCTATTAGAATTGTTTCCGTAATCCTGTCACCGCTAGTTTTAACCGTTGTTCTTTGGCATTAATATTTTGTTATTTCCTATTTAACTAATTCTCATAATTTTATACTGTTAACATTCGTTGTAATTTAGCATTACTCGTTTTTCACCCTACCTTTAAAATTTGTCTGAATAAAATGTATTTCTCTTATTATAAAATGTCTCATAGATAATATGTTTAATAGTTACTACTGAAGATGTGTGCAGTGCACACGAAATGTTACATTTAGTGAATTAAACTAATTTTTGTGAAAAAGGTGTTTTATTTTATTATTAGTAAAAGACCTACTTCCGGTAAAAATTTCTAAAAACTTTTTAAATAAAATTATTCTCAATTTTAATTTTAAGTATATATGAATTCTTTATAATTTGTTTAAACTTAGTAGTTGACGAAATATTGGCAAAATTCGATTTTTTCGTTGAAGTAAACTGCTACTTCCGGTCTACCGATTTTACTGAAAAACTAATCAGATCTCAAGAGGGAGATTATACACGTAAATACAAAATTTGGAATTGATATCTACAGCGGTTTGACCGCTATCATGGTCACACACAGAGACACACACACACACATACACACACACAGACACACAGACATTTTTTAAAAACCACTTTTTCGGTATCAGGGGACTTCAAAACGTGAACATTTGCAAAAATCTCGAGGTCGAAAATTTTCATCATCACAATACTTCCTTATACTACGTATAAGAAGGTAAAAAAATGAGGTGTGGCCACCACACGACTTTCTTATACGTATGAGCGTTTCAAATTATAGAATTTTAAGAATTTTTTTACAAAAATTATTCAAAATCCTATTCTAAGTACTTCTATTCTCTTAATAAATCTCTGTAGAATACATACTTTGCAAGATATTATCAAAAAAGTCCTCCTCGCTAAGAGTAAAAGTGCTACTTCCGGTCCGAATTTTGAAATTTCATATATACAAAAAATATTGCAAATCCAGTTTTAAATACTTTTGTACTTTTGATAAATTTATATAGAATGCATAAGTTACGACATATTTGCAAAAAATCGCTATTCGATAAGAGTAAAAGTGGTACTTGGGGTCTGAATCTTGAATTTTTTTTTATGCAAAAGATATTGAAAATTATGTTTTAAATACTTTTATACCCGTAACGTACTTGTCTAAAAAGCATGACTTGCGAAATATTCGCAAAAAACTGATCTTCGATAAGAGTAAAAAACCTACTTCCGGTAGGAATTTCGGAAAACTTTTTAGATAAAATTATTCTCAATTTTAATTTTAAGTATATATGAATTCTTTATAAATTTGTTTAAACGTAGTAGTTGACGAAATATTGGCAAAATTTGATTTTTTCGCTGAAGTAAACTGCTACTTCCGGTCTACCGATTTTACTGAAAAACTAATCAGATCTCAAGAGGGAGATTATACACGTAAATACAAAATGTGGAATTGGTATATACAGCGGTTTGACCGCTATCGTGGTCACACACACAGAGAGAGAGACACACACACAGAGAGAGAGAGAGACACAGACATTTTTTAAAAACCACTTTTTCGGTATCAGGGGACTTCAAAATGTGGACATCTGCAAAAATCTCGAGGTCGAAAATTGTCATCATCACAATACTTCCTTATACTACGTATAAGAAAGTAAAACAACCTCTACGCGCCAGCTCCACATTTGATAAACGATATAAAAAAAAATATCAAATTTACGTAATTATATTTGAAAATAAAAAATTGAAAATAAGAATCATTGTCACACACATTTCAGGCAAGTGTTTTTCGAAACGATCCCATCGTCTATCCCCACTTTACGGTATCTCTACCGGGCCTAGCGAAGACGCAAATCTATCGGAATCGCTCGGCTATTGCAGACTTGAATGCGAACGACAGACAGTTTTTGCAATTAGATGGAAAAGCAGGTTTACTCTCTCCTGTCTTTCGTCGCACTCCCAGTACGGCCAAAGAATACGACGTTGTAATATTTACCTGGTAATATCAGGTGTTTCATTAAACAAGCTGTATAACTGATGGGCAAGGGGAAATTAAATTATTATAAAAAATCAACAAAACAAAGAAAGTAAATATGCAAGTCGAATGAAAAATCAAAATACGATATAAGTAATTTTTATTCTACAATTTTATTTACATTATTTTGATATTTGTTAATTCAATTTAGTTTAACTAAGTACATAATACCGTAATATATACATAATATATTGCAGACTTGAATCCGAACGACAGACAGTTTTTGCAATAAAAAAGAAATGCAGTCAGTACCAATAATAGTGGAGTGTATATGTATAACAAATGGGCAAGCTGAAATCGAATTATTATAAAAAATCAACGAAACAAAAAAAAGTAAATATGCAAGTCGAATGAAAAATCAAAATACGAAATAAGTAATTTTTATTCTACAATTTTATTTACATTATTTTGATATTTGTTAATTCAATTTAGTTTAACTAAGTACATAATACCGTAATATACAGCATGTGTCAATTTTCATTAGGTATAGGGATTCAATGTTTACGTGCGATTTATACGTATACAAGTAACACGTGGCAACGTGGCACCCCTACTGTACGTCACCAATCCCGGCAACAATCGACATCACAACGATTTTCTCCGATATTCCCACTTCTCCCCACCAGATTTTACATTCAATGTTTAGCTGCGAACACGTTGCGATCTAGTCTGCAATAAAAGCCGCCTTATTACTGGAACGGGAAACATCAAATGGTCGCGGCGATCTCCTGATCTAGTAGTTTATTATTATTTTCAGAATCCTTTTTTATTTACCTTACTAGGGTTATTTTTTAATTTTATTAGAATTACGCGTTTGTTTGTGTCATGCAGCGTGAACGCAGCTTAATAATTCTCTGCATTTACTGAAAGGAAAAAGAAAAACAAATCCTTGCAACTCGTAAATATTATTTCTGAACGCATTACAAACACCCAAGTCAGTGGTCCAATAGTTACTGCTTACTTGTATTTTCGAGAATGTATCGGTCGCGCTGGCATTGGAGAGGAAAGTAGGGGTGCCACGTTGTCACGTATTGCATGAATTGATCGCCTATGGCTAATGAAAATTGACACATGTTGTATACATAATATATTGCAGACTTGAATTCGAACGACAGACAGTTTTTGAAAAGAAATGCAGTACCTATAATAGTGGAGTGTATACCTATAACAGATGGGTCAGCTGAAATCGAATTATTATAAAAAATCAACAAAACAAAAAAAGTAAATATGCAAGTGGAATGAAAAATCAAATAATTTGTAGTCTACAATTTTATTTTATTTTGATATTTGTTAATTCGATTTAGTTTAACTAAGCACATAATACCAATATACGAGTAGATTTCAGAATTTAAATATTTGACAATTCATTTTATGTACCTATATATTAAAATTTTCAACCCACTGTTTGGCGTACTTTTTAATAATTGTTTTGAAAACTTTCAAAAATAAAAATTGTCTGTTAGCCTACTTGAAGGTAGCTGTATTTAATTATTATTACTATTAAATTACTAAACCGGTAATTTAATAGTAATAATAATTAAATACAGCTACCTTCAAGTAGGCTAACAGACAATTTTTATTTTTGAAAGTTTCAGCCAATTTTTTTTCCTTCAGACCGGAACGTCTTTTCCTGATCAACATAACGAGAGAATCTGTGAATAAAACCGAAGCGCTCTGATCGAGACCCGAATATCGTCTAGATACACCTACTCACACCCCCTTGCGTCTACCGTCCTGCTAGTAATACAAGTTGCATAAGTATCTCTTTGTCCAGACGCAGTTGGTAAATGCCCCTCTTAAATATATTATTAAATGAACACAGACATTTTTGGTTGCGCCGCAATGAAGAAAACAGACAACTTTAAAACACATTAAGTTTAGCTTAGCTACTGCTGCCCTAGACCTAATAGCTTACATATTTCCTTTTCATTTAGGTACACAATTCCACGTTATCATATTTTTCTTTGTTTTGTCACGGGTGTGTCATTTAATACATAAGTAAGAGAAAAAAAAGAAACAAAAGGCAATAGCTTTATCAAAATATAGAACAGAAATATACATAAAAAAGAATAGTGTCATCCTATTCATATAGTGTTCATGTAAACAGTTTTACATCAACACTATATGTCTATATATATCTTAAATTTTCTATTTTATTTAACAAAAACAATGTTTTTTATATCCCTTCCGTTTTTGAAGAAAAGAAAAAAAATTAGTAAATAACATTGCTAAGGATGTATTCTTTGAGGAAAAATCATATATTATAATTAGAATATTATTTGTTTGATAATAATTCCTGTTGTCTATTAACTCTTTTAAGATTTATGTAATATAGATATATTAATGACACTGAAAATTAATAAAATTAAACAAAACATGTTCTTGCAAAGAAATAAAACTTTCCAACGTGAATAACTGTAGAAGTTCTTTTGTCAATAATTATTCTTTTTCTATCGAATATTTTTTATCGTTAAAAATAAGAGTAGTGTTTAGAGGAAAAGATACGGCGATAAAAACTTTTTTAATTTTCTTTGGATACTTTTCTTTTCAGAAGTGTGGCTAAAGGTTTTCAATTTCCAAGAGAACTAAATCTAGACCGTTTCCGTTTCTACCATAAAACTTTTATAACGCTTCATTTGGTCTCTTGACGAATTAGTGCAATTATTTATACTTTATTACGTAAAAACTCTTTTACACAGTTAATATTATTAAGAATATTCGTTTGTGTGTTTATAATATTCTATATAGTTGTGGGTTTTATTACATTTATTAAAATAAATAAGCAATACAAAACATGTTATTTTATTAATGTTAGGTATAGTGGTATAGATTGTCGACATTTTCACTAGTTAATATGAAATAACATAAATTAAAAAGGTTATTCAGTTTTCCAAAATAGTTTTGTATGTATTAGCATGACTGTAGATAATTTAGTAAGAATCCCCTCAAGTATAATAATAATAATTTATTTAGTCCAACAGTATCAAACCAATTATAGGACAAAGAAGTAAATCATATTCTTATTTGTAATATAAACAATTTATAACTATATATATTTATATATATTTATATATAAAGTTGAAGAATTATGCATTGCTTGCTGAATTATATAGAAACAAAAAATATACCTTCGTAATATAAGTTCGCAGCACGACACATGGTTACCAGTGGCGATCCTCGAAGAAGGTTAGTCCTCGAAAAGGGCAACCAAAACATGGAGGAGGAGCGAGAGGAAATCCTGGGAATGTAAAGGTTTAAGCATGATAGGAGATGTGGGGAATCAATTAATCCATTACATAGCTTCCATATGAAGCGTGCACCATGAAACTCTCGGCAATCCCGCAGTGACTGTAGGGCATGTGCTTGCAGTAAGTGATTGTAATCGATGCCATGTTTCGGTTAAACTCCCATATCCTTGAAAGATAAGTATTTCAGGAATCGCCGCTGCACTCTCTCAATGGCTTGTTGTAGATATATGTATATGTAATATTACTAAAGATAGTTTATTCAAGAAAACACGTACAGACTGAACAGTCATGGTAAGAACTAAAATGTGTATATACAGTCATATACAGGAATACAAAAAAGAAACAGTATATTTCACTAATTAAATAAGGTAATCAACATCTGTGCAGAGTAGGTAGTTTTATACATTATAAAACGTCTTCTTACTTACTTTACTTTTCACTTAAAAAATGTAATTCGAAAGCGCTACAGATTTTAATGTATACACAATCAGTTAAAATTAAAAAACAAGAGCATATCACAGATCGGTAAAAGCTGAAATACACATGAAAACAGTTGATATAGTACAGAAAACCCAGTAGACAAAAGTTGCAATACTGAATAATAGACATCTTGAGAACTAATAAACAGCAGAAAAACTAAATCGGAATAAAATATACAAGAATATCATAAAATTATAAGTAGAGCCAGAAATAAATAAAAAATATTAGAGATGGCACACATTTATTGAATGACAATAATAAAAAAAAAAGTAAGCCCGGAAAATAAAGTAGATACGTGGAAATAAAAATTAGCTACTACTACTACTACAAATGGAAATAGCTTAACGGTAAAATAAGATACAGGAAACAGGGATCAGATGAACTTAAGGAAAACGCCGAATTGGCGAATAAATTAAGCTAGCAGCTGTTAGATATATGTGGAAGCGTTTAGCAATACATATTCAATAAAAGTGATATAACTGTAGGACACTGCTTTTCTCAAATTGTGCTCCGCGGAGTACATAGCTTTCCGCAACACAATTTACAATACTTGGCAAACACGTGGGAGATGTTTAACCCTCTATGGTACCCTGTATATTATAATATACAAAACCTAAATAAATTTTCTATTGCTTCTTATGGAAGTTCAGGTGTAGACGATCAATGTATCATTCATTATACACTCCCAGCTGTATATCTGAACATACAACAATCGGCTAATGTTTGTGTCAATACTACTGAGACGCCATACATTCGTTTGCGTTCTGGTCGTGGTATGTTGCACGTGGTTGTCTGATATATGTGATCATATTTCTTTATATTATTGGTATACAGTAATAACAATTTGAATAAGTTGTATTTGATACATAAACATTAGACCTATATATAGAGTTCGACTAAAAAAAATTTTTTTTGTAAAAAAAGTTTGTGGTTATATTTGTATATTCAAACATACAGTGTGCAACTTTACCATGGATCCTAAGAGATTTTATGGGAAATCAAATAGGAATAAAAGTGCTTACATTGTCGTACCGCCAGTGAGTTCTGAAGACGAATTTGAAGAAGATGACGATGATAGCTTGGCAGACGAGACTTATCTTCCGTCAGGTATGTATATTACGTTTATACTGTTCCCGTGCATTCTAGATAGTACATATTTTTGTTTACTAGATATGTCGGTGTCAAGCAACGAAAGTGACCACCAAAATTTCAATTCTGAATCTGAAGATGAGGACAACATTCCTGAAACAGAACAGGAAGTACAGCATCCAAGTACCTCTGGTGCGGCAGGATCAAAAGCCAAAAAAAAGAGAAAATCTAATAGAAATGACGAATATAAATTAGTATGGAAAGACTCGGACAAATCTGATAGTCATATTCCAATATGGAGTGGAGAAATACCTTCCGAAACAATCATTGAAACCCCCGTAAAATATTTTTACAAGCTTGTTGACAAACCGCTGTTGCAGTATATAGTAAATCAAACAAATCTATATGCAATACAAGGAAATGTGAATTCAAATTTTCGTACTAATGTTTGCGAGTTAGAACAGTTTATAGGAATTAGTTTTTATATGTCCTTGGTTGTAGTACCAGGGACTCGCAAATATTGGAGCAATAATTGTGGAATACCACAAGTGAAAGAAGTTATGCCTCTAAGAAAATGGGAACAAATTAAAAAACATTTACACTTTGTAGATAATTCTGAAATACAAAATCAAAATGACAAATTAGTAAAAATAAGAAGTTTGACTGAAAGTATTAGAAATAATTTACACAAAATTCCTATTGAACAGCATCTCGCTGTTGATGAGCAAATTGTGCCATTCAAAGGCCGGAGTGGACTAAAACAATACAACCCCAAAAAGCCTAAAAAATGGGGGTACAAGCTTTTTTGTTTAGCTGGTGCCAGTGGCATAATTTATGATTTTGAAGTATATTGCGGAGCTGTAAAACAACCAGAAGACCTTCCAGATATCAGTACTAGTTCAAATGTTGTTTTGAGACTTGCCAAACGTATACCACGAGATAAAATTTTTTTACTGTTCTATGACAATTGGTTTTGTTGTCCTGCTCTTCAGATTGAGTTGGCCCGTCGAGGAATCTGGAGCTTAGGTACAGTGCAAGTAAAAAGAGTTCCAAATAATAATTTGCCAATTGATAAAGATATAAAAAGACTAGGCAGAGGTACATTTATTGAAAAAAAAGCAGTATGTAAAATATCAAACACAGAAGTTGAACTCAAATTAGTAAAATGGCAAGATAACAGAATTGTTACATTACTAAGTAGTTTTGCAGGGGCCTATCCAGAGACATCAGTCAAAAGATTTGATAGAAACGCTAAACAAGAAATAACTGTGAAATGTCCAAATATTGTATCAGTTTACAATCAATTTATGGGCGGTGTCGATCTTATCGATTCCCTTTTAGCATTATATCGTATAAAGATCAGATCAAAAAAATATTATTTGAGAATATTCTTTCATATGATGGACGTGTCTTTGGTGATAGCATGGCTACTTTATCGTCGTGCAAATGATGACTGAGGGGTTCAAAAAAAAAATCAACTTTCTCTCTTTGACTTCAAAAGTGAAGTGGCGCAATCATTATGCTGGGCAGGGAAACCCCGAAAAAGAGGTCGCACGTCTACGGCTACAGCAAATAATTGTGATAAGAGACCTTGTCGCTCAAATCGTCCAAATAATGACTGCAGGCTTAACAAGCTGGACCACTGGCCTCAGTATGAAAACAACACGGGCCGGTGCAAAAATTCAAACTGGCAGAAAATTACTAAGGTGAACTGCCTGAAATGCGACTGCTATTTGTGTTTCGTACCAGACAGAAACTGCTTCTATAATTTTCACAATGTTCAGTGACTCAGTTTTCTCTTTTCGTATTATGTATATTTAAATATACAGCTCTTTTCTTGTAATATTGAACAAATAAAAAATAAATAAATACATAATTGGTACTTTATTGGTGCTACTAGGTAATAACAAGAACCAACGTTCATTTATTTAGGTAATTATGGAAGTGTACCATAGAGGGTTAAAATTAAAAATATTTTTGTCCGTCAGTCGAAAAAATAAATATACGTCAAAAGGCAACACCAGACAACACAAAATCAGAAAATACGGAACAAGAAAACGAGCAGCCAGGCAGAGGGTGAAGTCACTCTAGCCGCATTTTCACAATTTGCAGAAGTAATTAGAAGTTTAGATGTTTTGACACCTTTCCAGAATATTCGGAAATCATTTATTGCATATAAAACTAGTTGTTCACGCACTTCTCAAATCAGTTGCATTCTAGTCAACATTCAGTCAAGTACCTACAAATTATAAATTTCATTATATGTAACCTACTTTGTGAATTTTCATTAGCTTCTCAGGTGTCTCGTTTTGATGACACAACTTGTCTTGTGGAGGTTTCTTAAAATATTAATTAGTAATACGGGAAACAATATCGATTTTTAATCACTAAATCGCTGACTGGAGTAGGGGATCCTAAAAAATATCAAAACTTTTGCCAAGCCAATTGGAATAGACGTGGAAAAATCAACATCTAAGAGGTATGTACTCGTTTTAGTTTTATTAGATGTACAGGGGACACAGCACCCCAAATATATATTATAATAAGATACTTATTTCTTAAATTAAAAATATATATACCGTAGTCGTCAAATTTTAATTTCGGTTTGTACTTCTATCCCATGCAGAAGATGACCTTATAATATGCAGCGATGCCTGCTTGTTAACAGTGGTGGGAGAGCAACGCAGTGTCGCGGCACCCTCACGCCTTACATTTCATAGGAAACATTTGTCGAGTGTACTGTCTTGGCAGCCTCGCTTATGTTTATCTTTAGTTTATTTCGTCGCGCTCTTTTCCTCTTTCTACTTTCGTATCAGAAATTAAAATATGTCGACTACGGTATATAAAATCATGGCTGTAGACTAAAGCAAACTTTCCGTAATCGAAAAAGTAAGAGAAGTAAACAAAATTTTTAATATTATCTTCAGTTTTATAAGTTTTGACTTTGACAGAAGTATTTGGCAGATATTTTTACAAAAGTTAATGAATTATTTTTCTCATTTCAAGAAAAAGCAATAATAGTTTTTGATGTTACTGATAAAGTGGAAGGATTTAAAAAAACAGATGTTTTGCGTAGAGTCAATCAAAAAAGAAAGCCTTGACTGTTTTCCACCAACAAAAGGATTTGGAGAAGAACTCGAATCAGACATTCCTGCGGACATGAAGTTGAAATTCATCTCTTGCGTTTGATTAATATTTTGAATTGTTATTTTCCAAAACGATTGCATGAACACATAAAAGAAACGTTTGGATTGTAACACCACTTATTTACAGGGAACAGGAACGTAACAGGATTCTCCGCTTTCGCCACTACTAAAACAAAATCCAGATATTACCTTAGTGCAGAGCAGGATATTTAGTTGCAATTATCTGAAATTCAATCAAATATAATCTCATTGTGCGAAGCAAAACAGCTTCATCTTTCTCATTAAATTTCTATTTACGAAACCAGCTAAAAATTTGTAACAAATGTAATAATGCTAAATGTTGCCAAATTAATAAAATGAATTATGGATCTGCAATATTTGCCTTGAATTTATTTTCTAATGCTTTTTTATGTGTGTGCTTTCTGTCTGCAATGGGAAATTAGTGCAGAAAAAATTTAAACGCTGAAGACTAACATTCTGAAAGCTTAAATGACGAATTTTATCGTTTTATTTACTAAATATATTTGCGAAATAACATTTAGTGATCCGCGTGGAATTTATTATTTCAAAGATGCTCTGTGACTGAAAAAGTTTGAGAACCACTACAATAGGCGTGTCATGGGTGGTATTAAATTTGTAAATTAGAGTAATAGAATATGGGTAGAGGAACAGATGAAATTCAGTACGGGAAGAAAAATATTGAACAATACTCGTATACTAAAAGACGCAATAGTAAGAAAAGTCGAACAAAGGAAAGTATTGTTTATAATGTGTATAGAGTTCCAGGGAACCCTTGAGAACGTTCATAAATGTGAGAAAATTGAACATGCTAAATAAATTCATGAGGGTTTGAAGGAATATACACGTTTGGCTTACGATTATCTTGCATGCGGCTTCCCGTACATAACACGAAAGGAGTTGCCAAACCGTACCTACGTAACAGATATACATACGAGAGCCGACAAGTAGACCTTCAGCGAAACCAAATTAAATTCAATCATAAAAATAATAAATCTGAAGGAATTCTTACAATATTAACTTAAGATACTTTTTCAAGAATATTACGAATGGGAATAATACCTAAAAATGAAGATAACAACCCCTGCAACATGCACACATGCATTATATTGGAATCTTATGACCGTAATGATCGTATCGGCCTGTCGTCTAGCACCGAACAGTACTTGCCCACATGTGTATAAATATTGGCAACATCGTTCGTTTCAATACATGGACTTTTAGCTCGCATGCAAGGTAATAACAGACCGAACCTGTATATGGGTGTAAGAGAAAGTAGCATATATATTGGAAGAAGATAAGAAGAATTCGAAATAAGAAAAGTTATAAATCAAAGTGGTATAGTTACAAACAAGGGCAAATCATGCAAGTAAATTAACAACACAACTGGGCAAGCGCCCAAATTTCTGTGCGTTAAATATAACTATCCTAATATTTAGACATGAAAAGCAACAAAGCTTAGAATATGCAACAATGTAATAAATAATATAAAAAACATAAATGCAACAGAGAGATAAACACTTACGACGGAATGAAAGACAAAGTGGAATAAATTACGATACAAAAACATAAAAGAGTATAGAGATAGGCGCAGCTGATAATTGATACAAAAGACGTATGAAAGCATAAGGAGACAAATCCACTGAGGCAACCAGAAGAAATGGCTATGGAGTCGAATGTATAGACGAAATAGGTGGAAGAATAACTCTACATACCATAATTTCAACCCTAAATATTTGTTTTTGTACCATCTCACCAAATAACAGTATTTGATTTAATATATATGGGTATTTATTCATTTAACCCAGAGAAGGGTAGAATAATGTTCTGCGGTTTGAGAGCGGTAACTCAACATTTATATCAATATATATAATAACATAATGCAGAAATAATATGTGTTTAAAGTGTTTAGTTATCTTTTTTATTTTGAAAGTATAGGTTGCAATTTTGCATTCTTGATAAATATATTAAATGTTAAAACCTTGCTTTTTTAGGAGCCGACCAATATACTACAATTTTAGTCAAATTCTCAAATAATATTTACTATCACTCCAAAAGAAATCTCAAATCAAATGAAAGTTAATTTCGTCGAAAATATGAAATTAGTTTTCAATTATTTAGCAGACGATATAAGTAATTTAAAATGTATTTTGTCCAAGACGGCAGCTAAATGTTAGTACAGCGGTAACAAGCTATAATACTCTAAAGCATTGGGAGTAGGAAACTAATTAAGAGGAAGTATGGGAACACTTCCGTGCACTCCTAAATTTGTGGTAGCTGTCAGGCAGAACTGGGAAAAATCATACGCTATCGAGAAATTCAATATTACAAACGATAAATTTAATTAAACACAAATTTCTGAACTAATTTACATTATAAGAAATAATTTATATGTATACGAACGTTTACCTTGGAATATTATTGTTATCCTAACAGGATTAACTCTTCATAAAGGTAGGGTAATATCGTATACTTAAAGGCATATATTCAATACATTGCCAATTTTACGTAAGAATTACAATTTTCATATATATATATATATATATATATATATATATATATATATATAGCTCTTTAGTATGATGCTGAACCAAACGTATGTTTACGAGCAGTTTATCCTGAACCTCCCTGACCAAACTGAACCATATATATGGTTCAGGATTGGAGACCTTTATAAAGTCACTGGTAGTGACCTCATAACGTTCGTGAATAAATTTTAAAAAGGTTCATTTTTGTACGAATCGTCGATTTCAAGTTCCAGCCTTTTCCGCGCCATATCTTGAGGGCGCTGTTGTAGACTCTGTTTGTATATCTGTATAACAGCAATCCTGAAGCATGCGGTGTTCCATGATTTCGCAACATTTATATGTTACGAGTGCCTGGCATAATTTTGTGTTAAAGTGTGTTTTCTCATATATTGAACAAAATGATTAGTAGAGGTGTTTTGTTGGTACCTCTTGTAAAAAAAATTCAGTCAAAATAAGTATAGAAAATGAAACTTTTATTTTAGGAAAGATACGCCAGTCAATACGGTAAAATCTCTCTTTCATCTAAAAGAATAAATTATTATAAAGCCAATTGAATACTGTTCTTACTATGAATTATTTAGTATTAACATGTTTCAATGCTTATATACAGGGTGAGTCATCTCCGCGGGGAAGGCACATTGTGACTTTATGAGAAAAGATATTTCGAAGCGGCTTTCTTGCTATGCAGTATTTCAAAACTTGGTGACTGACCATAGTCATAGTTTTTTAAATGAAACAGCCTATATATATATCACTACATTTTTGTATTCCTCGTATAATTTTTAGTGGAAAAGTTCTAAGATAGTGTAGGCCTAAAATTTAAGATTTTTGAATTATTACCATTTTTTTGAAAAAATTCAATGTTTTTATAAAATTATATTTCTCGAAAACGACGTATTAGATGAATACAATTTTTGTGTCCAGCGTTGTTCATAAGAAAACATGTTTTATTTTTTTGCAATTACATACTAATTGAATTTGCAGAAAACTGGATTAAAGTCACATAACATATTTTTGTCTAAAAGTGACTTTTTTCAAACGAAACACCTGTATATCGGTTTATTTTTGAATTGCTAACTAAATTTCCTAAAAAGAACATATAGGACGTTATTATTTTAAAAGTGACTATTACTGAGCTATTGTGGTTTTTCGAAATAATGTTTTTTATTTGAATACCGTATTTAAGTGAGCCATGATATTCGCTGCGAAATTGACAATTGATTGAATGACATTTAATAAGTTGCTTTTCAGTTGTCAAGTTTGATTTTATAATGACTTTTGCTAAAAATGAGCTTAGCGATGAGATTTTTATGTATTGGGGTGATGACAAAAAATGGATATATCTTATTTACAATACAGCAATATAATTCAAAGAATATGTAGAATATGTCACAGTATACAAATTTTAAAACCGAACAAATTAATAACTTGATTTTAGTAGGTGTAGAAACAGGAAATGTTATGTGAATGGATGAGTAATTAGTGGGACAGAAATTATAAAGTTGATAAAAATTGAAATTCAAATGCTTCCAAAAGTAATAACTCGACTTTAATATTGCATTGAGTACTTATATTTCTAAATATTTATCGAATATGTTCGATCATAACTTCTTTTTTGGTTACAAGTATACTTTGTATTTGCTCTTTTACGGATCTCTATAAAAAGAAACTAATTTTGTGATATCTGAAGACCCAGCTGGGTCTTCACGGCCTCCACGCGCTAGCCACTTCGTTGAAAACATTTAATTAAATTATTTTATGTTTGTAGCATAGAATGTTGGGATTCGCCGTCTCATTGTATCTACATTTCTTCGTAAATTTAGCGGAACATCTTCCAAAGATTCCACTAAACTGCTTGAAAGAAATTATTCATAAGCTCCTCAATTAATACGACCTTTAAATAAATGCAGGCCTATCCATCGAATCACCACGAATGCCACACCATACATTTATGCTCCACCTATGTTAATGATCTATTTATTAGTGAAATAAGGATTTTGCTTTGAACAGTAATTAAAATTACCTTTGTTAACTATTCCGTTACTATGGTAACCTGCTTCATCCGCAAATAACATTGTAACAGCAGAACATTCTTCTAGCTTTAAACTGATGGGTGCGTAACTCAATATTTAAATTTAGTCATTATGGACGATATTTCATTTTACGTCCTTGCAACGATGGTTTTGATACTGACGTGTTGATTTTCTGTTATTGCCATAAGAATCCTTAATTGATTTTCATCATTAACCACATATTTAAGTTTCCTTGGTTTTGAATTAGCAATACTACCAGCAGTAATGAAGGCATCCATTACTCTTCTAAAGGCATCTGTTTTGGAACATCTTCTGTCAGGGTAACGCTTCTGGTAAACTCTTTGGGCAAATAAATAAATTCTTTGACATTCCTTCAGTACAAAAAGACCGTATTACAATAAAAAACAAAGTTGGTAAAATTATATCAAGAAGCGACAATAACTCAGTAATGGTCACTTTTAAAATAAGAACGTCCTACATGTTTTTGGTGCGCAATATAGTAAGCAATTCAAAAATGAACCGATATACAGGCTGTTCCATTTGAAAAAATTACTTGTAGACAAAAAAAATTTATGTAACTTTAATCCAGTTTTCTGCAAATTCAATTAGTAATTGGGAAAAAGTAAAATATGTTTGTGTTAGAACATTTTATTGTGAACAGCGCTACCAAAAATTGTGTCCGTCTAGTACGTCGTTTTCGAGAAATATAATTTCATAAAAACATTGAATTAACAATAGTTGAATTACTCTTGCTATAATAACATTTTTAAAAAAGATTACAATACCAAACCTTATATCTATATAATTAAAAAATAATAAGCATTTCTATGAAGTCATGGCCAACTATGATGCCATTTAAAAAAGAAGTTTATGTTATATCTTGATAATAAAGTGTGCCATGAATTAACAGCTAAGATTATTAAATTACTACGAGATACCATTTTTGTATTATTTCTATCTTCAAAAGTTGACAATAAATTTTAAATCTGAAAATACAATTAACTACACCTCAAATTTCTTAACAACATCGCTAATGTAGCCGATCTTGTGTCTTCAATGTTAAGAAAGTTACCCATAAAATGGGCATCCTCTATAGGGTGAGTTATCTTCCTGGGGAAGCCAGACTGTGACTTTATGAGAAAAGATATTTTGAAGCGCTTTTTTTCCTATGATAGCCACACATAATTTGGTTAATTTGGTGATTGACCATAGCTATTGTTTACTAAATGGAACATCCTGTATATTATTATATTTTTGTATTCTTCGTATAATTCTTAGTCAAAAAGTTATAAGATAGTGTAGGCCTAAAATTTAAAGTTTTCGACTTTTATATAATTTTAACAAACTATTACTATGGTCAGCCATCAAGTTATGGGACACTCTATATATTGTAAAATAAATTACAAGGTACTCCTAATGAGTGACTATCACAGGGAAAAACAGCAAAAGAAAATATATTGGCTGCAGTAAAACTATGCTGCACAAAAACTTCACAATCCTCAATAATCTGAAAATTTCACCTTTCTCTTAAACGTTATAATGCAATACTTGTACTGCTTTTACTGTTCACACAAGAAAAATCCTTATACATCTCAAATCTGAATGTGGATCAGAATGGCATTATCTTATTAAAGTATATACAAAGTGGTTCAGGATAACGTAAAGCTATTGGTTCAGAAACGTATTATTTATTTTGTATAAATATGTAGTTTCTTTTTTTCTATTTTTAATGTATACTTTTGAACACTAAGCAACAAGGGTACTATTCATCAGATATATGCGTAAAATGAGACTCTAAATACCTTATTTATAGCTGGAGCAGGATAGTATGAAATTTGATTTGGCTCAGTATGGATAGAAAGATGTATATATATATATATATATATATATATATATATACATATATATTGTTTAGTAGTTTTTCTTGGCCGTATTATATTTTATAAGATGACAATTTGTTTTTTGGAATAGTATTTTCTGATGCGAAATGTCTATTTTTTCACAAAATTTCTTTTTTAAACGCTTACTGTATTTACATTATTTAGCCAATTTCTGAGCTACTGCAAATTTAAGAATACAATAGTGACACACCTCAATAGCACCACTTAGTAATTAAACTTAATACTATGTCATTTGTTAATTTATACTTAGACATTATATAAATTTTAATTTTTAGCATAATTTACACAGCATTTGCGATTTTAATATAACTAATAAATTTTATTCAAGTATATGTTCATAAGAGACCATACATTTTCTGTAAATTTACAAAATCATCTATATGTTCCGTTTTTCTAGCTATATATTCCACCATAAATTATCCTCAATGCAATACCGACGTATATCTATTTACGAAATTCCGTTACCTGGTGTATTTTAACTAAGTATTGGATTCGCCTAATGATTTTGATTGTTATGGCAACAGTTTACATAAAACCTAAATCTCTGATACCAGTGTGTTGAGAGGGTTCGATTTGTGTTTACAATAGTATGAACTCAAAGACCCTAAAATTATCTACATCTCATCAAGTTTCCTATTCCGAGAAGTGTAAGTGTCACTAAATATGCATATTCACTAACCCAAATCACATCCGTGTACGGATTGTGTCAAATTATTTTGAATTTATATATAGATCTATTGAATAAATTTAAAAGAGAAACAATCGTAACAGTAAATTATTTTTTTGCACTAAATTTTTTTTTGTTTATTATACTTAGAGTAGTTACTCAGAACATAATATTGTACATGCGATATAATTTAAATGCACATCATTTATATTGTTTCCGAAAGAGTATTAATAAATCTTGCTTTTTATTATTTCAAGTTTATGAACTCCGAAAATGAACTGTAGAATATTGTTGAATATTTACAGGATTTAGCAGAATTTGCAGTAACAGTGTCTGTATCTAATTTGGACAAGTATATGTTTTGAATTGTGTAATCATGTTAAGTTCATATGAATAGTTATGTCAAGAAATATCAGTTGTTTAAAAAAATGTTTTCTGCCCTACATTTATGTCACCTCAATAATTAGAAAATGTAAAATTGAAAATATTGTCATATTAATATTTGTTTAATATATATGCACCCTTGCGATATATAATATTTGGTTCTCATACATATGATATTGTTAGTTAGCAAAATAAAATTATAAAGTCCGTATCTTAGGGATAACTTTCTAGGATTTAATTTCCCTAATTAACAGAATTGCTGTTAGTATTTATTTAAAAATTATAATTTTCAATACTTCTTTCGCACTGAGAAAAATGTATAATTTCATAAAATAGCGCACACACCGCTTATAATACCTGTTGCTCAGTATATTCAAGACTTTAAAGATTTGTACTTACATTTCCAACACGGTGCGGTTGATAGTATTCGAATATTGCCCGGGGTGATTTTCTTTTATTAATGTAATTTCGCTAATTAACATCAGTGGAAAATCAGAAGATTATAAGTTTCAACAATTCTTTCTGATCGAGCAAAATATTTAATTTTTTTCTTCTTAAAATACTTTACTCCATTACAATTTCTTCCATATACATTGTCTACAGAAATAATATTCCTTAATATTCTATTTTTTAAGCAGGTATCAATTATTTTCGAGGTATTTTAATCACAATAAATAATGTAATAAATAAGCAATATACTATCCAAGAAAAATGTTTTCGCTTTATATTAATTCTTCTTTCATGTGTTTTGGAACAGACGTAGTACGAGCGATTCTCACTAATTTTCGAGTGGAAGTTGGCAGGCAATTTCATATCCAAATTATGATTAATGATGTATTAATCAAATTATGAAGTGTTATTTCTCCTATCAATTATTGTAACGAATTTACGCTTAATTAGAACTTTCAGCAGTTAGAGGATATTGTCGTTTGATAATTATTAATTTATGCGAATAGGTACTACTAAATTATCATCATTAATATTGTGTTATATTCAGAAACTATGAAGAGCAAACACGTTTACAAGGAGAAATTATTCACTGCCAGGTAGTGGAATGGAAAATGTTATACTGTCGTATTAATATAAGTTTTTAGTTTTATGGTAATCCTTTTACTGTTTTCTGTTAAGTAAGATATTTTATTTTATATCTAGAAATTAAGTTTTGGCACATTTTTTAGTTTTCGTAGCCTTATCTTGGAAACTGAAACTTTTCCAAATAAACTTATGCTTGTCACGTCTGATTTATTTATTTTAGCTCTTCTATAATCTACAACACTAAAGGTACTCGTTAGTATTTGAGAAACATGCTAGGCGAAATAGTATATTTTTAGTATTTGTGAAAATTCATACATTTATCAATTTCTTTAACTCCTGGATAAATTGAGTCTCATAGAATTGACAATTCATATTCAATAGATTCGGATTTTACTTGATATAGTTCCATATTACCAACGTAAATAAAACAAACTTGTTGAACTACACTTTAATATCTAAAAACAGACAATTGTTTCACTACGCCGTGGCTTCTTCAGCGATGATTAAAAATTCATGTTACAAAGTATATATCCGATGGGTATCGGTTGTGTGAGGTGAGAAAAAAGAAAAACGGAAGGTGGATTAAAACCCTCATAAAGCTATGTGTAATATGGTAATTAACAAATAAATTAAGTAAAGCAGATTTATTTATATATTTGTACCACTAACACAATTCATATTATTGTACAGAATTTAATTGATACATGTGGCATTAGTATTTAATATTAATGAATAATTAGTCGAACAACGTTTTTGATTTCGACACAAAAAGTGCTTGTAGGTGTTCTTTCATGTTCCAGATTTAATCTTCACTAATTTCCTGAAAATCCTTAACCATTTGCACGCGCTGAAATGGAAAGTTGATACCTATAAGTATTAAATAACTATTGAATATACGTTGCAAAATTTGTTTTCGCAAAACAAATTGCAGCTTAGTTTCAAGACACTAGTTGTAACGGTAGGCCCTGTATATAATGAATAAAATATAAATAAGTAGAGGGACCAAGCCGATTCGAGAACCTCCTCATGACCTTGACCTTGACCTCGACCTTGGTCCGACCTTCGGCCGGACCAAGGTCAAGGTCATGAGGAGGTTCTCGAATCGGCTTGGCCCGGGAAGGTCAAGGTCAAGGTCAAGGTCAAGGTCAAGGTCAAGGTCAAGGTCAAGGTCAAGGTCAAGGTCAAGGTCAAGGTCAAGGTCATGGTCATGGTAGAGTAGATAGGATTCGAGAGTTCTAGATCACACACTCCACCCGAGGTCACGGGTCCAAAATCGCTGCTTTTTACCCCCTCCACTTTTGTAGTTCCGAACGCGGCCACCGTGGTTGCCATAGGTCAAGGTCAAGGTCAAGGTCAAGGTCAAGGTCAAGGTCAAGGTCAAGGTCAAGGTCAAGGTCAAGGTCAAGGTCAAGGTCAAGGTCAAGGTCAAGGTCAAGGTCAAGGTCAAGGTCAAGGTCAAGGTCAAGGTCCAGGTCCAGGTCCAGGTCGAGGTCGAGGTCGAGGTCGAGGTCGAGGTCGAGGTCGAGGTCGAGGTCGAGGTCGAGGTCGAGGTCGAGGTCGAGGTCGAGGTCGAGGTCGAGGTCGAGGTCGAGGTCGAGGTCGAGGTCGAGGTCGAGGTCGAGGTCGAGGTCGAGGTCGAGGTCGAGGTCGAGGTCGAGGTCGAGGTCGAGGTCGAGGTCGAGGTCGAGGTCGAGGTCGAGGTCGAGGTCAAGGTCAAGGTCAAGGTCAAGGTCAAGGTCAAGGTCAAGGTCAAGGTCAAGGTCAAGGTCAAGGTCAAGGTCAAGGTCAAGGTCAAGGTCAAGGTCAAGGTCAAGGTCAAGGTCAAGGTCAAGGTCAAGGTCAAGGTCAAGGTCAAGGTCAAGGTCGATAACCTAGTTAAAAGTTGGGATCAAGAAGGGTGGGGTAGTAATGATTATCGTATATATGTATTGAAAGCGGTGTTGTTGAATGTTAGTAGTGGTTCATCACCATGTGCACTCACAAAGAAAGAAGATGCAACATGTTGTTGTTTCATGGAAGAGAACAAGGTTCAAGTAATACCATACAAATTATACCAACTAATACTGATAATGGAATGGTGTGGGTGGCAGTTATGAACGTTAGTCATGATATATTTGATAGAGAAACTGTAGTGTTGGATGAATTGGACAATATGGATGATTTCGAGGAAGAAATCCAAACAAATTAACAAATATATAATTATGTATTAGCAATTATGTATACAATAAAATAAATTGTAGATACAATTACTATGGATGTTTGTATTTATTTATTATTTCATTTGTCCTACTAATATTAAAAAATTCATCATCATTGCTTCTAGTCTGCAATTTATCTGCCAAACACTGATGGTTGGATGCTCGTAGTGCCTCAATTAAATTTTGAAATGCGTGTGGTCCTCTCGTCAGCAAGTCAAACATAATTTCAACTTTTTCTCTACGTGTTATTTTCTGAAATGTTAATACAACATTAATACAAAAAATATGAAGTTATATGGACACAAACCTCGTCATAGTTATGCCAACTTTTCGGAAATATGTTGTATTCGAACAGTTTAGGTAGTAGTGCATCAAAGTTGCAATTTTCTAAAAAATCGCAGTGCAAAGATTTTATTATTAGTTTATGTCTGTTATCCATTGCTATCTTGTATGATACTCGTGTAATACTAAGTAAGGGAACTCTGTTGTACAGCATATATAGGGAAAAAATCGTACTGTGCAGAAGTGCGTAAACAGTTAAATGAGAGAGTTAAAAGAAAAAATTACCACGAAGTTATTGACACGGTGCAAGTTATTTCAAGTTGAAAGTGATCCTAATGATATAAACAACACAAGGTCAAGGTTAAATGTAAGAGGAGGAGATGCATCAGCACAAAGTCAATGGCACGGTGCAGGTTACTTCAAGTTGAAAGTTATCTCAATGTTATAGCTACCACAAGGCCAAGGTTAAATTAAAGAGGGGGAGACACGTTTGCAAGAAATTGGAAGGGGGTTATATATATGTAGGTCTGAAGTCAACATACTTTACAATCTGACTTAATAGTAAGAAGTGTGTTATAAATTTCTAAATATGTTTGAGTGTGAAAAGTGTAGCAAAGTGTTTACTCGGGCAGACAATAGGAACAGACATATGGTAACATCTTGTAAGGGCAAGAGAATGAAACCAAATGAAATTGTCACATCAAAGAAAACTAAAAAATGTGATATATGTCAAGTATTGGTCGATAGCAAGTGTTTTCATTCTCATTTGAGAAGTAACATACATCGAACTAACGCATTTGTAGTGGTAGATGATGGTGTTGAAAAGATTGTTGGAGCATTTGGGGATAGAATAACGAGTTACAGAGTAAAGGAAACATCAAAACATTATCTAGATATTGAAGAATTTGCAACAGTGGTAAGGGAGAAGATTCTATCATTAATAGATGCTGTTGTAGTAATTCATAATGCCCTAAAAGTAAATATGGAGTTATTTGGCTTGTATTCTCTAGTAACTAAAGAGAATTTAGAAATAAAGTCATTTAATACTAAAAATAAGATTATAAATCCAGGAGTTAATTTGTATGAGAAGTATGAAGAATATGTAGATGAGATTAGTTCAAAAATGTCAGAATTTCAAGAACGAGATTCAGGTAATAAAGTGTTGTTGCATATGAAGGTGTAATTTAATGTGTATAATTTTTAGGATGGACCCTGTGTAAATTATTATATTTTGAAGTAAATATAAATAAATATAATCCAATGAGTGCTTCCAGTTTTATCGATTTACCAGAGGTAATTAAATTGAAAAGGGCCGTAATAAATGTACAGAACAACGATCAAGCCTGTTTCGCGTGGGCAGTTACATCAGCCTTATGTACACCGGTTGGTCTTCCGCAAAGAATTTCCTCTTATCCCAGTTACGAAACCGTTGCTGACTTCAGTGATATGAACTTTCCAGTGAAATTGAAAGACATAAATATATTTGAAGTAAAAAATAATATGTCTATTAATGTTTATGGATTAGAAAAACCATATGAACATGGAGAGCACATGGCATATGAGGTAGTCGGGCCTTTATATTTTACAACGCAGAAAAGAGCTACACATATCAATTTATTATTGGTTAGCAATGCAGATGGTAATACTCACTACTGCTGGATTAAGAACTTGTCCCGACTAGTTTCAATGCAAAAATCTTTGGGCGGCCACGAGAAATATATATGTGAAGGTTGCTTGGTATCTTTTACAAGTCTAGAAAAATTGCGGCGACACGAAGAAGAAGACTGCAAGAAAGTAAAGGCTGTACTACCGGGAGTAGAGCCGAAAACAAATAAGTATGGTGAAACTATGCCGGAAAATATTTTACAATACGAAAAATTCGAGCGACAATTAAGAATTCCCTATGTGATATATGCGGACTTTGAAACTGTGTTAAAACCCATAGACACAACTGAGTCCAATCCCAATCAACCATATACAGTAAAATGTTATGAACACGAGCCCCACTCCTTTGCATATTACGTGAAGTGTTGTTACGATGATAGTTTGTCTCGATTGGAGCTGTATCGTGGTGAAAATGCTGGATCAGAATTTATTAGACAATTGGGAGAGGTCACAAAAAGACTGTACAAAGAGTGTTTTAGTAAATCTAAAGAAATGAATCCATTGACTGATGAAGACATACAAAAACATGAGCAAGAAGGAATATGCCATATTTGTGATAAACCAATCGTTGATGTGCTTCAGAAAGTATGTGATCATGATCACATGACCGGTGCATATCGAGGTCCAGCACATATGATTTGTAATATAAATTTCAAAGATCCACGGTATATACCGATAATATTCCATAATCTTTCTAATTATGATAGTCACTTGTTTGTGAAAACGATGGCGCTGGAAAAGGAAGAAGTTGAAGTAATAGCACAAAACAAAGAGAAGTATATTTCGTTTTCCAAGAAGGTGTATGTGGGAGACATAATAGATTGTAATGGGAAAAAACGCAAAATCCACTATAAATTAAGGTTTATAGATTCATTTAAGTTTATGAGTGCCTCATTAGATAAACTATCATCGTATTTGGAAGATAGTCAATGCAGAGAGATTGCTAGATACTTTGCAGATGAAAAGTTCAAGTTACTTCGGCAAAAAGGTGTTTTCCCATATAATTTTGTAACTTCGTTCGAGAAATTGAATCATCCACATTTACCTAGTAGAGATGAATTTTACGATAAAATTCGCGACAGTCACATAAGTGTAGAAGACTATTCAAGGGCAAGGAGAGTATGGGACTTGTTTGAATGTGAGACTCTGGGACAATATAGTGATCTGTACTTGCTTACCGATGTGCTATTGCTAGCCGACGTTTTTGAGAATTTTCGAGATCTGTGTTTAAGTAATTACAAATTAGATCCAGCCCATTATTTTACTGCCCCCGGTTTAAGCTGGGACGCCATGTTGCGCATGACTGGTGTCAAATTAGAGCTACTTACTGACATTGACATGCTAAACTTTTTCAAAATGAGCATACGTGGTGGAGTAAGTATGTGCAGTAAAAGAAAAGCAATCGCAAATAATATTCACTCACCCAACTATGACGAAACGAAACCAAACAAGCAAATAGTATATTTGGATGCAACAAATTTATACGGACACGCTATGTGTTTTAAATTACCTGTATCTAATTTTACTTGGTTAACACAGGATGAAGTAGATTCCTTAGATGTGAATGGTATTGCGGATGCTGGAGATGTAGGTTATGTCTTGGAAGTAGATTTGGAATACCCAACCATTTTACACGATTATCACAACGATTTTCCTTTTTGTCCGGAGAGTGTTATTCCTCCAAATTCTAAATTCAGTAAGTTAATTCCCAATTTATGTGATAAGACCAAGTATGTCATGCATTATTTAACACTAAAACAATGCTTGAGACATGGTTTGCTATTGCGGGGTATACGTCGAGGCATAAAATTTCGTCAAGAACAGTGGCTGAAGAACTACATAGATTTTAACACAGCGAAACGTAATGAATCTACCCATGAATTTGGTAAGCAGTTCTATAAATTGCAGGTAAACAGTATATTTGGTAAGACCATGGAGAACGTGGAGAATCGGGTCGACATAAAGTTATTAACCCATTGGGAGTCGAGGCACAGAAAGCTTGGTGCAGAAGCTTATGTTGCCAAACCAAACTTCAAATCTTCTAAAGTATTCAGCGAATTTCTGGTTGCAATCGAATTAGCCCTGGTTCGTATACAATATATGAAACCTGTTTATATAGGTTTTGTAATTTTGGAAATAGCAAAAATGGTTATGTACGACTTCTATTATGATTTTATTAAGCCAACTTTCGATACTGCTGCAACACTATTGTACACCGATACCGATTCTTTAATACTCTCCATAGACAATTGTAATTTCTATGATATTATGAAAGCGAATTTGGATCGATTTGATACATCGAATTATGCAACTGATAACCCACATAATATACCCCGTAGTTTGCCTATGTTGGGTCGGATGAAAGATGAATATGCCGGCAAAGTTATTGAATCATTTTACGGAACTGGTGCCAAAGCCTATTGTGTGCAGTTACCATATCAATGCATTAAGACAGCCAAAGGAGTTAAAAAGTATGTAATAGAAAAACAATTAACTGTGGATGACTACAAGCACATAGTAGAACAAGGTGGTGTGTTATTGAAGAAGATGTATGTGTTTCGCTCGGATTATCACACAATGTTTACGGAATTGAGGAACAAAGTAGCTCTATCCGGGAAAGATGATAAACGTTTCATCCTACCCGACAACACCAGTACGTTAGCATGGGGACATTACAAAATACCGGAATTACTAGGAGCACAAACTTTGGAGGGACTACTTTCTACAATAAATAACAATTAATATTAATGTTTGTAACATACATTTATTATTTATTACATAGAAAACACAACTATTTTTTATTTCTATAAATATGTATACATATATTTCAATATGTGTTGCTACAGTTTGTAAATAAAAGTAATAAAAGCTAAATTATATTGTCTTTGGATATCCATGAATTGTGTCTTTTATCCATACCTAACCATTTCACTAGTACTTTATTTTTTCTTCGCCTTAGAACTTTTTCAACGAGATATATGTCGGGATGTTTAACTTTCTTCAGCTCATAGTCATAGAAAGCCCCCAATATAGGTTGTTGGTTTGCATCTTTAAGAAGATATGATCTCGGATAAGTATTTTGTACCTTTGCCACAGAGAATATTTCATTGGACCAGTTCGGAGTGTACATTTTAGAAAATGCATGTCTGTGTTTACTTATTCGAACTGGCGCATCGATTTGAAATCTGGACATTCTTGGATCAGCAATCTTGATATTACTATAGACCGAATTAAGTATCTGTTTGGCATTGCGATGGTTGACTTGGACTGGTTTATAACCAGTCGTTGAGTGTGTAGAATTGTTGTAGTCCCGTAATATTTGTGAAAGAATGTCTAGCCAACGATAATTGCCATTGAAACTGAACTCCTTCCACATTCTTCCTTTTAGTGTTCTGTTAAAACGTTCGACAATCGAACTTTTCTTAGTAGAATACGAACTGTAATGATTAATTCGGTAGCGGTCCATCAGTTTCCGGAACGTTGCGTTGTAAAATTCCTTACCGTGATCAGTTTGAATATTCTTCGGCTTTCCCTTACGGTCTGCTGTCAAAATACTTTCCATAGCGTTGGCAACTTCTACTGCCGACTTATTTTTTAGTGGTCTGGCCCACGCATACTTTGAAAAAGCATTAATGCAAACGAGAATGTACTTGAAACCTTCATTTTCTTTAGAGTAGGGGATCATTTCCACCAAATCTGCCTGAAGTAGATCATTCAACCCCTTAATGATAACCCGTCTACGAGGAAATTGGATTCTAGCTGGCCCATGTAATTCGTTAACCACATCTCTCTTAACTTGTGTCATCTTCCTCAATAAGTATTTCTGCTGATACGAGTCCGGTTTTCTCTGGTATTGGCTGAGGACCCACGTATCGAAGGCTGATCTTGGTTTTATCTGTCACTATATAGGGTGTACTTTTAGCCTTCTCTTCATCAAATTCTTTGAAGTTCACAACAAGCTTTACTTTGGATGTTTCATATGGTTCCGTGGAGTTAATGGAATAACGTACTTCTAATATTTTCCCTCGATACCAATTCGCTTCATAAAATAGGTCATTATTTTGCAGGAAATATAAACGATTGGGCCCGTTTATTTCACCATTACTGACTAATCGCAATACTTTCCTCGGTTTGCTAAGAGATCTTGGCCGTCCTAGTATTGTCGTGCCCCTGTTTATGTAATCTTTAAAGTATCCCAAAATAACTTCTTTCGCCTGGTGCTGGTTAAGAAATTTTTTCGTATTATTAGCGGATGCCAGATGCTTCTGAATAATATGTGTGTGGATGTGGCGACCGAATTTGTCAATAGCCATACTGACTTCTTTTGGAATTTTGTATGAACTGATGTTGCAACCTCTCGGGTTGATGTTTTACTATAGCAGCATAATTAGGCGATTATTTTTGCTTCCTTCAATTCCTGTAAAATACTTAGTATTTCATTGTCATGGCTCGTATGCCCGGCGAGTTTGGATGCAATCAAGAGTTGCAATCGTTCAGTCAATTCATTAACATCATCCCAGTATTTGTACTCTAGTTTTGTATTTGGAAGGATTTGCTTTTGTAATGTTTCACCAAACTGCTTGGTAACCCCTGCTCCAATTTTCCAGTTCCTTGTCCACCACACGTTAGGTGGTTTCCCTTCAAGAACGGGTTTGATGATGTTCTTATATTTAAAAGCTCGTCCGGCTGCAACCTTCCTACTAGGATCGTAGTTTACTCGATAAGCATTAGTATCCTTCAAAATATACTTGTAATTTTTAACGTCTGCGAAAGTGAATTTTCCAGGAACTTTTTTGAATAACAGCTCATACAAACCCCTTGTACCAGCATACGTAAAAGCACCAATTATAATATTTGATCCATCGAACCCAACTTCGGCTGAACCGATTTTCAATTTACCGTCCTCTTCACGAATTCCGTACTTGTTATCGTAGACATCGGTTTCATCCGTTGCTAACCCAGCGAGAAACGGACGCACTAATGGATCGTGATTTTTTAATGACTCTTTTACTACGTCAGCGTCTAAACGGGTCTTGTTAAGTGATTTATTGGCTATAATTGATTTTGTAGGAGCTGTTTTTAATAAGGAAATAGCATGTGCCATGGATTTATCCAAATCTAAACTAGTGCTACTCTCACCCTCTCCAGACTCACTTTCACCACCGACATCCATACTTCTCTGTTCTGGAGTCTCAGGCAATAGATCACCAATATATTCATCTTGTATAAAGGATGGCTGTACCATCGATGGTGTGTCCTGATAAAGAGAGGGTTGTAGATCTCTTTTCCTTACCCCTTTTGTTGGCGAAGAATGGAGAACGGGGCTAAACCATGATACTCGACCAGGTTTTCGAATAGGAGTTGTTCTATGAGTTATTATTGAAGTTCCAGGTATATCATGAGGCTTTTCCATTGATTCCGAAAATGTTTCCATCTCTACTTCGGAAGTATCTTTGGAGCGCTTTTTGGGTCCAACTTCAGCTCCATCTAACTTAGATAGTATTTCTTTTAAGTGTACTGTCACTGGAGCATACTGAACATCGATGTTGTTCTGAGCTTGTGCAATGTCGGCTTTCAATGACTTCAATTTGTGTTTTAGAGCATTACGAGCCTCAAGCAACTTACGAACTAACTTCTCTTCCATAACTGTCTTCATTCGTGGTCGAATATGGAATACTATAGCTCCAGACATGCACCAACAACTTATACTCTCAAACGAATGTATTTGTCGAATCCTAGACGGTATCTCCCTTCGTTGAACGCGCAATCGCTGTCAATAACTAACATTTCGTAGGGATTTTTCCAACAGTTTTGACACATATGCAGGAAGTTTTCGTAACTCAGGTCGTGAACATGATCATTAAAGATGTGTTTTAAATTAGTACCATCCTGCTTAAAGACCACCAAAAAATTGCAATTGTCTCGAAGTAATTGTTTGGGAATAGCACTGTACGTCTGACACAAATAAAAGCAATCAATATTTTTATGCCTGCCAAAAGAGAAATACTGCTTGACCAAGTTCTGATCTACCGTAGGAATGTCATCAAAAATTACGATCGAATAGTCTGCCACTTTTTCGGGAACTAACATAGCACTTGTGTCTGTATATTCATAGTATCCAATTTCAGGAACTTGGTGAAGCACACGCTTTAAATAATTATATTTTTGCTGAGGCAAAGATTTTGAACATATGTAAATATTCTTAAAACGTAAACCGTTAGGATGTAGCAGCAAACTAAGCAATGCATTGGTTTTGCCACATCCAGAGGGACCAACTATTAGTGCTCTTTTGCAATTACCCCCAAAAAGCTTACTATGGCGTTTATAACTTTCTTCGACAATATCATAATTTTGAAGTGGTAGTAACACTGCTTGTGTTTTAAGCTCCATCGAGCTTAGTTGCTTATAGGTGAAAGGATATAGATTAAATAAAACAAAGTTATTTTCATAAATATATTTATTTGTCACCCCCAATCACTGCCGCTGTCGTCCTCGTAACTGCAAGATTAAATAGAGTTAGTTTATCAACGCTAATACGTGATCTGTTATACTTACAGTTGTAGCAGCGGTGATCGCCTCCTGCCAACAACTTCCGCCCAGGGTGCAGTACTGCGCGTCGGCGCATTCTGCAGCCCCTCCGTAGGCGGTTGCTGGTTGGGGGGTGTCAAATTCACTTCGTTCGGAGGCCGCAACTCCGTGGAAACTTCCACGTGCGGCACCCCGTTCACCATCGTGATCTTTATGTTTACGTTTTCTATCTCCACTGTCAGGGTTGCTCTATTAATTTGTAATGTAATTCCTGGCTTAAAATATTTCCAAACGTCAGTATCAAAAGCGTTGCATTTTTTCTCAATTGGTAATGGGATATTGAAAGAAGTTGTAGTAGTCTTGATGGAGATATGACACAGTCACTTTTTTGATCGTAGTTTAGTAGATGTAGTTAATCGTGAAGAAATTTAGGCAAACGAAATTCAGATAAATGGTGTGAAACTTACAGAAATAAAATTTAGACAAGTGAAATTTAGATAAATAGTGGCAGGGCATTGCCCTCACTCAGGTCTGCTTTTTTTGGTTCTTTTCTAATAGCTCTACAGTCCCTTTTTTTGATCGAGGTTTAATAGATGTGGTCGATTGTGAAGAAATTTAGATAAATGGTGCGAAATTTACAGAAATTTACACAAGTGAAATTTAGATAATAGTGGGAGGGCATTGCCCTCACTCAGGTCTGCTATTGAGAGCTTGTCTAATACCTCTAATATGTCTCTCCAACCGATTCAAAGCAAGTAGTTGCTCTTGAATATGAGCATGATCCGTTTGGAACATATTCCTATTCAAGGAACCACGAAGAAAATATCGGTGGAAGCACATACTATCCAACAACTGATTAAAGTCTCGTTCAGCCTTTGCCACTAACGAGGAGAATATTGTATCGAATCCCTCAGTGGGATCCGATAAAAGAGCACTGGAGTATTGTTGGAAAATATAAACCACATTAGTTATACAATACTTTATTAAAATTTGAATTACATATACATGTTACATGTAATTAGTTAATACCAATACACACATAAATGAAAATACATTATTAACATTACTATGACTTATTATATATACAGAGTGTGCAATCCTTTCTTCGCAAAACGTTTTCTAAACAACAGCAGCATATAAGTTCTTCTACATTATAGTGCTCTCTACATGGTAAACACTGCATAATTTCGACATCATTTTTGTAACAATTTGGCAATCTGTGCCAAACAAACTCTAAATCCACAGCCCTCACCTCCGTCATAAGGTATGATTTCGGAATATAATATAATTCATAATCTTCTATTCTGGCAAATGATGCGTCCGATTCATAGCGACCAATAATTTCTGACACTTTCCCAACTAGTGTGTTACTTTTCGTTTCCTTCGATGATTCGCACCCCATATCGTGCCTGGGATTTCTGCAATATCGATTTTTTGCACTTCTTACCGATTATGTATTGATTCAATAGCAAAACATTTGACAGCGCACACACGCAATCAGGTCGAGTGTGAAATGTGCAACTTGGTTGTCGACTTTCTATATTTGGCGCGTGTTTCAAATCAATTACATTGATATTAGAATCGATTCTTTTTATGAACTTCGCTTTCTCGGAACCTTTCACATACACTGTTCGCACGCGAAAGCTCAAGCGTTTAATAATTTCATCAAAGTCCCCTACTAATATATAGCCATCGTCCCATCTTAAACAGTGATGCTGACTCATAACATAATTCGCTCTTCGTCGATCGTCTTCGTTGAGAGAACCGAAACTCATTATAGGTCGAAATATGAAGTGGCTCGATTTCTGATCACTATCTTGACTAGCCAATTCTTTCGGTATTATTTGATCTTTCCATTGAAACCATTGGAAATCAATAACGATATGAGCTGTTTTCATTTTTTCTTACTTTTGCACACACCCTCCCAATTGTTACGCTGTGTGTAGATGTTTCTTTTCAACTAATACATTTGTTGCACCATCTTTGTAAACGGTGAATACTGCATCATCTTGTCATGCAAAATTAAGCAATAACCTACGGTATTATCGGGGACGTTATTCTTCGTACTGAACTCAATTCGAATTTCTACACCGCTTTTATGCAGAGCATCTTGTTGATATGTGCAATCTATACCGAACAGTGGATTCAATTTAAATTGCTCTAGACTCAGAATCGGATCCGAATCTTCATAGTTGTAGTAGACCTTCTGAAACCTTGCATACATCTCGTACAAATTAGCATAATGATTGTTATCATAATCGAGATTCAAGTTTTCATATGGATATCTTCTCCCGTTCAAAAACACTGTCAGATTTGTTAAATTCAAATCATTAAATACTGACATATTTTCTGCAAGCATGCCCCTCTTGCCAGTCTGGAATCCTAAAATTATATATCTCGGAGTCTCCAATTGCGGAGCAGTTTTAACTGACCAACTATGCTTATTTGTTTGGGGAAGTGACGGATATTCGTGTATCTCCCAGCCTCTAAATGCCATTTGCATGGTATTATTCTTCTCAATCAACTTCGTCAATAATAATTCTTGTCTTAACCCCACCCGTACGTGTGGCATCCTCCAAATTACTTTTTCAATAGTTAATTTTACTTTCTCCGTATCTACTGTTTGATATATCACATCTCGGTCATCGTTACTTCTAATTAGGACCAATTCCTGCCTAACATTCATAACAATCTTCTTAAAATCCTCTGCAAATCCCATTAGTGCTTTCAACGATACGCTAGCAGAAAAATTACCCTTACTATCGATATTGGGAGCCTTCCAGCTTCTTACATCCCAACAGGCATTCTGCAATTTACCAACATCTCCATTTGAAAACGAGAACAATCCCTTCATGGTTGTAGTAATCCCAGCATTCCTCACTCCATCCACCTCTACACCATTCATTAAATATCTTATATCGCTGAACATAAACGCAATAGCATTACTTATCAGACTTGCAGTAGTACTGCTTTTTGTATCATCACTTTCCAGTCGTAATCTCCCTTGCACATATAGATTTGACTCACTTGGTAGTGTGAAATTATCTATCTCGGGAACGGCTATTCGGATTTCATCATTATTCTCGTATTTCGGTGTTCCGAACGGTATATGATTATGATACTCGTAGCCAATAATGGAATCACTGACCCGAACTTTCTCTTGTACATTTAGTATATCCATTTCGTTATGCTTTCAATCAACACTTGTTCTTTGATCGACCGTCGGCTTTCAACAGAACCGACTAACTGTAATACGTGAACTTATATCTACTTGCACTGTCTTATTTCTAGTACGCTAGTCTATCTCCTAAGAATTACTTATAATCCCTCGCTTTCATCCAAACCGTTACCATTTCACATATCACTCATTCTAATTAATCCAAAACTTTGAAACCCAGACTCTGTAGAAACTTCCTATTGTCTTGTGATAACTTTACTTGTCCACCTCTCCACTTTCCATCCCTATTCACTCTTCGTGTACGATTTCTTATATTTCCATTGTCCACAATCCAACTGCTTCTTTTTTTCCTTCTTCCTTGCGGCAATGATACTCTGGCAAACGATACCCCCATTTCTATTCAGCACCTCTTCTTCGTAACCGTAAATATACTGTAATTTCTTCACCTCTAAAATTGACCAGATTTCCACTTTGGTCGACAACTTTCAACACAATACTACTCAAGACGTTTGCATTCACTGGCATATAAATCTTTTCTTGTGGTACTTCGATAATCTTATACCCTGGAGCCACATTTGGATAAAAGTGGTATAACACGTGCGAGGGTTTACCATTAACATACGACCCATCCACTACATTACACAATATTTGAATTGCATTAATTTTGTTGATATTCACAACATTATCGCTTGTAACTGTTGTATATCTTGGAATAATAACATTTCCGAAACCAAACAGTGAACCTATAGAATTATTTATACCAAAATTCACATATACATCTGTCCTTATTGACACCTTCAGTGTATTACTATTTCCCCTCATAATAAAAGATTTATCATCGCCCTCTCGTTCCTTCAAAGCTTCTTCAATATAATTTTGTACATCGTCTATGTCATACGTTCCTTCTGGTACGTGAATCTTCTTCCAATTTAAATCATCTTCCTCGTGGGAACCGACATTGTAACAGAAGATATTATTTTGTGGACCCACGTTCGCTATTGAATTGTAAGCTTGCAAATTTACGATACACAATTCATATTCCCCATTCAAATATATAACTGGATTGAAAATCGATACTAATTCTGAACTGTCCCCTGTCAACACCAGGGTCAAGCTATCAACTGCACCGGCATCCATTTCACTACTTAAACTTTAATTTGTCTTACTCAAACTTTCCTTTCAAAAACTGTAATGACAAATGGCCACAATTAATAGCATCGGGTTTCTGGTACCTTTTATAGTTATAGTGTATTACCCCGTGACCGTTTGATAACAAATACTTTTCTACCTCGCGTGGCGGCCTTAAATCTCCAAAACTATCGAAATAATTAATCTTTTGATTTTCTTTGGAATATGCTACCCAATGAGTGCCTCTGCCTGCACCATCATCTAAATTTACGACACCTTTTTCATATTTTCGTATTTTTTTTGGTAGAGAGTCTCGACTATAAATTCCTCTGAAATTATTAATTTTCCACTTCTTCGCATATTTCTGAATATCTCTATCTGTCAACGGTCGCCGTGGTAATACCCCTAATGGTTTTTTGAATGTTCTGGTAAGTACAAGCCACACCCCGACTTGTATGGTTTCACATAAAACCCACTGCCAATGGCTTTCGCTTCCATCGCTTGATTGTGTCTTTGCGCCTCCTTTAATCCATCCCTGGCTGCCTTCGCTTCGTTAACTGCTTTGGCTATTGCTGCTGCTCCACCCCCGAGTGATCCCAGAGCACCCAGAGCAGCAAACAGCGGAATCAGCGGCAAAAATCCGCCAGATTTTGGAATAGCTACAATTCTAGATCGTGGCAATATCATCTTTCTCGTTCCTTGCAACCTTTTCAGTGTCTGATACGCAATTCTGGTGTTCTCTAATAAACTCCTTCTTTTACCGCCTTTTCGTATTGCTTCGCGAGCTCTTTTCATTGCCTGCAAAAACGTCACAGCACCCCCAGTCCTCCTCCGTTTCCGAGATTGCATTTTCGTATTATTTCTCCGTTTATTTTTTCTTGCATTCATTACGTGTTTTGCACTTCGTAACCCTACACCGAATGTCGTTTTTCCTTTCATGATACCTGCTACTAAGGTGGCAGCAACTTTCTCCTTTACGCTTGCGTCTTTACTCTTTATTCGCTCAACTGCACGTCGATACAATTTGTTGTCCGCAACGTTTCGATTTACAACCTCTTTCGATTTGGAATAAGCTATATCGTGCTCCTTACAAGCTTCATCCAATAAATTTACTCCTTTATCACCTCTTTGCAATCGTGCATCTAATTTTGTACCTGGACCGCAATAGTTATAACTTGGTATGTGTAACTCCACTGGTAATTTATCTATCAGTTTATTAATTATTCCACGACCTTTCTTTTTGGTTGACCATTGCAAACTAATCAATCGACCTCGTTTCACAGCCATTTCAAGAGCTGTACGACCATCGCCTTTGAATACTTTTTAATCAATACCAATAAACAGATTATTTACATACTCTTAAACTACTTTATCTTTACTTATAGTCCACACCTTGGAATACATAAAAAACATTATCATTTCATACATTTATTCATTGCATTTACATTGTTACATATATTAATTGTTATTAATTATATACAGCTTTATAAAATTGTAAATCAAAGTATATTTTTTTCATTCCATAAGTACTCAACTCTTTGGTTATAGCAACACACTCGGACATTGTTCCATTTCGCGCACTCTCTATACCACTCTTTACATCTCCCTCCATCACGGCCAAGACTTCCATTAAATCTTTATAATACTTCCCATATTCTATTGCTTTGAGATTTTCCAACCGACACGCTATTAAATCTTTCAGATACCACAACTCCGATAACCCATCATGTGAAATGTATAGACATTCGCTATTCTTCTCCAGTTTTAGTATCTTATTTATTCCATCGAAGCAATCAAATGACATTTTTATATTTCCAATGTCTAGGGTTGGATAACTACTTGTATCCTCCTTGAAATATTTCATTAATATTGTTTCGTATTTTTGGAACCGCTTCCACTCTTCCGCTTTCATAGACAATCTCTGCTTCTTTAGACCAACAATTCTCACCACTGGCTCAAAATATAATTCTACCTCTAGGCCTACAGCAACCCACTTGGAATTACTTTTATTTAAAAAATATATGCTTTGTGATAGCAACGGCATATCTATCATGGTATTCTGAATATTTTCTTCATCTGTTGACTTTCGCATAGTTTGACTTGATTCTACTACAGATTCATTATCAAAACTTTGCGCGTGTGGTGTCATAAAGTCGATTGCCAATTCGTCTATTATTGATTGCGACAATTGTTCCTCGCATTCTTTATTCTTTTGGAATTTACACTGACCGGGGGGTATATCTGGACTGTTACCCATATAATTTTTATTGCTTCGGTCTATTCTGTCGTCTTGATCACTCACTTTGCTGCTTTTAGACATCTGAATAACTTGCTCACCTCTTAACCTCTTTACGGAATGCATCTTACTCACTGTTGTGTTTGACTATTAACTTCACACTGATACTGTCCCCATTATTACCAACTTATATACCACACATTTGCTGATTTGACCTTGCTGCTTTGAGATAACTTGCTTCTGAAACCTCCACATCGTCCTCATGACCTTGGCCCCAGAGCTTGATATTACCGCCTTCACCTCTTATTCAGCGAACCAACTCAAATAGTTCATGAGCGTTCTACTTCTCCTTCTTCCATCATACTTATAATATTCATATACATCACATAAATACATTAAGTTATATTTATAGGATTCATAAAACTGCTGTGCAATGTTATCTTTTATTAGAGCCCATTCAAATTCTCTTCTGCATACTGTCTCATCTCTTTTATCATCTATCGCATTGTCTCGACTTTTCGACAATATATCGCCAACATAATTGAAATTATTAAATTCCTGTTGCACTTCCAGCAGCACTTTACTAGACAGTTCTTCATTTTCGTTCATATTTGGGATAAACCTGCTGCTTCGTACAACTTCTTAACACATTTATTATATTCATTGACCTTTTCGGCATCCTTATATACTATTTCATACTTCAATTCTCACTGGCTCTAGTAATTCTCCTCTATTAACCGATACCCTTGACCTTGACCTTGACCTTGACCTTGACATTGACCTTGACCTTGACCTTGACCTTCCCGGGCCAAGCCGATTCGAGAACCTCCTCATGACCTTGACCT